>OY998119.1:38373255-39573255 GCA_963921985.1 Agrilus biguttatus | reverse complement strand
TTCCGCGATTTTGTCTTTTAAACGCTCCAATTACACAACGTAATAGTCGCTGTTTATGGTTTTCCCTTTTTAAGATAGTCAATTAATATTATATCATGAGTATCCCAGAATACTGATGCCATAACTTTTCCAACCGACTTTTGTGTCTTTCTACGCTTCGGAGTCGGTTCATCACGTGCAGTCCACTCGACTTAATTGACTGTCGATTGGACTCCGGTGTGAAATGATGGAGTCATGTTTCATCCATCGTCACATATCGATGCAAACGCAAAAATTCAGATTTATTACGATTGAACAGCTCCAAACACTGCTTAGAATCATCGACCGTTGTTGCTTTTGGTCGATTGTGAGCTTGCGCGGCACCTGCTTTGTACAGAGCTTTCGCATATCCAAATATTCATTTACGATATGACCATGATCAACACGTTCCTTTGATATCTGTAGGGTCGGGTCTCAGCTATCTCAATCAACTTCATTTTACGGTTATCAAAAATTATTTTGTGTTTTCATCAGTAACAGCCAACAGCCTCATTGGGGCGTCCACTGCGTGCATCGTCCTCGGTGCTCATTTCGCCTCATTTAAATTAGCAAACCATTTTTCTACGGTTGATTTTCCTGGTGCAAAGTCCGAATAATGTTTATCAAACCAAGCCTTGGTTTCAACAGTATTTGTTTTCGCAAAAAGCAATCCTTTATTAACACACGAAATTCCTTTTTATCCACTAAAAATGCTATTACTCAGATACTAATAGTGCAACAGCTGTCAAATTTATAGACGCGTCTTTTGAAGGTTAGGGCTAACTAAAAATCATATGGATTTGATACTAGTAGCGCCAACTATAGGTTAGCCTACGAACTTTTCAGCCCGCCTATTACCTTAAAGAAACCCGTTGATGATGTGAGACAACCTGTATATAAATATAAGACCAATAATACAGTAAATTAGTAAAACACAATCTACTGTTTATCTTAATTACATCAAATCTTGGTCATAATTTCTGTAAAACAGTTTCTACAAAATCGTGTCGAACTGTGCTTGGGTTGAATTAGCAATTCCAGCAATTAATTTTTATGTGAAAAGCTTTTTTGGTTATACCATACGAAAAAGGTAAAGGTACCTAAGTTGCAGGTACGATGAACTCTTCATGGTAAGGTCATCATGACAAAATGCTTATTTTGGAATATATAAATCATGTATTTAAACAAAGATTGACCATGAAATGTGGGTACACATGACCTGTATCGAACAGAGAAAGTAATTTTCATTATTGTAATTGAATTTACGGATACATTGCACCTCCAAATTATTAAATTCAGAGTTTCTCTTTTATTTTTTTGACAATTTTTACCTGCTAATATTGACATTAATTAATTTTAATTACTACTGCGTATATACATAAATGTCATTTAGATATTTCAAAGTCAAACGTTTTCTTCGTCTGATCAATTACTCAGAATATGGGTACATCGAACAAAAAATAATACAGAGAAATACATGGAAAATTTTCACTGCATTTGCGATTAATAGGATTTGGGTTTAAAATTACGAAGTACAAGCTAATTTATAGTCTACAGACACACACACATATATTTCTTAGAATTGTTAAATGCTATAATTGCATTTGAAAATGTTTCTTTTCTACAAATATCATATTCTAAATTATTATTAACATGTGTTATTTTAATATCTAAAAGTTTAAAGTCCAATAAAGAACACACTTTAAATTTTTTAGATATTATAATAACACATGTTAATAATAGTTTAGAATATGATATTTATAGAAAAGAAACATTTTCAGATGCAATTATTCCATTTGAATCAAATCAGGATATTAATATCAAATTGTCTGCATTTCATAGCCTAATCCATAAGTTAATGAATTTTCCTCTAAATTAACAGAATTTTGCAAAAGAATATAATTTCATTAAAGCAATAGCCAAAAATAACAGTTTCAATGCTGGATTAATAGACAAATTAATAAATAAAAAACAAAAGAAACAAATTCTAAAACAGTTCTATCTTCCCAATAGCAATATAAAAGACAAATGGTTCCCAATTACGTTTTGCAAAAATATTAGCTCACATATTTTCAACAAATTAAAACAGTTACACATCAAAACAATAAGTAGTAATATAAATACCTTAAAAAAAATCTTCATAAACAAAAAAATTGCTAAGATGCATAAACTCAAAAAATCTGGAATATATAAGATATCCTGTAATAACTGTCATGCTATTTATTTAGGACAGACTGGAAGGAATTTTGAAACTAGATTAAAAGAACATAAGAAGTCCATAACAAATAAAAAACCCACAACAGGTATGGCACAACACTGCATTTCAGTAAATCATACTATCAATGACGAAAGTCTTTCAATTATCAAAAAAAAAAGTAAAGGTTACAAACTTAATTATTTATAAAAATTAGAAATACAAAAAGCCATCAACTCAAAATTAAATGTAATGAATATATGTAACAGAAGGACTAAATAGTCCGATATTTCGACCAATCACAAACAGGACAAAATTGTAACAATTCTAAGAAATATATATATATGTATATGTGTCTGTGGACTATAAATTAGCTTGTGCTTCATAATTTTAAGTTAGTTGTAATAATACTCCCTGAAGATGACTGCATAAGTCGAAACAATTGTTAGAGTTTCTAATAAAAAGTGTATAACATTAACTTTGTGTTTCTATAGTTTTGATAATATTAAAAAATGTTTTACAATCATCCCACCGCTGAATCGATCAACATTAAAAATTAATTTTCTTGTTTTTTTCTTGATGACGATTCACTAAACCATGTCATGCAAACACAAATACGTAATTTTCCTATGTCAGATGATAATCTTCAATAATTTAACCTTATTCATTCGTTTCAATTACAACAATTACGTTCCAGAAGGTTTGGTTACAAAAGTAATATGTGCGGATGTCGAGGAAGTGTAAGCTTTATTGATAAATGCCGCACTTCAATATTAACAAAATTAGGAAGTAAAGAAGATAAAACATAAACACATAAATAAATTATAGGTACGTATGTAAAGTCTACAAAGTTGTTAACCTTGCCGAAACGTTAATAATGAAATGATAGATTTATATGCATTTATTCATACACAGCGTGTTACAAAAGCAGTGTAGATAAATTCATTTTATCTATTATATATTTAAAGTAGTTCCATAAAAACTGCACTATTGAAAGTTAAAAATAAATAGTTTCTAATAATTTAAATTTATTTAACTTTTGCAATAACTATTTGAATTTTAATCCGACATAATTAAATACTTATCACTAAAAATAAATAAGTTTTATGAATTTCATTGTGATAGACCAATAATTAATTTTTTGGATGACTATTTCTTTACATTAATTAAAAACATTAAATTCCTGGCCAGCAATACGGAAAAAATGTTCCCAGAATCGGTATTTTCTGTAATAACAAAAATGAAGCAAACTACTGTTTCAAGAATGAAACACTTATTAACAACAAACTGTTTATATGACCATAACGAATTAAAAAACGGCCAAATATTATAACGTACGGAAAGACAAAGAATTTGGCTTTTGGTGCCCAATTGATTGTAATTATTTAATAGGTATAAATATAAATTTGGAATCAACAGAAGCAACTACTCTGAGGGTTAATACCCCTACCGGCATTGAATTACACTGTTGATTCCGATGGATTCTTAGACGAAGATATAATACCTACATCTCTCAGCTCCAAGAAGGAAGGAATTAAAATCCTATTTCGTCTAGATTTATTTTAAGGATCACAGATCACACATTTCGAACGCGTCCTAGACAGTAGGCACATAGGCCGAAACCGGTCGTGGGATATGGCTTTCGATACGCTGTGCCTACTGTGTAATACGCGTTAGAAATGTGGGATCTGTGATCCTTAAAAGGGGATTTTAATGCCTTCCTTTTTGGAATATATAATTTAATAGGCTCTAACTGTAGTATTTAATTTTCATATGTTTGACAAGGTTTAAATTGTTGATCAAGAACTATATACTCTTAATTATTTAATATTTTTGACCTTCTCTTACTATGTTAGATTAACTTAAAGTATATTTTTATTTAAACTTTTACCTTTGTTCACGATTTTTTTTAGCTACCGACAGTATCTTTAGGAAACATGACTTTGTTTATCGATTTCGTTACTATACAATTTTTATGATGACGTGATACTTTTAAAACAACTGTATTGAAATTTGATCGCATATGAAAACTGTTCTTTTTAGAAATAAATCTTGGTTTGTCTGAGCGATTTTCACAAAACCTAACTTGTTTTCCTTTATAGATAAACGTTGTTAATATACTTGATGTTTGTTACACACTGTAAAATCAGTGAGTTTCTGATGCTTGTTTCGATAACTGCAGTACCCATTAAAAATAAATTTAAACTGATTACGTATTTTAATAATTTCCTAAATAATATGCAAGATAGGGTAAAAGCCCTGTCCGTTATATTTTTGTTTGTATTTTATTACAAACTTATTGAGAAGTCGTCATTCTATAAACATAAATACGTCTGCATTTCAATATTCCGAAAAAATAAAATAAACTCCAAAGAAGTAATAAATTTAAGAGATACGTAAGATGTTATTTCTTTTTTCTTTTAGGTACACCATTAATGACCAATACGAACCGGTTAACTAATCCGATGAAATTCCGCACAACCAGCCAAACAACTAACTACCTATCCTGCAACAACACTGAAAGTATCCACAGTACTCTTTTATACATAAGTGTACCATTACGTCATAAAAGAGTAGACAATTTTCTTTGGCATCGTTTATTAACTGCATGTATTTTTCCATACATTTATGTGTGTAAAATACCGTCTGCCCTGGTCCAAGTTCTCCTGTGGTTTCCATGGATCAGTTATGAAACAAATACCGGAGCAGTAATTTTCCACAGATTATCTCTCATTTGTCTCTCCCTAACCACCATCCACCCCTCTCACTATACCTAAATGGAAGCTAAAGAAGACCTTCCTCTAACTCTAACGCCCAATCGTATTAGTGGGTGGTGGGAGTGAAGCAAACAAAAGCCATTGTGTGGATAAATAATTGTTGTTTATATCCAATTAAAAATTATTTTAAACTGTGTATTTTTCATTCTTTTAACTTCGAGTTTCTTTATTAGAAGCTTGGAGATGGAAAGGGTAACATACAAGGGTAAATCAAATATAAACGGTAATTTTATTATTTAGCTTAGCACGTAATTCCGAGGATCCTAGAGAAGTCGATGCTCGAGTGTTTGGTTCATGAGGAGGGGGAAACCGGCTTAGCAGCTGCGCTTGGTTCTGTCCCCAGTACAGCCATGATTGAGCGCAGGGTACCTTCGTCTGTTGCACAACGCAACGCAACATCATGAAATTTTTACCAATGAAGGCGTTAAACCATCGGAAATTTTCACTCGATTAAAGGCACAGTTTGGGGATGCTACACTGTCTCGGAATCGAATGTATACATGGATCAGAAAATTCAGGGATGGGCGAGAACATGTCGGAAATAAAAGTCACGATCGACACCCAAGAACAAGTCTAACAAATGACAACATCCGTGTTGTTCGAGAGCATGTTGAAGGTGATCATCATCAGCCGGTTAACTATTGAATAAATCTCATCAGAAGTAGGTATCAGCTATGGGAGTGTTCAATCCATCATCACTGATTAACTTGGCTTTAGAAAAATTAGTGCTCGCTGGTCTCCAAGGTCGTTTAAAAAAGTTCAAAATCAAAAACAGGTTAGGTCGGAGATCAGTGAAAGACTTCTGAATCGATGTCGACAACTTCTTGTCCCTTCGGGAGGTTTTCTTGAGGCGAATCGTCACTTGTGATGAGACGTGGGTCCACCACTACACTCCCGAATCAAAAATGACGAGTAAGGAGTGGCGAACAAAGGATGAAGGCTGCTGCTACCCTGCTAAATCCAATACCCTACTTGCTAGGACGCGTTCCAAATGTGAGATCTTTGATCTTAATATTTAGACGAATAAGGATTTTAATTCCTTCTTTTTTTAATATGCAATACCCATCTCTCAGACACAAAAGTGCTTGCAACTGTTTTCATTGACTGACTTTGAAGGGGAGTTTTACTCATTGATTTTCTTCACGATACACGAACAGTGAATGCGGTTTATTATTCTGAGTTGTTACAGTCTACAGTCGACAAAAATCGCGTATTGACGCAAACGACGGGGTATGCCCATTCCAGCACTCGAGACGGTCATCCTCCTTCATGACAACTCCAAGCCACAAGCCACAGGCCACACACCGCAGTTTTGACAAGGAATAAATTGAAAGAAATGGTCTGGGAAACCCTCTAGCCTCTATTATCCTCCTTATAGCCCTGACTTGTCACCCTGTGACAAGTGTAATTTTTTGTTCGCGCCATTGAAAGAATCAATTGGAGGCAAAAAATTTGAAAGCAATGAAGAAGTAGAGGAGTATCTGAGCAATTGGCTGACAACTACCCTCAAACTTTTTATGAATAAGGAATATTCAAGCTTCCAAATCGTTCGCAAACGTGTGTAGAGCACGGAGCTGACTACATTGAAGAATGTTAAATGTTTAGTTTCTGTGTACTATAACCAATAAATTTATTTTACAAAATTACCGTTTATATTTAATTTAGCCTCGTATTAATAATATAAGTATATTATCTGTTTCTTTACATCTAATGAAAAAGAAAAAAATTATAGTTGAAAATTCCGCTTTTTAATCACTGTTTGTTATTATTCTCTTTTTTGCAATATATTCACATAAAATAGACGATACATAAAATTTTTATAGCTGTTTCATTGAAGGAATAGTTCTTGACTATTTTTAATGAGTTGTTAGTTTTGACATTGAAAAGTGTTTCGTTTCAAGGTACATATTTAAATCGCGGTAGTCAATGGTGTCAATAAAACTTTTTAGCGTAATTAATTAACAACCTACAGAAAGAGCTGTATATTGCAGCAGCAGTAATGAACTGTTTTCCTTTTATTTTTGTTGTCTAGTTTTTAATGGCCTTAAGTTACAAAAGAAAGACAAACAAAGTTCTTACATCAATTTACATGGAAAGCTATGCTTATTTTCGTTTCAAAGGGAATTCAAAATGGGGTGTCAAAGTTTCAAAGTAGAATATTAGGTCGAGTGGAATATAAAAAATAGAAATTAATTAATTACGAGGCATGTTTTTTAAGAAGCTCCATTTTGAAATTCTACCGCCGCTGCGTTGGTTCAGCGCTCTGAGTACCTACATCTCTCAGCTATGCACTGACGCCATTACAATCAGATTCGCCCTTGCTTACGTTGTTTACTCAGTGTTTAAGATGCATCCCGCCGATTGTGAATTCCGGGCTGTTATACGATTCCTTAGTATTAAGGGACTAAAACCGAGTGATTCGTGAGATCTGTGCAGTTTACGGACAAAACATTATGAGTGATAGAATGGTAAGGAAGTGGGTGAGAGCATTTAAAGATAGCCGCACAAATGTGCATGACAATGCCCGTCCACATGTGGCTAATCGAACCAAAGATGTCATCACATCTTTTCATTGCGAAACTCTAGATCATCCTCCGTACAGCCCTGATCTTGCGCCCAGTGACTAGTATTTGTTCTTGTCCTTGAGAAAACATCTGGGCGGTCAGCGTCATCAAAATGATGACGAAGTCAAAACAATTGTGATGTAGTGGTTGTGGTGAAAGTCAGGCAGCAGAGAAGGGTATTCAAAAACTGGTCACTGGTCAAACGTTATGATGGCTTTCATGTAAAAATAAAATTATTAAGATATCTTTGCACGTTTTTTATTAATTTCAAAACGGAACTTACTTAAAGAACATGTATCGTATTAAAAAGTGATGCTTTTGCTTGAGCAAAGAAGCAAATATAATAATAATATTAATAAATTATATTCAGTTTCTTTATATACAATATTTGGTCTACTTTATTTGTTTACAGTAGTACCTTTTGTGCAAACAATGTGACACTCGACACTCGAATCGAATAACTCGATGATGTAAGATGAATCGGTCCAAAATAAAACCAGTATTTAACAAGTTTGTATTCCTTCAATAGAAGATGGTGACATTCATCAGACTTACACGGACGAACTTATTTCTATTAAACACGGAAAAGCTACTTGATGAGAAACTTTCTGGATATAATGCAAACTTATCAATTAGAAATATAAAAAAAAACTTTTTTGTAGTTCATTCCCACCAGCACGAGTAGCTGGTGGGCGGGCAGTCCCTCCGACCTACACTGTAGTGCCAAGGCGTAAGGCCCTCTTCAGCCTCCTTGCAGGAATCGTGGGAATGGGTGGGTGGTGTGGTTAGGGAGAGAAAGATGAGACGGACGAAACGAAGACAGAAGAGAAGTGAAAGATTATCTGTGGAACCTGGGTTCGAAATGGTGACCTCCCGAATGCTAATCAATGATCTAGAGCACTAGACCATGCCACTCGGTTAGAAATATACTTAGTCTTCCCGATAAATACGCTTCTACAGTGGATTAGGGTAATATGTAGTTATGCGCAATAGCTGCACCATGGGGAGAACCATTGAAGCCATTATTATTATTAGTATCAGGGTTTAGAGTTATTCAGGTAGTCTGTTAATCAACAAATGGAGTAACGACTCAACGTCAAATTTTTGATGCTGAGCTGATGTTGAGAACATTGTCAATGCACACCTACAAATAGTTCTGTCAGAATTTGGAGTTATGTGCAAAACACTTGACTAAAAGAACTCTGGTGACTTTTATTGCTTATATTACTTTTATATGGTGAATTTTTGGCCCATAATTCGATATTCACGCTAGATCGTCCTCCATTCTCATCAAACCTATTTTCTGTAATTTCTTTCTGTTCATTCTTTTAGATGCAATATGGTAATGAAGGAAGCGACACTGGAACAATGTGCAAATGATACAACTTCACATCTATGGGCGGATATTTTGAAAAATGGAAACAAATGTGACACAAGTGTATTACCACAAATATGTCCTACAAATTTTGTTCACAAGAATGTTCTTACGATCTTAATCCTCGGAGTTGTTGTTTCTGTTGATTCCATATTTATATTTATCATATAACCTGTAAAGCCCTTTCTGCTAACGCCAACCTGATGAGAATCAATTGGCCGAAACCGGTTGCGGGATTTTGGCTTCCGGTTCGTAATGCGTACTTGGTGAGACACGTTCCAAATGTCGAAGAACTTTAATGTCTTGCTTTTTTGGATTGTAACTTGTGGTTTTGTTTTTCATCGTTAATATAGACTTACAATATTTGAAAGCTTTACCAATTCTATTTGAGTTGGTTCATTCGTTACAGTTCTTGAAGTATCTCCATAATTTACATCCTTTTTACCTTTCCAACTACTGATTATTATCGAAATATATCGTAAAATATCCACTTTTACGATTTAAAACCTTATTTTTTACTTTTTACGCAAAGTAAGTAAATATGCCGCAACTCTGATCAAAGAGTCAACGAACTGAGTAATGTGTCTGCCTTTGTGGTGACCTTGTTAATGTTATTTTGTATAGCAAAACATTAAAAAATGTTTGTATGTACGAACACATTAAATTATGCAACACAGAGTTTTATTACATACTACAGTACAGACAAAACAAGTGTGCAAAAAATTTGTAGTACTTACTCTTAAAATTACAAGTGGCAATTAAAAAAATATTTAAAAGCTGTTTTCATCCAAATGCATATGAAATTTTTTTTATGGATACCAACCAACTGAATATGTAAAAATCGCTTTAAAATTCTGTTAGTTATTTAACAGGCTTATTTAGGTTTTCGTTTTATGATTGACTGAATAATTATTATTGCTGATAATTATGCACAATTGTGCAATTTGTGAAAAACGTTGGCAATAATTATTACATAATTAATAAAATTTCCATCTTGATTTCTCTTTACAGACTTAGTAGAAAGTTTTCAGTGAAATTTTTTTAATTTATAAGCAAACGTATGAAACATATTTTCAATATAACTAGTTAAGTTATCGGTCATTCTGTTTCTATTTTTGTACGATTTTCAATACTGTGAATTCGTAGAGGTGCTCAATAAATACTTCTAACACCCCTAAGCATTCACTGTTCTGAAAGTTTTATAAAAATCGAAACAGTTGTCCATTACTTTCTAGTATATTTTGTAAAACTTTACAAGGTAACTGTATTTTTTACTTTAATATTTTACAACAATTACAACAGTTTATCATACGTAGGAAACATATCAATAATAGGAGGAAAACAAATAAAAAGTTTCACGAATACTACAATCTCCTTTAAAACTAACAATACCCTAGCAAACTATATTAAAAACAATTAGGATTGCACTAATAAATTAAATAAATCGGGAGTATATCAATTAAAATGTGGAAGTTGCGAAATGCCTTACATTGGACAGACAGGTAGATCTTTTACAGAAAGAATTAAAGAACACAAGAAAATTTTTGAAAACAATAAAACCACCTCTCATATGTGAACATATTATTGAAAATAAACATAATTTTAATAACGATTTTAAAATCCTACACTTTGCAAATAAAAGTAAAAAACTAAACTTATTAGAGATCTCGAGATAAATAAACTCAATAAAAAAGGGTTGATTTTAAATGATCAATTAGAATTAAACAATTCACCTCTATTAAATATTTTTTAAACATTTGTTTAAACAGAATTTCTTCTTTGATATTGTAAATCTAATTTTATTTAAATACATCACTCCGTAACTTTAAAACAAAAAATAATAAAAAATATTTTTCGTTTTTCATTCTTCTCACAATTGTTAAAATAAACTTAATGTATTATTAGTTGTATATTAGTATTGTACATTGATAGGTAAAAAACCCTCACCACCGTCTTCTTTTTCCACAGTATAGTATATAAGACAATTGCTGTTAAATTTAAGTTTAAACCCCTCCACCTGAAGAAGCCACAGTGTGGCGAAATAATGATTGTGGATTTACAATAAATAAGTTTTGTAACCGTTTACTCTTGTTTTACTTTATTTAATATGGAGTTACAAAAAGTGAAAGCCTCACCTATATTATCTATAATATTTAACAAATGTTGCACGAAGTGCCCTGCAGAGAATCCCTTTCAATTAATAGAATGACTTCTCATTATAAAAACCACGCGCATTGAATTCAATAAATTAACTTCATTTTATACAATCTTCATTTGTAAGATAAAGAAATAAATTATAAACGAAAATCGGATTTTTTTTATTAAATCATCTTTATAGTCATATTTTTTTTAAATACCGTTTTAGCATTAGGTATTATGTAATGTAAATAGTTAAAGAATTAGATAAGTATTATTTAGAGTGTCCATAGACAGGAGGTCAGTGTGAGAACTAAGGCCCCCTGGGGTACATTTAAATAAGGAAAAATTTATTAACTTACAACTATTGTTTATGTGGCTATAGTCTAATAAAGTTTAGTGTAAGGCTATTTTATGATTTCGTTTAATTTTGGAAACACGTGAATTGAATTTATAAAGAATATTTTGTATTTCGTTTAGTAATTGAATCGACGAGACTTTAGTTTCTTGTAACTCCATAATAATGAAAAAACACACAAGTAATGTTTAAGTTACAAAACTTTATTGTAAAAAACACAATAATCATTTTTTATAATTTTTTAATAATTCCATATTCTTAAAAATTACAAAAACACAAATTGCAATAGTATTCGTATATAAGAAAATTTTCAACAAAATTAAGTAAGCATATTAAAAAATTCACTAACAGTTCTATTTCCTTTAAAACTAATTATTCACTTCAAAAATTTATATAAAATAATAAAGATACAACTAAAAAAGAATTAAAATCTGGCGTTTATATACTTCAACGTGGTGATTGTGACAAGGCATACATTGGTCATACAGGCAGAACATTTCAGGAAGGAATAAAAGAACACAAAAAAGTTATGAAAACCGAAACACAAATTCAACATATTCTGAACATTTAATAACTAACAACCATAATTTAACGACGATTATAAAATATTACATGTTTAAAACGAAGGTCGGAAATTAAATCTTTTAGAAAGCATAGAAATAAATAAATTAAACAAAAAAGGCACCATATTAAATGATCAATTAGAATTAAATAAATCATCCCTTAAACTTATACCCCTACTCTTATCTATTTTATTTTAATATATAAGTCTGTTTGTATCCTAGTTTTAAGTTATATTATTCTTCCACCAGAAGAAGCTGCTGTAATGGCGAAATAGCTATTGTGGTTTTTTACAATAAAGTTTTGTAATTTAAACATTACGTGTGTTTTTCTTCAGCATTGTTTAGTACTGTTTTGTAGTGTTGTAAACGTACGTATAAATGGAAAACAAGATCTGGACTTTTTAAATTCCTTATATGGATTTCAAACTGTTTAAATAACTCTATGACGCCGTTTCATTTAATTCTATTTCATTTCCTTTTCACTTTACAGGTAAATACTAACTGCATCGTGTTCACAACACAATATGTTTAATATGGAAAACATTTGCTTTCGCTCACCTTGACTCCTCAACATCAACATTCTGCAAGAACTTACTTACATTAATGTAGGAAGTTGAATAATATACGTACGCAATTTGTGAGCATATATTGACAATTTTAAATTATTTTGTAAATTTTTGTTGCGAAATAAATTATCAAATAATGTTATTCGTTTATGCATTTTCTTTTATAATGAATGAATTTGAACTAAAATTAATTATTTAATTAAATTGTAAATAATTTACTTTTAATGGTTAATTGTTTTTGTATTAAATGTTAAATTGCAGTAACAATGAATAAAGTATTTCAACTATAACATAACCATAAAAAGTTGAAACAGCAAAAACAAAAAGAAAAATTAGAGGTATTTAATCAATGAGCCAAATAGATTGTCAGCTATGATGGCATTTGTTTGTGCTGACACAGCTTTGCAATATAGATAACCACGGCTTTTTAAATATAATATTTTACTTAAGAGATTAACAAATATTTATAACAAAACAAAAATTCCAATAATCTGAAAAACGATCCCTATTTTCTTTTGAATAAAATACAACATTTTAAACCCCCTAAAAACTGAACATAACAAAAAGGAATTTTCAACTTGATTTTGTTTTTAGAAATCTTATAGAAAATATCATTCCAAACCGCAATCAAAAATATTCATTTGTTCATATGTTCTAACTGCACACTATTAGATACTTGATAAATTCTGGAATTAATTTTAGGATGTCATACCAAGGAAAAAAGGAAAGAAAAGTATGTTCAAACTTCTTGCCCGATATACTTGAAAACAAAATGTATCTCCCCTACCCCTTATTTATATAAAGACCTTTAGGTTTGAAAATGTATTGTAATATAGACAGGTTCAAAAATACTTTTTTAATGATCCTTCAGAAAAATACAATATTAGCTCAAGATAAAATTGATTGAATGTATATCGCATTCGTTAAGCAACATTTTATAAATTATAAAATAAGATGAGTAGAAAAAAAACACTGGGTTTTATTGCACTAAATATTTATTAAAAAACTGGACAAATTTGTTTTCACCTTTTCAGCTCATTCTCAAGAGAGAAATTCTACTACTAAAATTAAAACTGTTTACAATAATGTATATATATATAGTGTTATTGGTATTATAAAGTTGGGTATTACTAAGGGCTGGTTAGGTACTGGAAAAATCCGACAATAATAACGGTGAATCTAATGTGACCATTTCTTCTTGATTGTTAGCTATTTTATCTTTATTTTTAAATTCTTTCTTAATCTCTAAGACTTCTAACAAATTTAATTTAAAGCTTTTTTGTAAATTATGTAATAATTTTATTGAGTTAATGTCTAATACATGATTAAATTCTAAACAGTATTGAGCTATCCCTGTTAAATTAAATTTGTTAGAAGCCTTAGAGATTAAGAAAGCAATTAAAAATAATGATAACACAGCTAACAATCAAGTAGTAAATTCACTGTTATTATTGTCGGATTCACATAACCACCCCTTAGTAATACCCAAATTTATAATATCAATAACACTACATAAACATCATTGTAAACAGTTTTAATTTTGACAAATTGATTAAGGCTTTCGCGGCCAGTTGACGAACTGATGTTGTCTTTCTTCGGGTGTACAGGCCGTCGTCGGTTGGAATTGCTTCCTAACGTTTCGCTAGCACGAGTAGCGAGTTTCTTCAGAGGTCTATCCATTTTCGCTGTAACAACAACAGTCTACAACCGACGACGGCCTGTACACCCGAAGAAAGACTACATCAGTTTTAATTTTAGTAGTAGAATTTCTCTCATGAGAATAACCTGAAAAGGTGGAAACAAATTTGTATAAATATTAAGTGCAGTGTTTTTCTTCTACTCATCTTATTTTATACTTAGCTCAAGAGATAAATAGTAAAAGTTTTGATTGAATGAATATCGAATTACAAAAGTTGTGAGATACTACAACAGCATTCCGAATAAACTATAACCTCGTTAATGGCAAGTTCTAGAAAACTTCCATGTAAACTGAATAAACTATACCTGATGCCGATTACATAATAAACGAAAGAGAGAAATATCGCAGTGCTAAACATTACTCACATTCTGTTTATGATTGGAATAGTTTCAACACACACATGTGCCCATGTACGACACATTATACTATACTGCTCGTACCTATGTATTATATAAAGAAGCTGATTATTAAACCGCAGATACGCCGGACACATGACCATGTAATAATACTTATTAAAGATTATTAAGAGATAGCAGACTCGGAATCGCTGATCATTTTGTAAGGTGCTTGATGGATATTGAATAGTCTCGACCATTAATAGATGAAAATCCACATTTAACCAGGAAAAACAAAACTCTCACGATTTGTTTATTAACATTAGTTATTGTCAACAGTTTTGTAATTGAAATACAATAAAAAAGATTGGATTGATTCGGCCGTTGTTACTTTGTGATAATTCATCTTAACGATAAGTGAATAAACGCTACTTTGTTTATTATCACTTTTTTTATTTACAAATCCTTTTGACTATAGTTTCGACAAATAGCTTGTCATTGTCAAACAAATGATTCAAATTGAATGAATATAAACAGATGTACAGTGGTGTTTACATATATATTCCATTAATTATTAAATGTACTTAATAATACTGAGTGATACAAATCTACCTGTATTATAATTCCCCATCCTTAAATCTATTCTGGCCATCATTCATAAACCATGTTGTACCTATTTAAACATCCACCCCTCAATTGTATATTTAGTTGTAAATACTCTCTCCTCTGACGAAGCCAAATTTGGCGAAACATATGTTAAGATATTATATAAAGTTTTGTGAAAATCTGTTTAATTGCTGTTTTTATTAAAATCAATTTTCATCAAGTAAAGCTCGAAACTACTCAATTTCTCTTGTTTATTAGTTTGATGACAGCATAGAATTGGTGTTTAATAAAATTTTTATAAATTATAATCATAGAAAAGTGCCTACGTTTAGTAAGGTCAGGAGTGATGAGATAAGAAAACTGTGTTGATAATGAAATTGACTTATATTAGTAAACAAATAAATTAGTTTCTTAGAATTTTATCGGTGTAGCTGACCTCAACAATTCCTATCTATCTGAAAACTTTAAGGAAAACACATGTCTGCAACACGCTGATTTTACAATAAATATCAAATTTGTAACGTAGTCGAGTTTTAATCATATTTTTGATTACTCGATTGAGCTCAAAATATTACAAGTGTCTCGAAGTGATTTCATGAAGAGAAAATAAACAGTAACATAAAATGTAAAGAAAACAGTGAAGAATATTAAATTAACCTACCAGATGTGAATTACGATTTCGAACTTATCATCATTGACACACTATAAATGGGTGATGGTGTCTGGAGAGTGACATCCTAGTTTCGCTTTTAGGGCGAGTGCCCACCCTTCATATCACAGGTAGGCCACCGACTTTCTAACACCCCCCCCCAACGCTCCCGTCCCTTCCATCCATAACTCTTTCCTCTCCTCAATCTGACACTACCTCCCTTCAGGGGGTGCCTATGTAAGGTTTTCCCACCTCGAGTTAAATTTAAACAAAAAAAAATGGAGAGAGACGCACCGAGCGGCGTGGTCTAGTGCTGTAGATCATTGCTTAACATTCGGGAGGTCACCGGTTCGAACCCGGATCCAGCTGCTCTGGTCCAAGTTTTCTGTGGTTTCCTTGGATCACTTAGGCAAATGCTGGGGCAGTAATATTCTATTCCACAGATAATCTTTCACTTCTCTTCTGTCTTCATTTCGTCCGTCTCATCTCTCTCTCTCCCTAACCACACCACCCACCTATTCCCACGATTCCTTCAAAGAGGCTGAATAGGGCCTTACGCCCTACCCTCCGACTTTGTACTGCAGTGTAGGTCGGAGGGACTACCCGCCCACCAGCACAAGTAGCTGATACGAATGAAACACAAAAAAGTTTTTTTTAGGTCTGGTGAAAGATTATCTTTGGATCGTGAGATACTTTTGCCTAAATAATTCAAAGCAACCACAAAAAAAATTGTAACCTCCCGAATACTACGATGTAATTTAGATCGATAGGTTACGCCACTTCGCGTAAGTCGTTGACCAAACCGAAATATTAAGGGAAAGATAGTGTATCGCCGTCTAGATATTTAACCTAACTAAAGGTATGTAGGCTTTCACGGCCGGGCTCAGAAGATTACAATTATTAACATTAACATTATTTTTCGTATTTAATCAGCAGCCTATAGGACAGTCTGTAAGGTTTCTAAATTTAAAAAAAAATTAGAACAAAATTTATAACATAGTATTTTTTTAATTGTTATTTACCTCTCAATCTAAATTCAAGGTTCATTTAATTATAAGGTGACAGTAGTTAACTTATTTTTCAATTACATACTAATGAACAAGAGTATTCGTTATTATGGTATCATATCATTTTCAGTTCTAAAATTACATAAGAAATGCATCCTACAATTAGTCACCCAAGCACACGAGTACAAGCAGTAATTACACTTTATGCTAGAACATGCAAGATAAGTAAGTTAAGTAATCATCATAACAATGTAACTTATTAAACAAATTAAGATAGCTTTACTAGTTTTAATTATTTGCATTATTTTAATTAACTGGTTGTTATGTTAATTTATAAATTTCGCGTATTCTATGGTCTAACATTATACACAATAAATAATAAATTTATTATTCTATCATAATTTTGCATCCGGCTTATTAGGTTTATTGATTAAAAATCAAGCTACATTAAAAATTTATGGATATATTATGAAAGAAAATTCCCAAAATTATTGATTTTATTACAAAGTATTTGACAATATAATGAAAATAATTCATTGGTTTTTATGGGTCAATTTTATATTTTAATATTTTGACATTTATTATGCCACTTCAACTATCCACTTATTCCTATACCTTTTATAAGTTGAAATTTTATCTTAAAGAGCTCATCTATTTTACCATATTAAAGGGATTCATACATACCATATAAGAAAATAGATTAGACCACGATATAACACATGCAAATGAGCATTTAATAATTTCATATAAAATAACATATAAGAAAAGGGACACGATACCCGATAGTTTTATTACTAATAAAGAGTTTTATAAATTCCTGATTTATTTTTATATTTAGTTACATCTTTATTATTTACTCAAAGATTTAATGCCATAATGTAATTAAAATTTTAATTATCTATTTTTGTTAAATTAAAAATGTTATTGTTGATAATATTTTTATTTAAACACAACATTTTTCTATTGCAAAATTCGAATTCCTAAAACAAACGAAACACATAAATACATCAGTGCGATAATAATTATTGAATTAATTTGTACCCACTACAGATTACCTCAAATTAATGAGAAAACACATAAAACCGTTAGTTATATTGACATTAAATTGGATCAGCTGTGACCTCTGAAAAAATAATCCCGCAACTCTAACAAGCTCACATATACAAATATTGTATTATAATATCCTTGCAAAATCTTTCAAAAGTTATAACTTTAATAATGAACCTCGACCTTAAGCAACCTAGAACAATATCTTTGTAGTATGCTAAGTCAAAAAACAGCACTCTTTCAACAACTATATTTCGAGGTAACTACTTTTCTAAAACAGTAATTCGGTCGATAGAATGAGAGGGAGAGAGGATTAGGTCAAATAAGATAGGTGAGAAACCTAAATATAATTGTTAAAACCTTCAGAATCGTTATGTGAAGGTTCGATAAAAGTTATTCCGAAACATAAAATAAAAGAAGTATTATTATACGTAGAAATAGCCAGTGGCGCCACATCCTCATCAATTCTGCGTTCTGCAAACTTACAGAAAAAAAAAACAACCCCAACATTGAACTAAAGTGCTCAATTGATTTATCCTACCCTCCTCTACTATTGAGTGGACTGACCACATGTTAGGAAATCGATTCAAACTTCCAGAAAAAAAAAACAACCTCAACATTGAACTAAAGTGCTCAATGGTTGGCAAGCTCCTAGTAAAGTATGTTCTATCAGACAAGGTCTTCCAGGCTACAGGCTACGCAGATGACATCCTCACTGTCGTCCTTTGTAAAACATTGATGTGCTGATTTTGATCTCTCTATCAACCCAAAGAAGACAGAAATCAAAGAAATACAAGTAAGATAAAAACTCTAGAAACAAAAGGACCATTTGGTCTTTTTGAGAAAAAGGCCCAGAGCTTGCCTTTGTCAAACTACGAAGGCCATTAACAGCGAATGAGGGCTTAAACCAGTTACCATGAGATTAATTTTTAAGGCAATTTTGAAACCCAGAATGACATAAGTTGTATTAATCTGGTGGAGCAAGAGTATTCTTTTCACCTCAAACAAAGAGCTGAAAAAATTGATGGGCTTAGCGGGTCAATGAAGACTACCCTTGCTGCGGCTCTAGGAATGCTCCTTGGTCTAGAACGCTTCAAAGTGATCCACAAAGCAGACGCATCAAGGGCCCTTTACAGAGTCAACAACACCTACAGTAAGATGGAATTTATTGCGCTTTCGAAGGGTATGGTTGAGGAAGATAGCGTTGAGATGTCCCCTAACAGGATCAGCCTTTACTTTAAACTGGACTGGTCCTCAAAGGAGTCTCCATCCCGTGTAGTGGTGACGATCCATTGATAGAAAAAGTACATAAGACACCCTTAAGAGGTATTCGATAAAGTAAAAGCTGTTAGAGAACTACTATCAAGCCTTCAACAGACTAGCGACCCAAACCATAGGAGTCTTCGTCTGGACCCCAATCACACCGACATAAAGGGAAACGGGCTCATAAACACCTTTGCAAAAGTTACTGTCCAGCAGCATCTTCTTAGTCCAGACCAGATGGGTCTGGGAAGTACAACCAGAATGTAGCAAGCCAAAGGCCTTAATCTTCCCCCACAAACTGCAGAGGCCTCGGATAACTACTATACCATACGAATCAACTGGTATAAACCGACAGTTATTCCTGTCACTTCTGTGACGAGATAGTGGAAAATATTATCCACATATTCCGTCACTGCCCCGTGACGTCCAAAGGAAGCTCCTTTTGTGGCGTAGGTTACACAATTTAAATACACATGCGTACTAAATTTCGTCGACGACAACTAATTGTAAGCCAACGAATACGGGAATGTAAAACAAAAATTGCGTAGAAACTGTAGTTCCAGAGTTCTTTTAGACAATACCGCTACTGACTATACCTAACTATAAATTACAAATTGATCTTCTTCAAAGCCAAACCTTAATCTCAGTATGTTACATTAGGTTATGTACACAATATTGCAAATTACTTCACAAATAGATATTGTAATTATTACCACTTATTTGACTTGGACCTTTAACTGTTCAAGGATTGTAACTGACAATCATTTCTAGAAATAAAACTTTTCGATAATAATAATTATGAGCGGATTCCATTTTGGGAATTGGAGGTCATTGGTTTCAATCAAAGTACAAACTTATGCTACTTATTTTCCGCTATTCTATTGTGAACAAGATCCTTTGATGTTATTAATTTTTTATTAGGTACACCGTGAAAGATTTCCAATTGTTCGAATGTAAAAAAAAACTCTCCAATAAGTATGTTTATTTTGTAGATCCATTTTATATTCAGTAAATAGGTTGTAGATAGACCTATTGACTTTGCATTAAATTTTTGTATTTCTGTGAAGAAAAACATCGCATACAAGAATTAACAGAGAAAAACTGTTAACATAATGATATCATGTAAATATTAGTATACGTTTTTACAATGAGTACCTAGATACATTTGACCAGGTAATAAATAATGTATTATGTAGCTAGAACAAATATTTCTAACAAATAGGCAAAACATGTTTGAATAAGTTTAATTGGGTACTAAGATTAATTAAATATTTTTGTACTGTACTAATATCCATACACAATAGACTTATGGATTTCTAGCTGATAAACACTTCAAATGTAAATTGAACTTATGAAGAATTTTAATAATAACTCAAAAAAATGTAAATTTTTACCGATGCATTGCATATTTTATCAATTTCAAGGTTTTTGTGTTTGTGAAAATATAATAAGTAATAGCTAGAAATAACAATGGCTTCGTCGCTTCGTTGAATAAGTAAAACGTGACCAGCTTCTTCAGAAAAGTTTTTGATACCTTTTTCACTGGTTTTAAAATACGTATTTTGAAGTATAAAAAAACTTGTTTTATTTAATTTATTGATTACAGAAGATAACCAACCAATGGCCATTCAACGAACTCTACGAACACCACATAAACAACGGGATCTCAAAATTATGCATACAATATTTATACGTTGCACGCTACTTACTTAAATTCTAAATTCTACACAAAATAAAAAAAGCAATACAAAAAATTTATTAAAATCACGAAATTTATTAGTGCGTGTCCAAATAAAGTTTATTCAGGACATTAATTTTGTTTTTTGTTTAAAAGTTTTGCTGCTTTGATTTACTTGTCTTCGTATACCCAAAATTTCAAAATTTGGTTTATAAAACTAATTAGAACTACCTACTTAATATCTTTGAACTTATTAGATTATATTCCAGACTTTTTGATACTTACTAAATAAAATTCTTTAAACGCGATAACTGGTAAAGATTAACAACACTTTCGATTTCATCAATGTTCTTTAATGTAAGTAAGCATTAAGAATTTGAAGACTTTCTCTTTACTATCTATCTACTTCTCCTTTCACAAACTATTTAATTAACTAGTTGAACCCGTCCAAATTTGCACGGATGCTATTGGTGTCCATAGATTTTAATGGTGCTAAATAGTTTGTGACACAAATTATTATTATTACGACGTTATTTGTATATAGAGTGGTACGAGTTGACAATTACATTCTAAATTTGTTGAACACGATAGACCAGATTAGCCAATTCACAATTAAAAAAAAAACAAATAATAGTATTAACCTTTTAGATTTAGACTTAACCAGATCAAGCAACAAAATTAAATTTAACATATATAGAAAACGTACTTCAACAGATAATATCATTCCAGTAGGTTCGTACCACCCGCTAAAACAAAATTCACCGTCTTAAATTGTCGAATACGTAGGTTATGTAGCATCCCACTTTCTCCAGAGGATTTCAAAAAAGAAGTTAATATTATAAAACACATAGCTTAATGAAACAGTTATACATACAAATTAATAGACAATATTCAAAACAAAACACTCAAATAAAAGGCAACAAGAAAATTATATACCGGAGGCAATAAAAACGATAACTAAATAACAAATTTTCAAGCATTCGTTTTATTGATAAGTTAAGCGCAAAACTAAGTATAAATTACAGAAATTCTCAGAATATAAAATAGCTAAAACAAATAACTATAATCAAGCCCCAATGTTATTAAATAATAAGAAAAAAAAAACAAATACTCTGGAAACAAGTGAGATTTTTCAGCTGTTCTGCGAACCCTGCGATACAACTTACAAAGGCTAAAGCGGCCGAACTATTAAAAAACGTCCTAATGAACACATATATTCAATAAATAAAAAATATTGCAAAACAGATACAGTAAAAAAGTTGTAGTTCAAATAACCACAATTTCAATTTCAGTCAAACCAAAATTTTACATACAAACATAAGAAAAAGTAGGAATTTATCGTTATTAGAAAACCTAGAAATTAAGAAACAATAAAACAATAAATATAGTTAATAACCAGAAAGAACTCTACTTAGTACTCCCCCTCAACCTCTTCAAACTGTAACTAACCCCCACCCAAAGCTCTTAAAATATTCAAGTTGAAATTACATATTTTATATTTAGTAATCAATGTACAATCTACTCTCTAAAGTTTTAAAATAGTGAAACTGTTAAATTATTTACTTATTCGTTCCTTTAATTATTAGTTTAAATAGACTAAAACAAGGTAAGTAGAAAATTGATCCACCAGTACCTATTTTATTATTCTACATAACGAGAACTACGCGTACCAATCGTTGTCGTGTTCTGGTCTTTAAATTTTTATTCTTATTTTACTTAATATTTTGAATAATGACATAAATCACTGCGATACTATAATACTTCGTAATATACCTTGTATAATAAGCATGACATAATTAACCATTCAATCTCATAATAAAATAAACACAATGATGATGTTTTACACTTTATTTAGAAATCTCTAACAACATTGTTTCAACAATGTATTCAAAGTAAACCTCTTACAATTGTTTCGATGAGACCGTCATTATCAAAGAGTAGGTAAACAAACTAAAGTATATGTTAAAACCAACAGGTTAAATACCTATTGACAAGATGTACAATTGTGAGTTGATATTATGATGTTCGAAAATTCCATGTAGGCTGGTTGGTTGTTACAAATATATTTATGTATGCATGTTTCCAGAATCCCATATCGGTTAATTAGCTGTTACAGATACGTTTATTAGAAAAAGAGAGACTTACCCCTATATATCACAAACAATCACAAATGCGGACACGTGTTTCGCCCACTTAAAATGTGGGCATCTTCAAGACAAGTATTGCGTTGAAAATGCCCACATTGTAAGTGGGCGAAACATGTGTCCACATTAGTGATTGTGTCTATTTATATACGTTTATGTATGTATATTTGTACATCTTGTCAATAGGTATTTAACCGGTTGGTTTTAACTTATAATTTAGTTCCCCCTTTGGGGCGAGTGTCCACCCTTCACATCAGAAGTGGGCCGCCGTCTTTCGCACTCTCTCTCCCCAACGCTCCCGTCCCTTCCCCCCACACAACTCTGCCTTCTCCTCAATCCACTTCCCAATCCCAACCTCTCCACATCTACCCCGGGGATATTAAAACCTTCTGGTTGATAATCCCCACTCGAGGAGGGTTTTTAGTCAGTAAGAATCTGATACTACCCCCCTTCAGGGGGTACCTATGTAAGGTTTTCTCACCTCGAGTTAAATCTAAAAAAAACACTTAATTTAGTTTGTTTACCTATTCTTTGATAATGACGGTCTCGTCGAAACAATTTCAAGAGGTTTTCTTTAAATACATTGTTCAAACTTTACGTATTATTTTTATTATTTATCATGTTTCTTCAAATATGCACCAAAACTAGTTTAATAAATATTGTTTCAACCTTTCGGTTATCTTCGAAGAGAAACTATATAGAAACTACCGCGGATACTATTAAAATTATTCAATCTCATATTAAATATTGTACATACCTACCAAATTGATTGTTTTTGTCGTTACATCATCAGTACTTACACTAAATGGCTTACATTTTCTATCAGACTTTACCTTGTAGTACAAAAAAATAGACAATTACTTAAAAGCATATATGATTCAATTATATATTTGAAATAATTTACCTGTTTTGATGTGTTTTAATGAAGTTGTAAACTTAATTTTTTTGCAACGTAGAAACAGGATAAGTAACTTACGCAAGAAAAAAATAATACTTTGTAGACAATGATTGCGAGATCAAGACAACTTCATTACTAAATATCTGCTCCTTTTCTACTCAATTAAAAACGTGTTATTGTTCAATTAAGTGGAAGACGAATACAAGAAAATTTATTAACAAAAGCGAGTCGTTACATAACCGATTTAATTAATTGTCCTTTATTTTTAATTGCATTGTACTTTAATAGTTAACCAGACGATTGAACCTTTCTTTACCACTTCAATTCCAAATTTTAATCAAACATATCAATGTTGGAAATTAAATTTGAATTAAATTTACATTTTTATTTATGACGACAACCTATAAAAGTGAACTACGTGCAAAAACTACAACTTTGTTTTTATATATCATTAATATGAAATCAAACCAATTTTTTAGCTTTACAATAGTTAATTAATTGAAAGACGCAGTTTTTTTTAATGTTAGTAGGTACATTGTACACTAAACTGATAAGACCAACAACAATTTTTTCAGAAAAGGTCGTAAATTAAATAAATTCTTTCTCATTCACCTAATTGATTATTTATCTTCGTTGATTTCCTGTTTTCTTGGAAAAATTGCTCTTTTACTTATTTAACTTTTAAATTAATCTTTAAACAAATACAATTATTTTATGCGCTTTTTTTAATATTTTGATGGCTTTTATTGCGTCTCATATTAATTTATTCAAATTATAGTAAATTAAACATTTTTTGCTTATGTAATGGTTATGGTTATGGTTATGGTTACTAAGGTTATGTTTTTATGCAGTTAAATGTCTATCATAACTTTGGCACAATTATAATAATTATTAGTAATCTAGACACTTATGATTAGTCAGAATTTTTCGGATATTTTGATACCATCAATGGAAATGAGACTAACGACATCCTTATATGGAGGGGTGGTTAAGTACGAGGGAGTATCGGATATAAACGGGATAGGGTTTGTAAACAAATCGAACTATATTTTATTACTGTTGTTTTCAGGCTTTCACGGCGACGTTTTGCCAAATCTTACTTCTCGCATCGAGAAGAAGGAAGACGTCGACCACGGCACAACAGCCCGGAAAGTGTATATATGTCTATTTATATGTATATTTCTGCATACTCTGTCGCTCTAGAAATATATTCTTCCCATCAGATTGAGAGCTTCTTTATGACATCATCCATTGGAGCACAAATGTTTCCAAAGAGATGGAAGTCACAAAGGGACAAGCAGGGACTATATGGCGGATGTTCCAGCGTTTCCCAGCCTAACGCATACAATTTATTCCTTGTGGCATTCACCGTATGAGGTCTGGTGTTGTCATGCAAAAGAATGACAGTTCTGACCGATTGCTTTTCCCTTTTCCTTTGAAATGACAATTTCGCGGCATTCAGTAGATCACAATAATATTGCGCATTAATCGTGCGTCGATCATGCAAAAGGTCCACGTGAAAAGCATCTCGCCGATCAAAAAACACTGTTGCCATTACCTTTACGGCCGACAAACGCGTCTTTGCCTTCATTGGTCCCCTCTCGCCGCTTTTTCTCCACTCCATGCACACGTGTTTTGACTCGAGCGTATAGAGATGCACTCATGTTTCGTCACAGGTGACGATGCGATTTAAAAATGCTTCACCCTCTTGTTGGAATCGATTGACGTGTCGCTGCGAAATCTCCAATCGATGTTGCTTGTGATACTCCCCTAACAGTTGGGGAACCGATCTAGCGGAAACTTTGCAAATTTTCCCAAAGAGTTAGGGGTCGATTTTCCTCAATAAGATTTCGGACCGCCTCAATGTTTCGTTTGATCACATTTGAGGGCAAGCATGGCTCTCGTTCTTGACCTTTTCACGGCTTTCAGAAAATTCCTTGTGCCATGTAATCACCCGAGTTCTTGACAGTGTGTTGTACCCGAACTGTGCATGTAATCGCCGCAAAATTTAGGTTGGATTAACCCCCTCCTTAGCCAAAAACTTAATAATAATCCGTTCCTCTGCGGAGGCATGCACTTCTGCGTCCCTCATTGTTTCTTTTCGTGCTAAAGCGACTCGAACGAATTGCGGTTGAATCTACCTTCTCCCTAACGGTACAGGCCATCATTAATATAGTTCAAATATGAAATATGTTTGGTTTTTCGAAACAGGTTGAAGATAAATTACGATTTACGATACAATATTAAAATTACTGGTTGTTCCAGATAAACCATCATGAATTCGTTAGTTGCGGCGTAAATGGGATGTAACTTAAGGTATAGACAAAATAAAAGGAATGGTCTTACCCCAAACTAACCACAACTTTTTGCAAATGCGTAAACGTGTTTCGCTCACGATTAGTAAGTGCAAATTTGCAAAAAGCGTTGTGGTTAGTTTGGGGTAAGACCATTTCTTTTATTTTGTTTATTTCAATCACCACAGTCTCCTCTTATATTTGTTTCAAAAATTTTACGGTATAGACTTGCATCTAACTTCACAAATGTAAGGACTTTAAAGTAGCACCTCTGGTGTTCTACCTGTAACATTTGCAAGGCAGTCAGCTCGTCATTTCTGCTCTTCACGGTCATCATTCTTATCGATCCTGTCAAGCTGAGAATTAATGGTTCAGGAACTCCGACGGCAGTGATATGTGATCCAGGTCCAGAGTTATAGCATATCCATGGTACCATATCACGAAGAAGACGTAAGCATATGACCAACTGTTCGAAGACCTTGACTATACTGACAGTCGAAATCTTTAATGCTTTAGACACTAGCTAGGTTTAAATCACACAAAACATTTTGTAATTCCTGCACTTTCTCGCCCACTTCTTCTTTGCAGGTCATTCACAATAGCTCCTTTTTTGTTTCTTTTGACGAGTAAAAACCCGAATCCAAATAGCCATCAGTGGACTTTTTCCATGAATAATAATTTGATAAATGCATAAAACTAGTGATAACTATAAAAATGCTGCATCTTTATAGCACAGGTATATATTTGATGTAGAATTAATTACTTTAGTTTTGTCATTTTACATGTGACCAGTGACTGCACATGGATATTGACTAGTCATAATGTAATATATATATATATATATACACCTGTGGGTACACATTATTATTAGATTGTCATTGAAAAATTGTCGACATGTCTAGGTCTATTACTTCTACTTTAGCTCAAGAAAAGGAAATATTTATTTTATTAAGGAAATAGAACATTATAAATAAATTTCAATACAGTTCAGCTGTTGTGCACTTATTAATACAAAAACTATTTCTCGCAACAGATGCCGAACCCACATGAAATTTTTAACACAATCATCACACGTCAAAGTCATCACTTCGAACAGTGCTTGGATGAAGGAGGAAGAAGCAATTGGTCAGAAGTGTCAACCTTTTACATAACAACGCCAGGTCAAATACGGCCAATGCCACAAGGCAAAAATTGGATGCATTAGGTGAGGAAACGCTGAAACATCCGCCATATAGCCCTGACTTGTTCCCTTGTGATTTCCATCTTTTTAGGCCACCGAAAGAAGGGCTTGGAGGCCAACATTTCCACGAGAATGACGAAGTGGAAGCATTTGTGCTCCAATGGTTAGATGAACGTCCGAAGAGGAGTTTCTACGATGATGGTATAACCGGAAATGCCCGACAGTTGAAATTATTTTAGTTAAATAGATCATCATTGATAACCGCCTACTCTCCACTCACAAATTTTCAAATCTGTAACACACTTGGTTTCCCTAAAACGTCTAATGTACCACTCAGTCTGAATGACACTATATATATAATATATATATTATATTTTACTATTATACTATATACTACTTTATTCTACTACAGTACTCCTCTGTAAATACAATTAACAACTACAATGAGCAAATAACGTAAAGAAATAAGTATTTCATTTGTGAAAATTATGTTTTGTGCAGCTCCGAAGCTGCTAAGAGCCGGTGCTAACTTAAAAAATAAATACCAAATCATTTAACCTTCTCGTACAAAAAACTTTTTTTATTGTGTATCGTTTTGTAGTCTCTTCAATGGGTGTGAATAATTATTGTGCATACATGACTTAACCTTGATTAAGATAAATAAACTAATGTAGGTAGGTTCAGAGAATAAAGATCGTTTGAAGGTACGTTAAACTCAATGAACGGACTTACCTACTTAGATTATTATGAATAGGTATATAAAATTAATAAATAATCAGCATAAAATTGTTTACAAAAACTATAATTTTTGTGACGAGTTTTTGTGTTGGTCAATAAATAGCAAATTTCGAAAGTAGCAAATTAGAGTTCTACATCGTCTTCTTATTTTTACAGCCTTTTCTCAGACTAGACCATAGATCAATAGGTTCTTTACTTCCATTAGCCAAACCAAGATTAAGATCTGACTTGATTGTGAGGTAGAGGTCAAGATTAGATCTACGCATTATAAGCAAAACCTGAGACGAAAACTAAAAAAGTTTGCTGTTGTTTCCATTGCATTGAAGACTTTATCATTGTAATTATAATTATTACAGTAGGGGATGATTGTATTAATAATATTAAAACCAATATATTTCCTATAACTTAAACTTTCGATGGTGCCTTTATTATGGAATTGCATTTTAACAAGTAAAAATAAAACCAATAAAAAACTAGAAGAATTTCACTCATTTATTAGAAACTCGACAATTGTTTCGATCGGTTGCCAGGTCATCATCAAGAGAAATAAAAAAGATCAGTGAATTTTTAAACTAAATCCTAATCTTAAATACCAGTACAAATTGTAGTATTGGACTGAAGTAAATTAATAACTAACCACAAGCAATTCAAACACAAACACCCGACCGAAACAAGTGGTATTTGCCAAATTTTTGTAAAGATTTTGACGCTACCTACATTGGTCAATCGGGTAGAGCTTGAACTCAAGCGATATGGTAGACCACTGCGTTTTAGCGAAACACTCCCTAGATATTAACAAAGGTGTTCTTCTCTCGAATATACCTAAAAGATAGAAATCATGCATTTTAGAAACTTTGAAGATAAAAGTAACAGCATTAAATGAGAATGTAAGACTGGTCAATAATCAGATTGAAATGTCGGTATACAACTCTCCCCTCCTACCCTCCAATTTGTAATAGTATTTAAGATTAGGGTGTAGTTTCAAAATTTTACCGAGCGGCGTGGTCTAGTACTCTGGATCATTGCTTAGCATTCGGCAGATCACCGGTTCGAACTCGGTCCGGCTGCTCTGATCCAAGTTTTCTGTGGTTTCCTTAGATCATTTAGGCAAATGCTGGGACAGTAATTATTCAACAGATAAGGTTTCACTTCGTCCGTCTCATCTTTCTCTCCCTAACCAGATCACACAGCCATTCCCACAATTCCTGAAAGGAGGCTGAAGAGGGCCTTACGCCCTACCCTCCGGCTTTGCACTACAGTGTAGGTCGGAGAGACTGCCCGCCCACCAGCACGAATAGCTGCTGGGAATGAAACACAAAAAAAAAGGAAGTTCAAAATTCAGTGATCTCTTGTATTCTTCTTGATACTGACCTGGTAACAGGTCGAAACAATTGTCGGGTTTCGAAAAAATGAGTGAGTTTTTTACTGGTATTATTTTTTACTTATTAATATATTTCCCTTAAAATGCCTTGAATTAAATGTAATTGACCTCCCTTTCACACAGAAGATACGATACTTAACAATATTACATTAATGTTCAAGAGCGCCTTTGGTTATAATTAATAAAAATAACAAAATGTTCTTCTGGAATATAAATTTATCTAAATAAATACACTTACTGTAATAAAATTCAAAAATCCTTTACACACAAAAATTAATTCAAAATCTGATATTTACAAAGTTGCGTGTGCTTAAAAGATGCTGTAACCGGAAAAAGAACGGCTATTTACCCACTATAAAATAATTTCTAGATCACGGTCGGCTTCTGCCCCCCACCCCCTTTCAAGGTAAACTTACGTATTGACGTTGTAATAAAGCCAATATCCCTATACCTATACACTCGTATAGGAGTTGAAATTGAATGAAAAGTGTCATTTCCCGTTAACCTTCTCACTTGTACCACTACAATATATCGTATATCACAGAATATAATCGTGCATAAATGTCGTCGATTTAATTGTTTATTTATAATTTTAAAATTGCCTCCAGCAGCGTAATTCAGGTAGATTCATGTATTTGGCAATGTTTTACTACGCTTAATCAGTTTGCTTAAAACAAATAGCACCCAAAGAAAATTTCCTTGTTTAATGCAGTCAGTTTTTCTATTATATAAGGAGTTTTCCTCATATAACAAAGCAAAGAATTTCATTGAAACTTGGAAACAATAGGTATCTACGTCATACATAGTTTCGGCATAATACCGACCAAACAAACTTAGTTTATATAAATTAAATTGTTATTCTTGTAACCGCATGTATATTGGTCAGACTGGACGTACTTTTAAAGAACGATTAGAAGAGCACAAAAAATCGTATGAAAATAATAAACTAAATGCAAACTATGCTAAACACCTAATCGAAGAAAATCACACCTTTAATGATAATTTTGAAATACTTTATGTTGCAAATAAAAGCCTTAGATTATCACTACTAGAAATATTAGAAATTAATAAATACAAAAACACAAATACACTTTTAAATGATCAAATTGATCTCAATAACTCGCTGCTACTGGATTTTTTACAAACCCCTCGCCCTACTCCACTACTATATAAGACAAATGTTTAGATAAGTTAAATGTATTATCAGTACTTCTGAAGAAGACTAAGTTAGGCGAAATAATTGTAGTGTCAAAATACACCAATTTTGTGTTTTTATTATTTTACCGAAAAATTACGCTTTATCATGGCAACACAAAATAATCGACGACTTTTTTTAATTTCTTTTCACACGCAAATTGTTAAAAAAATTGATAAACTCCTACTTATGTTATGTTAGAAGGTTTTATTGAAATCCGTCTATTGTGGTGTTGGACAACTCCCTTAATTAAAGCAATGTTTTTTATGATAGTTAATTATGCGGATACGTCAGTGATTGTAATAATAGTCGATATGGAAAGTAAAACAAAGGAGTGTCAGGCACTTCTATCGTACAAAGAAAACAGAAACGTTATTCTAATTTAAAATATTATTAAGTTACTTTTTTTATGAGTCCATAAATATGTAATTAATTTACAGTTAACAGGGCACATGACCACTTTAAAACACTTGCTTCCATTGGAATTAGTGATAGATATAGTTCTATTTATATATTGCAATACTTTACGATTTCTTTTTATTATCTACTTTATATCGTTTTTAATTAAAATACTTATGATAAATAAGATCAATGTGAAATGTAGTTTATTAATGATAAGGAAGCCTCTCATTTAAGGACAGTGAAACCTATAACATGAATCAGGTCATTGCTCATAAATTTAAGTAATTACAAATTATCGTTTTATAGTTTTCTAATTGTAGGGGTTACCGGAAGTGATGAAAAACTATTTTCTGGTCATGTTTTTAATTGTGCAATTAATTTTCAAACGTTATAGAATTATTTATTAATCCAAAAAAAGAAGATAATACAATAGTTTTTCCTCTAATTATAAAGGATCACAGATCCAACATTGGAAACGCGTCCTACACAGTAGGCACAGCGCACCGAAAGGCATATCCCACGTCCGGTTTTGACCTATCGGGTCTCATCAGGTGGGCGCTAGCAGAAAGGCCTTTACAAGCTATATGATAAATATAAATATAGAATCAACAGAAACAACTACTCCGAGGGCTAATACCCTTACCGGCATTGAATTACACTGTTGATTAGGGAAAAGGATTTTATTAACTTTTTTTTTATTGTTATCTTCGTCTAATAATCGTTCGGAATCAACAGTGTAATTCAATGCCGGTAGGGGTATTAGCCCTCGAAGTAGTTGTTTCTGTTAATTCCATATTTTATTAAAAATAAATTTATTGTAAGTAACCTTTAAGAACTCAAAACCAATAATTATCCTTTAATTTTATACAATTTATAACTGGTTTTACCATAATACCTGCTTCCAAAATCCATTATACCTACATTTGGAATTTCCACCCCCTATATATAGAAAATTTAAACGTATTTAATTTTAGTAATAGATGTATAAATGTAAATCTACTTTTAACACTTAATTTATGAGTTAGTTACGTTTTGATATTTTTCAATGATCCCTTAAAGACCTAGGTACTCTTTCTATAGGGTAGGTAATCCGGTAATGTTCAGAATAGAGGACACTGTACCACTGTCGAGTTTGACAACGTTTACCATGGCGTCGTCGTCGGCGTCAATCATCGGCGCTCGTGTTCGGCGTCGTTGACGACGTCGTCGCTTTTCCTTCGCATCAAGGCAATTTAATGCGTGCACACACCTCGTGGAAATTATTATCAGTGTGTCACATGGCCGGGAGCGAATTGTGCTACGCGTATCGCGGTTCCGCGCAACGAAACTGATGACGAGGACCGCGAATGCTCGGGACAAAAATAAAGAAAACAAAAATACTATCGTATTGTACTCTACAATCTACAAGCTAAACCGAGTGGTCGAACAAGATCGCCGACGAGAGGACCGACGACCGCCAGTATATATAAAATATACCAAACCGTACTCTACAAGCCTTACTGCTATCAGCTATCAGTCGCACAGTGGTTGTGGTTTTTGGATTCAATCGCTCGCGATCGATCGTGGTGTGTGGACGACCGACGGACGATTTATACGGAAAAAATAACACCGCACAATTAATAAAATTGAATGTTCGTTAATTATTTTCAACGGCACTTTAATTAATGTTACACGGTGCGCTCAAATTATACCTGAAATAAAACAAAATATAGTACAGTTAGTTGGTAATAATTATTCTTCTAATGAAAATTGTTCCTTTAATAAATAAAAATATATCGGGATAAAAAGATACACTATTAATAATGAGTGAAGTTTCACAAAGAGCAGTCCTGTTGCATCTACCAGAGACAAAAACTGTTGACATCGAGTTTGAAAATATTACATACTCCGTACGAAATGGAAAAAAGGGTGAGTTCCTAGTCAATGCATTTTTTTTACAACGATTCCTCTAAATGTGTAGATATTAAATACACACAACCAGAATAAAACTTTTGTTTTTTATTTGTTGCAAAATTGTATAATCCATTAGAAAGCCATATATTTCTGAATGTGCATATGAAACATCGAAAATCCAATATTTATTTATTGAACAATTTTTATTGTTTTTATCTTAGAATTGATTTCTCTTGAACCATAATACACTAAGAAAAAAAAAATCTACAACGAAGAAAAAATACAACATACTGTCTCAATATAAATATTTTCTTGAATAAAATAGGAAATGTATTTGTTTGATGTGATATAAAACGTTCTTAAATATGATATTGCTTGGCAACCGAGTTATATTATTGTATACAAAACAGCTGCGTTTAATACCAATAATTGAACACTTTTATTACATCGATAAAACTTACGAGAAGGCTTATCTCTAAAATAATCAATTTCTCACGTTGTAAGGTACGTAAAGGTTAATAAAAACTTTAATATACGTATCTACTTATTTATATTTAATTATTTCCAGATATTTTATCTTACAAAATAATTATACATTGCACAAATTAAAAACTCGATAAGACGACTATACTCAATATTATAACAAACGTAAATTGAAGTTTAATTAGGTTAAAGAAACGTTAAATTCATAACAATTAATATAAATAAATTAAAAAATGTTATAAGGTCATTAAAAACGTTAATTTTTTCAATTCAATTTTTTCATATTTTAGTTAGATATATAACAACTCTAACTAAATACATATATACGTATATATATACGTCTAAATAACATGAAGGCTTTGATCCCAAATTAATATCTTAGAGGTCTAGGTCATATCTTGCGTTGCTTTGTTTATACATGCATGTTGTACATGTCTGCCAAACATACGGAAGCGTCTGTTCAGAGAAAATACATTTAGTTTAGACACTTATAAGTTTTTGAATAGTTTACATATTATTAATAAATTATCTCAAATCAAAACACAAAAACTGAATAAAAACCTATCTAAAATTTAAACTGTTTCTAATCGTAAGCATAAAAATAAATATTATAATGTAACTATAATGATCTCAAAATTCTCAAATTATTTGTCATTTAATTAATACCTACAGATAATAGATTTGTTTGAATGGAATGCAGAAATTTATACACAAATAATTAAGCACTGTGCATCTATTTATTCATTTATATCTCAGAAAAGGACATAATGTTATGTTTCCCATGTTTCAACAAGCAAAATTGCATCTTTTACAAATATTTTTCCAATTCAATATTAGATTAAATTTCATATTTAGATAAGTATCAGAAAAAAATCGTTATCTTGAAAATCTGTTTATGTTTATACATACGAACGAAAATTTATTACACAGTAAAATTAAAATGTCAAATGAAAGTTTATGGAACCGCAAGTTCAAATACTTTTCACTATGAAAACAAGACTTAAGATTTTCACAAATTTGTTAAAACAAGTAACAATTGTTAATTTTGGAATTCTATTTTCAAGTAAAATTCGAATCTATTTAATTCTTCAAATACTTTTGTCGAAGAGAAAGTGTGTATTATACACTTTTAGACCTCTAAAATTTTTGCACTTTTTTTACGTTTAAACATCAAACAGATTTTGGTGGTCTAATAACATTTTGGAATAGTTGTCCTTGAAATTGAAACAAATTTTGTTATTAATGGAAAACTACACGAATCAAATAAACAATTGCATAAACATATGCTGAGCAATTTTTACTTGTTAATTGACAAATCTAATTTACACCAACAGGATCAAAACTTTCCTCATCGTTCAAACAACAATAAAATAAAATTCGAGGTTCAATTTTGCGTAACGTAACAATTGTTTCACCCAACATGGGCATCTTCAGAAGACAACAAATTACGTATATTATCCTATATTAATTTGTAAACCCCACATTTATTAATTTTCTCTGTTTTGTCTTGAATTGTAACTCTTGTAAAGCTACATATGTTGGTCAGACAGGGAGGAAATTTAAAGAAAGATTAAAAGAACATGTAAAAAACTACTCAGGAAATTCTATCTTCATGAACTACATACATAATAAAAAACAGGATTTTAATTCAAACGATAATTTTAAAAATTGGATTGATTCAGCCGTTACTCTGTGATAATTCAGTTTTACGATAAATGAATAAACACTACTTTGTTTATTATCACTTTTTATTTACAAATCCTTTTGACTATAGTTTCGACAAAAAAAAAGCTTGTCATTGTCAAACGAATAATTCAAATTGAATGAATATAAACAGATTTGTCAAAACAAATGATTACAAATTGAATGAATGTAAACAGATGTACAGTAGTGTTGATATACATTTTTTAGAAAGACCATTAATTTTAAAAATTTACACTGCTTGGAAAAAGGTAAAAAGCTTTTAAAAAAAAATTTATTTTATTTTTGTTTGGATCATAATTTTCCACAATGTAATGACTGAATCAATTAATTTCTTCATCGTGTTGTTCAGTTAAAATTTTAATCATCACAACGTCGTCTGATCAAAGGCTGGTTGGACATACATCTCCACCCCTGAGCTATTCTTTATGCTGTCTACCACCACATTTTCTATCCTGACTTATCTGACTCCCCAGATATCAAAAATCGGCGACTTTTTCTAATGTTTCGTCTCCAATTTTTACATTAGCTCTAGTTTTATTTTTATTTATTTTATATCATGCTATTCTGTCAGTACCGCTTACATTTTATTTAAACCTGTCTCTAACTCTTTCTTGCTAGTTGCTAATACTGCCAGTATGCAATTTTAAGGATGAAATAAAATAAAATAAATAAAAATAAAAGTACGTACTATATTTAATTCTCAATACCATTTTTTAATGACTAATAGGTTAAAAAGTGTAAGTAATAAAATAATTAGATTGTAGCTTAAAGTACATAATTAGAAGGAACTGTTAATGTAATTTTAATTTTATGTAGATAATTTTAATATTTTAAAAAGTTCTAAAAAGGTTATTATGTTAAGACGTCACTGCCATTTATTAATAATGATAAAAATGCAGTAGATACACGTTTGCATTTGCATTTCTATAAATTGTCTTCTAAAATTATTCTTAGAATAGAATGATGAGAATGACACTAGATTTTATGAAATATTTTTATTTATTTTTTTAATTTTAGCAATTCATATAAATCCCATTCTATATTGACTTTAATGCTATTTTAAAAATTAATAATTTAACAAAAATTATTATTTGGTTTTTGTCTTAATTTGTTATTTTACAAATTATTACTTCTCTTTACAAATCTAAAACTTACCTAACATTATTAAGGTAAAAGTAGGGCAGGGGCTAATATAATAGTTTGAGATGAAAAAATAGAATAATTGCCGATTTTCGATTCTTAGGGAGTCAAACAACTCAAGGCGGAAAAATCGGTAGGGACAAAAAACAAACGATCACAAAAATCACTTGTGTGTTTGGGCATACCAACGGTTAATTTGGAAGTAGAAATAGGAGACTGTGGTAAATGAATAAATAAATAAATAAATAAATAAATAAATAAACAGAGACACGCACCCTAATTACCACTAACAAAATGCCGTAAGATTCCGTTCTATTAATTTTACTGTCGAAATGAAAAGAAACTATAAAACAATAACGTCAAATGACAACAAACATTGCAATATTTACCCCTTTTAGCAATTTTCAAAGATTCTTCAGAAATAAGTACATAAATCCTTATTTACATAATTTAATCGATATGGCCCCTTTATGGGAATAAATCCAACTTAATATAAGAATAATAATACGAAGAAATTGGAAATAATCACATTTTGTTAAGGTACCATAATTTGATTGGATTCAGCTGTTACTTTGTGATAATCCATAATAATGAAATTAAAGACACAATTTCCTTGTTTTTTATCAAAGTAATTGTGTTTTTATTTTTTCATTATTCCTTTTTTAGTGTAGAAGTTTGAATGACAAATTTATTGTGAAACATTGTGAGTGTTTTCAAGTTTATTTAACTTTTGGATTCGTCTTTTGTTTTCGTTTAAATATTATGTAATAAAATTATCCAGAACTGATTTTAAATTGTATTTACACAATAGTTTTTCTCTCCATTAATTTATTTGTTGAATTGAATTGGAGTACTTCAATGTATATTTTGATGACACGCAAATTCGTTGCTTTATCGCTTCAAAAGGGAAACACATGAAAGACTGAACGTGACGAATAACTGATAGTGATTCTAATGACATAATCATTAAAAACATAATATGTGTCAAATTACTATGTATTACGAAGACAATACAATTCTCCCATTTTATTGTCTTTTTTGTCAAGGATGAACCACTTAGGTATATAAATACATATATAAGTTTGCGTGAGTAGTTTATAGACGCGTCAACAGGAAAAGCAAAATTGTTTTCCTAACGCAATTAATAAAAGTGAAAATCATTGTCTACGAATAACTGATAAACTCACGAATTAACGTGTATCTAGTTGTTTTTCTATAACTAACTGTAAAAACATTTCATGACAAAGTAATGTTAATTATCTCCTACAGTTGTTAACTATTAACAGAGATTGATTGAAATAAACACACAGTTAATAAATTCCACAATTTATTAAATAAACTTAACATGTGTTTCGCCCACACTGTGGCTTCTCCAGAAGTACAAAATTTATTTAAAACTACCTAAGAGTAGATGTCTATAATTACGGTGGTGCATCTTCGTTAGAGTGAGGGAAAAGATTTAATAGTGGTGAGGGGTTTATATCTACTTGGTCATTAAGTAATATGTTTGTATTTTTATATTTATTAATTTCTTTAGATTCTAATTGTGTAAGTTTTAAACTTTTATTTTCAATGTGTAAAATTTTTAGATCTAAATTAAATATATGGTTATCTTCTAACACATGCTTGGCATAGTTCGAATGGTTTTTTTTGTTTCTATATGATCTAAAATGTTCGTTCAAACGAATTCTAAAATTTCTTCCCGTCTGACCTATATAAATTTGAATTCGTTCTGTTTGAAATAGAAACTAATAGAAAAAGTAAAATACCTAATTCTGCGAGGTTGATATTTTGTCAATTTTAAACTTCTTGCACCAACGTGAAACTGTAGAACATGAAAGTGCTGAGCCCCCCAGGGTTTCCACCAAATCAGCGTGTATATTGTTGGTGGACATTTTTTTAAAGCAAAGATACTTGTAGACAACACTCACAGCATTTTTTTTCACAGCCATTCTTTTGTATAAATCCTTTTTATAATCTTACAAAATAAATGAACTGCTATCACTTAATACAAAATTGTTAGTAAAAGAAAAATAAAGATCTTTCAAACTTTCCTTAAGTTGTTAGTATAAAGGTTCATAACTTATGTATGTACATACACACACATATATATATATATATATACAAACTTACCTACGCTAGCACCATAGATATTAGCACAGTTATAGTGATAATGATAATTTTTTTGAACTTCAAGTATATTTTTATCACCAAATTGTGCACAAGTTTCGACAATTAAATTTTCACACTACTTTTAAAGATTGTAAGTGTTTGGGCTTATAAACACTGAATTATTTTAGAAGCAGGCATTATAATTTTCTTTGGCGATTCTTTTTTACGAGTATAATTTTATATTGCAATTTGATACTACGTATTATTTTGTTGTGGTCTTTATGTTAGCGGTAATTAGTTTGAAAGGTCAGCAGGTTACTAGTTCATCGGATTAATCCGATTGTATATCATAGAACGCATGTGTTGAAACGTTACTAAATGTCAAACCAAACTATGACAGACTACAGTGTTTGACTCTTCAATTGGCACTTGTATTATATTGGAAATAATTCCTCAAAAATGCAAAAAAAAAACAATTTTTCAAAACTTTGTACAAAGTATAACATTGTGGTGTTTATAACAGTTAAATTGGCAAATTACACAACACCTTGTTTAAAAAATGAACATTTATAATTAACTAATTTGCCAATCCTGTACTCGTAATTAAAATAATCAGGTGTTAAAGTACTTATAGTGCAAAAAGTTTTCTTCTAAAATAGAACGATTTTCATACTCATTAAAAGCTTTAACCTTAAAAACTGAAATTCTTTGGCAGAATTTGAGAACATTAGATGATACCTACCCGAGTAGAATTTATTTCGGACCGATATCAGATAGGTCGAAACTGGTTGTGGGATATGGCTTTCGGTGCGTTGTGCCTACTGTCTAGGACGCGTTCCAAATGTGGGATCTGTGATCCTTTGTAATTAGACGAAAAAGGATTTTAATACCTTCTTTTCTTTGGATTGTTATTTTCGTCTTATAATCGTTCGGAATCAACAGTGTAATTCAATGCCGGTAGAGGTATTAGCCCTCGGAGTAGTTGTTTCTGTTGATTCCATACTTATATTTACATACCCAGACGTAGTACCAGAGCGAGCCGTACTCATCCCCTTGAGGGCGCCACGCGGTTTCGTGTCGCCGGTACCACCCCGTCCCCCAGGCTGAAGTGGGAGAACGACTACCCTCTATTCAGAATCACCCTATAAAAGCGGCTGCACCACCATTGGAGAGAGAGACTCCAAGTAGTTCTTTTCTCTGCCTTTGCCTAAGTAGCCTTCCAAGTCTGGAACACTTAGCCGAACTGAGAAGGTAACAACTTCAAGGCAACGAGCCTTTAACCTTGTTGCTATCCGTAAGGGTCGCAAGGTAGAACTCGCTGTGGGCGGCGTGATCTACTGTTCTAGATCATTGCTTAACATTCGGGAGGTTACCGGTTCGAACCCGGGTCTGGCTACTCTGGTCCAAGTTTTCTGTAGTTTCCTTGGATCAGTAATACTCCACAGATAATCATTCACTTCTCTTCTGTCTTCATTTCGTCCATCTAATCTTTCTCCCCCTAACCACACCACCCACCCATTCCCACGATTCCTGCAAGTGGGCTGAAGAGGGCCTTACGCTCTACCCTCTGGCTTTGCACTACAGTGTAGGTCGGAGGGACTGCCCGCCCACCAGCACGAGTAGCTGGTGGGAATGAAACACAAAAAAGTTTTTTTTTTGTGGTTTAGTGTGTTGTAGTGTGTCGTCAAATCTGACTGACCCCAAAGACGAAAAGACTCTTTTAATATTTTAAGTGTAAATCTAGATAACCCTTTGGAGAAGAAAATTATTTTAAAGGCATTATCATTTAAATATACTTAGCTACGCAAGAGTTTGGATCCTTCGATTAAAACAAAACCCTATCTATATAACATGTTAGCAGCTTATGAATTGTAAATATCATTTTGTTGTGTAATAAATAAAAATGTGTGGCCGGATTTTATATAAACGCAATATTATTATTTTTAATTTCTGTACTTTCTGTCTTTCAGCACCTGATACTCTTGAGTAAGGCTCAATAGGCCGAAACAATTGTAAAGTTTTTATAAATAAAGTGAGCATTTAAAAGCAACAGGTTTTAATTAAATTTATCTAGTTGTTTTCGAACAAGTACTTTACAATTACTCTTTTTTGTTAATGTACAAATAATACAAACTTTTAGTAATTAGTAGTGTTTATTTACTATCTAAAGGTATCCTAGTCAAATGCTATGTAATTAGTATTTTCTGAAAATAATTATTCGCTTACAAGCTTTTTTGTTTTATTCTATGTTTGAAATTCTTTGAACAATGCATAAATGTTAATTGATATTTACAAACAATGGTTTGATAAGAACAAAAATACACTAGCAAGACTATTACGTAGATATGTTCTATGTTCTTATTATTTATATTTTCAAATGGCATAGTGCTTCGATCGATATATTTGTTTATAATAACGTAAAATTCAACTCTGACCTTATTTTTGTTTGCTGATATTTGCAAGATGGTGTTGCGTTTATAATGGATTAATTCAACCGAAATATTTGAACTTTTGCTGGATAAAAGCCTTCATGACACGTCATGATCAACGCTAATGCACTTAATGATAAACGTCTTACGGACTTTGAACTCCATTAATAAATAAAGATTATTGGGAATAAATTGATTTCATATGTTAATTTTAATAATGTTGTGATTGTTTTGAATTTAGCAAAAAGTAGTAGATGACAAAGCGGTTTCCAAACTTGCATTTCATTGATACTTTAGGGCAGGGCCGTAGCCAACCCACGATATCAGGAGGGGATGAGGGACTTTTTGACGTAATAATCACGTCCGTTGTCTCAGCTAATAATCAATCTCGTCGTAGTGACGGTCGCTCCTATTCCGTCCCGTTCGAGCCGAAAGCTAATGAACATTGGGGTATTGGCGCAATGGCAAGTGTTATTATAGTGAGTTGAAGACCGCCGCAAACGTGTAATATACAAAAAAAACCAGCGTAAACAGACAAACGGGAGGGAGAATGCGGCGACGGGTCGACCTGCTTTTTTTAAATATAAATTCGATGTGAAAAATTCGAAATTTCTCAAATTTCCTATAAATGTATAAATACCGACTATTGACTGAGGAAGCCTGAGATCCTTCTAGGGGGGGCTCAGCCTCCTGGAGCCCCCCGTGACTGTGGCCCTGCTTTATGCAATCGATTTTTTTATAATAGTCGAGAAAGGTAAAGCTGTACATAGTGTTAACTAAAACAAAATATAATGAATAGAATTTTGAATTTCTTTTTATTTGGATTAATTCTAGTTCTACTTTATGGTAATTCATATTATAAAATAACACAGTTACTTTGTTTTATCATTTTATTGTTTATAGCTTATGCGACAATAGTTTCAGTACAACGTTTACCATTTCTATCGTATCATTCACAAAGAATAGGCGAACAGGTAACCTACAGACTATTTATATTCGAAAGACGGTGGGTTCTTATAATAAAACTAACAATAGATGTTATAATGCATTTTAAAAGGTTGTTGTAAATAAATCTATTTGCTCATTTATTTTAGATTTATGGATGCTTTAAAAAATTCAATTCACCATAAAGCTTTGGAGAAATTGTAGTCGGTTTTTCTTTAATTTAAACGATCCTAAATGTTCATTAAAGCGTGTTTTAATGGATTTGCTCGTTTAGCCTATATAAATGGCAATACAATTGGACATGTTTATTTCCTCATCAATACACCACAGGAAGTATTGATAAATTTCAAACCAAGTCGAAGTTGTTCCATTCAAACAAGTTGCTTTTTATCAAGTTGTAGCCAATTTATCGCAATCTGTAATTATTTTACGGCTATCTGTAGTATTTAATAGCTTTACGAAGGTAAAAGTCCTTGATCAGCAACAAGTGGATACCTTTATAAGGCCCTTACGAAATACTATAGCTACTAGTAAAATATTTACAGATAGCAATGTACAATGATTAAATATAGCAAAAAATGATAAAACTCTTCAACTGCTTACCTTGTTTTCATGTTTTATTTGTTAAAAATGTGAATATACGCTAATAAACGCGAATTTTTTATGAAGGCAAATTTCGTAGTTATGATCCAATGTTTATTGTCATGATTAAAAAATAATTTACAAGGACAAAATCAGTTTCCTACTAGATTCATTTAAAACTTCCTCAATTACCTAATTTCCATTTTAAATTTGTACTCCATTTAAATTTAATGTTTTGCTTTAGTTGATATTTTTTTAAGATTCTCGTCTATGTATTCATTATATTTGTACACATTAAACTGTGTTACATGAAAAGAAATAATGTAGGTATTTGGATAACGATAACATAAGTTATTAAGTCAATATACATTTTCTATTTGTTGGCATATCTGATATTTGAAACATGAACAGAAAAATAGTAAAATAAACGATTTTTTTACGTGTGACGTAAGTATTTATTTTTGTAGTTTTGTATAAATTTTAGTTTAGTTATACACAGTTATCATTGTTTGAATTATGGAAGTTCTATTTTGTAGCAAATGATAAAAATATATAAAATAATGTTGTCTAATACCAAAAATGTATACCGAAATACGATAAAAATATACCACTATATTCAAATTTTCATTGGTGAGTTCTCAAAGAGACATTTTTAATAAATAAATTAAAAAAGTAAGTTGACAATTAATTTACTCGAGTCGACAATTTTTTCGTCTTATTCACAGTCATTATTAAGAGAGCACAATACATGCAACTAAGACTAAGAATGTACAAACTTCATATTTATAGGTAAACTATAGGGTGGGATTAATAAATTCTTAATTTTAGATATTAAAAGTGAAGAAGAAGAGTTATTTTTTTACTTTTCGGTTGTGTTTGTAATATTTTTCCGTTTTCTATATCTACAGCGTGATTTTGTTTTGAGCAGTGATCTGCTAAACCTGTGGAACATTTCTGTCAGTATGTTCTTTTGAACGTTTGTTAAATATAAGTGGCATCGCATTGGGTACAATTTAACTTATAGACTCCATTTCTTTTTAGTGCATAGGCAAATGCTGAGGTAGTAATATTTCTTTATATTATATAATTTTTCAGTTCCCTTCTATCTTCATTTCGTCCGTCTCTTCTTTCTCTCCCTAACCATACCACTCACCCATTCCCACGATTCCTGCAAGGAGGCTGAAGAGGGTCTTACGCCCTACCCTCCGGATTTGCACTACAGTGTAGGTCGGAAGGACTACCCGCCCACCAGCACGGGAAGCTGGTGGGAATAAAACACCCATAAGTTTTATTAATTCTCAGTCTGAGTTGCATTTATTGCACTTATTGTAAAGTCGAATAAATTTATTGTTGAAACATATTTTTTTGATTTATTTAATATATGATCAGTTTAAAAAACTATTTGAAATAGTTAACTCACTGGGCAGATGGTGATACGTTGTTAACAGGCATCAAGTATGATAAGAACCATTTGGCAAATTTAAAAAATGATACTTGGACAGAAACAAAGAGGCAATTACATGTTCTTTTTATTCAATATTCTTAACTGCTTTTATACATCATCACATAATAAAATTTCGATGTGAAAATTACGAAATAGTTTACATCTGTTACCATAAAAAATCCCAAACCGTACAAATATCTCCTATAAGTAACATATTTATATTTTTAAAACCAATAAGAAATGCAACTGTCGACTCATTCTCTCTTATAAATAAGGAACAAAATGCGCATATTTGCGTGATGGTTACGGAAAATATTTTACACGAACATAATACGAATGTATAATAATATTTAATTTCAAAACTCACTCTACAATCACTTAATCAATGTGTGGCTGTGCCAACACGTGTTAAACATTGACTTTGCGAAACAATATTTGTTTTTGTATTTGCGTCCGTCAATTGAGAAGGCATCCGATAACAAAATAGAATTCTTTTATCAACCCTTATCTGTCATCATTTTGTATCTGTGTATAACAAAGTACGCCAAACATTGCTATCTTTAATTTCGAAATTGTAAACACGGAATTTTTTTAGCATTTTCGGAGAATACTGTTTGAGCATATGAAAACTGAAACTTATTTATTTTTTTATTGCTGTAATTTGAGCCTACGGTGTAGATTTGTTCTATTATTAGAAACAAGACGGTTCTATAAGTAGTAATAGTTACTAATAATATGTCAATTAACTACAATAATATGTCTTTAATAATAGCCACGAGGAAGGAAAAACAATTTGTTGTTCTGTATGTATGTATCAATTTATTAAGTTTAAAAATAACAATAACCTTCTACCCAAAATAAACGTATAAATTCTGATTAATTTGATTTTTAACCCATGATACCCGATGTAATAAAAAAATTATTTTACATTTTCTTGTATGAATCAGAAAATCCTCCTTATAAATAAACTTTTTGTTGGACCCATTAATTTTAATATTCGGTATAGATCTAGTTTAAATCAGTTTTTAATTAGAACATTGATCCATCAACAATCACTAACAAGTTTGCTTTTAGAAGTAGATTTCAGTTAATATTTTATTTTGAAGTTAATATTTTGACGCTTCCAACGAATTTTCCAACTATTTAACATAGTCATCTCCATTAGTCTATTTTGAAAAACAACCAAGTTGAGCTATAATTCTTGAAGTCAATTAAGTAAAAGTAATTAGTTCTTAATTATATTGCTACTGGACAGATTTTATAAAATACATAAACACATTAGGTCATCAAAAGCGTTTTTAAAAGGCATATGTAACATTAAAGTAACCTAGTTTGTTAATTTGATGTTTTGGAACCACATATTAAAATAAATATGCGTGCGTTTCACAGAGTTTGATTTTGACGTTATTCGAAGAAAGGATACCAGGAATTTAGGGAACGTGACCGTGACGAAGGTAATTGAAGTAAATCAGTGAAAATGGACAGGATGTAAAAAACGGTCACTTTCTACTGGCGAGGGTAAATGGGTGAGACACCAACTAAGGGTAAAATAGGAAGTCTTCCAAAAGGATTTATAAATAGGTTAAAAAAGAATAGAAGTTTGAAGAATTACGAGGGTGTATCAAATATAAACGGGACTGGTTTCTTTTAAATAACAGAGAGGTCAGTGACCTGGTAGTAGTAGATACGAAGATGGCCTGTACCGCTAGGGAGAAGGGAGAACCAATCTTAATTCCCTCGAGTCAAGAACTCGTGTGCTTGCATGGCACAAGGAATTTTCTAAAAGCCATGAAAAGGTCAAGAACGAAGCTATGTTTCATCGTTGATGAATTGACCATCAGTTACGGATGTGTCCACGGAATCGTTATAGATGACCTGAAAATGTGCTAAGTGTCCGCTAGATGGGTTCGACTTCTTCGACTGCTATCGGAGGATCACAAGCAACATCCATTGGAGAATTCGCAGCGACACATCAATCGATTCCAGTAAGCATTTGTGCTCCAGTGGTTACAAGAACGTCAGAAGAGTTTTTACGATGATGGCATAAATAAAACTCTCAATCCGATGGGAAAAATGTATTTCTAGGGCGGGATACCATGTAGAAAAATAGAATATGTATCGATGTTTAATTAAGTATAGTTGGAAGTTTTTACAGAATCAATCCCGTTTATGTTTGAAACACCCTCGTAGGTACGCGAAATAAAAATGTGAAAGAAACAGAAATACATATATTTAAACTATAGAGGGTGAATTTTTTGTGAAACATGGTCTGAATATATTTAGTCAAATAAAACACACTATGGTAGGTTTCACCAATTTTATTATTGTTCTCGACAATATTGTTTCGAACTATGTGCTCATTATCAAGAGTAACGTTATACTGACAATACGAATCTTACTTGCTCATTTATAGATAGCTTAAGATTAGGAGGCATGGAAAACTGCCTAGTTCTAACTGATTATTTTCTGATTTTCTTAAGGCTTCATCTATTTCCAAATATTCATACAGAGATAATTTTCTACTTTTAGATGTGTTTACATGTAGGTATTTGGTATTTTCTAAATTCAAAAACATCTCAGTCGTTGAGTGTAACAGTAAGGATTTAAAGAGTTTACTAATTAACAACAAAACAATAACAAATATAAACCGAAATAATGGCATATATAAATTATTTTGTAATGAATGTAACGCTGTCTATATAGGACAGACAGGTCGAGCCTTTGAAACTAGGATAAGTGAGCATGTAAAATCGATTTTATAAAAAAGATGTTAAATCAGGAATTAGTGATCATTGTTTAGCTTAAAGCATCATTTAAATTTACAAAATACCAAATAACACAAAGTAGAAAATTATCTCTGTATGAATATTTGGAAATAGATAAAGCTTTAAGAAAATCAGAAAATGTTGTAACTAATCAGTTAGAACTAGGCAGTTTTTCACTCCTACTTATCTTAAGCTATCTATAAATGAGCATGTAAGATTCGTATTGTCAGTATAACGTTACTCCTGATAATGAGCACATAGCTCGAAACAATATTGTCGAGAACAATAATAATGTTGGTAAAACTTACCATGGTGTGTTTTATTTGACTAGAAATACATAAAATTAGATGAGGAATATAAAAATACGTATTTACAAATTATACAGAAATGTAAACACATTAAATTTACAGCCCTGGCAGAGGCGAGTGTCTCAATAAACGTCACAATAGTATTGTTTTTGGCATTTTAAATAAGAATGGTATTTTTACTCATACCTACGTGTGTACACACTTGTACATGAACTTGAAAAGTTTAAAATTTTGAACTTTGTCCAAAAAAGATGACCCACCTGTCAATATTGTACCTACGTAAAAAATTAAAAATAATATAAACAATAGCAAACTTTGAACGGAACATGTAATTCATTTCCTATTCTATGGAGTTTACCTGTTTAACTGTTTACCACTAGCAAATTCCATTTTGGTATTTTATATAAATATTCATTGTGACAAAGAGCAGGGTCAGAAAGTGTTTAGCAGGTGATAAAAATAATAAATAAAAAAATAAGGACATGGGTACCAGGAATTGTTACGATGAAAAACGAAGAATAAACAGAATTATTGTTATTTTTAACATAAAACACAGTAAATACAAAATTTAAACATTATAAAAGCAGAACGTGTAATAATTGTTTTCGGTAATATTTTTTATTTATTTGTTCTGGCTACAGCATTTTTTACAAGAGTAACTGATTATTTTATGTTTTATTAATTGCGAACAATTCATTATTTCTTTTACTATTTACTATTTCCTAGTGTTAAAGTAAAAAATGAAACTAAGCAAAAGATTATGGACGTAATACTTCGTGAACTGGTTGCATCACAGGGTCACAGAAATAAATATGTGTATAATATGAATATTTAATTACTATAATTCAAATACATGTTTTATATACGTAATCCAGAAATTCCAATGAAACGTTTAGAAATCTAAAACGCGTTTCGACACTCAAGGTGTCGTCCCCAGTTAGACACGCCGAGACTAAGACTGATGACACCTGGAGTTTCAGAATTTTAATGTTTTATTAAGTTTAGTTCCAAAAAACTCAAGTTGGGTTTCTTGTTTTATAATACTTATAGGTACGTTTTTTTTTTACAGGAAAGAAACACATACTTAAAGGAGTATCAGGGAAATTTAAATCTGGAGAATTAACTGCAATAATGGGGCCTTCTGGGGCAGGAAAGACTACTTTGCTTAATTTTCTAACCGGATTTCAGTAAGTTTCCATAATTATACATGCAAGCTATTTGACGCAGACATTTAAGTGCAAATCCAAACAAGAAATTTGTCATAATTATGTACGATCTATAAAATGCTATAACATTCAGATCTCAGTATACAGGTTCAGTTAAATACGTTGCTATTTTACACTATCAGGATTAAATTTGATTTTTTTACTAAAGATAAGTTGAATTAACTTTAACGACATCAGTGAGTGACATACTCGAATTGTAGGACTTCTATAAAATTTAACAAACAGAAAATAATTCACCATGATTTTGAAGCTTTTTTGTTAATTAAACGATTGTTTTGCAATAATATGTTAAACTATTAAATACAACATAGAATAAAACACAATGTTATTTCACTAATTTTTATTGAACTCGACAATATTGTTTCGATCGTCAGCGATCATTCTCAAGAGTTTAAGTAACTTTTACTTAAACAACAATATTGTCGAGTTCAATAAAAATTAGTGAAATAACATTGTGTTGTATTCTACGTTATTTTTAACAGTTTATAAACTGTTTCACAAACGTTGCACTATCGAATGTTTAAGATAATATGTTATTTCACAATTTTGGGTTTTGTAAGAACAATTTCGAACTTCTTTGTACCCATCACTGAGCTATACTCAGTTTCAACATAATACTGATCAACTAAAACTGCTGCTAGGTAACTGCGAGATCAATAAATAACTAATAAGTGATGTTGAGCGGTTTCACAATTTATTGTTATTCAATGAGATATTTTGGAAACTACCTTATTTAATTCTAATAACCCTCTAATTATGAAAGTAGTTTATTGGGGTAGATATCTAAACGACATCCTTTGCTTTGGAGAGGCACAGAAAGACAATTAGATCCATTTCAAAATCAGTTAAATACTTTATACAAAGACATCCAGTTTACTTTAGAAAAAGAAAAGAATGGCTCATTAAATTTCCTAGATATTACCCTTTCAATAAATGATAACAAAATTAATTTTGATATTTATAGAAAACCAACCTTCAGTGACATTATACCTCATGCAAACAATCAACAAACATCAAATATAGCTCCTTTCATTGCTACTTACATAGACTTCTCTCTATTCCCTTAAATGAACATAACTTCCAAAAAGAAATCAATTTCTTAAAAATTTTAGCAAAAAGTAATGGTTACAACGAAAATATAATAGATTTACTTTTATACAAAAAACAAAAGAAATTACTACAAAATGCTCTCTATGCCTTTCCAAATCCAAAGGATGAACAAAAATATCATTACATTAATTATGTTCCACAGTTATCTAATAAAATATGTAATAGATTAAGAAAAATTAATATAAACACCATTGTAGCTAATAATTTAAATTTAAGTTCACTCTTAGTAAATAACAAAGAAAAGGTCAACATATTACAGAAAAATGTTATCTACCAAATAAATTGTAAAAATTGTGAGGCCATTTACATCGGCCAGACTGGTAGAGCTCTAAAGTATAGACTAAAAGAACATGAAAGGTCAATTTTACACAAAACTAATTGCACAGGAATTTCTGACCATTATATATCAAATAACCACCATTTAGATATTTAATAATAATAATCCCAAAATTTTTCATAATGTTAATGAAGGTAAAAAACTAGACTTTCTCAAAATATTCGAAATAACAAAAGCAAAATATAATAATCATATGATCACTAATGACTAAATTGAATTCACTTTGTCTCCCCTCTTAAAATCTACCTTCTGATTATCTATTTAAGCACAAATTCTGCAATATACTTTTAGTATCTATTGTACTCCTATCTTTTGATAATTGCCGAAACGGTATCGTTAAGTTTTAAACAATAAATTGTGAAACAAAACACCAAGTTGTTTTATTCGACTTATTAAAAAATATAGAAAACGCAGTAAACCACACATGTAATTTTAGTAATGTTTAACGAGGTCCTTTTTAATTAAAGCTAAAGTACAGGTTTTTAATAAAAATTCCAGGTTAAGATTTAAGGTTTTAGTTGTAGATTTATTATTAGCATTTAGTCTACTTTACTTGCAGCACAAACAGATTTGTTATGAATGTAACGAAATGTTGAACTGAATATTGCCGTTAGCTCATGTAAAATTTAATTTAAATTAATTCACAATTAATACCTGTAGAAAATAATATAAACCTTACAAGAACCAAACCTTTCTTTATGATAAAATAAATTGGTAAAATTTTGACCACATGCGAAACGAGTAATTTTTCTAATAAGCGTTTTAGTAACATTTTTCTAACTATTTCATATTTTTGTGCATAATTTCTTAAACAATAAAAACATTTGCGGTTTTGTACGCAACAATCATTAATTGCTGTTTATTAAAATATCAACAGACAAAATCAAAAAAGTAAATGTTGATGATTTTGAAGGTTTTCTTAAAGTTTATTTGTTGAAGAAGTTTCACTTGAAATAAACTGAAGACAATATGTCACTTAATTTGAAATATTTCTTTGTATGTAAATTTGGGTTATTCGTAATCAGCTGTAAGTTAGCTTACGTGTTTGAATTTAATTAAACAGGTGACCTCTGACCCCTTAATTATTTAATCTGCTTAAAAAGTGTGTTCCATGTTTGCTTAATTCGCTGGTATATTGATAACCAATGTTATTTTAAAACAAAGTTAGTTCTTTGAAATTATTCAATAATATTAATCAAAATAAAAGCAGCAATCCAATGGATTAGATTAGGTTAGGTTAGGTTAGGTTAGATTAGGTTAAAGATATTGCATTTTAGATTTTATCCGTAAATTTTTGCAGGACTGGCATGGGAGGTACAATAATGAGCAATGGATCTCTGCAAAGTAAAAAGGGGGCTAACCAGTACAGAAAAGAGTCCTGCTACATCCTACAGGATGACCAGTTACAACCCTATTTTACAGTCACGGAGGCAATGAATATTGCTGCTGATTTAAAAGTTGGCTACAGCATTTCCGATAAAGCAAAGGCGTTATTGGTAGGTGATACTAACAAATGTACTTATTTAACAAACGGGCTGAAAAGTTCGTAGGCTAGCGTAGAAAACATTATAAATATAACCACTTTTCTACGGTTGATTTTCCTGGTGCAATGTCCGAATAATGTTTATGAAGCCAAGCCTTGGTTTCACAAGTATTTTTTTCGCCAAAAAACAATGCTTTATTAACCCACAAAATTCCTTTTTATCCATTTTTTTCAAAGTGACAAAAGTTCTTTCACTAAAAATTCTATAACTCAGATACTAATAGTGCAACAGCTGTCAAATTTATACACGCGTCTTTTGAAGGTTAGGGTTAACTAAAAATCATATGGATTTGATACTAGTAGCGCCATCTATGGGCCAGCCTACAAACTTTTCAGCCCGCATGTTACATATAGTAACACTAAAATGGGCAACACAGATCAGGAACTTTAGACCAGATATATAATATAACCTCAGAATTGCCTGAGCAGCTCAGAATTTTGCGATATCCTAAACTTAAAACTCAGAAAATGCAATTTAGCACATTATGTGAGCATTGCTGTGAAGTAAACGGTCAAAAAAGATAAACAGAGTAGTCATTTTTGATGTATCTTTTATCGCTGAATTAGATACTGACATCAGGCTTTAGAGTTGTCTTTGCACAACAAGATTTCAAAGGGCTCTCAAAAATGAGAGCCTTACAATGACACATTAAAAAAAAATACGAAGGTGGGAATTATTTTCGAAAGTGAACTCGGTCGGATCTTATTCCAAAATTGTTTCAGCACGTTGAAATTTCAAGATATCCTAATCGTAAAACTAAACAAACCAAATTAGCATAATTTAGACATTGAGGTTAATATATTTCCAAATATTGATGTGTAAGGGCAATTCTAATGCCTTTGACCTTTGGCTTCGTATACTAATTTTCACAAAAAGAATTACAAATGTATTTTTGTGGGTTTTATGATTATGAGATCAGATTCGGACACATCACATTACCCTCTTGTTTCGTTTTATTATTGTTGACCTATGGTTTTTGAGAGATAGCGTATGGATTAATTAATAATTATAAACTTTATATATAAAACTAACTTTTCAATGTGCTTTATCTCAGTTTGAAATACGTACTGAAACATTTTTGAATTAAACATTAAAAAATTTAAATTGTATTTATTAATAGTTTAATTAAACTTTAGACAAATTTCTTTCTTCCTTACCATGGCTTTATTATTTTTTTTATTGTTTATTAGTTATGTACTAATCATTCCAATGAATTGTAACACTTTTAAACAAAAATTTAATTTATCGTAATTACTTTGCATTACAATTATTGTAAGTGCTTGTTATTCTCCAACATTACATTGAGTAAAGTCTCATCATTCTTATTTATTTCTGACCTACTAGCCCAAAATGATAAAGTATTCAATACATAGTACATTTTGATATAGTTTACGCTCTTCAAATGTGTCTTTAAACAAAAATAGACAAGGATTATAAACATACAAAGACGTATAATACGTGATGATAGTCAGTTGTAACTGTTTTTAAATCGAATATGCACTAAGGATAGCAAAAATAGTGATATACAAAATATGCAGTATAGATAGAACTATTTTCTGAGAATTTGGGAAACAAAAACATGCAAATAATCATTTTTCATTGAATTGAAATCAACATCTTTAGACGTTCAAAACAAAATCTCAGAAAATTTGAAACTGAAGAAGACAGCTATATTATTGCCAAAACGACAAGAAACAAACCTCAGTAACTGAACCAGTTTAGAACTTGACGACTTACGCTTTCAACCCAACAAACAAACTCTATTATAGTCTTAGAGTTTTAATTAAAAATATTTAATTGGCAGAACACTTATTTACTAAATTGTTAAGAAAATGAATAACATTCAGTTCTGGGAAAGCAATATATAAAGATCGCGATTTCGAATTTGTTAGTTCTTACTAGCAGACGATACGTAGTTTCGAAAAATCGAAATTAATCTGTGTGAGCAAGTTGGTTAATATCAACTAACTGACGGCAAATCGCCATCTGTGAATATTAACTAATTAACTCACCAGCTGTACTTATTTAAAAATATTAGAGCAATAGCAAAGATAATTCATCTTTCTATGTTTCAATAAATAGTAATAAAACTTTACATACTATTATAAATTTGTTTCGTTACAGATAGATGACATTTTGGATACACTCGGTCTTTCTGTTTGTAAAGATACTAAATGTGGACGGCTATCTGGAGGCCAGAAAAAAAGGCTTTCAATAGCGTTAGAACTTATAGACAATCCACCCATCATGTTTCTGGATGAACCCACTACGTAAGTGATGTATATTTATAAATCTTTATATCTTTAATAGATCGAACTAAGTCAATAAATAGATAATTGCAAATAAATATTTCTAATAATAATTACTTAAAACAAAATCAAATGAAAACACTTTGCATTAAATCTGGACAGACGAAGAGATAATTTATATGATTAGTGAATGAATTAATGTTGAGTAGTTTATGTAAATTTTCTTGTTTAATTTATGTATTGTTGACCTAGTGAATAAATCACTTTTTTCCTTGTTTAATTCACTGTAACTTTTCTTTAATTTGTATTCTATATATCTTATTAGATATTCAAACCTCCAATGATACAAATACAAGTGTAAAGTAAAAAATTATAGGTCATGTTTTTGTTTAAAAGAAAAACACGATTGCCTGTATCATATGCAAATATTGTTAAAAGTAGAAAAGTAATCTTTTTTGTTCTCAAATGCCGATAAAATGGGACCAAGAAATGAAAGGAAAATTATACTTTACTTACTGTAAAAAGCATTAAATTGATACCACTCAAACTGGAAATGATTGTTATTTACCTGAAACAAAAATAAATATTGTTATTTCATTTAAATAACAAGTAACAGTTAAACTAGAACTAACTATATTAATTAATGAAGAAATAATACACCAACTATTATAGATTGAAACGTCATGTAATTGTAAAAAACCTGACATAACGTATGTAATTAATTTAATTAAAATTAAAATATTTAGGCACACACAAGTATACTATCTACGTAGTTTAATAAACATAAATAAACTTTGAAATATATAATCTTATATATTAATAGGTAAATAAATAATATTATATAATTAAACAACGAAGTTTTTGGTATTATAAATAGAATGGCCCAATTTTCTTTTTCTTTTATTTTTAATAGCTTATATAAATTAAAGATTAAATTTATACATATAGTATATTACTAAATTTAATATTATAATTAACTCTATGTAAAAATTCTAATAAAAACATCGGTGACAAGAAAATTATTGTCTGGAACTTTGTATTGAAGGTAGAGGCTCCAGAGCAGAGCTCCTTTTTCTGTGAAATGTTTTCTAAATTTTGAAATTTACAAAAAGTATTTTTTGTTCAAGTACGTCAATAGAAATAGTAAAATAATACGATTTCTCTGATACAAATTGACACCTGCCTTAAAGAGGATATATTTTGAGAAAATTTCATTTTCCTTTTAATTTTTTAAAATCATGAAAGACAATCTTCTTTTAAATACACTAATGCGATATTAATTATTGAATTAATTTGTACCCACTACAGATTACCTCATAAAATTTCATTTTTTATTTAATTCAATAATTAATATCGTATTAATGTATTTAAATTTAATTAATTAATTCATCAAATATTTCATTATTAATCTTCTTTTAAGCCGCATAAGAATGACAATCGCTGAAACAGATACAAGTATAGCAAGTTTTAGATCGATACCTTTTTTCATTCCCTCTATAAATTTCTTAGGTTAAAAATGAGATATCTATTAGAGGCAGAAATAGGAATAAAAATCGGCATAGGAAGGCATAGATTTATTTGATTACTGTTCGCGAATAGTAATAGGAAATGTAAGATGCGAAGATTCATTCAAGATCTACTCTGTGATGGATGATGATATAAACTTCAAATAATTTATTGCGTAATGCTGTATTAGCTAGAATATTTCCTCATTATAAATATCAGAGGCAATAAATGTTTGTGACGTGGAAAATTCATGTTTTTAGGCTCGTAAATGATCCTGCACGAAGGCCACTAAACAAATTAGCATTTCCATCATTTCTCTTCATCAATAATATGTAATAAAAACTTGAATACTGATTTTTTTTTAAATTTCACAGTTCAATACTCTAGTGCAACATTAGTAAATAAATACATATATGCGTAGATACATTTATATTCAAAAATAATAATATACATCACGTTTTGTTTATTTAATTAATTTATTTACAAAAATAACTTTTTTTGAAGTTTTTTTTAATTACAATTAACATTGTCCACACAATGTTACTGCCAGACTAATTTTAATAATAAACATAAATCCGAATATCAATTAGGATGATAGCTGACATTTTAAATCTTCTCATTAATTTGAATCATTAAGTGATATAAGTAACATTAAAACATGCACTGTCGTAAGGGTTAATATCCTATTAACGGCTTCGGGTAATTATTTAATCACTTTCGTAATTGAATCAACAAATGGATGTATGTACAATACAGACTTTTATTGAATCACTTATGTAATTATTTTTTCAATAATCTCGATGCCAATGCTCTAAATATTTAAAAGAAACATTTGTTACATCATTAAACATGTTTTAAAATAAACAATGGAACAAAAATCTCCTTCGACTAAAACTATAATACAAAATTTAAACCATTTTAAGGCTTTGTAATACTTACTTATTTACTTATTTCTTCATTCATTAAAGAGCTACCAGAAAAAGTACAAAAATATTTTGTCTTGTGTTTTTAAAAACTCGTGAAATATATTACGAAATGTAAAAATTTTGAATATTAAAAGAATAGTTTGACTGATATTGTTGCAAAACTAATTAAAATTCCAACTTGTTTTACAGTGGATTAGATAGCTCATCATCCCTCCAGTGCATAAGCATGTTAAAAGCGTTAGCCAGGGGTGGAAGAACAATAATTTGCACCATCCATCAACCAAGTGCCACAATTTATGAAATGTTTGATCAAGTTTACGTTATGTCCGCCGGAAATTGCATATACCAAGGGGCCAGTACAAACACGGTACCTTATTTGGCTGCTAACGGTCTCAATTGTCCTCATTACCACAATCCCGCCGATTTTTGTAAGCATTCTCGATAAATATCTTAGTTCGATGTTAATATTAACATTTATAATTTGTTGCAGTGTTAGAAGTGGCCAATGGAGAATATGGAGATTTTACTCAAGATCTGGCCAAGACTGCAAAAGAAAGCAAGTGGAGGACGTCGTCAACCCCACCAAAAAGTAAGAATGTATTTCATCATTTCTATATTACTATAAATACCTTAAAAAGAAACGTGTTATAACGACGTTATTATTAGGGGCGCACTTAGGACGCTAATCTCACCAATCGCTACAAACTTTCTTTAAATCTTTCGCACATGCTGACGATCGATCGCCTGTATACGAAAAAATTAAAGTGGGGTAAGAGCTTCACATTTGCAAATAATCAAAGGGGTTTTTAAAGTCAAATAGTAACTAGTAATGAATAAAATAAAATTTGTTTTTAATAATAATAAGAAATATTTGATTACTACGATCGTTGGCCTAGATACGAATTTTACATGTGGGAACCGGCCCTTAATTACTATACAATGCCAATACTTGTGCGTTATACAAATAGCTATGAACTACAAACACTATACGTAGATATAATTAGCTAAGAATTAAAATATTCTATGATGAAAATAGCTAAACAATTACAACATTTTGAATGATTTGTATCGAACAGGTGTTTAGCATAATTTGAGTCAAAGTTGTTTGTTTTAAAAGTTTTTTTATGTTCACTGATTCGTTCTTTTAAAAGTACGACCCGTCTGACCTATGTAAAATTTATCACAAGAGTCGCATTTTAGTCGATAAATTTAGTCTGTAAATTAGATTTTGTGATAAATTCTACATAGGTCAGAAGGGTCGTACTTTTAAAAAACAAATCACCGAACATAAACAATCTTTTGAAACAAACAACTTTGACTCAAATTATGCTAAACACCTGATCGATACAAAATATACTTTTAATGTAGACTATGATGTCCTGCTTGTTGTAAATAAAAAAGAACAATGGAAATTAACAAATACAAAAATACAGGACAACTGTTAAATGAACAAATTGAATTAAATAACGCCACTTCTCAATTTATTTGTTAAATTATCCCCTTCCTTGTCTTTAGCTATATATATGTATAAATATAAACCCGATCTGTATTACTATTAGTTTATTACACTTCTGAAGAAGCCTAAGTTAGGCGAAATATATGTCAAGTGTTTTAATATATTGTGGAAATTACACTTTGTGTTTCATTTATTTGTTTAATTAAGCACTTTGCTAATTAAATTATAAGAACCACGTATTTACGAAACATTTTTAAAACTTTTCCAGAAATAATGGAGGAATGGAAAAACGCCAATCACGATCTCTACATACAAGGTAACAACAACAACAGCGGTCAAGACATCAACAAAACAATGATCTTAATTTATCCTCCTTCTGAAGTATTACGATATTGGATATTGATAAATAGGTTCCTCATACAAATGTACAGAGACTGGGTAAGACCTTTATTTAACTAGTTATATTATATATGATGTCCAAAAAGGGTATCGGTGCTTGATAGTTGAATAGAATAATATACAAACTGCTAAATTTTTGCAGACGGAACTGTATCTCAGGGTGGCTCTCCACGCTTTCGTTGGTGCCCTATTAGGATTATTCTACTTCAGGTGTGGTAATGACGCCTCAAGAACTATTAGCAATTTTGGCTATTTAACTGTCGTAGTTACATACTTCTGTTATACAGCGATAATGCCAGCAGTACTTAAATGTAAGTATCCCTAATCATTAGATATATATATTACCGGTCAAACCCGATTTCAGGACAAACTAGTTTTGCCTAGGCTAAACTAGTTTTTCCTATGATTAACTAGTATAGTCTAGTCCAAACTAATTTGTCCTAAGCCCGATAGGATAAACCAGTTTGGGTTAGTCCAAACTGATTTGTCCTGATATAAATAGGTTAGGTTATGATAGATATGTTTTGTGAGATGCAGCTGCAAAAAAAATGTTCCACAAACAGATGCCAGTGCAAGACTGCAAAGCACTCCATGTAAAAATAAATAACAATTTTAGTAATTGAGATATGATTATTGCTTCTATTAAAAAAACACTTATTATTTGTTATAGTATGATTGTTTGTATTAGCAATTATCCATAGCTTTTAACGACGAATCATTATGGTTTTAATAAAAATGATTATTCTTCCAATTACGGAATATTTTACTCAGTTTATCTAGATATACTATAATGTTTACACTAGGCCACACCAGTTTATCCTAGAGTGTGCGTATTTCTATCAGGACAAACCAGTTTGGACTAGACTAAACTGGTTTATCCTATCGAGCTTAGGACAAATTAGTTTGGAATAGGCTACACTATAATAGTTAATCCTATCGCGTATAGGAATAACTAGTTTAGCCTAGGCAAAACTAGTTTGTCCTGAAATCGGGTTTGGCCGGTAACATATATACGTAATTAAGTAAGAAATAGCTCATCCAATTATACAACACAATTTCAAAAAGATGCGTATTATTCCTAATCCATGCAACATTATATTTGTTTTAATTTATGTTTGTAGTCCTTCTGGACCTACATCTGAATAATTTTCGTTTTCTAATATTACAATCTACAATTTTATTTCAGTTCCTTCGGAACTACCAGTATTAAGAAAAGAACGCTTTAACAATTGGTATAAACTTAAGACGTTCTATGCTGCCTTTTTTACCATCGATATTCCCCAACAGGTAAAATAAATCTTATTTTGCTATTAATTCATTAAACAAATACTAATAAAACTTTGGAACATGTTTCAGTTTTTGTTTGCAACTGTATCAGTTGGTATATCTTATTTTATGAGCGCACAGCCCATGGAATTGTCGAGATTTGCCATGTTTTTGGGAATGTGTGTATTGGTTAATATAACAGCTGGTAGTTTTGGACTGTTCTTTGGAACCGTAGTCAACCCTGTTGTAAGTATTTTGACATAAAAACTGATAGATGTCGTTTACATACAATTTACTGAAGTATATTTTTACTTTTAGAATGGAACGTTTTTGGGTGCCATTCTTACAGCGTTCATGCTTGCCATGGGTGGTTTCTTAGTATTTCTGACCCACATGTCTAATGTTTTTTATTTCGTATCTTACTTGTCTTATATTCGATATGGGTTACAAGGATTGGTACAATCGATATACGGAAAGGACCGAGGGCCGATACCCTGTCCTGATGAGGTAGAATATTGCCATTATCGAGTACCGGAAGTGTTTCTAAAGGAAATTGGAATGGCGGACGACACCTATTGGACAAGTATAGGAGCTTTGTGTATAAATATAATCGTTTTGAGGATAATCGCGTATTGTACGTTAAGACGAAAACTTTCGTCGCCATAATTAGGCCATTTTTATGAATTTTTTTTAGATTATTATTAGCTAAAAGTGTACCAGGTTTGATCTAACCTTTTAAAAACTGAACTGCTGGCAGTCAGGTTTTAAAACAATAAATATTACACATCAGTTTACTTTATCAAAAGAAACACATAATTTCAAAATGTTTCCAAACACCATTTTAAAATTTCTGTTTGCTTCTTTATAAAAGCCATTGTAAATAGATCGATCTTGTACAGTACAAAATGACTTAACTAGTTATTAGATTAATTTTAATTCTTAACAGTAATTTCTACTATAGTTTAGTACCTAATCTCTCTTTGTGATTTGTAAATTATTTATATTAGGATTGATTGTTATTATTGTTAATAAGTGTAAAGTGGGAGTCATAAGGTGTCTATTTTCTGAAATCGTTCTTTTTATATCGCGTGAGTCTGTTAGAGATTGTTAACAATAATAGAACTGTGTTATTAGAGGTAATTTTAATTTGGGTATCTGTCTAATAAGATTATCAGGAAATATAATACTTATATAAACAGTGATAACTATGTTTAAGTTTTTTTTTTCTGTACAATTACTTATTTAGGTAATTATTATTATTATTATTGTTGTTACGTTACCCCATAGGATGTATTTATTTAACTGTTCATGAAATACCGGCACATTGCATAACAACTTTTTGTATTATTCTATTTATAATAAAATTTGTAACAAAATTTTTTTTAGCTTTTTCCTATTCAGTAACATAATCTTTTTTAAACTGCGTCACAATATCGAAGAATCAACAGTTAAGTATATAAAATAATGACGTCAGACGTGAAAAAAAGTACAAAAGAAATGCTTCCAATTTTACAAGTAAAACAGGCGCAAATATCACGGTTAGCAGTAGATATCAATAGATGGAGACATATTGCCTTTAATACGATAATAAATCAACTTCCCATTATTGAACATCTTCGGTTTGGTTAGTAATTTATCGACACTACCTGTGATGTGTTGATAAAATCTAATAATATTTGATAATTTCGATAATTATTTTAAACAAGAACTGAGTATTCTTTTATGACTTTAATATGGCCCTTCTGCTTGTAGGGTCCAGTTAATATGCCCCTACAGTATATCAATCAACTCAATGTGATGTTTTCAATCATAATCTATTGCACATGTCATCAAAATCAAGGGTTATGAAGAATAAAAACGAAAGGGTAATCATGCTTCAACACGTCAAAACCTTCATGTGAAATAAAAGGTCAAAACAAATTATTTTTTTTTTAAAGTTATCTTTTATCGTAATTGGAATTGAAATGAATTGGAATTTGGCCCCCTAATTTTCCTTGCACATCAACATTTTGATATATATTAACCCCAAAACCCTAAATATGTAAATTTTGTTGGTTTAGTTTTAAGATTAAGTGAGAGAGAAAAAAGAATTAACTTAAATTAAATAAACCATTACTTAATAAATAAATAAATAAATAAATAACTAAAGGCATTCCAAAGTACGGAAAAGAAGTATGTACACGACTTTTTTTAAGAGACAAAAACCCTAAACTTTTTTATAACGTAAGGGAGTAAATATTAAAAATAGCAACAATACAATTGTATTATAACTGAAATATATTGATGTGACGAATTTTCAAGTTCACTCATTTATTTAACAATTATTTATTCAATCACTTAAATACTACTAACAAACTTAAACTACTTATTTATGTGACAATAATGTACTTTATTTATATCACTTTGTATCTCGCCTTTGAATATTTACATGACGCGTCCGGACATCAACTGTCTGTCTGACGAGGGTATTTATTTACCAAGAGAATTACTAGAAAACACGCGAATATATTTCGACCGCTTTCCAAAGAAAACGACTTGTTATGACAACAGAATATTCTCGAACGTCTATTGTTCGGCATCGATCGGTCAGTATTAATCGATTCACCGCACACACGCACACGTTCGCTACATTACCATCTTATAACGTAAAGAAATTCCTACTATTACCCATGATTTTCAGATTTTTGAAGGTAAAATTCCATTTTAGTTTCATAGTTTTGTTTATCAACTCTGTAAACTGAATAATAAATTATGATTATATAATACTAAAAGTTAATTAGAATCCGGTACATACAATTATCACTTTAGGTATCTATAATGAACTCATTGAAAGTCAATATCATCGAAACAAATTTATGAAGGTGATATGCAAAATCGAACTTCGTTTACGACTTTCTTTCAATGATTTTTCGAATTAAGTTTAATTTAATATTCGTGAAATATAATGGCCATAAATTTTTTGTTTAACAACAATTCACGTCGTAGTCTAGTAAAAAAACTAACTAACCAACTATTATTCTTTCAATCGTACCTATAATTTTTTTTATATAGATGACTAGATAGAAAAATACGACTATTATGTAACACGCATTTTAAATTCTACCAATAAAATTTTTCTGGCAGAAATCAGCATTAATGAATACGACAAGAAGTTGTTCTAAACTGCGTTTTAAGTTTGTTATTACGAACAATAATTAGTGTTTTTAAAGCTATAATTTTTTTCCGGTTATAATTTTACAAATGTTCCCTCGATTTCTATTAAATCCGTATTTTCCTAAATATGAATCGATTTTTTACATTTGCGGTGGAGGTGACGGGACTAAATAATTGAAATAAACACACAATTGATAACTTCCACAATTTATTAAATAAACTTGATACGTATTTCGCCAACACTGGTTTCTTCAGAAGTACAAAATCTACTTAAAACTACCTAAGAGTAGATGTTTATAAATAGGGTGATGCACCTTCATTAGAGTGAGGGAAAAGATTTAATAGTGGTGAGAGGTTTATATCTACTTGGTCATTAAGTAGAGACATATTACTTAATGACCAAGGATATATGAACCTCTCACTACTATTAAATCTTTTCCCTCCCTTACTCTAATGAAGATGCACCACCCTATTTATAGACATCTACTCTTAGGTAGTTTTAAATCGGTTTTGTACTTCTGAAGAAGCTACAGTGTTGGCGGAACACGTGTTAAGTTTATTTAATAAATTGTCGAAGTTATCAACTGTGTGTTTATTTCAGTTTGTTAGACTTCCATCAAGTATCCGCTAATTCAATACAATGGACTAAATAATGTTCGAATGCTTCAAACTAATTTAACTAATTTCATTTATGTTTATTAGTGACGTTCGACATCAGTAATGGATTTATAATATATCACAGTAGACACCGGCCTAATAGGGCAAGTTTATTGATTGTGTGTCGCACTCGTTGTGAAACATTGTATAAACAAATAAATTATAACCAATAAATAAACAAACTCTTTGAGTTTAGTTTCACAAATTTTGTGGACACCGTAAGTAACAAAATTTGCAGTAAATTAAAGAAATTATGCCTCCGACCAATACAAACCAACAAAACGAACCTTGGATCCCTACTTGTCAACAATAAAACTAAAATAAATCGTCTGGAAAAAAGCGGAGTCTACAAAATTAATTGTAACATGTGTGATGCCTTTACATTGGCCAATCGGGGAGAGCCATAAAAATAAGACAAGAAGAACATACGTATGCTATCGAGAAAAATTAAAACACAACAGGCATAACAGAACACTGCATTAATCATGGTTACGCTATTTGAAAATTTAGAAATTAAAAAAATTCCAACATAGTAAATAACCAAACCGAACTGTCGACAAATAATTCACCTCTCATTATTACGGAAATTTCTAACTGACCCAGCCACTCCACAGGTACATAGTTATTATACCTACCAACAAATAGGCTATAAATAGTTTAGAAAGCAAATTTAAATTTAATACAGAAACTGTATTGTTTTTGAATAATGTCATAACGACATAGCTGCCAAAACAAGCTTGTAAAAGTGTATAATAACATTTGTGAAACTAAACTCAAAGAGACTTTTTAATTTAATTAAATCAAAACACAAACGAACTTCAACAGGTATATTTCAATAATCCTCAACAATTGTTTCGGCTAAATAGCAATTATCTAAAGTACTAAACTATACTAATTTTAAAATGTGAAAATTACAGCTTATATAGGTACATTATAGGTTAATAAGGTTATTTAGCATGTACAATTCTTTTTGATTATTTACAATATTCTTGTTATTTGTTTAAGCCTTATTAATTTCTAAAAACTCCAATAAAGTTAATTTCCTACTTTTAGATTGATAATGAAGCAATTTCAAATTGTCGATTTTTAATTGATGGTTATTTTGTAGACAGTGTTCTGTCAGACCCGTTACAAGTTTTTTATGCTTGATACTCGCTAGGAGTTCTTTAAAACGAACTTCTAAAGACCGACCAGTTTGTGCAATGTATAAAGCATCGCAATTTTGACATTTTAGTTGGTAAACACCGCTTTTTTATTTGTTATCTAATTTTCTTTTGTTGTTGATTAAGAAGGAGCCTAAATTAAATTTATTGATTTCTGTTGTAGTTATGTTGAATTTGCTCAGACGGTTTTTTATTTTGTAGCTGGAATTTTTGATATAATTTATAGAGCAAAAGATATCTGAATTAGCAGTCTTTTTATTAAACATGCTGCATCATCCATGCACCGTTCTAAGTTTAAATTCTATTAGAGATTTTTTATTCGTTATAATTATTTCGATTATTGGACTTCCGATCAAAAATTATATATTTGCACTGAACTAATGGAATGTACCTATAATTATTTCATTATGCTCTAATAGCATAATAATGATAATGATAACAATTAAAAACAGAATTTTCTATTAATTGAGATGTCATATAATAAATTGTGTATGTGATAATGGTATACGTCCAAAGCAAAGGAATAAATTTACATAGGCGATGATGTTACACGATGATACAATCCTTGTACCACTTGGTATAATAAATAAAATAGCATACTGGTAGTCAATCAAGAAACAAATGAATCTTTAAACAAAGATAACACACTTAATTTTTTAAAAAGTTAACAAAACTTTTAAAAAATGGTAACGATGGCAATACCCCCCAATTTCATTTAAGCTCAAAAAGAGACTTTAAATCAATCCTTTTTACATTATATTAGTTCAAATGCAATTAGACTTAAGGTATAAGATTTACAATTCTGAACAATTTCATAAAGAAAATAAAAATAAGATCTTAATTCTGAGTTTGCTAATGATAACTATAAAAAATGTGGTAAAATGTATTAACATCAGCTTTTCCAAACGTAGATATTCTTAAGTTTGATGGTAACAAATTCATTTGATTGAACGGTCCTTACCAAACTATTTTTGTTTTTAGATAAATAAATGTTTGTTTGTGTTAGATAAAATTACGATAATTTATTTTTTCTTTATTTTATTTCTTTAGAAATATATGATTGCATGTATCCCTTAGAAGTTATTATATCTAACGGTATATCTCCAATAAGGAACTTTAGACTCAAACGGATGTTCTAATGTGCGTTTTTATTAAAAAGTCATAAAAATATCAATATAACAAACAAATATCCTGTTTGATTGCACACAAAAACGAGTCAAATGGTTTTCCCGAAAAAACTATCTGCATTTAATCATAAAATGTAGAAATATAACAGATAGTTATTATATATTGTTAATAAATAATATAGTGACATATGGTACTTAGTAATAAAACTGCTTTAAAGTATTTTAAATAGCTTACTTCATCTTTCGTTTTTCTAGAAAATAATTTTTAATACGAGTTAAATTTTTTGAATGGTTATCTAATTAATATTAATTGTTGTTATTATAATTAGTGTTGCAATGCGAATAAATAAAATTAGGATCACTAAATAATGACAGCAGTAATATAATGGTTCTACACTCCATGTCCCGAAGAGGTTATCCCTTTTTTGGACACTTTAGAAATTGATAAAGTATTACACAATAATCCAAATAGTCAATAGCTAAAAAATGAATTAACAAAATATATTATGTTGTAATCTTCTCCATTTAATGACCTTATTACAAAAATAAGTAGAAAAAGACTATAAAAAATCAAATCCAACAACAGAATCTTTTGCTTTGGACAATTTTTACGAAAAAATTTCAATTAAAATTGTTTCTTAAAAAGATACGTATTTTCTGCAATACAATTAGTTGTCACCACTATTTATATTATCTACCATTAGCGCACTTTAGATTTAGTTAATGAAAAACTATTGGTTTTACACAAATGAAGTAATGAAGAAATTGTGTTCATTTGTTACCCATAAATAAATAAATCAATCACTTTGAGTACCTATTAGAAATTGTCATAAATTCCAATGACGATAAATAAAGATTTTATAATAGAATAATAAAATTGATACGCGAAGCTAAACATAAATGTTAAAATTTTCTACGACTAGTACCTAAAAGACTTTACAGTTGGATTTCTTCAATCCGACAAGTCTGTATTGGCCCAGCACGTACTTGGGGAGGGCGATACCATTCAATTTAGTGGTACAACTACCCTGGTTAAAAACAGAAAATCACCCACCGGACGTTCCCAAACTATCTCTAGATCATAGCTTAACATTTGGTTCAAGTTTTTTGTGGTTTCCTTGTAATATTCCACCGATAATATTTCACTTCTCTTGTGCCTTAGTCATTTAGTTCGTTTCACCTGTCTCCTCTAACCACAGTATTAGTTGTTCGTAGAAATGAAATATCCAAAAAGTTTGAAGGCAAAGGACCACGTACAAAGTACATCAGTTACAATTTCAGATACCGTCAGCAAGAAACGCCAAAATGTTTGGAAGAGTAATTTTCCAATGACCACGGCAAAACAATCCAAAAGATCACACCGAATAGTTGTTAAATTATATAATATACGTAATTGCGATTAAAATAATTATAATGTTAATTTCGTAGATTCCCTGTTAAATAAAATTAAATATAAAAAAGCTATAAATTTAATGTACCCTAGTATAAAAACAGATAAACAAAAATATGCAACATTAACTTTTATAGGAAAACCAACAAACAGAATTTCATCTTTACTACATAATAATAGTTGTAATATAGCACATAAGACTACTAATAACCTAAGTAGATTTATTAAAAATAATTAAGATAAAACCAATGAATTAAATACATCAGGGATTTACAGATTAATTTGTAAAAATTATAACATGTTTTACATAGGCAAAACATGCAGAAATTTCGGAACTAAAATTAGGGATCATAAAAAAAACGGACTCCAATTATGCTAACCACCTCATTTGTAACAACCACAATTTCGACGATAATTTCAAATTTTTACATATAGAAAACAAAAAAACAAAAACAATGAACAGACAGAATTAAGTAGCTCCCCACTTCTAAACTTGTTTCCTGATACCACCCTTCCAGCTAGTATTTAAGACCAAACATTGTTAATAGTTTTAAGTTGACTACAAAGTTCCGACGAAGCCAAAGTTTGGTGAAACGATCGTCAAGTGATCAATAAAAAAGTTGAAAATCATCAGTGCATTTTTATTTAGTTAAATTATATAATGTATGCCTCAATAGGGAAAGGATATTAAAAATTGTGTCTGAAATACTAAAAATGTTTTATAAAATATGTGCTTAATCAACTAATCAATAGATGACGAATTTTTCCATTAAATATATCGATCAATATTGGTGAAATACAATTTTAGGTCCCACCTACAACCTCGGTCTTCATTTTCATCTAACGACTGATTGCCGAAATCAATTAATCAAATATTTTAAACATAAAGTTAAATTATGAGCATACTAACAAGCAAATAACAGTTTTTCTTATCACTCACCATCAGAAAGCGCATTCAATGCATCAAATTTCAATCGAGTTTTTATCACAAACACCATATAATTAGAACAAATGTACAATATTTAACACAATAACCTGTGAACCGCTAACGCCACGACCTTTCGAAACCAAACTGACCATTTTATTATACAGTCGAGTTACTAGGCCTATTTTTTGCTGGCATATTTAGAGATAAGACATTTTCGTTGTTTGCAGATGTGTTGATATACTTCAACATACAAAAAAAACGACATTGACTTTGACCTCTACTATAGAACAAAATCGAAAGCGTTCACGATATGAAACCAGTAAACAAGTAAACTTCCAGACGTTTAAAGAGAATAAAGAATAAAATATACTGCAATGAAGAAAAAAGTATTATAGAAAGTAAACTTGAAGCAAATTATTATAAATAAATGAACATACACGGAAGGTGTTTTTAACAATATTTATCTTACGTATTATTACTTATTCAATGTTTTTCTTTTTTGGATGGGATGGTAGTGAAAATTACAAAAAATAATTCTAGTGGGATAATTAATCATTTGCAAGAGTAACAAAATTGAATCAAACACTTGGCTATATTTCACTAAAGTTATTATTAAAACAAATACACTCAACAAGAGCAATTTAATAATACCAAGGGTGTAATTAGCCTAAGAAACTATTTAAATTCGTACATACATATGTAAGTATGGTGTAAGTAATTGTAATTACCTGTTTACAAGAATCAGATAATAAGGATTCTAAGAAATATTAAATCTGTATAAACATCCAGTACTTACAAAATTGAAATTAGTTATTGGAAACATAATAATAGAGGGGAATTTATTGCATATCGTTCTGCTTGGTTATTAACTAGAACTTTTTTGTTATAGATGGCTTTTTTTATTTCAATATTTTCCAATAAGTTCGTTTTTTTACCCTTAGATTCTGTGTGTAGAATTTTGACACTGTCATTATCAAAGCTGTGGTTGTTGGAAATGCAATGTTCTGTCAGTCCCGTAGTTGTTATATTGTTAGCCAAGTTTTTTGTTGTTCAGCCAGCCTGTTTTTTATGGATCTGCCTGATTGTCCAATATAAATGGCTTCGCAATCATTACATTTAATTTGATAAATACCACTATGACTTAATGTTTCTAGATACACAAAAAAATACAAAATTGTAAACTGTTTCAACTATTTATTAAAAAACTCTGACAATTGTTTCGACCAATTGGTCATTATCAAAGAGACATTTAAGAAGATGTGCTAAAATACTAAATGTCTCTTTGATACTGACCAATTGGTCGAAACAATTGTTAGAGTTTTTTAATAAATAGTTGAAACAGTTTACAATTTTGTATTTTTTTGTGTTTCTATTAAACATGTTTCATCAAGATTGCACCATAAACAGTTTATCTTATATTAATGTTTCTTTTTTGACTTCATTATTGACCAGAATATTACTTAATTTCCTTTACAATAGTTATTGTGGGTATTATAAGATTAATTAATTTCATTACTATTTCTAAGTGTAATCAAAACAGCACAGTTTTCACAATAATAAATACAAAACGTTATAAAGATTATTATAAAAATTCAATACAGTTCTTCTATAGCCATGAAGCAATTTATGATATAAATACAGTAGAGACGACACGTCTACACGATCGGAATTCATAGAATTTGTAATAGATTTTCTCAAATAATGAAATCTTCAATTTTAATTAATTAGTATAGCAAATTATTTACTTTTTATGGTCTCTTTTCCCCATTCAAAACTGAGATCATAACTGCCCTTATGACCTTTCTCCGAATACGCCACTGCTTACACTGTGTACAATAGTAATAATATAACAGAGGAAATTAATTAATTATCGGTTAAGTAATAACAATTACAATTTTAATTAAAAAAATGAATCAATTTATTTAAAATATCTACAGACAAATAAAATTGGAGTGTCTGTTTTGAATATTAAAATAACCACTTTTTACTAAATGCATATTGATGTATACACGGTAAATATACCAAAATAACGTTGTTTTAAATTTTTGTCTGTCTGTCTGTTTGTTCCAGTTAATCTCTGAAACGGCTGGACTGATTTTGACGGGAATTTCTCTGGCAGATAGCTAATGTTATAAGGAGTAACGTAGGCTACTTAGGCTACTTTAGAAGTTAATTATTATTATTAATAAATAATTAAATAGTAAACAAAGATGTGTACACTTGAAGGCAATTACCTAATGGAATTTTAATATACCAATAATTTTAATTTTTAAATGCTTAATCAGTCCTAAAGGTCTTAACGTTAGTCGCTCCTTTTAGATTGAAAAAGTTTCAATTAGAAATTTCGTAGTAAAACTTTCCGTTAAACCAAACACAAAAATAATAAAAATATAGTCTCGGTTTTCGCTAAAATATTACTAAAGCTATTGCATGATATTTGTTTTTACTTTTGTGTTTTAGCTTTCACTTCGCCTAAATGGTTTTCTTTCTTTCAACAATCGCATACAAGATTAGGCATTTGTTTAAACAATTTTCCTAACCAATTATGTAACTTTACGTCTTTTAATCTCTTATTTTACGAACTTGCATAAACATAAAAGGTTTATTAAATATTGCATAACAAAACAATTAAGTACTATGATTTTTATTGACTAACTACCATAGAATCCCACTGATTTTTTTAATTCTCATTTGTTTCTCGTTTTTATTTATTTAATACTAAAGCTCGTTCTTCCACATTCGCATGCGTTTTGAATAACAATAACTTGTTACCTCTCATATTGGTCTTTCCGTTTCTTATTTTTGAGTCATACTACCGTAGACTGATAGAATATGGAAAAGTATACAAAAATATGGAAACTTTTTTTATTATATCAGATGTGTCTCATACAAGTAGTTATTTACTATTTCTTTAAATTTTGTTCACTGTTCAAATGTTCCACATTGTTTTATTGTAGACAGTGACCGTATTGTTACAGAATTTACCCAGTATGTGGGTTGTAGTATGATAAAAAAAAATCAAGCTGAACAAGTATTAGTATTACAAGGAGTTTTTCGAAATAAGCAGTTATGTTAACACCACAATTATTGTTGTTTTCTTTTCAATTATACACAGGAGTTATTCCATTCCATTGTTAATGTAAAACACTCTGTGTGTCTCTATTAAACACTAATAATTTTTTAAAATAGTTCGTGGATAATATTGACTTGTTATTAAAATATATTTTTGTAATTCAGTTGTTTCGATCTTCAGGTTATACTGGTTTGCTTACTTCTTGGATACCTGCGATGCTATTAGGTAAAATATTTGGGATAATGTAATTTCATCCTTCCTAACACTATATATCACATGGGCTGAAAAGTCCCGGGCCTTACAAAGAAAACACGTTTTGTTTTTATTCAAAATTGACTTTATTCATCAACGTAATCTCCATCAAAAGCAACACAATCATTCCAGCGCCGTTCTAACATTTCAATAATTCCACTTTTGTACAACAATTTATCTTTTGCCTCAAAATATTCCTCAGCCTCAGCCTCAGCCTCAGCCTCAGCTTAAGCGATAACCTCTTCATTCGAGCGAAATTCCTTGCCGGCGAGCAGTTTTTGAGATCTGCGAACAGCCAGTGGTCACTGGGAGCCAAATATGGAGAATACGGTGGATGTGGGAGCAATTCAAAGTTCAATTCACGTAGTTTTGCTATTGTATTGATATTGACTTGTGATGACTTGACGGTGTGTTGTCTTGATGAAACAAAATTGTTTTCTTTGCCATATGCGGTTGCTTCTTTGCAATTTCGTCCTTCAAACGCTCCAATAACGCTTTATAATTGCTACAATTCACTGTTGATGGTATTTCCCTTCTCAAGATAGTCGATGAATATTACACCACGCACATCCCAAAATACCGAAGCCTTTAACCCATAACCTTTCCAGCCGATTGTTGTGCTTTTGGGCGCTTTTGACGAGGTTCATCAGTTGCTGTCCATTCAGATGACGATCGTTTTGATTCCGGAGTGCAGTGATGGATATTTCATCCATTGTCACATATCGACGCAAAAATTCCGGTTAATTCCATGTTACGTTTAAACATGGCCAAACAATGCTTATAATCATCAACACGTTCTTCATATTCAAATGCTCATGCAATATAACATAAAGCCAACACGTTATTTTGATATCTTTACGATGTCAGCTAACTCACGCAATTTCATTTTTCGATCATTCATCATTCGATTTTGTGGTTTTTTTTTGTTTTTTGGTGTTACCGCCTCATTTGGACAGTGTCTCTACAACCACGTTTGAAGCAACGTTTCAGCAAACCAACGTTTCATTTTATCTCGGTTGTTTCCGATGGAGCGGAGTCTCCATAACACTTTTCAAACTTGATTTCATTGCTTTGCTTGAACGGTATTTTTCCCATCAAGAAGCAGTGTAAAATTAAAACACGAAATTGTTTTTGATCCATTGTTTTGAAAATAACAAAAGTAGCGTCACTCTCTAGCGTCAGCACTATAACTCAAAAACTAATGAATAGTATATCATGAAATTTTAACAGCTGTCTATTGAAGGTTAATAGTAACTAAAAAAGAGATGAATGCAATAAAACTAGCGCCATCTATGTGTTAGGCTCGAGACTTTTCAGCCCATTTGTTACTTATAATAATGTCTAGTAATCAAATAATCATTTCATTATATGTACATAAGAGTTTATTCAAGTTCAAAAAAAGCAATCGACACTCGGCATTGACGTTTAACAGTAACCTTAGCAAAAAACAAGTACCAAATAAATCTTGTCACCCAAGAATTTTTGTTTAATCTCATCTTTAAGAACGTTTACCTTTATTACTACCGTTCGTAAATAATGCAAACGCAAAAGTGTTTATATAAACACATTATAAAAATACGTTGAATATTTTTTGTCTTTCGTTGTTAAATATTCTCCAGTATTTATGTCTAATTTAAAATATAATTGAACATGTTTTCATTGACTGTGAATAAAATGATTCATTCGTTGTTAACTTAAAGGTTAACAACCAGACGCTTCTAAATCATTTCCCTCAAAAGTCTTCAAAGATTTACAATGCATGTGTAAGAATTTTTATCCGTTTTGTAGATTCCTAACGATTCTAAAGCGAAGATAACAATTCAAAAAAGAAGGTATTAAAAGCCGGTCGTGAGATATGGCCTTCAGTGCGCTGTGCCTACTGTGTAAGTCGCGTTCTAAATGTGGGATCTGTGATCCTTTATAATTAGACGAAAAAGGATTTTAATACCTTCTTTTTTGAATTTACATGTAATTTTTGGTGAAATAAACACAAGTCAAACGAAAACCCTTTGGACTACTTATATGACAATAAATGCATCTTTTTAATCCAAACGTTATCTTACATTACTTAAATCTGTGATTCGGGATAAAAACATTTCAGTATGACACAGTTTCCTATTGCCTTAGTAAACTCATTCAAAATAAGTAAGTAGATTATAAAAATCGTCCAGTCAAAAATATTAAGCCTATTTTCCATGTAGGTCCTTAATAAATTTATATTTATACAAATGTTTATTGAGTTTTCCAGCATCAAGTTTAAAAAAAGAAAAACAGGATGGCCTCCCGTGCGGTCTTCCTAAGACATATTTTTTAACATTATCTTGCAATTTACTGTTAACTAATGCACTTATATAGAATCTAACAGGTTTTTCATTGCTCAGATTTATTCACGGGTTCAAGAGCCTGTACTCCACTGTATTATAGAATGATTGAAGCCCGCGAGTGCGTCTAGGTACCTACCAACAAAGTACTGCTGCTTATTGACTACAGACAACATTTACGCAAAATAAATCGTATCAGGACCAGTTTATTATTTTTTTCATTGTAACTATCGACGACGTCCACGGTCAGCTGAACGAATATTTGTGTTTATAATGGTCTCGTCAGTCATTGCGGACGCATTCCGATAAGGAAGAACGCCTAGCCAGTATTACACGAAAGGTGAAAGTGTTTGTTTCTCATACTCCATTCGGTTGATCGGTCTTGGACGTCGAAACTTCTGAAAATTACCGCACGCATATACACAACTTAAGGCTCAAATCTATAGAAGTTTCGCTTTTGTTGTTTTGCGCAAATTGTTTTAGGCAGTGTCGGTATAAATTTTCGAAAAAATGGAAAATGAAGCGAAAACTGAGTTAATGGTGAGAGAGAAAAAGTGTAATGTACCTAGGAAAATTGTCAACACACCCCCTGTGGACATAGAGTTTCAAGATTTGAAATATTCCATAAGGGATAGCAGAGAAACCTCAGGTCAGTTTATTCCTTAATAACTTAAATTTAAGACAAGAGTTGTTTTATTAGAGTCCTTTCCTGCTTTTATCGCTTTATTAGAGTCCTTTTTTGCTTTTATCGAATACGCTAAAAACAATGGCTTTTTTACATATAGGGTGACGGGTTTTGAATGACGCGGTAACAATTTTAAATTTTCTTTTGTCGTCATAACATCTAATCGCTTTTTAAGTAGGAAATTTTGCTTTTTGATACAATTCATTGTTAATTTTAATGAGAAATTTAAAGAAACTTACCTCTATCTATATTTATGGAAGAAGTTAATAATTAACATTTAATGTAATATAGTCACATAAACAGACTTTTTACATGTTCGCATTTCTCAAAACGAGAAACTATATTATTGTTTTGATACAATTTATTATTGTTTACTAAGTTGCAATGCCGCCAGTGATCCGAGAAAAGTTATCGAAAATGAAAATTACAAGAACGGTTGTATTTATCTACGTCAACCTTGACATTTGCCAATACATTTTATCAGTGTTTGACAGGGACGGACTAAAACTATCACAGGGCCCGGGAATTCTAGGCGTCAAACTTCAAAAAAGTTTAACCCTGAATAATAAACAAACAACATAGAAATAAACAGACAAAATCTCAGTTCAATCTTTTATTTATGAAGTATCCGTTTTACTTAGTTTTTACTAGCCAGCTAGAAGCATTCATGCTAATGATATCAGTGAAGACACTTCAAAACTATTACAGTTAATAATATACCTAATTAAATATATATACTTAAATAGTTCAGTTATTAAAAAATAGTAAGCCTAACTAAAGAACTAAAAAACTAAGAAATAATTATATCTATAACATTCAGATTATTTCTATTTACAGTTAATTTTAATATTAAAAAATAATTTACTGGATAATGTGATTGAAAAGCCTGTGAAGACGTGAGAGAAAAAATACAAGGTGGGGGACTATGTATATGAGACTAAATGTGATGTTATCAGGGCGGCGTGGTCTAGTGCTCTAGATCATTAGTTAGCATTCGGGAGGTCACCGGTTCGAACCCGGGTTATTTTCTGTGGTTTCCTTGGATCATTTAGGCAAATGCTGGGGCAGTAATATTCCACAGATAATCTTTCACTTCTCTTCTGTCTTCATTTCGTCCGTCTCATCTTTCTCTCCCTAACCACACCACCCACCCATTCCCACGATTCGTTCAAGAAGGCTGAAGAGGACTTTACGCCCTACCCTACGGAGGGATTGTCCGCCCACCAGCACGAATATCTGGTGGGAATGAAACACAAAAAAGGTTTTTTTATGGATCAGGGCTCAAATGTATTTATTGGGGATAATGCTTCGGACGTTTAGTGTTGTATTTTAGCGTTGGGTTTTGAGCTATTTTGTGTGTTCTACAACACCACCAAAGTTTCCAGTTTTCTTCATGACATCGGTTATACACCCGTTATGGATTTACCTTGTCTTCTTTATCACATATGTTAAGGGTTACCTGGTCCCGGGGTTATTGGGTTAAAAAACTTATGTTTAAGTATTCATGGGCGTGTGTGTTTCCGAGCAAGGGAGAGGGAGGGCTAGGCAAATTCTCCCAAATTCCCTTATGACCAGTCCGCCCCTGTTGTTTAAACTTATCTAGTATTATTAAATTACATACATTAAGCGTATAAAAATTACTAAGACGCATGATACTTCCCAAAACAATTTTTTGATTTTATTTTTTTAAGATTAGCGCATAGATTGTATCCCCTAAAGATCAACATGTTTTTTAATTTCCATTTTTGTCGGAATATTAATTGAAAAATCTTCAAAATAATATTCAGTGTTTGACGAAACGTTTGTTTCCCTGTATGTATTTATAAACTATTTAATTTAAATAATATCTCAAATTTGGTCCTATTAGTTAATCATCATTTTTTATGAATATTTTTTAGTGTTTAGAAAGAAAAATGGTAAGATATGGTATAATAACATGAATAGCATATCTAAAAATGTACCATTAAAAATAGCAAACGTTTAATTAGTTATTAATAATTGTTACATCGGAAGTTTCATTTATGAAAAATAGAAGGAAATAAATTACACTTGACATATATTAATAGGAAAACAATTTTTTTTTCACTTCCTCTCAAAAACTTTTACGTAATTTAAAACAACAAAAAATAGCGAATATCTAAACTAATTAAGAATATTTACTTTTTCAGCTGCGGAACTTTATTGAATTTTGACGTAACTTATAATTAGAAGAATACTTTTTAATTAGTTTTTTCATTTACATTTTCTTAAGTAAGTACAAATTAATGTACATAATTAACTGATTTTTTAACTATAATGAAACAATTAATAAACGGAGGATGTTTTTACTGATTTAAAGTATAAGTAAAGCGTCATGAATGCTACGACTTGTTTTTTGACCTAAAATTATTCATTTATTCCGTGATGATATTAAAAAAATGTTTGCGTAGTGTACCTAATAAGAATATACCGTGTCGTTGATATTTGTATAAATAACGTAGATAAAAAAATAAACATTACCTTTAGATTTGGAGTTACTTTCGTACTTTACTCCATTGTTAGCTATTTTTCTTTGACATGTGCTATTGTATGATAACTCAAAGACAACTTAAGAATATATTCGTTTCTGTAATATTTATAAAATATACAAAATAGATAAATATATTAACAATAGCAGTATATACACTTCGCCAAAATATATATATTAGTTTTGGTTATTAACCTTCAGGTATTTCTAAATAAATACAGACAGCGTAGTGAGCGCCATCTGTAGATTGAAGGCGTGCTGATGAGCACCAATAAGTTCGAAATCGCGATACACGCCTGGCAGTTTTGACGGCAGCGGCTGACATCTTCAGCCTCTGTTGAAACTTTCAGGTACAACCTTTGTCCACGTTGTCAACGCAATTTCCATTGAAGATGTCAACCATGATTACCGACAAAACGTCTGGACCTAATTCTCATGCACATTATGGACTTCAATAAAAAGAGTCAAAATGATATATTGATAAAATCTTAAATGAAAATTGCAATCAAGCTTTCATGAAAGCGCAAAAAATGTAGGTTCATGTTTGCAAGACAATATCACCTAAATACATTATTATTAGTACTAGTGTGTTAGTTAATCTTCCAATGATCTTTATTTGAATTTTTATTACGTCTCTTCAAATAAGCGTTTTAATTAAACAAAGCTTAAGAAACTGATGTTCCGTAATGTGATTGCATAAAGACAAAAAACTGTTGTTGAATGTTCGTTGGCATTTTTTTATATTCGTAAAAGATAATTCTAAGATATTTTCCGAATAATTGCGGACACTGGTGCGCATTTAAATTTGACGCAATCATATTTAGTCTAGTAGTTAGTTATGTAATAGAAAAAGTTTTGTCTGGTTAAATACGAAAAATATATTTTTCGTATAAACAAACACTTGCCGATAGGGCCTTTATTTAAAAACTTAATTAATCATTTAAATTATTGGATGGTACTATAATTCTAGACTGCGTAAATGCAAAAAACACTGAATAAATTTTAGATACCTATTAAAGATATCGTGACGATTTTTAAATTACTAGTCTGCCTTCGTATGTTAATATAAGTAATAGGTAATGGCATATTAAAGAGTTATAATGTCGTTTAACCATCTATAAACATTTAAGAATTGGAATTGGACATTTTTTGTAATTTTCCGCTTCATGCAAAGATGAATTGGCTGGTTGGAAATATTTCTACTCACATAAACAAGAAATAACAATTGGATGTTCAATAACAATATGTATATTTGTGTATAACGTCAAAAAATTCCACAAAAGACCCGATAAATATTGTATACCCTGCAGTTCAATCAACACTACCTGAATTAAATTGATAATAAAATGCTTTTAAATGTAGAATTAACGATCGAAGCGCTATTCTCGAATATTCTTAGATTTCTAAACGTTAACTAATACATATAAAAAATTCCACTGACTAAATAATTCAAAAAGAACTTAAAATATGCAGTGAACTGACAATTACAGAAATTTAATTAGGTACCCACCTAATTAAACCGGCATTTTCTAGTAAATAATATTGCAATAAAACTTCCTTGTTGCAAAACATGACGGTTACGATTATCCAGTGAAAGCATAAATGAATTACTTACTTATACCGACCAAGTTTTTTAAAGTACCTACGACTTTCGTCAACTTGGTACGGGTTATTTAAGATTATTCTCTGTGACAATAAACACAGGTTTTGGATGTGGAAGGGTCACTTTCACTTTTTTAAAACGTACTTGATCGAGTCTGAGACAGACAACAGGAAATACTTTTTCAAGTATTCGCGTGGTTCTGTCATTGTCTTCAGCAAAACAAGGAAAACTTTCTGAAAACAACTACCAAAGTCGATATATAGTTAACTTAAAATAAAGAAACAGGTCTTAGTAAAGTTTGCCTGAAATGTGCCTCGAAAACATATCCCTCCACGTATTCCTTTAACTAAAATTAAAATTTAATATAACTTAAACATTGAAAGGTGCACTTTTTGTGAAACTGAATATTAATAAAACTCGAAGAACGTTTCACTAAATTTAATCGAAAACCTCGACCGAAACGGTCATTAGTAGGTCATAGCTGGAGGAATACAAAGATTACCGAAGTTAAAAAAAAAAACTTAAAACTTTTGGGTGATCCATTCCCACCAACTACTCGTGCTGGTTGGCGAGCAGCCCCTCTGACCTACACTGTAGTGCAAAGCCGGAGGGTAGAGCTTAAGGCCCTCTTCAGCCTCCTTGCAGGAATCGTGGGAATGGGTGGATGGTGTGGTTAGGGAGAGAAAGATGAGACGAACGAAATGAAGACAGAAAAGAAGTGAGAAGATAATCTGCGGAATATTACTGATTATGGCGGCTTCGTGCTCAAGAAAGCGTTTTGAAATAGCCCTGCGGGATTGACCATTAAAAACAATACAATTAATTCTAGTAGTATGGACGACCTTTCTTTAGATCCTAATATCAAAATTATATCCCTTTTGGAAACTTTCGAAATTAAAAAGGTCCTACCCAATAATTTAAAATTAGTTAACATTCAATTAGAAATGTCAGTATACAACTCTCCCCTCCTTTTTTTAACCCTGTGGTAGTATATAAGTTTAGTTCTAGTTTTAAACTCTAGTAATCTCGATATTCCTCTAATTAATGACCGTTTCGGTCAAGCTTTTCGATTAAATTTAGTGAAACGTTCTTTGTGTTTTATTAATTCCTACTTATTTAAAATTAAAATTATAAAAAACAACTTCTTTAAAATTCCCAAATACTTTTTATTAACAAACTTTTAATATTATTTTTATTAAATTACTATAAATGAACAATGAAAATATACCTTAGGATTAATTGATTTGTTCTTATTTATAATCATCAATTATCCTAAAATTTTCCCATTCTACTTTTTCATTGCAATTTAATAGTTTTCCTTCCGTTGTTTTATCGTGATTATATAATATATAATAGATACCTATTAGATTAAAAAAATTAATTAAAATGCAAATTTCTGTATGAATATTTACTTAATTCTATAAGCGTGTCTGTCATTGAATTAAATTTTACTCCATTATAAAATTTTCCCAATTCAGCTGTATAATATTATTATGTTTAAATTGACAATTTTTGCTGATTACTCGCATATTTTACAATATTTTTCATTCAACTGTTGTTTCTAATATTCCTCACGATTGCAATTAATTCGTTATATAAGCGTTTACTGCATAAACTGATAATTCTGGTTAAGGAAATAATTTATAAATAAACCTACGTCTCTGATTCTACACTTTATCACTAACATTATATAGATACATAATACCTTAATAAATGATCATCTTCAAGATGTACGCATCTCTAATATATCACGCTGTTTTTGAACTTTTGGGAAACTTCCTATTTCTAAATTGTCTATATCCCATTAATGTATTGTAAAAGTATGTAAGCAAATATTATTCCGTATTTAAAAAATATTATATATTTTAGGTGACACAGATTAATTTTTGTTTACAATAGTTTTATAAATAGATCCATGCACAGATTTACATTTGGCTAGGTTTTATTGCAGAATGAGCAACAGTCAATAAACAACATCGAAAAATAATTAAAACAATTTAAATTAAAATGGTAGTTTTTTATTTTTTTTATTTTCATTCAATTTTCATTCCCGTAATAAACAAAATAGAGAAGAATTTAACTATAATTACATCATGTATAAATGTTACTATGTAGTAGTAGTATATTTTTTCAGGTTCAAAGAACTATGTTCCTTTATAACACGTCCTTGATAAAATTTTATTACTCAACAATCCATTTTGTTTTACATAATATAGCGTTTCATTATACATTTATTTGGGTAATCATTTTTTTATGGCTAAAACCAAAAAATTCACCGAGCATATACCCTAGTCGTTCAATAATTTTTCAATAAATAAATTAATTAAATTGCTCCAATAGATAAGTTAAAAAGACTGTAATAAAATTTTCTTTACATTTGATATGTTGAATTTAAATTTTAGTTTCTGCTGCTAACTGAACTATTACAAATGTTAGGTTAGGTTAGGTTAGATTAGGTTAGGTTAGGTTAGGTTAGATTAGGTTATTACAAATATTAGGTAAGGGCCAGGTGTGCTGATGAGATCTAATTAGATCGAAACTGCTATCCACGTCTGGTAATTTCGATAAATTACTGACCAAGATCTTATTAAAAATTGTTTGTGATTACCCTTGCAAACGTGATTCACAGACAACTTTGCAACAGGTTCTAAAACAATATTTCTTTTAATTAGACTTTGCTTATTAGTTTTTAATAAGGTTATATTGTGTATACTCAATTAACACAGAAGGTGTTGGACATCTTTCAGTTAGGTATTTTAATCTTTGTATTATATATAAGTATGTATTATATATGATAATTATGTCTAATAGCTGTCAATACCATACTTCGAACAATTTAGGTAGGTGTAATAATAATCGTTTATAGAATGAAATACATGTACTAATTAGTGTATTAATTTTTTTCATTCAACCTAAACATTTTCTCTTAGAAAAATTATACGTGTGCAGCATTTCAACTTTACATTTTACAGAAAAGATCACGTATTTGTATTTTTAACGTTTCAAAGTCAAGTAACAATTAGACATCAATATTTTTTTAAATAAAAGTTTAATAATACGTTTTTTAGGAATTAACGACAATGGTAACATTAAATAATATGTAATTATTTAGTAACAAAAAAGGCTTATGCAATGCAATCCAATGCTATTTAGGTACATTGGACAAACGGATAGATCATTAAAGATTAGGTGGATGGAACAAATACGTCCGCATCTAAGGTGATGATGATGGGCCTTTTGCATTATTTCAATGTTATATATTCTGAATTATGTAATATTAAGATAACAATACCATATAATACAATTTTTAATTCAATTTATAACTCATTGGAGTCATCAACCAATTCAATCGATAAAAACCAACATTTTAGCAATTTAATATATTCAATAGAATCCAGTTTTTTTTTTAATGCAAATAGTTTAGTCGTTAGTTTATATATTAAAATTTAATAACCGAAAGATCAAAAAACAGGATACCGCTGCATCCGACAAATATGTCTAGGAATATATTAGTTTTAAATTGATTATTTGAATAAATAAGAAACTTTTTTCTTCTTTTGAGATTATAAACGAACACACTAATAAGAAAAACTGGTAGGAACAAAATGTAGTATTACTGTTTGTAATGATGATATAGAAAATAATTAAAATCCTAGATTGATATGGTGGACGTCGATGTATCAACAAGGAATGTTACTTTACCCATTACGAAAAGACATTACCATTTATATTAATCTAAAAATAGACTAGGTATAGTGCATCCTTCAAGGATAATAGTGAATTATAATTTTAATACATTTGTTTTTTATAATGTCACTTGAAATCAAAGGCCAATTCCGCTAATATTAATCATTATTAACAGTATCAATGGACACATACGTACGTTATAGTTCAAGTAATATTTAATATATAAAACATAAATTCAACACAAAGGAATTATTACATTAAAGTTTAATGTTAACAACATTTTTAACATCAACAGATTGAACGTAATAAATAGGTAATACTAGCGACGAAAATATTACTGACCTAGACCGAGAGTGACCGGCCAGTATTTATCTATTTATTATACAAACATACATATACTTAATACTGTCATTAACTATTACCACATAAACAAGTTTACTTACATACACGATAGGAATGAAATTGGCACCTTGAAACGTACCTGGATAGTATGTTAATGAGGAAGGCGTAGCAATGATATTGGACTAGAGGGCTCAGTTGTGTATTACGACCTAATTACTAAAATTTATTAATATAATAATTTAGTTTATCTACGTCACGTCCGACGCTCATGTGCTTGTTGGGCCAGCAGGGTAGTTCTGTGCGCCACTTGAGCCTTGCGCGCTCCCCTCAGCACCCACAGTTACTTTCATAAAACAACGAATTTGGCCGAGTGATTGAGCTGCAACTGACGCAGACTTTCCAGGCAAGCGCTCTGCGCGAACCAAACGTAATGTTTTCTGTGGCAATATGCAGTTCGTTTACACTGATAATGCATGTGAGACGAAACCTTTAGGTGTGCGTTAGTGGCTTCACGTGCAGTAGATATACGCCTATTATAATAATGAATTTGTTCAATAGGATGGTGATATTAACGAAAAACCTTTATTAAGGTACAGATATTCTAGGTGACACTCGATTTGAGCACAGGGCGTAAGCAGGTAAACAAGTAATTATCGAGGGTTTGTTTATCAAGAAAGAAATTGAGCACAGGGATCATACAGGTAGCAAATAAAAATACCGATGATAAGAACAATATTAACGTTGTAATGTTGCCAAATATAACTGGTTCGTAAGGGGCGGGAGAAATTAATAAAAACAAGGGACTACCCTTATGCAATTATAGTTATCATTGTCTTGTGCAATAAATAACATGTTCAGTGAACGAAGTAAAACTATTAATTTTTGAAAATTAATTATCTAGTTGATACGTATATAGACCACTTTTCAACTTTGAATTTGGGCCGAACAGTCTTCTAGTGTCTCTAGAACAACCAACACCTACCTACTGCTTCAAAAAGAACTCAAATCCCTACAGATATTTTAAAAGAAAGCTGGCAACATGACTTGTGCTCAATTCGGGTGTTTATTTAAACACGTGCAGGTAAGAAAATCTTTGTGTTCAATTCAGGCGTCCGTTTGTGCTCATTTCATGCTTATTAATGGTTTTTGTGCTCAATTCAAGTGCACCGATATTCTAGTAAGAGAATGATTTTGAAAAAACCGTCTCAATCTCAAACCGAATCAATAGATACAATGATACAATAGTATCCATCTTGGATGTATTCGTTAATAATACGTAAAAGAAATAAACTGCAGTTTTACGATTTCTCATCTCAAAATCTTCAATCTTACGTAAAATTAAATTACCTACTCAAGATGATGAAAACAACAACAAAAAAAAGCATCAGGTAAACCACACCGACTGTCACTTTCTCCCGTTCTTTGACAGAGAATATGAGGTTGCTAAACTACGATAAAACATTATGTAAATAATGTCATAACAACTCTTTACAGTTGTAGTTGTTCTTTTTTTGAGTGAAATTCACACCTCGGAGGCAAAAAACTAAGGAAATTGCTCTAACTGGTTGTGTTTACATTAGTAAATAAGTATAATAAAGAAAAGCAAACATAGTTATTCATTATTATTCTAACTAGCGATAAGTTTAGTTTGCGTTCGTTAACAAGAAAACCGACTGTATAATATTTTTACGACAGAATAAGTAATGAACAAACTTGCAGTTAAAGAATCTGAATCACTGCATTAATTATTTTATTTAAAAGGAAAATATTTATTATTCTAATCATTGAACAGACCACACGAACGTGTGCATAAGAATAAAAAAAAACGAAATGATTGATTTAAGTCTAAGAAAAATTCTTATTCATTTATTTCTAGATTTCTTATTATATATTATTAATAATAAGTAAAATCACGTGCATCATTATCATTGGTGCAATAAAATGTAAAGCTGCTTATTAATAATTCGATAAAATATATAATAAATTATGTGCTGATTGAAATAAAAATTTATTGCAAAATAAACTGTTACTGTTTATAATGATATTTTACTATTAAACAAAAAAAAATTATATTTATTGTTTCTTCGTTTCTTATTTCTTATTCTTCAACAAACATAAATATTATTGACAAATAACTTCTTAACTTGACACTATAAACATTAGGTGTATATTTTTTTGCAAAATCTTCCTTCATATTAATTCGGTAAATTCCGTAAACAGACTAAATATTTACCAACTAAAAATAAATTTGAATTATTTGTTTAAAAAAGGAAACAGTTTTTTTATAGAAACATGTTTACGATAAAATTATTAAAATATACTGAAAAAAACATCCATATTATTTGATTCTACTTCCATCTGGATTAAAAATTTAATTAATATGAAATATAATCTTTATTTTACGCCAATTATTCTCTTAGTGTTTAACGATTTAATATATCGAAATAGTATTAAATTAACAGTACAACTGAAACTCTTTTTCCCGTAGGTTTCAAACATATTTTAAATTCAATATCGGGGAAGTTTAGATCTGGGGACTTCACCGCAATTTTGGGACCCAGTGGAGCGGGGAAATCCACTTTATTGAATGTACTCGCCGGATATGTGTAAGCTGATCATTTTTAATCTTTATTTGTTATATATATTCGCTAATTACTTTATTAATTGCAGTCGTCATGGCATATCAGGCACAATAAAAGTCAACGACAAACCAAGAGAAATGAAAATATTTAACAAATTATCAGCCTATATAATGCAAGAAGACCTTTTGCAACCGAAACTTTCTGTCTTTGAGGCCATGATGATAGCAGCAAATTTGAAACTGGGACCAAATGTAACCAAAACAGAAAAAGAAAACATCGTAAGTGTAATTGTTGGGTACAGAATCTTCACAATTGATAATTTACAATGTTTAACCCACATGCTAAAGTTTTAAAGGATTCAATAAATATAAATATGGAATCAACAGAAACAATTACTCCGAGGGCTAATACCCCTACCAGCATTGAATTACACTGTTGATTCCGAACAATTATTAGACGAAGACAACAATCCAAAAAAAGAAAGTATTAAAATTCTTATTCGTCTAATAATTGTTCGGAATCAACAGTGTAATTCAATGTCGGTAGGGATATTAGCCCTCGGAGTAGTTGTTTCTGTTGATTTCATATTTATATTTATTATATAGCTTGTATAAGCCTTTTTGCCAGCGCCCACCTGATGAGACCCGATAGGTTGAAACCGGTCGTGGGATATGGCTTTCGGTGCGCTGTGCCTACTGTGTAGGACACGTTCCAAATGTGGGATCTGTGATCCTTTGGAATTAGACGAATAAGAATTTTAATACCTTCTTTTTTCTTTGGATTCAAAGGTTTCATTAATTTTATTGTTTCGTTTACAAATACGGAAAAACAAAACAACATAACTTTATTTCATGGTGAAATCGTTGTCGTGATTATTACTATTCGTACATTGCACTTCCTTCCTAAAGTCATGGTCATTATAAATAATGTACTTATTTTCAGGTTCGTGAGGTACTTGACGTCCTTGGATTGAAACGATGTACAGAAACTAGAACGGAAAGGCTGTCAGGAGGACAAAAGAAGAGGGTATCTGTAGCCTTGGAGCTGGTTAACAATCCCCCTGTGATATTTTTAGACGAGCCAACCACGTAAGTATCTAATCCAAATGAATCTGTTCCACAGGATTTTCGTTTTTTTTATATTTTCGATTTTAAGCGGCTCAAGAATTTAAACAAAGCTTACAATTATTTTCGTGACATTTTGTTGACTTGTATTGTTTGTTGTTATTTAAATTTAAACAAAATCACCAAAAAGGAGCAGCTACAAGGACTTCACAAGAGCATAAAATTGAACAAAAACTAATAATCACGTACAACACACAAAACTGCTACTACTGAATGTAACAAACAAAGCGGTATTGTATTCAAATGTTTTTAAGTAACCTTCTCGCTTAGGTTAACCCGACATAGAATTTGACTGAGAACAAAACAATCGTTTTTCAAAAAGTTTACAGAATAAACCGTGCTAATGACGAAACAGAGTACATGGTGGAGGGTGACAGATAAAAGCAAAAATACATTATTTTTTGTTTTAAGTAAATACTAAACAGAACTTAAACTATTCCATTTTTGAAAAGAAACACATGATTACGCAAAAAAAGCATAAAATTGATACACAAAGCATTTTCACATAAATCTTGATTCTTGATCATCAACAAATAAGTTTGTACCTGTCACAGTTTAAAGGGCATTTTGTAAAGCAAATGGCTTTTTAAGTGGTCTATAAATGATAGAAATTACATATTATAAATCCTCTTGCGTTTGTTTCTAATGAGCAATGTCAGATTTTTATTAGCCCATAAACTAACATTTATGTAATTTAATAAAACATCTCTTTGAAAAACAAAAAAAATAAGGCATAAAATGTAATGAAACGCTAATTATTTGAAACAGAGTATTACTTACTGATATATACGAGGCATGTTTTTTATGTAAATACCGTTTTTAAATTCTGGCGCCGGAACGCTGCGGTCAGCGTTTCGCACATGCGCACTAAGCACCTACATCTCTCATCTACGCATTGATGCCATTACGGTCTGATTCGCCCTTGTTGTTTACTGAGTGTCTAAGGTGCCTCCGATAATTGTGAAGACCGGGCTGTTATACGATTCCTTAAGGACTAAAACCGATTGATATTCATCGTGAGACCTGTGCAGTTTACGGACAAAACATTACGAGTGATGGAATGATAGGGAAGTGGGTGAGAGCATTTAAAGATGGCCGCACAAATGTGTATGACAATGCCCGTCCGCATGTGGCTAAGCGAACCAAAGATCTCATCACATCTTTTCACTGGGAAACTCTAGATCATCCACCGTACTGCTCTGATCTGGCGCCCAGTAACTACCATTTGTTCCTGCACTTGAAGAAACACCTGGGCGGTCAACGTCTTCAAGACGATGACGAAGTCAAAACAGTTGTGATGCAGTGATTAACAGTTAACAAGTCAGGCGGCAGAATTCTATGAGAAGGGTATTCTGAACTGGTCAAACCTTGTGACAAGTGCTTCAATATTGAAGGAAATTATGTAGAAAAGTAGATTAAGGTACGGGACTTCATGTAAAATAAAATTATTAAGATATCTTTGCACGTTTTTTATTAATTTCAAAACGGTACTTTCTTAAAAAACATGCCTCGTATATAACAAACAATTGCAAATCAAAAACGAGTCATCATTGTATATAACGAGAAAGGTCAAAATTCTGGGATCGTGTCGGTTGCTACTAAAAATCGTTTATACAAAGAAAAATAGTCAGTTAAATTCGAGTATTGAATGTCCCATTAGTTATTGTTGGTTTTGAAATATTAACTGTCCACTTTGATTACAGTTATAATTAAAAAATAATAATAAGCGGAATAAATAACTGACTCTATTCATATGAATATTTTACTGCGCAAATGATATTTAATTAACAACTTATATCATAATTAAAAAATAAAAAAAACGGTTGGATGACACATGATAAATCAGAAAAGGTATATTTATTGGAAGGAAAAACGGATATAGGATGAAATTAATTAATAACCATTTGTAAAATTAGACGTGGTAATTTTAATAATAAATTGCATCTTATTAGAAGCTAAAGAAAAAAATTGCAAAAACTAACATTACTAAATGTGTTTTGAAACAAACAGGTGATAAAAATAGAAGACTTCTTTTTTCTCTATAATTTTATAAAATGCTTTTTCAGTATAAATCATTTTAATTAGTCCGCAAACAAGGGAAGAGGGATTCAAAGTGTACTTTAAGAGTATTTTTTTCTGTAAATAATGGAAATTAGGATTCCCTATCCACAAGAGTCCAAGATCAAAACATCTTTGTAGTTTTAGTAATGTAGACAATACCACGATTTTTCGAGGTTTTTACATGTACCTACCGTATATGTATACAAGATGCTCAGAAACTCGAACTTTTTTAAGCAAAAACGTCACGAAAATACATATAGTATTATGGCACGCGTGAACCGTGTGACCAGTCGTCTTTTCCTTTTTTTTAATTAACCTACTTCCGCATTGCTATTAATCATATAGATATAAGTAGATAAATTGCTACTATTTCACCGCCTGTGTATAACATTTAAAATATAAAATACAATTCTCTGTTATTTTCAGCGGTCTAGACAGTGTGGCCATTAAACAATGCATCAATGTACTAAAAGCACTTACAAATCAGGGTAGAACAATTATCTGTACAATCCATCAACCCCCCGCTTCGATTTTTGAACAGTTTGATCAGGTAAGATCTTTTTTCCAAAAAGTCACCTGCAGCGTACCTTTTGTTTAACAAATAATATAAAACATCGTACCTATTTATTATATATTTAATTTTAACATGTTTATTATTTTTATTTACAGGTTTATTTCTTAGCAAACGGGCTTTGCACATACAATGGTGCTGCAAACAAATTGGTCGATTTCTTATCATCGATTAGCATTTCTTGTCCAACCACTTACAATCCTGCCGATCACCGTAAGTTTTTCGAAATAATTAATTTCTATTCTTCGTAAGGTTATCTAGTCCTAGCTCAGTATTGATTCGGGACATATAGTATAAAGGTATTGAAATAGCATATGATACTAAAGCAACGTGCTTGAGATGAGAAGTGTATCTGGACATCCTTCTCTCTTCCTCAGCCATAGCTCTCTCTACCAATCGGATCGCCTTAGAGCGAGAAAGGTTGTCCAGCGACACTGCCTATCTCAAGCTATAATATCAAATGCATACACGGAGGCGTATTTACGCTCTAAGATTCGATTTCGGGTGCGTCAGCCTTAGTTTCTAGACTTTCTTTGGTTTCCTTAAACCGTGTTGAGTAGGAAAATGCTACGGCATAACCACCCACTCCCACAATTCTTGAAGAAGACCTTCCACTCTACCTTTTACTACCACCTTGTCCCACAGTGTAACATAAGTGAGTGGAACAGCTACCACCCACCAACATTAGAAGGGGGAAACGAAACACGATAAAAAATTTAAAAAATCCACATTAAACACGTGCATCTTCTTAACTAATTAATTTCCACTGTTGCTTTCGTTGTTAATTGTTTGATACAAATGGAAGTACATATTCCTAACCTCAAGGTTCTTAATAACGATTTTAATAATTTGGTAAATCCACCGATATTAATTCCTTAAGTATTTGTATAATGACCTGCCGTTTTCCGATTGTTTTAATTGTTTATTAAACAGACATTGTTAATTTACTTTTTAAAATAATTAGTGTGATACCTACACATAAATCAACAGCGCTGCTTGCGTAATATCCTATCCTCAACGATTAAAATACGGATAATTTCCTAGGTAGCACGTAATTAGTCGCTACTTTTAACTTTACACAATGAATAACTAATAAGCAAATAAATACCCAATTATACCACATAATATACAGGGGTTTAACAGTAGGGCTTAGAAGACATTCATGGGTAAACTACAAGGACAAAGAATGAGAATAAAATTAACCGAATCAAATTATCGATATTTTGTTCACAATTTCCCCAAATTAAATAGAATCGATCGAAATATTTAGAAAAGTTAATTCTTTACTATATTGAAAAATTCAACGTGTTTACACACATCCTAATTTTAATTCCATTCCTGAACTTCCAGATTTATTATGTTCAATAAAATTGAATTTAAATTATTGTACGGATTAAAATTTCAACATCAAAGGTTGCACATGACCGGTTTGATACTTCGATCGTCCAAACATTATGGTAATAATAATATACTACCGAATACTGCAATAATTATAAAAATTATTATGATTAATTGGACCTTGCCGTAGTTTGCAATAAGTGGCTATAGATACACAAGTCAATTATTAACGACAATTAAATTAATTTGTGACATCACCACAAATATTTTAGATTTCGTTTCTGTTGTAACAAATTTTTAAGTCGTAAAAACTCTTTTCTTAAACAATTTTTCACATTAATTAAATAATTATATTTTACATTAAGAAAAAGGCATTAAAATCCTTTTCCGTCTAAATTTTAAGGATCACAGATCCCACATTTCAAACGCGTCCTACACAGTAGGCACAGCGTACCGAAAGCCATACCCATGACCGGTTTCGACCTATCGGGTCTCATCAGGTGGGCGTTGGTAGAAAGGCCTTTACAGGCTATGTGATAAATATAAATATATATGCTATTAGCTATTAGCCATTAGACCTCGGAGTAGTTGTTTCTGTCGATTCCATATTTATATTTATATTTAATTATATTTTAAATTATTCTTCTTCTAGTAATTGAACTGATTCACATGAATAGTGATATCACATCGATATTATCTACTGCTACTGAAAACGGAAAGAAGTACCTTCGACTTTGTAATACTGACAATACAAATGATTACTCCATAATAAAAAAGAAGGAAACTACTGAAATTGTATCGGAGACCAGTTATACAGTTTATAAAGAAACTACAGAACCCATAACGATTGAAAAAGTAAACATTGAATTCCCTACGTCATTTTTTGCCCAGTTTTGGATTCTTTTGAAGAGAATGATGCTAATCAGAAGCAGAAGTCATACAGCTTTGAAAGTTCAACTTATACATCATATTTTATCGGGACTTTTGGTAGGAAGCATATTTTACAAAGTTGGACAAAATGGTTCCCTAGCTATTTCGAATTTCTTCTTTTGTCTATGCGAAATAGTTTTCTTCATGTATACCCATACTATGACGTCCGTTTTAATGTGTAAGTGAACATTTCATTTAAAAAATCTTTTAGGTGTCTCCTACTGGACCTACCAATATTGTTTTAAAATTATTTTATGTTAAACACTGACTAGTTTCAACAGCCTTTTCTGTTTTAGTTCCAACTGAAGTACAAATTGTAAAACGAGAATATTTTAACAGATGGTATTCTCTAAAAGCATATTATGCTGCTGTCATTATCAGGAATTTGCCTTTGGTGGTAAGTGAACATGAAAAACTCATCCCTGTACTAACAACAAATAAGAAACGATTTTATGTATGCTGGTATCGTTTTTCTAATTTCTTAATGATTTCTTACTCAATATTCAGTTAATATTAAATTATCGATTTTATGTTTTGTTTTTTTTATATGTAATAAATTTTAATTACAGATAATTCTGGGGTCTGTATACATAGCGATAACGTATGCGATGAGTCAACAGCCCATGGATTTTAGAAGCATTGCTCTATCCTCTTTGATTTTACTTCTAGTAGCAGTAAATTCCGAAGCGTTTGGATTGGCTATCGGGGCTATGTTTAATATCATGGTATTGTATTACTTCTCAGATCTGTTTATTGAAATATTTTTTGTTGAACATTTCTTATTTCTTTTACTAGAACGGTTCAGCAGTGGCACCGTCTTCCTTAGCTCCACTTCTATTCTTCTCAATTTATGGAATGGGCTATGGTACCAAACTGGAAACCTTCATGCAATATTTGATAGGTGTCAGTTATTTAAGATATGGTGTTGTTGGGATGTGCTCTTCCCTTCTGGAATTTAGAGCTCCTCTACCCTGCGACGAAGAAATATATTGTCACTATAGGGATCCAAAAATTCTTCTTCGAGATATGGGCGTCTCAGGACACACTTATTCCAATCAGGTCCTTGCTTTAGTGCTTTTTCTTTTCATTCACTACACAATCGGATTCTTGGCTTTATGGTACAGACTCAAGTCTGACTTAAAATCAACTGTAGCTGTGTATATGACGAAATTGTTTCAACTCAAACGTTCACTTTGCGGTAGATAATAATCAGCAAGATATTAACTGAATTTTTATAATACATGTAGTAAATACAAGTAAGCTGAACAAAGTATTTTCGTTAATTAATAGTCTCCTCAAAGTCTGTAATTATATTGCCCTTATTTATATATTAGTACGTCTATTTTTTTACGTTTCTATTTATAAAACTATTATTTTTTCGAAAACATCGAGTGTGATATAGTTTTCGTTGTTGTTTTTTTCTTTAATTTATATGTAGTAATATTTTCCATAATTGTTGTTAGTGCTGGTCTATTAGTCTTTTTATTAATTGTAAGACAATTTTTTTATTGACAGAGTTGTTATTTCGTACTGGTTACGGAATACAGTTTTTGTATGCCATTTAGTTTTGATATATAAATTTGTAAATAGAAAAACGTTTCAGTTCTGGGAACTTTTATGAAATAAACTCGTATATAAATGATTTGGTTATTTTATTACATGTTTCAACATAAAAGTGCTAATAGTAATGTGTTTCTTTTAGTACAAAACAACTTTCTTAAATTAAAAGAAATTGTTAACTATTAATAATCACCCTGTAAATAATATATAAGTATATATAAATAAATATATATTTTTTGCTAAAATCGGGTCTTTCTGGCCATCTAACAATTACTATAAGCAGTAAATTTCAAACGATATAGGCACAGGCTCCCATCTAACGGTCTTATAACGCATTACGTGAACAATACGAAATAAAGTAGAAAATAGGAGACTGTGGTAAAAGAATAATTAAATAAAGAAAGATTCGTCCAAATTACCACTACCTAAATTTAAATACGATACAAATCAACTATATTAAACCACTCACCGTCAGATGACGACACGAATAATCATTGTTGCAAAAATACGTAGAGTATATAAAGCGAATCGAAAATTCTTGGAATTTAATTCCTAGTTTCGCTTTTTAGCGCGAGTGCCCACCCTTCATATCAGAGATGGACCACCGTCTTTCTAACGCCCTCCCCCAACGCTCCCGTCCCTTCCCCCCCCACAACAATGCCCCCTCCTCAATCCACTTCCCTATCCCAACCTCTCCACATCTACCCTGGAGATGTTAAAACCTTCTGGTTGATAATCCCCACTTGAGGTGGGTTTTTAATCAGTAATAATCTGACACTACCCCCCTTCAGGGGGTACCTATGTAAGGTTTTCCCACCTCGAATTAAATTTGAACAAAAAAAAACTTGGAATTTAATTGTACTTGCGATTGTTAAATAAAAACAAGTTTCGGTTACAAATAATCATTTATTTTTGTTATTTATCACCTAACAATCAATTTTTTTTCGATTGAAACACCTTTTTTGTCTGTGCTTTTTTAATCTTCGATTTTAATGCTTCTAAATCGACTGCAGTATTAAGTTTGCTCTTTATTTTAGAAAATTCAGGTTCAGTAGGTGGTGCAAATGCTTCGTTTCTCTTTTCTTCCCTTCTCTTAGCAGCCTCTGCTTGTTTCTCTTCCTTTTCTTTTTGCTTTTTAGATCTTTTCTGTTCCTTGTTGAGGAAGTATTCTCCTGTTGCCAGTTGCTTATCAAGCTGAAAATGATGATTTTAGTAGTAATTTAATAAAGAAATTAACACATTTATATTGTTTTATACCTTGCTCTCTGTTTGTGGGGGTGGCAGAGGAGTATAAGGTTTCTTATCTTTTTTGATCTTAGGTTTTTTCCTCTGACTAACATTTTTGTTAACAAATTTCGGTAAAAATCGTTCCCAATTTTCATTTTTTAGTTTAGGGTCTTTTGCAAGTTCCCTCTTAATCATGAGGGCTTTGATATTATAAATAGGATGTACATTCTTCATTGTATCTTCAACAATTTTTCGAACCTGTTGTAGACCTTTATATGGCCCCAATGCAGAAACTGTATTGCCTTGTACAAGTACATAACAATTACTTAACAGTTCAATTGATTTTAATGTACAGCCATTAGGCCCTATTAATCTTTGCCTTCTTTTTACAAATTTCTCTTTATTCCTAGTTATTTTCCCTATTTTTATAATATCGCATCCCACCCCATCTTCCAGGACCCTTTTGGCTTGTTCATAAGGAACACTTCGAGACATTAGTTTAATCATATCTCGAGCTTTTATAATAATGTAGGGATCCCAAGTTTTGCGCGTTGTACGAACTGTCATACTACCTGTGAGACAACAGAATGTAAATTGACTGTTTAAAATGCACTTTTTAACTTTATTTAGCCATATTGCTTATTACTGTACCTTCAACAAGGTCCAATTCTGCTACAATTCCATATTCTTGTAGTGTCTTTTTAACTAAAGGCCAAACTTGTCGAAGATATTGTTCTCTGTATTGTGGAAAAAGAGTTGCAAAGGAACTCTCTTCTAGAAGACCGTGTGGATTATCTTTGGGTGTAAATTCTGGTATTTTCATTTCCCATGCATTCTCAATAGGCCCTTGCTGCTGTTCTGACTCATTTGCCATTTTTCACAAAATTTTCACTCACAAAAACACAAAATCATAACCTACAAAACCTCTAGACTATATATAACATAACCCTAAAGTCGGTAACATAGATAATATTGGTAACCATCACGGCTTCAAAAAACCTTGCATTGTCGCATGATTGTTGAATTTGTTACGTCAGAAAAGTTAGGAATGAAGGAATGAGCTTTCAGAGTTTCAGGACGTCTTTTAAACCCTTCAAGTAAAAATTCTTCAATTATCATTGTTTATTCAGTTATAAAATGACTTAATAGTACATCAATAGTACATAAAATTTATTTTTGAATTTGGTTTTTACAATCACATAAAAGTTCACTTGCTTAATTTTGAACAGGCCTTTCCCAAATGAAGTGAAGCTCAAATTAATGAATTTTTTAAATCAACTTAAGTTTACTGACTGACGAAGAGTAAATCTTCTGACAGGACAATAATTACTGTGTAAAAATAAATACTAACACTCCATTATTTTATGTTTCTACTTACTGATTAAATTGAATAAAAGTAAACTTAAAAATAAAATTGGTGAAAATTTTATTTCAAATTAGGCTAAACAGTTGCTGAACAGATTTGAAAGGAACTTCATCTAAATTGAGTCATAGAGAAATAAGCTCATTTTTAATGGGTGAAGAATAAGTTTTTATAGTCTCTTCAAAAATGCACAAATGTGATACAACAAACCAACAATTCTAATGATTTTAAGTCGGAAACAGTAACGAATGTAATTATATCGTTATAATCAACGGTTTTTCGAAAATCCGATTTCTATGACGCATCAATGAGTTCAAAACCCAAAGCTGGGCAATGTTGCGCTGAGCGCTGCGCTGTATATCAAAGAATGAAGTTAGACATAGACGTGGACGTAGACATTTATCTATGTGTATAATTAATTGTAGTGTGTGAATAAAAAATAATTAAGTCCAAAGTCCACCTATTTATACCTTGAGTCTGCCTGTAAACTTGACTAGCGACAATTTTTCGTTATTCTGACGAAGTTCGAAAATTCTACCTACTCTACATTATCATTCATTATCACCCAAGTTTAATTACACTTGTAAATGAAAATAAAACTTTACTTAACTTAAAAAACATTAGTAGAGGGGACCAGTACACGCAGTAGCTTTAGATTGTATATATTTAATAAATCGTTTTACTCAGTTTGTATGCCGCTTTTGTTTTAAGTGTGGCTAGATTCCTTTCGCTTGCGGATTTTTATCGACAAAAAAATGAGACTGCTCACTACAATGTTTTTTATTTTTCGAAATGGAAATTCATCACGAAAATTGGCCTCAAAGTTACCAAAATATGTAAGTATTATTTCAATTTAAAATCATTCTTTGTCAATACAAAAGTTCACTGCTCTTTTATACAAATTTATGATTGTTTAAGGGTTTAATGGCTTGTATTGTTCGGTCCCAAAATTTTTCCTCAGTGGAAATAACAAAAAGTTTGGAATTCATTAGCAATGATAACGCAAAGGATATTAAAATATCTGATATGAAAATAATGAACCCACAAGAAAGACCCATGGTCGTCCTTCTGTCATGGTTGATGGCGAAGAGGAAACATATCGGAAAATACGCAAAACTCTATTTGGATCAGAATTGTGACGTTTTGAACGTTAATATTAATCCATGGCAACTTTTATGGCCAGTAAAAGGAACACAGGTCAGTAGAACGTTTTTAAAAAAAAAATTAATTTTTGTTAACCAAATTTGGAAAAGACTCGCAATATTTATTTATTAGTATGTTTATCATTACCGCATATGCTGATAAACACTTTTACAGACAGTAGTGAAGTATATGACCTCTCATGTTTTGATAACATTATCAACATTCCAATATTTGAAACTTAAGAGTGAATTTATACATTCGTTTATAAATTGTAAAGGTGCAATTCCATAAATTATACAACAAATTTTAAAAAATGATATAAAATACATTGTATTAAACACTGAATTTGAAAACATTTTAACAATAAAAAAAATTGTAAACTATTTAAACGAAAATATTAATAAAATCGATCTTTACGAAAATGCAATAAAAAAATGCCATAATAAATTATTGATTTCAAATTTCGTTGCATTTAGAAATTAACTAGTTATGTATTATATAATCAGTAATTGGATTATTTATAAAACCTGTTTTATCATTCAAATATTAATATATAAATTCATACGTTTTGTAAAGACTGCTATAAATGTGCAAATTAAATCTCTAATTATTTAAAATAAAATTTACAATATAGCATATAGACCATTCTGATAAATTAGATGCATATTCCTTACTAATGGTAATAAGCAATGAGTATTGCTAATGGTACCATTATTAAAAGGTGAAAGGAGAACAGACACAAACATTTTTTTTATCTGTTTATGTAAGAAAATATACTTAATCACACCGATTAAATAAAAAAACAGAAAACTACATGTTTTTTAGATTTATTCACAACATTAATGGATAAGCTTTCTATTTGTTTTGTTAAAGTAGTTAGGTAGCTACTTATAATACATACATACATTATGTATATTTCTAAGATTTCTTTGTTTAATGTTTTTATTGCATAAATAAATAAACATAACGTAATATATATAATTGATAGCCATAATCAATTAATGTACTATTATGATTCAAAATAATCAATCTAAATCTCCAAAAATTAAAATGATTTGTTATTCATTATTTAAAAACTAGGTTAAGCTAGACCGAGTTAGTACACTTTCCATTTTTAATTTTTTTTTATTGTAAAATAATGTAATAGGAAACTTTTAGGTTGTTGCTGCCGATATTTTGGCGTTTTTGGACAAAAACCCGAGCTATACACCTCTAATGCTTCATGGATTTTCAGTAGGGGGTTATTTGTGGGGCGAGGTGCTGGTACTGATTGCTAGAGAACCGGAAAGATACCAACATGTAATTGACCGAATTATTGGACAAGTGTGGGACAGTGCAGCCGATGTAACCGAAATTCATTTCGGATTACCGACAGCTGTATTTCCCAGGAATCCAGTCATGCAATCAGCTTTAAGACAGTACATGCTGTAAGCCTCTCATTTTATAATGTTTTCATTTGACATAGGTTACAAAGGGATTAACTGTACAGAAGTAAAAATATTCTACAGGTTAATAATTCGTAAAGATTCTGCGGTTGGATAATTGTGAAACATATTGATTAATAAAATAAGATGAATGTTAAAAAAAAGCATTTTCAGTCATCTTATTTTATGCTACAGGTTGTTTTAACTGGTTACGTGCCTACCACGATCGATGGCCTTATTAGAAAAGGACCTTGTTTAATATTACTGAATCCAACAATAAGTAGTAAATATCTACAGATGACGTTCACTACGCTGTCTATATTTATTTATGGATTAACTCTTTTTTGAAACCTTATTACTTTTCATAATAAATTTTGGGTTGTTTTAACACGTTCATAGAAAGGTATGGGACGTATTTATAATTGGTCAACCATTTCGAACCCACCATGTCGATTTTAAACGTTACAAAGTTAAATAAAGTATTAGTTTATTCATCTTTTTGTATTATTGTCTGTCAAATCTCAGAAATTATTTAACTTAAAATCTTGAATACTACTACCAATATTTTTTCTTAGTCATGTAAAGTATGAAAAGGTCCAAATTACTAGAGATTTGTTTAAATCTTCTAGAAAACCTAAAGGAAAGATTGTAGGCTTTGCGTTTGATTTTCTATTACCAACAAAGTGAAGATAATGAAAACTAGAGGATGTTTAATTCAATATGTCATACTGCAGTAAAAATGGTAATAAATATGTTTTGTATATATTTTAGTTATCATTTGAAAAAATTCCACAAAGTAGCCACGGTTCATTACATAAGGTCCAGCCAAATGTTTCATACAAATTTAGTCAGGTCTCCAGCACTGTTTCTTCTTAGTAAAAGTGATCCTGTTGGTGCCGAAGGTTCCAACCAGAGAGTCAGAGAAAGCTGGGAAAATATGGGCACCAAGGTACTTAACAAAATTAGAGAAAACAAGTGGTCTAGGATTCTGTTTTATTTTTTATTTGTAGGTTTATTGGAAGTGTTGGGAAAAGTCTCCTCACGTGGGACACTTGCAAAATCACCCAATAGAATACAAAAAGGAACTTGCAACGTTTTTGAACGTTATTGGTTTTCCATCATCTTCTGCAGTGCAAAAGAAAATGGAGGTTAAAGCCTAACCAAGAAAACAGCTCTTATAAGGTGTGGTTTTCTAAAGTCTTTATGTATTTGATTGTGTCCGATTTGTATTTTTCTCTATATTAGAAAAAAAATTGTAAAAAATGTCTGACAAAATTTTATTTTGTTTTTATTTGTGAATCACGTGAAAATCCAGTGACAACTAACAGTTCCCAAAATAAAATTTGGTAAAAATAGAGACTTTATAACTTAATAGTTTTGTTTGAATATAAATTATATGTGATAATGTATTATTATTAAAAGAAAAGATATTGTTGTAATAACAATCGGAAAACGTTTTACATATATTTTTTATTAACTTGGATTGGATCGATTGGTTCAGTGATTGTTGATTGGCTGTGTAGTTAAGATTGTAATTCAATTGTTCAATTTATTCCAATTAAATATTAAATTGTACTGCACTTTGTGTTATATGAATTAAAATTGGATGATTCCTTTGTTATCTATCGTTAGATTATTAATTATTGGTAATCAATATCCTTGAAAATTATTTTTACTTTTAGTTTACTTATACCTTGTACCTACTCTGCATAAATACATTGTCTCATTAAAGGGGTTATTAGCATCCGGTACATTTGTGCACATATTATTTATTCCACCTAATATTGAAACTAACTTTATTATAAGTTAATGGTTCTCTGATTTGTTCAAACTTTCTAAAATTTCATTGGAATTAAAAAAGTAATTTTCTATATACATGTTCTTGTATAGCTAACTAAAATTAAAAAAAAAAAATACTAATTAAGAACGAGTTTGTATTTACGCGGGTAAAGTGCCGTATTGAATTCTTCATATTGATTTAAAAAAATAAAACGGTTTTATCAAGTTGAAAGGATTCTTTAATTAATTATCTTTAACAAATAATATACAAGCTTAATTATAAATTAATAAAATTTAATACTGTTTGTTCTAATTCCTTTATATAAGTGAGCACTGTAAAAAAAATTGAAGGACTGATGAGACACTTCTTTTTTAAATTAAAAATTTTAACGTCATTGCAGCATAAGAGGCGTATATAAAAAAACATCATTAATAGCTCTGCTTATTAGAAACGATTGAACGTTTTAAACAATGTGTTAAATTAAATTTACATTTTATTTTTTCAAAAATTGGGGATTACCGCTTATAGCGCTTTTGCTGTCAAACGAAGAAGAAAAGAAAAGAGAGAGAAAGAATAGAGTGAAACAGTAAGTAAAACGAGTAATAACAACAACGTCGAATCGTGTTACGTCGCCATGAAGCGATTGGAAGCGAAATGTAATGAGTTTTCGAGATAGTAGTAATGGAGATAGATAGAACACCGCCTAAATTCGGTTTGTTGGACTGTTATTTTTATGTTAGTGGGTTTTAGAGTGTAGTGGCCACGAAAGAAACGAAAAATCGACAAACTTAGTGATAAGGTAAGTCCTGACGATTATCAAGTAGACTTTGTAATCTGCAACAATTGTTTAACAATTAACTGACAGATTCTGTTTTCGCCCTATAAAAATGGCCGACCAGCAAATAGGTGTGTTACCGGTAAAAAATAGGCTTCGCTATTAATTAATATTTATCATTCAGCGCACTTATGGAGCAGGGTAAATAAATTAAACAAAGCTTATGTCAAACGGATGCGTCTGAGATCGATTTAAAGGGCGTGAGCCTGACCTTGATAGGTGTGTATATTTCGAATGTAGGGTGCTATGTTATATCTGTAGCAGTGTCAGTGAACCTAACAATAGCAAAACAATTACAGCAGCGTGACGTAACGAAGGTACCATTGTTTTTTTATTTAATGGGTCTACAGGTATAACGTTTTATAACTGTATTGCTCGCCATGCATTTTTAATGTTACTAACGAAAGAAGCGATGGTAGTGTTTAAAATGTTATGGGCGTGCTGTAATGAAGTTTGCCTGTTAAATTAGGTCAATTTCATTCGCCCATCCGAAAAGAACTCTCACTTAAAACGAGTATGCAGTCATTTTCGTCTGTTTCATTAAACAATTAACACCCATGGTCAAAATAATGCTCATAGGTACTCATACTCATACTAAACACACGCATAACCAGCAACTACATCTAAAAATATTCGTGATCCTATAGAGGCCATGACTCATCTGAATATTTGCTCCTTATATTACTCTTTATCACATTAAAGATTACATAAATATTAAAAGATGAGTGTTATGTAATGATTATGGTGTTTATTAATGTCGCCCATGTACAGTCATGAGCAAAACATTTAGAACTTGTCTAAAGGATAAGTTACCCGATTCATTATTAAATAAAAACCCTATTGTCTGTTTTATTTTATCAAATTAAGCAATGCCTTAAATTGTTTGCTATGATTTTTAATCATTGAAATCTGTTGAAACAAACGAAGAATAAATACCTATTTCCTTTTTCTTTTCGTCGTAAACTTTTAAATTAGTAGATAGTAGTAAAAAACATCTAAACAAGCCTACCAAAGTAAATTGCTTTCATTTTTATAGTTTGCTCTACAGCCTATACCCACCACTGCAGTATAAATGAAAGTTCTAAAAATAATAAAATTCAACTGTTTAATTATGTATCTACATTATCGTAAAAAAATAACTCGAACATATCTTATCTTAATTGCTTAACATTTACCTACATTCACAATAAATAACTGATATCTTAATATTTCTTATCTTTTCAGAAATTACTTTAATTCCATATTCATTTATATAAAAAAGGGGGAGCGTGCGGGGAATCCCTTCTACAATAGTAATAAACCCTCAAGTTCTATTTTGTTAAATATTTGACAGCCCTGTATAATAATTGAGCGTTGCTCTGTACAGATAGGTAGTTGTTATAAATAACTACGGTATTTAAAGCACTTCCTTTTGATTAATTAAATTGAAAGGGTCATTTGCGTATACATATAGTTGCTCGGTGACCAGTTTTAGTTTTAAGAAAATCGCCCACACTTTATGGAAGTTCTCTCAAGTTGTTTGGCCCACGCGATGTTTCTTAGCTTATTCAACGATGTTCGTATCGTATAATGTCATAAATAAATAATTGAAGGCTTCTGTAAAATAAATCCTTAAGTATATTTGTTTATTTCTTCAACGGGTTTATTACAATACAGTTGTTTTATCCCCTTTAAATTTTCACTTTCTGCTGATCAGTAGGTCAAACCTAGTTAACAACAAGCAAAAAACAAATAATGGCATATACGAATTAAAATGTAATAGTTGCGATGCTATTTATATAGGGCAGACTGGCCGGGCCCTAAAAAACGGATTAGACGAACATAAAAGATCAATTAAAAACAAAATAATGTCGACGGGTTTTTCGGAGCACTGCATAACCAATAATAACTATCTAGATAAGAGAAAGAAAGAAACTAAGCCTTCTCGAAAATTTGGATATTAAAAAAGCGCCGAATAATAATAAATTAATAGTTAATAACCACACTGAATTAGAGACCAGCAATTCACCTTTACTTTTATACAAATTAGAACTGGTTTTACCAGAGTAGGTACCTGCATCTAGGAATTTCCGTATTACCCTCATCCCTTTATATTGATCGGCTGCATTTCTTTAATTTTAGTAACAAATCTGTACTCTTTGAAAATGGCCCGTTGGCCGAAACAATTGTAAGAGTTGTTGAAACTTTCTTTGTGTTTTATTAAAAATATTTTAGGTGAAACCTAGTTAAAATGTATCCGTTTTTTCTTCGTAGAGAAAATATTCAATAACAAAAAAAAACGACTAACCACCTTTTACCCTAAATTTAAACCAATTACTACATCTGTGGAGTTTATTACTTGAAAACTATTTAATGAATGATATGTATCTACCCACATATACGTTTTGGAATAGGTAGAGAGCTTAGAGTATAAAAACATGGAGACACTATTTAAAATTAATAGCATTGATCGTAATGTTTATTTCTAACTAATTGTTTTTTCATTGTAATGTTGTACGTAAGCGTCATTTTTAGCAAATGTTGTTTTAAATATTAAGATGCAAATGCAAAAAATTACACGAACAGTTGAACAGTCTGAAAACAATAATTCACGTGATAGAGCGATGCGATTCTATTTTCTTAATAACTTGCCCTATCTAAATATATGTCATCGCCTATTACAATGTAATAAAAATTATAATAATTGGTTGTCTTTTGGATGCATTTAAACGCCTATTTACAAATGTAGGTAACAAGTCAGCAAAAAAAAAAAAAATGTAGCACAACGATGTGCACAACAGAAGTATGCGATATCTGAAACCAGTCGACCTTCGCGGCGATGTTTATGTAATACATAACAGATAATGTTTATTAGTATAGAAGGAAGGTACTGTGAAATAATTATTATTCTCGTCTGTAGTGGAACCATCATAATATGCAACTTGTTCAACCTATTAATACGGAATGACATCACCAGATGTGGGCGGTAGAGTTAAGTTGAAAGAAATGAATGAACCACTCTGTTTACGCGACAAGTGGAGTTTAAAGTATATATATTCATATAAATAAGAAAAACATTTGTTTGTCTTGCTCTTCTTCAATGATAATCAAATCATTGTAATGTACAAAGGACCTATAGATACCATTATTATAAAGAGGTAAAGTTTGTTTTTTCGAGATAATGTCAGGAACTACAGGTTGTATTTTTAAAAGTTTTTTTGTGATTCCTTGAGAGAAAGTTTTAGGCTACTTACTTATCATCGCAGTCATCACTGGACGAAGCGGTGGTAAAAATGTAACTCATCGAAATTTCAGAACAAAAAGTACGGTGGGACCGAAGTTGCCACTAAAAATAAAGATCTACCTGCTACAAAATTGGGGTTTTAAAAGTAAACAACCAATCTTGACACCAGAGAAAAGGGTGCTCATCTACCTGATAAGGTAGTGGTAAGCAGTGTGGTCCTTGTATTACGAAAACCACAAACGAGTGTGAATCATTTCACTCAAAATTTAACGAATCTTTTTATACAGCTCATCCATCAATCAATATATATATATATTTGTCGAGAAGTTAAAAGAATTTCAAATTGACACTTATGTCGAGATTCAAAGTTTAAAAACACCTTTCAAAATTAAGGATGTCTCCCTAATAAGTAAAGTGAAAACTATCATGGAATTGTGTGAAAAATATAAAAACAAAACAATATCGAACATCGACTATATAAAATGTGGATCATATTTACGTTGAAAAAATTGTTGACTGATATATGTATAAGTATGTATTAAATAAATGCCATAAAACATCAATAAAGTATTTTCCTTTCTCATTAGAATAATTTCTACTTATTATGTTAGGTGTTAGTGGCACAATCGTTTGTACCTTTTCAAATACCCTTTTTGGTCAGTGGCAAGATCGGTTGTACCTTTTTTGGTCAGGTATAATTTGGTGGCACCTTCGGCTACGCCCAAAAAATAAGCTTGTTTTGAAATTGATTGTCGAAACCGAGAAGTTTTCAAATTATATTACTACCTAAGAGAACATTATTTTGTACTTTATTTAAAAGTTAGTGGTGGCATATGTCAGCCTATCATCCTCATCCACTATATTTTTTTATTAACAGTGCGCGCCATTGCTACTAAGTACTAACTTTTCCTTATCAATGATGTTTTCTTTTCTACATTTAAAAAGTTAAGGCTTATGATTCATTCTGTACCCCCCTGTAGGTGTATACGTAATATTCATAGTAATGTAGGATGCACGGAGAGGGTTGGTGAGAGATTTTAAGTGGTTATTGAAAGCACAGTTGATATATGAACTCTAGCTCCCCGTTTTGCAAAGTAGTTGATTTGAGGGTTGTAAACTTCGCCCTTATCACGTTCCTGTCTAAGGATTCGATGAAATTGTAGATTGAAGTATAAAAAGAATTTTACCTACTATGTAGAGTGGTTTCCTCAGGTAGAAAATACTCTAATTTTTCTATACGAGTCGCCAAATATCCTTCAAAAAGTTGATAAAAAAGCCGGGAAAAAGTATACCACTACAAAAAATTAGATTGATTCGGTCGTTACTTTGTGATAATTTATCTTAACGATAAATGAAAGAACACTACTTTGTTTATTATCACTTTATTTATTTACAAATCCTTGTGACTATAGTTTCGACAAATAGCTTGTCATTATCAAACAACTGATTCAAATTGAATGAATACAAACAGATGTACAGTGGTGTTTATATATATTTTGGAAATTCCATTAATTATTAAATCTACTGAATAATACGGAGTGGTACAAATCTACAAAGTAGTGTTTTTTCATTTATCGTATACCACTACATTTATTTTGCAAACTTCACATCCTAATTGTCTCATTCGAGATAGAATGAATGATTATCATAAAATTTTGCCTGTTCTACTTGTTTTGCTTTGAATCAGCATTTGACATTGTTTCCTTTAGGTAAACAACTGTAGTGGCGCAGTCGGATAGTATAGATTTTCGTGATGAAATATTGAATCAAGGGTTTTAAGGAAATTTTCGCAGCACAGTGCTCTCAAACTCGAAAACTTTCTAATAGTATTCGGATTATTCAGAGTTTAAAGGAATAAAGTTTGAATTTATGATCAACAAGATATTTAGATTTGCGAGGTGTAAAAATACTTCCATTCCATATTTTCCTAACTTTGCAGGGGGAAAATCTAAAAAAATCCATGCATATTGCAGATGAAATGATTTTTAAACATTATTATAAGAAAAATAAAATGGTATTTTCGACATTTATTCTTCCAATTAATCGACAATAAGATTAAAACAAAATTATACCTTTTATATAAAAACAAATTAAAAGACTTGACTTAGATGAAACAATTGTTGTGCAATTAAACCCTTCCATTGAAAGAAGCCTTTTAACTTATTCTTCGATTATGTCGTTTTAACACGGATCAACTTCGACCATCAAATATGTACTTTTTATTTTAATTACAGACGTTAGGGTATTTAAGTTCTCGAAAACGTATTTGATACAGTACGTAACCCTCGGTGCATTTATCTGCTATTTTTTTATAATACTGATACCATTGGCGTCTGCGCTTGGTAAACATTTGCGGAGGAGCCGCACATATGAGCAGTTCGGACACCCACTCATTGAAATTGACCCAATTTTCGTATGAGACCACTCGCAGCCGAGTTAGTTTATGTGTCGCGTCGTCTTTTCGGCGAGCCTCGAATAGTTAGTTGGCCACCCCTTCCTGGCCGCGATCGTCACCGTCGCCACCACCTCCACCTCCTACCCCGGACAGGATTGAATCCCTCAGGCGTGTTGTTCCGCAATGAACGATCATAAGGACGGGGTTGTGTCGTCATCAGCTTAGGCGCCGTTCGCCAATCGATTTTGTCAAACATCCCTCCGGAGGTCAACCCCGGTTTGCCGGAGTGCAGTGAGAAATGCGTGTTTTCGTGGTGAAATTCGAAAAATTGTTATTCAAATATAAAGTGCATAAGTGCTTTCAATGACTTTCATTATTTCTGACAGGGGTGAGTGGTTTTTGTCAGCCTCTATTTTTTTTTTTCGTTTTGCTGGAGTTTTTTCTATTTCTATTTTCCTGGTTTCTATTCCTTTTTTTAATAGGTATGATTGCACGTAGGTAAATTGATTAAAATGAAAATCACGACATTTTGGCTAATGTCAAATAGTTTTTCTTGGACTGTTCTAAGTAACGTTTAAAATTTGAAAAAGTTATAAGTTTGTCATCGTCCCAAATAGTATGGATTTTCATGATGTGATCAATTGTTAAATTTATGTGTCAATTATGTTCCGACTTTATGGGTAATGAGATAGATAAACTGTGACAAAAATCTATGCTTTATTGTAATGTTAAGGGTCATCACATTTCTCAAAGTACAGTCACCATGGGGTTAAAGATAATAATTGTGAAGTCATCATGCGTTTCTGCTAAAGTATTCATATTTATTTTCCATTTCCATTTTTCCCAAATATCTCATTTTCTTCGAAATTATGATCTCGCTTCTAGAAAAACATTATCTTTAAATAATTTACCAACTCATGAGATGTTGTCCAAAAGTAAATTCATGGTGCTTATCTTAAAAATTCTGTTCAGCGTTAAAAGCTTTCTGTTTTTCTGTGTACCTTTTATCTTTTATTACACATATTGTCCACACCCAGAATAATAATTTTGTACATACTAATATCACCATCGTTTCGGGTCATTACCCGTAGCCTTTTTAAGTCAATAAATTCCATTTTATCGGTGTGAAGCCTGTACTCGATTTGGATCTGATTAGAACAGTGTAAAATTTCACTGCTCTGGTTTAGTTTGTAGCGGTTGTTTTTTTGTTTTCCTCGCATCAAATGTAATTTTTAAGGATTCGCATTTATTAAAAGGAAATTCTTGAACGTTCTAACTTTCTCTATATTTTCTGTGTATTTTAAAATAGCTTTTAGTTTTAGTTATCGTACGTGATACTGCTGTATATTGTATATTTATTTCTAAATTTACTTTAGACTCTCTCACAAACCTACACTTGATGAAAGATTTTATCCAGGTTCTGTGCCAAGTTTCTATCGTTATTATCGTCATGTTAAGGTCATTGGGCATTTTTTTTTCATTTTATTATAATTTCTGCATCAATTTTTTTAGAAAAAAATCCACAAGAATGTTTACACGAAATTTATTATATTCTCTACAATATTGTTTCAGCCGATTCGGCCATTATCAAGAGTACAAATAGGTTACTAAAGTTAAAATGTCCGAAATTTATACCTGAAAATAAAGGAAGAGGGGTGTACAAAAGATTTACAGTTGATGTAGAATGAGAGGGGAATTGGATGTAGCTAGTTCTAATTGATTATTTACCAAATTGATATCTATTTTTTTTGGCTGAAACAATATTGTAGAGAATATAATAAATTTCGTATAAATATTCTTATATAATATGTTTCACAATACTTGCACCCTCAAAAGTTTGATTTTTTTAATCGCTACAGAAAGTGTATTTCATTTTCATAAGATGTTTGATTAACGGAGTAGATATTAGTACATGCCAAAAGAGATAAAAAATTTCCCTACATACTGTTATTTTAATCAGTTAAGTATTTTTTCATGATATTATATAGTGCGAAGGTCGATATGGAAAAATATAAATCAAAATTCCTATTACACAATGAAGTAACACTGAGTATATTATTCATTTAAACTTTAAAAAATACGTCATGTTCATTTTAAGTGCGCCTTATAAATATGTATAATCATTTGGTTAAAAAGATGGCAGGCATTTGTAACTTATGTTACAAGATCATCTAATTTATAAAATCATCCAAACAAACATGATTGTTTTCTTCCTCTTAATATGCGTAGACCCCATTGGTTATATCTTCAACTTAATGCTTCGATAATGTTGGATATTGATCATGAGCTTGGCTTCATTGCAATTGTTGTTGTTGATAAATATCAAACAGTTAGAGTTAATAACGGGCGGGCTGAAAAGTTCGTAGGCTAGCATAGAAAAAAATTTTTATTTTTTTTATAGAATTCAGTATAGTTCCCTTCGAGGGCGATACAACTATTATAGCGGTCATACAATTTTTCGATGGCATTTTTATAATACGATTTGTCTTTAACCTCAAAATAGGCTTCAGTTTTGGCGATTACCTCTTCATCGGCGCGAAATTTCTGTCTAGCGAGCATCCTCTTAAGGTCTGAGAACAGAAAAAAGTCGCTGGGGGCCAGATCTGGAGAGTACGGTGGATGCGGAAGCAATTCGAAGCCAATTCATGGAATTTTTCCATCGATTTCATTGATTTGTGACACGGTGCATTGTCTTGATGAAACAGCACTTTCTTTTTCTTCAAATGAGGCCGCTTTTCCGCGGCTACGTAATAGCCAATGTTTATGGTTTTCCCCTTTTTAAGATAATCAATGAATATTATACCATGAGCATCCCAGATTCCAGAATACTGATGCCATAAACTTGCCAGCCGATTTTTGCGTCTTTCCACGCTTTGGGGTCGGTTCATCACGTACAGTCAACAGTCTACTTGGCTGACTGTCGATTGGACTCCGGTATGAAATGATGGAGCCATGTTTCAGTTTCATCCATCGTCACACGACATCGTCGACGCAAAAATTCGGATTTATTACGATTGAACAGCTCCAGCTCCAAACACTGCTTAGAATCATCGATGCGTTGTTGTTTTTGGTCGATTGTGAGCTCGCGCTCCCGCGGCACCCACTTTGCACAGAGCTTTCGCATATCGAAATATTCATTCACATTTACGATATGACCAACACGTTCCTTTGATATCTTTAGGGTCGGGTCTCAGCTATCTCAATCAACTTCACTTTACGGTTATCAAAAATCATTTTGTGGACTTTTTTTATGTTTACTTCGGTAACAGTCAACAGCTTTTTTGGGGCGTCCACTGCGTGCACATTTTGGTTTGTGACTGTTTTTCTGGTGTTCAAATAATAGTTCAATTTTCTTGCCTTTTTATATGAATATACTAGCCATGCATACTATTCATTTCAGACGATTAATCTGCTGCTAGGCAGCGGTTTTAATCATGACGACCGATATCTCCATTGTTAGATGGGACCCCACTCTTCAGCAGGAAATTGTAGAAGATTACGAATATGACGGGGGTAATTCCTCTTCTCGTCTTTTTGAAAGATCTCGAATAAAAGCTTTAGCAGGTAAGTGTTTTTTTTCCCGAAGGTGTCTAGTAGGTTTAGAATTTTGTTTCGTTTGATTCTTACTTTTCAACCTGTGTCTTATATCTTTGGTGTAGATGAAAGAGAGAGTGTTCAAAAGAAGACATTCCAAAAATGGGTGAATTCCCATTTGGTGCGCGTCAATACTCGCATCGGCGATTTGTACATTGATATGCGTGACGGCAAAAACTTAATAAAGCTTTTAGAAGTCCTTAGCGGCGAACGACTGCCCCGTCCCACTAAGGGCAAGATGCGCATTCACTGCCTTGAAAACGTAGACAAAGCCCTGCAGTTCCTTCGGGAACAAAGGGTGCACCTCGAGAATATGGGTTCGCACGATATAGTAGACGGCAATCCACGTTTATCGCTTGGTCTTATTTGGACTATTATTTTGCGCTTCCAAATCCAGGATATCACGATCGAAGAAACTGACAACCAAGAAACAAAATCAGCTAAGGACGCACTGCTTCTGTGGTGCCAGATGAAAACCGCTGGTTACCATAATGTTAACGTACGTAATTTTACCACTTCGTGGCGAGACGGTCTAGCGTTCAACGCTATCATTCACAAACATCGCCCAGACCTGATTAACTACGAAAAATTATCCAAATCGAATCCCATTTACAATCTTAACAATGCATTTAACCAGGCCGAAGATAAATTGGGCCTGACAAAACTCCTAGATGCGGAGGACGTCTTTGTCGACCAACCAGACGAGAAGTCTATCATTACTTATGTAGTCACTTACTACCATTATTTCAATAAGATGAAACAAGAAACGGTTCAAGGAAAACGTATCGGAAAAGTTGTAGGAATAGCGATGGACAACGATCGCATGATCCGCGAGTATGAATCGTTAACTAGTGATCTTTTGGCTTGGATCGAGGCCACCATAGTAGCTCTAGGAGATAGAAATTTTGCCAATTCCTTAGTAGGTGTCCAGCAACAACTTGGACAATTTAATAATTACAGAACGGTCGAAAAACCTCCCAAGTTTGTCGAAAAAGGTAACTTGGAGATTTTACTGTTCACGTTACAATCAAAAATGAGAGCAAACAATCAAAAACCGTATACACCCAAAGAAGGTAAAATGATATCGGATATCAATAAGGCCTGGGAACGTCTTGAGAAAGCCGAACATGAACGTGAGTTAGCATTGCGTGAAGAATTGATCAGACAAGAAAAATTAGAACAGTTAGCGGCACGATTTAACAGAAAAGCGGGCATGAGAGAGACCTGGCTTAGTGAGAACCAACGACTGGTGTCTCAAGATAACTTCGGCCATGACTTAGCAGCCGTAGAAGCTGCTGCTAAAAAGCACGAGGCTATAGAAACCGATATTTTAGCTTATGAAGAAAGAGTACAAGCCGTAGTAGCCGTTGCCGAAGAGCTTCAAGCTGAACGTTACCATGACATAGATCGCATCAATGCTCGCAAGGACAACGTCCTCAGACTATGGAATTATTTATTGGAACTTCTCAGGGCACGCCGATATAGGCTCGAGCTATCACTTCAATTACAGCAATGCTTCCAAGAAATGCTTCATATCTTAGACTCAATGGAAGAACTCAAAGTACGTCTGTTAACCGACGATTACGGAAAACACTTGATGGGTGTCGAAGATCTTTTGCAAAAACACAACCTCCTCGAGGCCGATATCAATATACTTGGTGAAAGAGTCAAAGCGGTAGCACAACAGTCACAGAAATTCTTGGATGCTGCCCCAGAATCCGAAGGATATCATCCTTGTGACCCGGGTCTTGTAGTCGAAAGAGTGCAACAACTTGAAAATGCATACGCGGAATTGGTTCATCTCGCTGTAGAAAGACGTTCTAGATTGGAAGAAAGCAGAAAATTGTGGCAGTTCTATTGGGATATGGCCGATGAAGATAATTGGATTAAAGAGAAGGAACAAATTGTTTCTACCACAGATATTGGTCACGACCTAACAACTGTGAATCTACTTTTGTCGAAACACAAAGCACTAGAGAACGAAATCCAAGCTCACGAACCACAATTGATGGCAGTAGTTGCTGTTGGCGATGAACTTGTCAACTCGGGTCACTTTGGTGCTGAACGAGTACAAGAACGTCTTCGAGAAATTTTGGCAATGTGGAATAACCTTTTGGATCTTGCTGCATTCCGCAGAAAACGATTGGAGGAAGCAGTCGACTACCATCAGTTCTTTGCTGACGCTGACGATGTTGATATTTGGATGTTGGATACTCTACGATTGGTTTCCAGTGAAGACGTCGGTCGCGACGAGGCCAACGTACAGTCGTTGCTTAAGAAACATAAAGATGTAACGGATGAGCTTAAGAATTACGCTACCACAATCGATGCTCTTCATCAACAAGCTCAACAACTGAATCCAAAGGATGCCCAGTCTCCAGAAGTTACAGAAAGATTGACTTCCATCGATAACAGATACAAAGAACTTTTAGAATTGGCAAAATTACGTAAACAGAGACTACTTGACGCCTTATCACTCTATAAATTGTTCTCCGAAAGCGAAGGAGTTGAACAATGGATCAGTGAAAAAGATCGCATGTTGCAGACCATGGTACCAGCAAAGGACATAGAAGATGTCGAAATTATGAAACACCGTTATGATGGATTTGAAAAGGAAATGAACGCAAATGCATCACGTGTAGCCGTTGTCAATCAACTTGCCAGGCAGCTATTGCACGTAGAACATCCAAATTCCAAAGAGGTTATTGCTAAACAAAATCAACTTAACGAAAAATGGGCAGAACTTCGCGAAAAGGCCGAAAACAAACGCGAAGAACTCAATTCCTCCCATGGTGTACAAACTTTCCACATCGAATGTCGCGAAACCGTTTCGTGGATCGAAGACAAAAAAAGAATTTTGCAAAGCACAGATAGCTTGGAAATGGATCTTACAGGTATTATGACTCTCCAGAGACGTCTTTCTGGAATGGAAAGAGATTTGGCAGCTATACAAGCCAAATTGACGGCTCTAGATAAAGAGGCAGCTGCAATAGAAAACGAGCACCCCGAAGAAGCGGCAGTTATCAGAGAGCGCATCATTCAAATTCAGATAGTTTGGGAACAGTTGACGCAAATGTTGAAAGAAAGAGACGCAAAATTGGAAGAAGCCGGTGATATTCACCGATTCCTTCGCGACTTGGATCATTTCCAAGCCTGGTTGACAAAAACACAAACAGATGTTGCATCAGAAGATACACCAGCTTCACTCGCCGAAGCAGAAAAATTGCTGTCTCAACACCAGAGTATACGCGAAGAAATCGACAATTATACCGATGATTATACCAAGATGATGGAATACGGTGAAAAAGTAACAGCCGAACCAAGTACTCAAGACGATCCTCAGTACATGTTCCTGCGAGAAAGGCTAAAGGCTCTACAAGACGGCTGGGCTGAATTACAGCAAATGTGGGAGAACCGTCAACAATTGCTCTCTCAATCATTATCTCTGCAATTATTGAATAGGGATGCAAGACAAGCAGAGGTCATTCTGAGCCAACAAGAACACGCTTTAGGCAAAGATGAATCACCGGTGAACCTCGAACAAGCTGAAAATCTACTTAAACGACACGAAGCATTCTTAACAACAATGGAAGCAAATGACGACAAAATTAACGGAGTCATTCAATTCTCCCGTCGTCTTTGCGAAGAAGGGCATTTTGCGTCCGATAAAATCGCCAAACGAGCGGATGTTATTGAAGAACGACGTGCAGCTAACAGAGAGAAGGCGTTAGCTCTTATGGAAAGACTCAGGGACCAATTAGAACTCCAACAGTTTTTACGCGACTGCGACGAATTGGGCGAATGGGTACAAGAGAAGCACATTGTTGCACAAGACGAAACGTACCGTTCCGCCAAAACGGTACATAGTAAATGGACCAGGCATCAGGCATTCGAAGCCGAAATTGCCGCCAACAAAGAACGCCTTCACAATTTACAAAAAGCTGGAGAGGAATTGGCGCGCGAAAAGCCCGAATATGCTGAAGAAATGCGACCGAAACTATCCGAATTAGCCGAACAATTTGACGATCTCGAAAAAACGACTCACGAAAAGGGAGAAAGGTTATTCGATGCAAATAGGGAAGTTCTTATACACCAGACTTGCGACGACATCGACTCGTGGATGAATGATTTGGAGAAACAGATCGAAAGCGATGATACCGGATCAGATTTGGCATCGGTCAATATCCTCATGCAAAAACAACAAATGATCGAAACACAGATGGCGGTAAAGGCCAAACAAGTAGATGAATTGGAATCACAAACTGCCCATCTGGAACGCAAAGTTCCTCAAAAGGATATGCACGAAATCAAAAGTAAAAAGAGTCAAGTCGAGCAGAGATTCCAACAACTCAAGGAACCACTTGTGGAACGTCAAAGACAACTTGAGAAGAAAAAGGAAGCTTTCCAATTCAGACGAGACGTCGAAGACGAACTTTTGTGGATTTCAGAGAAAATGCCACTGGCTAACTCTACCGATTGTGGAAACAGCCTTTTCCAGGTTCACATGTTGAAAAAGAAACATCAATCGCTCCGTACAGAAATCGATAATCATGAGCCTAGAATCAACTCAGTGTGCAATAACGGCCAAAAATTAATCGACGAAGGCCATGAAGATTCCTCTGAATTTGGAAGGCTCATTAACGAACTTTTCAAAGCCTGGCAGGACTTGAAAGATGCAATGGAAGCTCGACGTGAGAATTTATTACGAAATGAACGAGCCCAGCAGTACATGTTCGATGCTAGTGAAGCGGAAAGCTGGATGAGTGAGCAAGAATTGTACATGATGGTCGAGGATAGGGGCAAAGACGAAACATCTGCCAGGAACCTTATGAAGAAACACGAAAGTTTGGAAGGAGCTGTTGAAGACTACGCAGACACAATAAGAGCTTTAGGAGAAACGGTACGCGCCTTAGCTGCAGAAGGACACCCGATGGCCGAACAAGTTGCTATCAAACAGTCACAATTAGACAAACTCTATGCAGGTCTTAAAGACCTCGCTCAGGAAAGGAGAGCCAAATTGGACGAGGCTTTGCAATTGTTCCTTCTCAACCGAGATGTGGGTGATCTTGAACAGTGGATAGCAGATAGAGAAGTAGTCGCATCTTCTCATGAACTTGGCCAAGATTATGACCATGTAACTTTATTGTGGGAAAGATTCAAGGAATTCGCACGAGACACAGAAGCTATTGGTACAGAAAGAGTTCAAGCAGTAAATGATTGCGCAGATCAGTTAATATCAGCTGGACACTCTGATTCGGCTACGATTGCAGAATGGAAAGACGGCCTTAACGAAGCATGGCAAGATCTTCTGGAACTTATCGAAACACGAACGCAAATGCTTGCAGCGTCTAGGGAGTTACATAAGTTCTTCCACGATTGCAAGGACGTTTTAGGAAGAATTCTTGAAAAACAAGTTGCGATGTCCGATGAACTTGGACGTGATGCTGGATCTGTTTCTGGGCTTCAACGTAAGCACCAAACGTTCATGCAAGATCTTCAAACGCTTCATTCACAAGTTCAACAAATTCAAGAAGAATCTGCTAAATTGCAAGCTTCCTACGCTGGTGATAGGGTTCGAGAGATAACCAATCGCGAAGCTGAGGTTGTTTCAGCGTGGTCGCATCTGCAGCAACTGTGCGATCAAAGAAGATACAAATTGGCGGATACAGGGGATCTCTTCAAATTCTTCAACATGGTCCGGGCCCTTATGCAATGGATAGATGACTGCGTAAGACAAATGAATACCAGTGAAAAACCAAGAGATGTAAGCGGGGTAGAATTATTAATGAACAATCATCAAAGTTTGAAAGCTGAAATAGACGCTAGAGAAGACAATTTCTCGGCTTGTGTCTCATTAGGAAAGGAACTTCTTGCAAGGAATCATTATGCAAGCACTGAAATACGAGATAAACTGTTGGCATTGAATAATCATCGTAATTCCCTGCTTCAACGATGGGAGGAGAGGTGAGTTTTGAATTACGGAAGTGATTGTTTTCATATACAATATCGGTGTCTTTTTAGATGGGAAAATCTCCAGTTAATTCTAGAAGTGTATCAGTTCGCTAGGGATGCAGCAGTCGCAGAAGCGTGGCTGATTGCTCAAGAACCCTATCTCATGAGCACTGAACTAGGACACAGCATTGACGATGTCGAAAATTTGATAAAGAAACACGAAGCATTTGAGAAATCAGCTGCTGCTCAAGAAGAGCGCTTTGGAGCTTTAGAGAGGCTGACAACGGTAAAAATAATAATAATTTCGATATTGAGAATGCGAATTTTGACTTTCACTTTTATTGCAGTTTGAGCTTAGAGAAATAAAGCGCAGGCAAGAAGCAGCTGAAGCTGAAGAAAGGGCAAGAAAAGAAAGAGAGGAAGCAGAACGAAAAGCCGCGTTGGCGGCTGCTCAACCTGCATCTCCCGCTGCAGCACAATCGGGTGACAGACCTGACTCTTCAACTACACCCGCCGCCGAAGACCGACCAGGTAAACATACAGTTTTGTTGATCTGTTATTAATACCATACTTTAAAACAATTTAAAGTTGATCGAATTGATTAGTTATTAGTTACTCAATTTATACAATTATTGTAAATTTTGTTTTACAATCAATCGCTAATGTGTGGCAAAATAATTCATTACATGCAGCTTCAGTTGGACATAGGGGTTCTATGAAAGCTGTTACTTCGCCAGGTGAAGGTAACGAATATGTAAAAACAAATGTGGAGTTTTTCTGTTTGTGTACAATCAATAGGCATATATTAATCTAACTTTACGTGTAGTTGTAAAAAGATATATTGTTGATTTTAATTGATCCATTACGGTCTTCGATATGTCCATTTTAGCGTTACTTGTCGATATTTTTTTATTATTTTACTCTGTTGGGGATTGGTTGAAGGTTAGTTAAAATAGCTGTCGTAAATATTATCTATGTTTTATGTGCCTTTATGCATGACGCTGATGCTAAGTAAAATTTATTTGGAGATAGATAGGTATACAGCTGCAGTAAAAATTGAATGCAAATATATATGTGTACATATTGGTTTATATCACATATCGATTTTGATATGAAACGTATCAATATATGGAGTGATCTAAACCAATTGCATGATTTTATTTGTTAAAATCGATATTGATCGGTACTTATGGTTAGTTAATAAATTGCATGTTAACAAATATTGCATGGCTGTTTAGTTGTGCATGATGAGGAAGTTGAGATAAGGTCTCCTGTACCCAAACCCGAGCCCAGGAGAAGGGAAACCGCACCCCCTGCCACCTCTCAGGTGACTACACCCCCTCGTTCAATCCTTTCTAGTAAGTATAGCACTGATATTAATTGTTGCACATTGTGGAAAATTTGTAGAAATTATACGGTGTTTTTATGGATATACCTATTATGTTTAATTGTATGTATGTAAAATAAGTAGTTCAAGGTGAAGGATTTTATGTGGGAATCAATGGAAATCTAGAAAGCGTCCTCTTTATATTATTTATACAATTTTGGCGTTTGTTTTACTATTAAAGTAATTATTTCGGCATGATGCGTTGTGTGTTGTTTTTTTTTGCTTCATTTGTGCCTTTCTTAAGTGCCCCGAAGCGAGAAAGATAGTGCCAAGCGTAAGGACAGGTCTCGTTCAAAATCTCCATTCCGCAGTTTTCGTTGGAAAAAGAGCCCGAAGGCCTCTGGGGCCGCTAGCGATGATGAAGCAGCAGCCCATTCAGGTATTAAGTGATGACGGGCTTCCTTCTTGCACTCTACGTCTTGAAAAGACAAATCTGCGCACTTTACTACACGAGGTTTAAGCAAGCAATGACCATCATTTAGATATACAAATTTAGACTTTGATTCGCTTAAAATGAATTAATAAATGTTAAAATAATAATCTGCACGTGTGTCTGAATGATGATCAGACCTCGATTGCTATTTTTCGCACAATCTGTTGTTTTTTTCTTGTCATAAATGCCTCAAAGTTTCATTTTGTGCACTTAAAAACCTTAAGGCCTCTCAGTGTACCTTTGTAACTTTTCTTTTCAGTACTCTAGTGTTGGTGTTGGGTAAAAATAATTATTAGAACCGTATGTATTAATCAAGCAGCGTATTGTATAATTTGTTTAAAACTTTTTATTACTGACTACAAAGTTTAAATTTGCTTCGAATTTGCAAATATAACTCAAAACTTAAATAGCATTTTTTGTAGATTAAGACCGACATTTAATATTGCAGTAAAATAATTACACAATTTCATTAACAAAAAAAAAGTGTGACGAAAACTTGACCCATTTTAGGAACTACATATTTACCTACATTTAATCTTAATTAATCCTCATTTATTTTCATAATAACGCTTTGGGTTGAGGGGGGGGTACTAAAATTACTAAATTACTGCATTTACTAAAATATATATTATATTATCTTCGAATGTCTTAACGTTTTTGAGACGTGTAAGAAGATTGGCTTTTAATTTTTAAAAACAGTTCTAGCATTTTTTAAAATAAAAAGCCAGTTTTATTGAATGTTTGTAAATTATTTTTAATTGATATTGTTTTATATAGAACGTACCAGCCCTCAAGATGAAGAAAGTGGCATGGAAGGTATTTTAACCAGAAAACACGAATGGGAAAATACAACAACGAAAGCTAGCAACAGATCGTGGGACAAAGTGTATACCGTTCTTCGTGGAATGCAGCTTGCATTCTATAAAGATGCTAAAACGGCTAAGAGCGCCTCTGATCAGACCTACAAGGGTGAAATGCCCTTATCTCTTCACAAAGCTAACGCTTCCATTGCCAGTGATTACAAGAAAAAGAAACATGTCTTTAGGCTCAAGTAAGTTAACGAAACTAGGTGTGGTAATTGTATATGTAATTTATATATTATATTTTTCAAATTAAAGGTTAGAAAGTGGAGCGGAATTTTTGTTCCAAGCCCACGACGATAGCGACATGAACAATTGGATCTCCCGCATCAATGCGCATGCGGACAGTGACTCCTCAGGCCCGTCGCGTTCGCAAACTTTGCCTGCTTCTGCGCAAAAAGAAGACTCAAAACGTCGCAGCTTTTTCACACTCAAGAAAACATAAAAAGGGTAAGAAAAATACTCCGCAAAGTTTGAAACTTTAATACCCTTAAGCGGCTTTATCAGAAATAATACGTACTAATCCGCAAAAATGTTTAAAATTTCGTTAGTTGTTCATTAACGTTTAAAATTGCGAATTTACATTTGTTATTTTAATATAAATAATTAACTCACCAGAAATAAAGTAACGCAGCGGTAACCCTACTTTTCAAGATGTCACTTGTTAATTTCACAACACGAAACTATTACACTTATACTTTAAATAACAAAAGCCAGCTGTTTATTATTATATGTTTCTTTTGTTTTCATACCACTCGCGTATATTTCTCCGGAAAAGCCGGTCAGTTTGAATTTTTAACAATAAATAAGAACAATAGTAATAAATAAAACGCGTGCTTGCCTAAAGGATACTTCGCATCTGAAGTTCGTTCATGCTAACTTACCAACATACAGCACTATTATTATGTTATTACTAAATTGTCTATTATTATTATAAAATATTCCGCGATGTTTAATTATTTAACTTACTGATCAGTAATTATGAGCGCTTCTACCAGATAGAATGCGCCAAACCGCAACTGATTTAAAATTTTAAAACTATAAATTCATAACATTTGTTACATTTACATAAAATCTCAACATTAACTTACCAGAAATCAAAGTGACGCAGCGTCTAATCCAACTTTGCAAAAATGACATTTGTTAATTTCACGACACAGACTGTTTATTGTCACTATAATAACACAAGAATGAAAATTGTTTTTTTCTTGTTTTTATCCACTCGTGTCTAATTTTACCGAATGAACCGGCCAGTAACGCACTTTGTATAAAACGTCTGCTTCTCGTAAATTATACTTCGCGTATGAAGTTGGTTCACGTTTGGTGCCAACATACGACACCGTTTAAGTTTTATTCCACTATACGGGATGTTTTCACTAAATAGTCCTTATTCCATACTGAGAATTAAAATAAATTATGTTTTTAAGTATTTCTTGTTTGTAGTGTTTCATTAATTCGTATTTTTCCTATTTCAGACCTTTCCTCGGTTCCTTAATAGGTTTAGCGCCGAGCTTGAGTTTTGTCAAGCATTTAATTAGCGTTTAAGGCCTTTTTAATGTTCTTTCCTTGTGTCTTCTTTTTTGTATTCTTTTTTATACCTGCCTTGCGTACACATCATCATTTTTATTATTATTAACAAAACACATAAAATGAAATTGTCATCATTATTCTATTGTAACACCAGTTTTGTTACATATATTTTTTTCTCGTAGAGTAGTTATAGTATATAGCGGCACCAGAACACTTTGTAGATTAAAAAAATATTTAAGTGTAAAAATAAAACGATTGATTAATTATTATAATATTGTCGAAAATCCAAAATAATATATTTAAAACTTGTAATTAACTAATCAATACTTATTTATTGGTAACTACAAAAAAAGAAAAAGAAAATACATTGAGCACAAAATTGTTTACTATTCGAAAGAAAAAATATAAATTAATAAATGTAATATTTCCTTATCATCATTGTCATCATATAGCGCTTGTTGTGTTCGTTAGTTAATAATTTTCTTTTCTTTATTATTGTTTCTATTTTTTTCTGTGTCATATGTATAAGTGAAGTTCTAATGAAAAAAAGTGTCACCTTAATTATTATTATTCTCGTTTTCCGTATCGTTTTTTTTTTTAGAGTAGAACTTTATTTTAAAACATGATGTATGAATTTTTGTCTCTATTATTATTATTATTATTATTATTGATTATTAATAACTATTATTCGTTGCAATAATTGTTGAAGCTTTGCTTTAATGTGGAATACGGTCAAGTTCGAAAGTGCTGGATAGTGTAAAACTAGAGTGTACGTATATTTTACATATTGAAATGTGTGCTACAGAAAGTTACATTAAATATTAATATATATTGTTTTTAAACTTACCTTTGTGTGATTTCTTATTTCCTTTTACCTTCAATTTAAGGGAAAGATAGAGAAAAGTTTCATATTTTCTTCTTTTTCTGTGTATATAGTATGTACCAAATCAGCAATATTGTGAATAAAACAAAAATAAATTAGTGTGAAACGTTCAAAAAGCGGATTATTTTTGTTTTATACTCGATATTCCTGACTTTTGCTACACATTGCATATGAAAGACGAAGAAAAAAGTATTATTGTTACTATTATTATACTTTCTGGCATGAAAATAAGGTAAGTCATTTAAAAATAAGTTTATTAAAAAAAATAACGTAAAATATTTTTATTCACTTACTCATTAACAAATTAATATAATTAACTTTAATAATTATTATTAAATAATACTTTTAACTGTTTATCACGTTACAGTTTACCAATCTAATTTAAGCAATATCTAAATATTTAAGGATTGCTAAATAAATACGTAAATAATTCTGGTGGAGTCATTTCTCGTTTATATTTTTGAACCATTTCCTGTATTTTAAGTCTCCTTTTAACGTGAGGTGGCTGATAACTAAAATTATATAGAAAATAAATCATTTTAACAAATAAAAACTATTTGTGCTATTATATACTATTATATATATATTATATATATATATATACTATTTTATTCCTAATTTTTTCCTTTTAAGTGCTTCTCAATTGTATACACAAAAGGTAATTATTATTTTATTAAGATTCATTCAAAAGTTGATAAAAGAATTTTAAACCACTTCAACATTTTCGAAATAAATGTTTCAACATATATATGAAATAGTGTCTGGGACAGTTAAAAAAGTAATCTATTTTTTACTTACACATCATAATCCAGTCTTCTCCTTTTGGCCATATTTAAAGCGGTTTGCCTTACGAGTGATCCCAAGGCTCTCCTGCTTACTACCATACCATCTACAAGAGGAGAAGCCAGGCCTACCCTTCCCATATTTCCCCTAAGATGCACCCTTAACATTCCAGATGCCAACCAATGTAATCCTATCACTAATACGTCACTAGCCCTAGGAGGATTGGCATCTAATCCTGTCTCCATATAATTTAGAAGATCGCCTAATTAAGTGTAAATATTTTAAAATAGGATTATCTATTATTATCCTTGGAGACTTACTAATAGGCAAAGTTAATTGATCTTCAAAACTTTCCAACCATGCAACAACCACTTTAGTGGTGGTGTATGCATGGGTGCTATGTCTATTTCCAGATCTTCTAGGAGGTACTGGTTGTTTATCAAAATCTAATGATAAAGCTCGTTTGTCTCTGGCAGTACCACCATCAGAAACACTTCTTTCGTACCAAGCTATAAAATAATGTACATTAACTTTCTAATCTTGCTAAAATATTTTACGCTGAATTGAATTGGGTAACAAAGGAGGCTAATGGTATTTAGGAAAAATATTACTTACACGAAAGACTGCTGGTGTTAAACAATACATTTTCAGACTGTTGATTCTCAGTAACTTTTGTTGTGTTATTTGAGGGCACCACAAATGCGATTTCCGAGCACGCATCAGCCCAGTACAACACCTGTTGCCGACCATCATACAAGGAATTTGATTGATTGACAGGTACTTTATTTTCTACATTCTGGGGTGGGATTTTCCAACTGGTGCTTATGTGACCAGTCCAACCTGAAACACATTAGTTATAAGTAATTTTGTATATAAAACTTTAAAAGTAATTTATTGTTACCTGGATGGTTGTTAATATCAACTGGCCACCCCAGGGTATGAATGAATTCTAAAAATGGACCAGACACACCATTTTGCTTTGTAATATTGTCCAATATATCATGTGCGGACATTTGGCCCGATTTAACGTAAAAAATGTGGACAGTGTCGCACGTTCTTGGACTTATTTTGTCCAAAGTCAACAGATCTTTGCAAAAATCAGTCGCACTACTGTCTAATGCTATGAGAGAATAAGAGCCCTGTTCATCCTATGAAAGAAATAAAAGTTTTATTTTATGTTAATCTTGTTTCTTGATGCACTACTCACTTCTTGGTCATTGTCAAAAGAAAGGAAGCCAAAATGAGACAAAAATAGTCTAGCAGTTTGGAAGTCATGACATATTGGGAGTGGCGTGCACTCAACTGGCTGGACCTTTGCTTGATTCGTAACCAGATTCGATTCTGCAATAGTTTGCCTTTTCAAAAATTGTTCCAATTTCCTAGTCTCTTCATTTATTACTTTATCATTAGCCATTACAGATTCTAATGAAGGAATTGACTGATCTCTACAAATAATCATATTATACTTATTGTTTTCAATAAGATTTAGGAAAAAACTGTTTACATTTTGCATTGAGGAACTTGATCAACTCCTTCTGGGAAATATTTTTGTTTGATTTCTGGCCGAATAGGAGCGTCATGCATAGCGACAGGACGTCCAGGATGGGTCGCGTGGTATTTTGTCCCTGACCGATGCCTAGGCAAGTGTCGTAATTGCATAGTCCAAGCGTGACGCCCAAATGGACCTCGAATTAACAATGTCACTGTAGGCTGTGGATCCTATAGAAAAAAAATCAATATGTGCAAGCAGCAATATTTAAAGAAAAAATAAAATTACTTGATCATTGCCCAAAGGTTCTTCAAGAAGTGCCAGCATTACAGATCCTTCTGTCACAAAATATCTGAAACGTTCTACAGCTGATGAAAGATCAGCACAATTGTCAGAAGAAGTGTTACAATGTTGTAGTAAAGTTACTTCATCAAGCAAAGAAGAAATCGATTCAGGACCACATTCGTTTGGAAAATACCCAACTTGTTCTAAAATTTTGGTAAGCAAATTTTCAGCTACATCCCTCACTCTCATAGAAGCAGGTTTCAGATCTTTATCTTCTTTCATTTTTATTTTTTCTCCCGGTTTTCCTACGGATTTTGAACCAGACACACCAAGTTCACACACTTCTAAGACCTAGAAGTGCAAATTTATGAATAAACATGGAAACTCATTGAAAAACTTACTGTTGTCAAACAATCCTTATCTCTCAGCAAATATGGATGTTCTAACAACCATATTGAACAACACTGAAAAGCTGCAACTATTGTAGAGTGTAAGTCTTTTGAATGAGCAGGAGGAGGTCGAGAACACTGATAAACAATGTAATCGCAAAGCCATTTTACTGCTCTTTTGCATTCTAACGCGTCTATAAGTTTTCAGAAATAAAATAAATTACATTTTTGTATATAGAAAATGGTGCACAATAATTAGTAATACCTGTTAATTTCCTTGCTGCATAGTAATAAAAAAATATTGAAAAATCAGAGTGTAAATTTAATTGTTTTTTTATCTTACATAATTTTTTACACGTTTAGAAATATCAATCATAAAATCTGATGTTACCTATTGATACAGAGAAAATGAGATTCAAAAAGGAGAAAAACAAATGTATTTGCTTACCTGATTCTTTAATATGTATTCTAGCTAATCCTGATAATAATTCTAAAGCCGCTAAAGAGACGCTCAAATCAGTCTTCCATGAGGAAATTAATCGGTGACAAACTAAATAGGTAGCCCTTACGAAAAGGGCATGCGCCGAATCTAAAATAAGTAATTTTGCCTCAAAAAAGGATAATTTCATTAATGTAATAATAAAAAAAAAATAAAGAATAGAAACTTGATTACAAAATGTATCCATACCTACATATGGATTGTATAACTTTTTGTTGTTTTTGAGTATATAAATCTAAAGTTAAAAATAACAATTCATTATTTAATTAAAAAATATTAATATGGTAATTATAAGTGAATATATTACTTGCACAAAACATGATCAAAAAGCTCACGTACACAATGAATATACAAAAAATGAGGCATAGTGAGTTGGAGTAAAAAAAATATATAAATGTGGGAATAAAGATCAAATCTACGTACCACACGCATGGACCATGTCAGACAATTCGGACGATGTTTGATCCATAGACAATGATCCTTGAGAATAATCGAAGCCACTAGCCATGCTTGCAGTATCAGATGCTACTAAGTATATATTGAAGATGCAATGAGGCGTACCAAATTACAATATAATTAAACAAAAAAAAATGTTACGTGGAAAGCAACGTTTTAACTAAACCAATAATGAAAGGTGTACCCAAAATAAATACCTTAATATATTTTTTAATTATTATATATATATGGAAAAATGAAATAAACATGTAGCAATGAAATTGTTTTCGTTGCTTCACACTTAAAAACAAATAAGGTGTTGAACTTTCCATATATGTGTTTCTTTTTAGTTACAAATGAATTGGCTGACAAGTTAATTATGTATGTATTTATATTAAACGAGATAAGAAAAAAATAGAATTTATGTAATTCTTAAAAAATTGGAATTAGCTCAAATAGCAAACCCAGTTTTACATAAAATAAAAATCTAATATCTTACAAATGTACCGAGTTAGAACAATTATTTTTTAACTTTATTTGAGGTTTAAAAAAGGCATCGCAAAAAACAAGACATATCCATCATTGCAAGAACTATCAAATTCGTTTCTCATTTCGTATTTTTTTCTATAAAATGCATACAGAGCAAATGGCAAGCAATGTGAGAGAGATAGTGAAAGGAGAGATATATAATAATTATAACGAAAGACAAAAATAATGTCAACGAAAGCCTTTCTAACCCGAAATAAAATACAATTAAAAGCAAAGTAAGTAAAAAGATTTTACCTGAACTTAAAAGATTAGAGGAGGTGTCTGTAGACGGTTGAGTGACCTGTTCAACACTTTCATATGCTGCAGAGTCCTGGACACATAGAAAGAGGCCTCCAAGCAACATATGTGTATTTGTAGAGTCATTCTCAACTTGTAACGCGTTCATTACAAGATTCATTATTCTTGGCTTCAATTGTGCAAAAGTTACATTCTTATCCGAACTGTAAGATAAATGACAAACAATATATTTAAATAAATATGATTTTTGTAAAACACATCAGTGTCTCACAAACGATTAATTTTAAACAAAGTGTTTTAATATTATATTTGTTTAAATTTAATTACCTTCAGTAGTACATTAGTTATACTATCTATAAATAACATATAGAATGTCTTACGTTACCTAAATTACTACGTTATCTACTTTTTGTATCAGTTGTGTTTGTGTGTGACTGGTAGGAACCTGAATACTTCATCTTAGATTTGTAAACGTACCCGTGATTAGAACTGGTTAATTCCTTGATGCTGACATTTTGAAAATGTAAAGGTAAAGTTATCATAGACAACACAATATTGATGGAAGCCTTCCTCAATTCAACTTTTGAAACGTTGCAACTCAATGTTAGATCTTTATCAGGCAAAACCACCTCCAAAGCAGAAATAAAGAAGGGTAATAGAATTCTAACTCCTTCTAAATCCAGTCTAAACAAATCTGACGAATTCATCAAAATAGCAACCATGCTCTCTCCACACTCCCTATTTGGCTGCAATTTCAACCCCTGTTGTATAGCTAAATAGAAACGAGCCAAATAAACGGGTAATATTTCTTCTCCTGTCTTTTTTGCACAAATAATACGGCATAAGGCACCAAGGGCCTCTGCACGACCACTTTCGTACTTGTCTATACTCAAATACGAAGGGAGATCCGCCAAAGAGTTTAATGTATCTGGTTGTGAAAGGCTTATTGAACCTTTACCATCCATTACAATAGAATTGGGACGCTGTTTGTGTTCGGAAAGCTGTCCTTTAATAAAATAAAAAATAAATAGAGGGCCAATTTCAAAAATGCAATAAATTACTTTGAGGTAAATCACTCCCTATAAAAGCTGCCTCAAACAACCATTCCCCAAATAAATGTAAGATACTGTTACATTTTGCTCTTTCTGGGGCCAGAGTACTTCTGCATTCATAACTTAGCGATGTTAAAGCTAAATAAAAATATATCACCTTAAATCTCCATTAATTTGAAAATTACATAGTAAACAGTTTATAATAGCCAGAAAAAAATCAAAGTACTACCCCATGATACAAAACAAAATTCAAGTTTGTTTACGGCGTTTTTATTAACTTACAAGACAAACTGGACGCAGATGATGGACCTGAACTAGAAGCAGACGTATTTGGTAAAATAGCAGAACCCCTGCTACTTGTTAGACCAATAAGTGATGTTTTAGGTATCCCTACAAATGTAGTTAGTAATGCAAAAATTGCTGGACAAGCACATCAAACCAAAAAAATACTCAGCTCAATAAAATAAACAAATAAACTATGTATTTATTTATTTATTTATTTATTTGAACACCCTTTAGTTTTTTATTAAATTGTTTTGTATTCTAGGAAAATGTACCAATTAAATCTTTTCAAAATTATGCTCCATATTTACCCTTTGGAAATATTACAATTAATCAGATACTTACGTAAATTGTGAAAAATAGAATTTTTTTCTCATTAAACTGACCGCCAATTTTGATAAAAAGTTAATGAATTCTTAAAAGTATAGAAAGTTTCTTCAAAAATAATAATGAACAACAAATCAAACAGTAATATTATAATTCAAAATTTTACAAAGATTAACATAGTAGGTATATTTTTCTAAAAACTCTTTTGTGCAACCACTGTATATTTAAAAAATCAATAAAGCAATACATATTCACCAAAAGGACTGCTTAAAGAAGGTGCACAACTATCTTTTTAGTTGACACACAAACATGCTAAAAGGGTGCAAAAAATAAAACGTCACAGTAATACAAAAAAGAGATAAAGAATAGGAAGAATGGTGCAAGTACCCTTAGTGACTGAAGATGGTGCAACACTGAAACTTTTGGTTAGTCTGCGCTGAGTGGGAGGCGTGGGGGAGTGTGTAGTAGGAATAGACGATCCCGTCTCCTTATTTTTGTCTGTTCCGCCTCCGATAACAACCTCCTCCCACCAAATTGGTTGCGCGATACCTTTTCACGAAATACATCTTTTAAATAGAAACCAAAACAACAAAACCAAACATCACAAACCCAAACTATATATATAACTATATTTTGGGTCAAATTAAAAATACAAATGCAATGAACAAAAGTAAGAAGTAAGAAATTATAGAAAACTACCCTGTCTTTGAGGGGATAAATTGATTTTCATTTAAAAACTATGACTCCACTGCAAACGATAGAACCGAAAGAGGTTTTAGACATTCCAAAAAAGCCGAAAAAATACAAAAAATAAAATCGCCTTCTTGCGTTTTTATGGTATCTATTTACATGCATGATATGGTTTATGTGTAAACAAATGATTTAATATTTTTCAACCCACTAAAAAGAACCTTTAATAAATTTACTCAAACTTTACAATAATTGTGCAAAATCATACCTAAAAACGCATCAACATGTCCAGCAATGCCTTTAATTGCTTTCAAAAAAATCAATGGTAAAGATTTTAAGCAAGGATGCTGACAAGGATCCAAAACAGAGTCGCTGCTGATTGCGAACTGCAAAAATTTTTGAGTTTGACTTATCACCTAAAAGATTTAAGATTTTTTAAATTTCGTATGTTAAATACAGTCACACATAATTACTTCCGGTTTTGTTAAATTAACTGGATTCCCTATAGTATTCAAAAATCTGTACCAACTCTGAACAATGCAATCATTGCTCATATCAGGTGGTATTAAATCATCTTCCCCTAAAATTTCAGGTTTAATTGAAGATAATGTTTAAATGGATAAAAGCATTATAATTACCTACAAAATATAAATATAGTCTAATATGTCTTACCGATTTTAAAATCAGGAAAATTGGGTCCATACATAAAGGTAAGTACTTTTGAGGTAAGAGCCAAATTTACCCTGTTCCATTGCTCAACCAAAGCAACCCTGTGTCTCCAATTGAGACAACATTCCCTCAACGTTTTCCAAAGGGGTGGAGTAGGAAAACAACGAGAACATGCTATCAACCACACCTTTAAAAATATAATGCTGTTAAATAGTAAGATAAAGTACAAAAGGACTAGAACTGTTTTACTTACCTCAAACAATACACTCAAGACTCTCTCACACAGTTGATCAGCTACATCATCTTTAACTGTGGGAGGGGACAGTAAAGTATCATTTATTGCAAGTAAAAATAGCAACAGGGCATTCCAAGTTTCAGTTTTAAGACTTTTTGACTCATGTGCTACTTGTTGTAATGTTCGCAAAACACGATGACATAAAACGGCTTGTCTATTAATTGTATCTTGACCTAAAGTCCAAAAAAAGTTATTGTTACTTATTATCAAAAAAAATATATTAAAAATGAAACACCACTAAAAATCTAAAACTAATAACTAACACAGAGTGCTCCAGTTTCTTCTGTTTCTTTCTTTTATGAAAAGAGAAGAACAAACATTTATATTATTATTTTAATAGTACTCATCTAGTTATACAGTTTATTACACAATATAGAGCACTCTGTATATTTTCTATTCATTTAATCAAATAATGTATGTATTTCATGATGCCAGTGTACATCTCTTTTTCAATACATCAAATTTATCTATACACCAACATGCATTTTTGTTTACACAAATCACAATTAAATACGTATATATATATAAGTACCTATCTCCTGATACAAAAATGGCCAGTCTGCATACAGAAATCAACATTTATTTGTTAGTTTATTAAACGATATAATGAAAATAAATTGCTGAAGTATACAAGGTTATTGAAGTTAATAACAAAAAAAGTAAAATGGGAAAATTGAGAGCACAAATTAAAAAAATATATTCTTATTAATCCTTCTCAATAACATACCTTCCCCTTTCCTTGGAACAAATAAGTGATGGAAATGAAAAATAATCTTTCTTGCATACATATTAGCATCATCACATATGGGTTTTGGAACACAAATTTTTGGAGAAGACAGCAATGCAGATAACCACTCACAATAGACGTTGACACAATCTTTAATAATATCATGTTCAGCTAAAGGCAAGGACAGACCAAAACATATTACTTCCATACACCAATTAACCTGCAAATAAGCGAATAAGCAAATTATTTAAAGCAATGACAAACTGAGACCCACATACCTCTTTATCGGTTATAAGGGGGCTAGGCTCTGCTGTCTGTGTAATGCCCAAGTTACTAGCCAACTGTCGTACCACACCTAAAGCTACTTCTTTTCCTACATTTTCTCCAAATTTTTCTAAAACACTTGGATTTTCTAATCCACATGTCTGTACTCGATAACTTAGAGAGGTCCATTCTGAGTACATTCCCTTATGTTCGGTGCTTTCCTAATAAAAAGACACAGTAACAACTACACACCACTGTTTGAATCATTTACCTTTAAATTTACACGATTAAATAAACCCAAATTCATATATAAACGGTCTTAATTGTTTATCATACAAATTGAGACAAAAATATTGTCTGAATTTTATCGTTAACACCTTTTTATAAGACTTTATTATAAAAATTTGACGTTTGTCTCAATTTTCCTATTCTACTTAACCTATCTTTTACAATGAAATATACAGAGTGATGTTAACCAGGGGCTGTTCAATCTGTCAACTGTGAAATAGGTGATATACCAGTATATAGATAGCGCTATAGTAATACATGACAAGGGTTGCATAAGAGAAGTATCTTATCTTTAAATTTAAATCCGGTCGTGAAAGCCTTTTCTTATAATAAACTACTAAATGTCAAAACTGCCTTTTGGTCCGCGAGAGACATTTTATCTCTTAACCGATTTTTGCTAACCGGGCACTTCCCTATCCGCCACTCGGGAACGCGCCCGATGGAGGTTGCAGGCTCCCCACACGGGAAAAATAATACTCACGCTCTGGTCAATGTTGCAAACCAAGCGTGAGGGATCTTTTGTTTTGTGGTGGGTCCAAACCACAGACATTAATAGCTATTAATTGTCGATGTACGATTTGGAGATTTAAAGGAAGTAATATTTTCGAGTAAATAAAACTTTTAATCAAGTATAAAGAGTCCTGTTCATAAAATTGTTAACACATAAATAACGGTCAAAAGCTAACAATTATTTTTCTCTATACTACATCTACGCAGATAAGCCAACCACATTGATCTACATTACAACAGCTACCACATAAAACTACGACATCACACCCCAAAATAAGAATATTTAGCTTTTCTAACCGTAGTAACAAAACAACTTAGTTGTTTTTGTGAACTTGTTTTCGATCGCCACTAAAATATATAATATGAACGTAAAATGAAAGTGACGACTGATGGAAGGAAATTTCAAAAAAGCTCAAAAATGCAGCTTAAAACATTGAAATGGTTTAGTTTGCTTAACGAAATTAAACAATATTCCCATACGAAAAGAACGTTGAGAATAAGCCAGCGAGGTAATTTCTAAATCGTATAATCACAAAAAGACAGACAACCTGACAGATTCAGGATGCCATGTAACATATTAGAAAATGAAAACAGTAACAGAGAACACCTTATTCTAAACACTATACTTTCTGGAAGTTGATTCATCACATCATGGAGTTGAGGCTCTTCTTGGAAAACACGTCAAAGTACCTACATTGGTTTGTGCAACGACCAAAATATACGAACCAGTTGCTTGTATGTACTATGTTACGAGGCAATATCGTATCTATATTGCAAATCACAAAGGCTAAAAGTTCTTTTTCTCTATACTACATCTACGCAGATAAGCAACCCACATTGATCTATTACATTACATCAACATCTACCACATTAAATTACGACATCACAACCCATAATAATAATATTTAGTCTTTCAAATAGTAGTAATAAAGCAACTTATGATTTTTTGTGAACTTGTATTCGGTCGCCACTAAAATATATAACATGAACGTAAAATGAAAGTGACGACTGACGGAAGGATATTCCAAGAAAGCTTAAAACATTGAAACGGTTTAGTTTGCTTAACGAACTTAAATAATATTCCAAGACGAGCGAGGTAATTTCCAAATCGTACATAAAAAGATAAAAATTATAGAAAATTATAAAACATCATACCGTGCGATAATGTAATAGAAATACCAAACAATTCGTGAACGTCCCGATTTGCATCCCGTCAAACAAATTAACAGGAAAAAATGTGGAAGACCTGTAATCATAAGAACTCACAACTTTAACACAGGCTGCTACATTAACAGGTCAACATATTAGATTATGTTATGACCTACCAGAAAATAAAAACAATACATTCCGGAAATTGCTGTTTCACATCTTAGAACCCACCGCTTCATTGGTACTTAATGTAAATGCTGTACTTTCTGGAAATTGATGTTTGACATTTTGGAGTTGAGGCTCGTTTTGGAAAACACGTCGACCTACCTCCATTGGTTCCTCAAAAGACATCTGTCGAAGATAATTGCGAATCTGTAATCACCACAAGACAGACAACCTGACAGACTCAGGGTGGTATGTCACATATTAGAAAATGAAAACAGTAACAGAGAACACCTTATACTAAATGCAATACTTTCTGGAAGTTGATGCATCACATCTTGGAGTTAAAGCTCTTCCCGGAAAACACGTCGACGTACCTCCATTGATTTCTCAAAAGACATCCGTCGAAGATCTGGGGATCTGTAATCATACAAAATTTGCAGCTTGGATGGAGGCTGCTACATCAACTAATTAGTCGAAATCAATAACTAAGTGCACATTGGAATTTGTACTTACTTTTCAATATCTTCTTATTGGAGTTGATAATCCTCTTCTTAGAAATCACTTCACTATTTACTTCTCCCCCCAACCCCCGCGGCGCGGACCAAACAATACCCAAACGACCGAACATGAAAAAACAACATTCAGCAAGTATAGTACAAGAAAGGGTGAGAGGCAAGCACCCCCCACCAATAAATAAAGAAAAACATGCGTCCTACTATGTAACGGCGATCCTCTTGCCCCGACAACACGATCCAAGCCGCCGATGTAGAACCATGTACCTACCTAACGTGAAAACACCTACTCACAGAAAGAAAGCGTTCATCAAACCACTCTTCACTACCGCGTCCTGACATCCCTGAGGAATTGGAAGAATTCCTCGAAAACCTTCTCACATCATTCAAACATCCAACAACATCCACACATTTACACCTAAACACACGCATCAACTTACACTCAATCATCTCAACACAAAATACATCCGGCTGAAGAGAACATAACCAAATCATCCTCGGAGGTTGGAATCCAATACTGCTCGGTCGTAGGGACGGACGGAGGACGGCTGGATGTCTTTCCAATACTAAAACTCACTTACAGTCTACTGCGGTATTAATTATTATATTAAAATATACCTTAATGGTACTTACCATTTACACAACAAAGACACAAAAATGGTACTATACTTGCTAAACATTGAATAGACGAAGTGCCAAGAGTCAAATTGTAAAGGAACAAATTGTCAAACTTACCACCTCGTCTATTGGGAAACCATGCAAATCGCTTACCACTCTTCGGACGGTAACTGCAAAAAGATAAAAAAAGAAAATTAAGAACAATAAAATTGTGTTCAATTTATATTATACACTTTCTAGAACTGTACGGGTCACTATTGTGATTGACCACATCCAATCAATAATATCAATCACAGAAGTTAAAATTGGTGTAGGTTGTTTAATAATTTCTAAACTATTATAAAAGCTAGAAAACTTAAATGAATAAATATTTCATCAAAATTTTATATAATTTAATTAAGAAAAAACCAATTATAATCAAAAAGAACAATAAATTTCTGTAAAAGTTTAAGGAACGTGTTCTAGAATCTTCACAACTTTATGATTCTCCATTGTGATCGACCAAACTCGATCAATAATATCAATCATAAAAGTCAATATTAAAAAAACTAAAAATCACGAAAATTTATGCAAACTACAGTTAGAACGATTGAAATTAGTATATGACTGATAATTAACTAAACCATCATACAAGTCATTAAAATTTCATGAATAAAAATTTAATCAAAATTTTAAATAATAAACTAAGACATAAACCAATTGTAATAAAAAAGAATAATAAATTTCCGTACAACTTTAACAAATATTCTAGAATCTTTCTCTAACTTTATGATTCACCATTGTGATCGACTAACCTAGATCAATAATATCAATCATAAAATTAATTATTGAAAAAGCCAAAATTAATTTCATCAAGTGCGGAACCGCGAATCTATTTCTAAAAAGCTAAAATTAATGAATGAAAAGTTAATAATGTTAACGGAAACGTTTAAAATTATTGTAAGAAATTTGATCATTTCGAAGCTATCAAAATTCACAAAATTGTTCAAAAGAAATATAGAAATAGAAACTTTCTAAAACAGTATCAATCAACCAAACCAATAATATCAATCACAAAAGTTAATTTTGAAAAAATTAAAAATCGAAATGTTTTCAGTCACTGAATGGTTTTTAATAATTTCCAAATTATTATAAAGACTGGACAATTATCACAAAAAAAGACAATTGAAATATTGAACAATAAGTTAAGCAAATAAATAAAAATAAAAAGATAACAATTACTTACCATTATCGCCACTTTGGTGTTGCCTTAATCCTCTTAATAGAACACTCCCGAAAATTTAGAAAACATTATAGCACAAGTTAAAAAACTTTAAGAACGGATAAACATGCACCTAAAGCACGAAAATCGAGCCACGGCAGCGCGACGCGTCGCGACGCATACTCTTTCCCGAAAGCATGGTCATGATAAACTGAAGAAAAAATCGCAAAATCATTCGTATTTATGGTCTTGCTTTTTTTTGTATCCAGTACGGCCCATCGGTATCATTTTGTGCCATTATCAAGCAAAAAATTATGTTCAGTTACATCCATACTTTCATTAGAATTTCCATTTCATATTTAATAGTTATAGTTCGTCACAAAAGAAAAATTAGAAAATACTTTATTCAAATAAAACAAAACACTTACTACTAATGTAAGATAATTCACTTGCTTATAAACAATTGAATTTAAAACAAATATCAGAGAAAAACGATAGCGGCAAACAAAGACTTCATTTCTATGTCAATGTAAAATTTATTATATATAATATTAGGTGTCATTTGTGTGGTTTGTTGTTAAATTCACAACACAAATACTGGCAATTTAGAATTAAACTTTATAATACTGTTTTTTTTTGTTTTTTTTTTATATACTGTTGATAGAGACTTAAACAGTCGAAATAATAGTACAATACTGTAGAGTTAATAATGAGTTGAAATGTTATAAAGTATTTCATTTTATATTATTCTTGTTTATAACAGTTTTCAAATAATAGACAATTATCGTATGTATCCATTTAAAACTTTGAATAACTGTTTCTTCAATGACAATTTGATTAAGGCTTTCGCGGCCACTTGATGAACTGGTGTTGTCCTTCTTCGGGTGTACAGGCCGTAGTCGGTTGGAATTGCTTCCTAACGTTTCGCTAGCACGAGCGGTGAGCTTCTTCAGAGGTCGTAGACCAACAGCGAAAATGGATAGACCGTTCTTAAAGTTTTTTAACGTGTCCTGTAGTGTTTTGTAAATTTTCGGGAGTGTTCTATTAAGAGGATTAAGGCAACACCAAAGTGGATAGACCTCTGAAGAAGCTCGCCACTCGTGCTAGCGAAACGTTAGGAAGCAATTCCAACCGACTACGGCCTGTACACCCGAAGAAGGACAACACCAGTTCATCAAGTGGCCGCGAAAGCCTTAATCAAATTGTCATTGAAGAAACAGTTATTCAAAGTTTTAAATGGATACATACGATAATTATCTATTATTTGAAAACTGTTATAAACAAGAATAATATAAAATGAAATACTTTATAACATTTCAACTCATTATTAACTCTACAGTATTGTACTATTATTTCGACTGTTTAAGTCTCTATCAACAGTATATAAAAAAAAACAAAAAAAAAACAGAATTATAAAGTTTAATTCTAAATTTCCAGTATTTGTGTTGTGAATTTAACAACAAACCACACAAATGACACCTAATATTATATATAATAAATTTTACATTGACATAGAAATGAAGTCTTTGTTTGCCGCTATCGTTTTTCTCTGATATTTGTTTTAAATTCAATTGTTTATAAGCAAGTGAATTATCTTACATTAGTAGTAAGTGTTTTGTTTTATTTGAATAAAGTATTTTCTAATTTTTCTTTTGTGACGAACTATAACTATTAAATATGAAATGGAAATTCTAATGAAAGTATGGATGTAACTGAACATAATTTTTTGCTTGATAATGGCACAAAATGATACCGATGGGCCGTACTGGATACAAAAAAAAGCAAGACCATAAATACGAATGATTTTGCGATTTTTTCTTCAGTTTATCATGACCATGCTTTCGGGAAAGAGTATGCGTCGCGACGCGTCGCGCTGCCGTGGCTCGATTTTCGTGCTTTAGGTGCATGTTTATCCGTTCTTAAAGTTTTTTAACTTGTGCTATAATGTTTTCTAAATTTTCGGGAGTGTTCTATTAAGAGGATTAAGGCAACACCAAAGTGGCGATAATGGTAAGTAATTGTTATCTTTTTATTTTTATTTATTTGCTTAACTTATTGTTCAATATTTCAATTGTCTTTTTTTGTGATAATTGTCCAGTCTTTATAATAATTTGGAAATTATTAAAAACCATTCAGTGACTGAAAACATTTCGATTTTTAATTTTTTCAAAATTAACTTTTGTGATTGATATTATTGGTTTGGTTGATTGATACTGTTTTAGAAAGTTTCTATTTCTATATTTCTTTTGAACAATTTTGTGAATTTTGATAGCTTCGAAATGATCAAATTTCTTACAATAATTTTAAACGTTTCCGTTAACATTATTAACTTTTCATTCATTAATTTTAGCTTTTTAGAAATAGATTCGCGGTTCCGCACTTGATGAAATTAATTTTGGCTTTTTCAATAATTAATTTTATGATTGATATTATTGATCTAGGTTAGTCGATCACAATGGTGAATCATAAAGTTAGAGAAAGATTCTAGAATATTTGTTAAAGTTGTACAGAAATTTATTATTCTTTTTTATTACAATTGGTTTATGTCTTAGTTTATTATTTAAAATTTTGATTAAATTTTTATTCATGAAATTTTAATGACTTGTATGATGGTTTAGTTAATTATCAGTCATATACTAATTTCAATCGTTCTAACTGTAGTTTGCATAAATTTTCGTGATTTTTAGTTTTTTTAATATTGACTTTTATGATTGATATTATTGATCGAGTTTGGTCGATCACAATGGAGAATCATAAAGTTGTGAAGATTCTAGAACACGTTCCTTAAACTTTTACAGAAATTTATTGTTCTTTTTGATTATAATTGGTTTTTTCTTAATTAAATTATATAAAATTTTGATGAAATATTTATTCATTAAAGTTTTCTAGCTTTTATAATAGTTTAGAAATTATTAAACAACCTACACCAATTTTAACTTCTGTGATTGATATTATTGATTGGATGTGGTCAATCACAATAGTGACCCGTACAGTTCTAGAAAGTGTATAATATAAATTGAACACAATTTTATTGTTCTTAATTTTCTTTTTTTATCTTTTTGCAGTTACCGTCCTAAGAGTGGTAAGCGATTTGCATGGTTTCCCAATAGACGAGGTGGTAAGTTTGACAATTTGTGCCCGGTTAGCAAAAATCGGGTAAGAGATAAAATGTCTCTCGCGGATCAAAAGGCAGTTTTGACATTTAGTAGTTTATTTTAAGAACAGGCTTGTACGGCCGGAATCCCTAGTAGAATTCATATTCATAAAAGTGGTAATGATCTTGTTTGTACGGATATCAGCTGCGTACAAGTCGATGAAACACATGCAGTTAATATAAGGGGTAAACATTAGCTTTACAATAAATAAGTTTACGTAAAAGTAGATAGGCTACTAAACGGTTAGAATAGCCAAATATAACTCTAATTATTTCAGCTCGTACTTCCAGCTCTGTTTAAAATGTAATATACGTATTTATATTTTTGATTATAAATGCCTTTTTCTAAATAATAATTTTTACTTATATTTAGAAATATTTTAACCATTTTCAATTTTGAAACTACTGCAATAGCTTAGTTTCCACTTTCGTTGTTGTCTGTCTTGTTGTGATTACAGATCCGCCATTATCTTCGACAGATTTCTTTTATTGTTATTTTTTGCTAATTATACCTACATTGTGGTTATTGCAAATATGATAAACACATTGCATATATAATATACTATAGGAACCTATGAACCCAGATCTTTATTAAACTACACTGCTTTACTTACTTGTGTAATTTAAATTGTTTTTAAAATTGCGATTCCCTCTTTTTTATTCTAATTGCAATAAATAATGTATTTCTTCAAATATTTTAACAACTTTCATTCATAAATACAAAAACTATAAAGACGTAGATTTATATTACAATTGTGTTACCGCTTCTTTTTTATTTTATCGTTTTTTTACATATCTTTTCCTTATCTATATTCTTCATTTTTTCTTTTGAATAAAGTCTAAACCAGTCTAAACACCTTGTCACATATTTCACCGATTTAACGATAAATAATAATAAAAACGAATAATTATAGATTTTGCTTATTTACCGGCATTATAAATATAAATTGTAAAATAATCATATATCTGTTTATGTACAACTTAGAACAGCATCAATAGGAGTAGCAAACCATCAACAGCACAATAAGTTATCACAAGTTTTATTTCTAAAATGTTTCCTACTTAATAGACAACCGTCATTACGTAAATCTTTCAAAAAAAAAAATGATAAAATACTTTTTCTCTTATGCAACCCTCGTCAGTTTGTTTAACAATTTTTCTTAATAGACGGACCTGGACCGGCCGATATGCTGGTATTCTTTATTACTTTATCAGAAATGAGAGGGCTTTTCTCAGAATCACTTCGACATACATAGATCGCGTAAACAGATTGTATTTCCCAATGCGCGTCCGTGATTACTTACAAAATAAGCCAAATGTTTTACTTATTGAGTTGTTTAAATTGACTTTTAACAATTTAATTACGAACAAAGGCAATAAATTAAGTGCTAAAAGTTTTTATGGTAAAATTTTTATTTTAAAGTTTTATTAATTGAACATTTTTAAAGAAATAAATTTTCTATTCAGCACTTGGGAGAGGTTTTGAAGTAATTAAAAGCCCTCTTTCCCAAAAAATGGTAACGAATTCGACTTTGGTAGTATCATCTTCAAATGGTAATTCTGAAACTTTAACAAAAAATGGATAATTCAATAAAAGATGTTCAATGGCAGGCGCATAATTTTCTTCAATTTCCAAGTACTGCATTTCTTCATCATGGTAAACTGTTGCATTTTCTACAGAATAATAGACGCGGAGTTTCGTATCTTCTTCCATCGCCAATCTCAGGCTGTAATAACGTATAAGGCGTATCTCTGCATCCAAATCAATTTCTACTCTGTAAATAGAAAATTCTTTTAGGCTGATTATACATTTCCATAATACCTTAAATGTTACATCTCATTTAGCTACGGTGCGCTTTTGTTTTTTTACTATAATGACCTACCTGTTGCTAACAATGCCTTTTTTCAACTGTTCTCCATTTCCATGGATGCTACATTGTTTCTCTTGTTCACTTAGAACTGGTGGCAAGGCATCCCACATGAATTGCTTACCTAACTGGTCAGCGGCCGCGTCAATGGGAATGTACTTGACCAGTTTTTCAGTTAAACGATTTGTAGTTTGTATAATACTATCTCTTATTTGAGAAACCTGATCACTATTGACTGCGCCTACATGTTTCAAGTAGTTTATTGGCAGTCCCTTCCTAGATTTAACAGAATATAAAATGTATATTTCTAATTATGAGATAACCTTTATCGTTCTTTTTTTTTTAGTAAGAAAACTTTGAATCCTGTAAAAAAGTAACTGCTCTTTTTAGCTTACCTATATTCTTGATCTTCTTCTGTTGCAATTTTGATGGCAGCCTTTAAACTATGTTCTAATAAATCAGCATATGACGTGCGTTGATAAACTGACACAGTAATGTGTAATGAATGTGAATCATCATCAGTGTGGCCTTCATGGATAACTCCTCGTGGAAAGTACAGTAAATCTCCGGCTTCTAATGTTACTTCTTTAACGGGACTTGTTAGATCTTCTGGATCAAAGTTTTTGCTCGAGTAACGGGGTAATATATCTGAAGGATTCCTAGGGCCATATAATTTCCAATGTTTCCGTCCTTCTAACTGTATAACAAAGGCTTCAATGTCGTCGTAATGGGGGGCAAATCCTTGACTTCCTGGTGGTGTTAAATATATATTTGCACCTGCCATGGTTCCAAAGTATTCCTGAAGAGCAGCTAATAATTGGTGTATCTTTGGGTTGTATGTATGTGGATTAAGGATTCTAATACTGCAACCATCACTATAAAAGTTCCACAAGTTGCTTGCATAGGCTCTACCTTCAGTGTTGAAATTTTCTTTTTTCCCATCCTTGTATTGGACAACATCCACATTTTTGGTAAAAAACAATGAATTTTCTCGTAGCATTATATCTAGTTGTTCAGTGGATAAAATGTGATTATAAATATTATTGCCTCTTTTAATAATAAGTGGTTTCTTCTCCCAATATGTTCCAAAGAAATCAGAGGCTTTTGTAGGTGCAATAAGCCATTCAAAAATAGTTTTTGCCTTCTCATCAAAATTTGAATAGTTTTTAGATATATCTGATTTCTCAGATTTATAGTTGTTTTGTATATTACTGATTTTCTTTTTCTTTAATCTCTTTTCAGGTTTGATTTTTGATTTGGATTTTAAACTTCTTTTACGTGAACTGATACCATTTTCTGTAAATTTATTTATTTATTAAAGTGTATTCTTATAATAAGTAAGCATTTACTACCTTCTTCTTGAGTGTAAGAATTTTCTATCCAACTATCTTCAATGGGAACTAATTGAGGAATATCTGCATCTGAACTTGAATCACCATTAGCTTCAATTGCAACTATTGGACTTTTAGTTTGGATCTTTTGAGACTTTTTCTTGGGTTTATGTTTCTTTTTGGTTTGACTCTTTAATTGTTGTTGGTATATGGCAAAAGCAGATTGTGGTTCAGACATGTTATTCAATGAAAGTAATTGTTTGTACCATTTGTTCAAAGAAATCTTTATATAATATAATATAAACTTAGACGTTATTCTGCACTTACACGTTCTTATTTTTTGTTTTAAAACTTCTTAACCTTCATAACCTTAACGAACACAAAAATCTTAAGCACATGAGATCACAGATCAGCATGAGATACTACCCATAGATAAATACTACCATTATACCTGATTATACCAAAGACCAAAAACACATTTAACCTCAAAATAGTCCCAGCTACCCTGTCACTACAAGTCGGTTTGTCACTTAGGAATCTTGTATTTACCCTATTTATAATTAAGGGAAGAAGTATTCGCAATGTCGATTTATTATAGCGGAACATTTACAAGATCTTCAGGTGTATCTAGTGCCATAGCAAAACAGTTAAGAGTGCTTAGTCTTAAGCCTGTTAAGCGAATACAAGTTCAGTTTGATCCTTTTCACGCAAAAGCCACAACAGCAAGGTATGTATTATAACCAACGTAATATTGCCTGTTGTCGACAATCGATCTAGTCTATTTTTAACATTAACGCAGGCGCAACTTTATATCATTTATTTCTGAAAAGGTAGAAGTACTATTTTCTAGTGTTTCAGGGATTTAGTGTTTTCTTTAACTTCTTCGAAAATCACAAACACAAATTTGAACTGTATCATCAAAACAAATATCGTCTGCGATAGAAGTGAGCCCTTTATGAAAGTAGATCTCTTAGAAAATAATAAGTAAGTTCTTAAATAGAAAATTCTTTTGTTTTCCTTATACACTCTTTTCTTGTAGAAGCATAAGATTTTTAGCTGGTAATCTAACAGTATTAGAGATTTTACAGTTGTTTAATAAGCATATAAGTTCTAAAGTAGAAGCAGAACCTGAAACTCCTTCACTGGTACAGAAATTAGAGAAGAAGAAAGCCAAGAAGAAATAAAAATGGTTCAGAGGAAAGACTATCAACTGCAGCTCATTGAAACACTATACAACAAAATACCTGCTTTTACAGACATCTTCACAGAAGAAACTTTTTATATGACAGCTGCTGCAGTTGTTGTTAGTACACTTGTTGTTGTGTTAATTTTGTCAAGATATATCACAATTAAACCTGTAGATATTTGAATCATTTTAAATATAGGAAAATAGCATTTTGTAAGGCTTAATAATATGTTACAGCAATTTGCGATGAGCAATTTTAAGGCATTGTTCTTTAAGGGAAGTTAAATTTAAAAACCAAAGCTAAATTAATAAATATATTAATTTATTAATAAAAAATAACTATAACATATTGTAACCTACATTTAAATGAATTATATATATATATATATCCTATTGCAACAAATTTTTTCATGCTCTTTCTCTATTTACAATTATGCTAAACTTAAGTGATAAGTATAGGCATGACATAAAGTGTGCTACCATCTCTAATTTCCAAGGGATCTTGGTCAAATTGGAGTGTTTGTACTGCATTTTCATGCTCTACTTCTGGAGGGTGAGGATCAGTATCAGAATCGATAAGTATGTTACCACTACTTTCGTTCAACTCCTCTTTCTTTGCAACTATGACGTCACATGACGGCGATATGGTGCTCCTGGATTGCCGCCGTCTTCTGTGGGTCTTTAAGTGTCTTTTCATGTCCGAACGAACTCTAAACGGTTTTCCACAAATTTCGCACGCATGAGGCTTTTCACCTAAACATAATAAATAAATGAATTAGATATTCCGCAAGGTATGACAATTGAAAGAAATGAATTCTAAAATATGTAAATAGCATACCTGTGTGTATTCTACGATGATTGTTGAGGTAAGACGAAGCTCTGAAAGTCTTATCACAGAATTCGCAACGGTAATTCTTTTCCCCGGTGTGAATCCTCCGATGTACGACTAGAGAATATTTTCTAGCAAACTCTTTGCCGCAATATTCACATTGGTAATTCTTTTGGTCCGAATGTAATGAAATGCAGTGGTATTTGAGGTCGCCCCACTGTCGGAAAAAACGTCCGCAGTGATCGCACTTATACGGTTTAACACCTGCAACAACAAAATAAATGTTAAACTTATTCAAGTTAATATATAACATGTAGTTTCTAGTAGTTTTAATCACCTGAGTGTAGTCTAAGATGCACTTTAAGTGCACTGGCAGCAAAGAATTTCTTTCCACATTGGTCACATTGATGAGGTCGATCTCCCGTATGACTTCTCATATGATATAACAAGGAGTTCCGGTACATAAAAACACGATCGCATTCAGGACAACTTAAGTCGCCCTGTTGTTTTTTTCTATTTCGCTTTTTTCCTCCGCCAGCATTCCAAGTTTGTTTTGTAGGCTCTGAAATGAAATTAAATAAAATATGTGAAGTGAATTAGACATTTTCATCTTGCCTGTTGCTTGTTGGCCTTCTGGGGGTTTACAAGTAACCAAATGTTGCAATAAAATAGCCCTGATGGGAAAAGGTTGCTTGCAGTTTTGGCAAACATGTTCTTCTGCTTCCAATTCTCTTAAATCTGCTTCTGCTTGATAAAGGTCTTCATCTTTATACTTCATCCTAAAATGAAATAAGAAAAAATTTATATTATAATTTTTTATACGAATAAATATTACCAATTTTTTGAATCGTCGTCCGATAATGTTCCTGGATCGTCAACGTTTACGTCAATACCATCCATAAGATCTTCTGATTCGCTAAAGTCAGCCAGTTCGACTTTGTTGTGAACATCCCTTATGTGGGCTTCATAGGCTTTTTGTCGCTTGAATGTTTTATTGCACTGTAGGCAGTTTAAGTTTAATAAAGATGAAAGCAGAACTTCTTTTTGTTCCAACTCAGTTTTCACGACTGTTTTATCGCCAACATAGTTCTGAAACAATAAAAAATAAGAACATCCTGTTTGTTAACAACAAAAATATATAATGTAATAAGTACATTCCCCTTTTTCTATGTTTGTCTTACCCCAGCTGTGGTAGATGGGTCTTCACATGTTATAGAAGTCGTTGTTGGATCATTTAAAACGGACGGCGATACCGATTGATCGTTACTACCAGTGGCTGATGTTGGCACGAGCTGATTGTTTTGGACAGGTTCATAGTGTGCTTTTAAATGTTCAAAAAAGCTTAACTGATTATAAAAAGTGGCGCTGCATAGCTGACAATTAAATAAATGCGAAGGCACTGGTGTTATAGTTGTTTGACAAAGAGTCTGATGGGCCAACAGTTCTTCATTATTAGGAAACACCTGCTCACAAAGAGTACATTTTTGGGCTTTATTCTTACCAGAAGGAGGAGCTTTTTTAAGTTTTCGGGATATACGCTTTTTGTGGGGCAAGCTTTTTTTCGAAGAACGGTTATCGTTTCTGAAATAAAATAATTTTTCATAATTAATTTAGAATTTCTTTTAAAATTTGGTTTTAATAAAACAATTGCTTAAAAATTAAATGTTTGTATTTGTTTTAATATTATCCTGCAGCAAGTGTCGAAAAAGCATACTTTGTTTCACCATCTGAATCTTTCTGACTATTGTCCTCTTCTGACTTTGCATCTTGCTTTTGAATAGTACGACTTGAGTCTTCTTGACTGCTAGTTTGAAAACGAGTATCTAGGAGTTTAGGAAGAGGGCTTTTTTCCTCGATATAGAGCCCCTGCCCATCAGGTCCTACTATATGCAAATAATTGCTATTTATTGCACTGGCTGTTACTTTGTCTGTAAGGACAATAAATTATTGACTGTAATAAAACACATAGATACGAGTAATTACCTAGATCGTTTTGATTAACTAATGAAGCTAGGGAAGTATTAATAATTACGGTAGAGTCTTGTTGGTTATGTTGTTGTTTTTGTTGTTGATTAAATTGAACAGCAACTAAGGCAGCTGCCAAATTGCGATCTTCTTCGGTTAATTCTTGGGGCAATAGGTCGTCAGAAGTATAATTAACCGGAATAAAATCACCACCTCCTAAGTCTACAACTAATCCACTGTGATGTTGGAGAAGTTCATTATTAAGCAAATGATGGTTTTCAACAGACATTCGTTGTAACATGTACTGCGAACCCCCTACATCTGTTATCGAGACGTTTTCTAGCAAATCTCTGTTTGTTTCGTTATTATCCATGATTAAATTTCAATCATGCCAAATTTAAAAAAACCGCTAAAACATAAGTGAATTTGTTGGGTGCGTGACACGGAGACGGCGTTTCAAGGTCTATCTTTTCTGGGTTCTAAACAAATGTACTATAACTAATTAGGTCGTAATTTGGACTTTTTTCGTAAACCCCGTTCGTCAGAATCACTTAACACTACTCATTTTATACTTAATTTGCGTCACAAATACTCCAAATATTATTTTAAGGCGAATTACTAATTTAAAACTACAATAAGTGACAACAGTGCAGGACACAAACAGGAACTTTCACATTAGCCATGACAGTTCTAGACTGAGTTTCTGACGAGGACTTGATTCAAAAATCACCGCGAAAATCCATACAAGCCTTGTTTTTATGTAAACGTAATTAGAAGCCTATATGTTGTGCTATTTCTTAAATATCTAGTTAATTATTAAATGTCTATATCATAAACAAAGACGATTTTGTAAATTCGAGGAACTAAATTATATTTGTCCTTAATGTATACTCTTTAAACCAGTGGCGGTACATATGTATGGAAAATGAGGAATTAAAATTATTTTTAATTAAAAAAGCCCAAGTATTAAAACGAATTTAAAACCGTGTCTTCTTATAAACAATTGAAATAAAAAGACCTGGATTTTTCGTTTCATTTTTTAAATTTAGTTCACAAAAAACGAATAATAGTCTGTGTGTCGTGTTAAGATAAAATTTCTTTATTATGTGATAACTATTATAGTATTAAAAATCAATAAAAAATGCCAAGGCTCCTGTTATCCATATATCTTTTTCTTTCGGTTCACAGGGTACCTGTAGGAAAGTTAAAAGTCGGTCTCTTTTTGAAGTATACAAAGGAACATTCAAATATTCGTAATTGTCAAGTTTTGAAATCTGAAAATAAATAAATAACAAATTAGAAATTTAATAAACAGCAGTAATAGTCAAAAATTTCTTTATGCTACCTTTGTTTCCCAAGACAATTGACAATCAGGAGCTGAACTCAAATTGTTTGAGTTAGAGTCACACATCATCAATTTTCGACCATTAAAACGACCTCCTTCTAATAATAAACCTGTTACAATTATAGATTCCCTGTCAGAAGATGGAGTAAATGTCGTTTTCATATATAATTCGTCTAAAGGAATTTTGTTTTTTCTAAAAGTGGGATTAAATTAATATTTTTTTCAATTTTGGGTATTTTTGCAGCTATTTACCTTGCATAGTACTGTTTAAAAGCTGCGAATAAACCTTCTGGGTGAAACATATACGACAAATCTATAGAAAGTCCAAAAAAATTTACAATCGGTTTTGTATTTTTCCAATCTAACAGTTTTCTTACTTTCCTCACAACGTTTTTCATGTAATCTTGAGGATCTTCTGAACCTCTCCAGGTTTTCAACCAATAAGTTGGAGTCTAAACAATTAATTTTGCACAATGTAATAATAAAATTTTAAAAGTTTCTCAAACTGTCCTTTAACATAAAAGAGAATAAAAGACAAATACAGTTCTACATACAAATGGTTAAAGAAAAACTAAAATGTATTTCGTCAATTTCCGTTAGACTGAGTGTGAGTCTTTAACTGAAAATAGCAGCTTGGCTGCTGAAACGCGCTTTAATTTTTTAAACAATAGATAACAATTTTTTTATTTGTACTCAATATGTATTTCGCCTTATTAGGGCATCTTCAGGAGTTTAAACAACAGCAATTGGCAAAAAGTAAACTTTTGGGTACTCATACTGGTGGACGGGCAGTCCTTTCGACCTACACTGTAGTGCAAAGCCGAAGGGTAGAGCGTAAGACCCTCTTCAGCCTCCTTTCAGGAATCGTGAAAATGGGTGGGTGGTGTGGTTAGGGAGAGAAAGATGAGAGGGATGGAATGAAGACGGAAGAGAAGTGAAAGATTATCTTTGAAGTATTATAAATAGGAATCTATAAGAGGATTATTGCCAAAATCTGTTTGATTATTTGCCAAATGTTCATTTTGATTTAAGTTGTTTTAATCTCAATAATTTCATTTTTATCTAAAACTAAACCACCTTTTAAATTGTGTAATAATTTGACGTTTTTTGTTTCTATACTGTGATTACTGTTAATTAGATGCGTAGTGTGCATAGTGTTTTTTTTTTATATTTTGCATAATCATTGTATTTTCGGAACTTGATTCCAATTTTTCTTTTTGATTTTCATATGTAAAATGTATTACTATTATTAATGGGATTTTACGTCAGCAATAGTCTTTATTATTCTTACTATACCTAGACTTTGTACATTTATTTTTTGTTTCTTTCGTAATAATTGATCGATAATATTTGAATTATATCCATTATTTGTTGCAATGGTTTTCATATTTTTTAATTTTTCATTAAAATTCTCTTTATTTAGTGGTACTTATAATAATCTATTTACTATGGAATGAAAAACTGCTAATTTTATGTTTTTTTGGATGTGAAGAACTATTAGGAATGATGCCATCTGTAAATTTATATTTTCTGTGTATATGTGTATTTGTTGGTATAAAATATATGTAAGTGTATACATTTAAACGAAAACGTGTTGTATCGTGTTCGAGTTTCTTTTCATAAGCAGCAAAGGACGAATGAAAGTAATCGTTATCTCTTATAATAGGCCGGCAAAAAACGGTCCCGTTGCTCGAATTAGGTAAACAGCGTATTTGTTTCATCAGTTTTCGTTGGCAATTTGAGGCGGTCGGTTAAAATGTTCTTGTATTTGTGGAGTGTTTATGTGAGAAGTGTGCAATAGTAATGTTTTAATTAGGAAAAAAATGATGAATAAATACAACTTTAATGTGAATCCAATAAGGTAATGGACAGTTTTTTTATAAGTAGTATTTAAAAATAATTAGCTAGTTAGGGCACTCTAGGTGAAGCATATTTAAGGTCAGTTTAAGTTGCTATTTTTTAGATACGTAGTTTTTCCATTAGAATGAAAAATAATTAAAGGAATTATAAATATAAATATAAATATGGAATCAACAGAAAGGGCTAATACCCCTACCAGCATCGAATTACACTGTGGATTCCGATGTATTCTTAGATGAAGATATAACATATTCAAGAAAGAAGGAATTAAAATCCCTATTCGTCTAAATTTTAAGATCAAAGATCTCACATTTGGAACGCGTCCTACCAAGTAGGCACAACGAACCGAAAGCCATATGGTAGGACGCATTCCAAATGTGAGATCTTCGATCTTAAAATTTAGACGAATAAGGATTTTAATTCCTTCTTTTTTAAATAAAGGAATTGTTTATGAAATTTGTACTCATTTAAAGAGCGGGGAAGTACTTATGTTAGCCCATAGCGCTTGTCGTGAATAATGACGAAAATTTCTTAAAATCATCGTGCAAATGTTAAAATAATGACAATAAAACCAATTATACATACAACATATCCATTTTTTATTAATTGTTTATAATGAATAAAGTAGAATAATTCGTATCCATTTAGTCACTCATAATAATATTAATTCTACTGTATTGTTTATAAACATACTTTCAGTTAAATTAATTAATTTTAACGAGTAAATCTTCCCTGTTTTTTTGATATAAAATTGAGAAAGTACAATTTTTCATTTTCATAAGTAAAAGTTAATTGAGTACGACTGTTTTTATGTTAGCGGTTGAGGGTTTATTGTGATATTAACAGGGGATGTAAGAAAAATATAACTTAAAAGTCTTAACTTTTTGTAACTCAATATTAACAAGACAACAACCAATACAAATAAAAAGCGAAGAAAATGGGACTGTGGTATAGAAATAATAAACATTAAAAAAAATTACAAAATGTTTTACGTGTTTCGATCATTACATTGTGAATATTTTCAACGTAAGACTCATTTGATGAATCGCGTCCTAGTTTACTACATTTTTTGATTTTTGTTAGCAAATACAATGTTTAGGTACACAATTTTTATTGTAAAAATCCACAAAAATTATTTCACCACACAGTGATCTTTTTAGGTTGAAGAATAAATAAATACAAATGTACTTAAAGAGTAAATTAAATGTAAAATGAAGTAACGATTTTGTATCTAAATATTGTCTTTGTTAATGTTGATTTCAGGCTTTCATGGCCATATATAAATTTTCCGGGCTGTTGTGCCGTGGTCGATTTCTTTTGCCTTGATGCGACGTTTCGCCAGATCTTAGTTCTGGCATCTTCATGCAGTGGTGCTACTTTTGCATGACGCAGTTAGTAATTGTCGATTTCTTCGACCACGGCACAACAGCCTGGAAAGTATAGATATACATATACCAGAGAATTTTCTTTGTTGTTGTTTTGAAAATAAAAGATCATTTTTATTACCTTCTTTATATTGTTTACCTTTTGAAAAGAAAACTTACCTTGTGCTTTTGAAGATCATTTACAATCATTTTGTCTTCATTATTTGGGGCAGAATTCCCTTTTAATACACTGTTCAAAGCTGAAAATGATTTGTGAATTTTCTGCAACAGCAAAATTCCATATTTGTATTCTTCCGCTATAAAAACTTCCAGCGGATTGCCTTCACAACTCAAAATGTCTGCGTTTTCTTTTACAAACGTATGGTTTTGGTTTAATTTTTTCCACAGGGACATGTACGGCAACAATAACTTTTGCCAATTGTTTATGTTAGTTTTCGCAAGAACGTCATGCATTGTTGCACTTCCTTCAATGTACAAATCTAAAAATGGAAGATCTAATTAATAAGTGAACAACAAAAGAAATATTGTAAGGTACCTTTTAAATTTTCGACGACGAGAAAGCTTGTATTTTTTTCCAAAGTTTTCTCTATATTTTCAGGCAAACCAAAATAAATTGCCAAATCGCGATTGTTCAGATGTTGAATAGATTTTATGTATTCCTTGAAAAAAAATACGACAAAAAAATTAATAAATAATTAATCACTTAATGGCGATTTTTCACATTCATTTGTTTATTATTATATGTATTTTTTAATTCAATCGAACAAATTAGTTTTTTGTTCTTACGTCGTAATTAGATGACGATGGTAAGGATGCGTTTAATCCTAAATGACGCCATCTATGGCTAAGACATTCGTCATTTAAATATTGTTTCAAGTAGGCTTTAAGGATTTTTCGATCCTCTTTTTTTTCGATTCGACTCCCGTATATAGCATCGGCACATAAACCATAAAGGTATTTCCACACCAGCGCGATTGTTTGCGATTTCCATATTTCTTCCGCCAATCGGACCACCGTAGATAAGTCTGAGTCGCTAAATTCGTACCATTTTGACCATCCTAATATAAATTTCAATAGAGGTAAATGGTGCTTGATAACATATGTTAGAAACTAATGAAACAAAAGATGGAGCATGTCACAATTAGCTTAAAAAGAGAGAGAAAATTAACCGGGTCTATCTATCTTTGTTTCAGAATGGTCATCATCTCTTTCTCTCTCTAAGCCTGTAAAGCCGTTAGATATGTACATATCTGTATACTGCCAACTGAGATCTAAATATATTATACCTTGTGGTATATAAGTTCTCCTTTCTTGTAAAAGTGCGTGAATGCATGTAAGGATAAAAAATATCCTGGATCCTGTGGGATTCAATTTATTTAAATATGTCGGTCCCCATTTTGAGAAACTTCTCAATATGTTATTCTTGATTCCTTGCGGTGCTTCGAAAACTACTTTTAAACAATTTTGAGCCAGAACTGGATTAAATTGCTTGTTGTATTCCGTTACTAACCAAAGTCTTAAGAAATTTAAAAGTTGTAAACTATTTCAAATGTTTATTATAGTTATGTCTAGAATATACCTGAAATCTTTGTGAAATTCGATATTTTGCAAGTTTTGACAAAGAACTGGCAGCCAAGAAGTCACTAAATGCAAATTTTTTAACGTTAGCCAATTTCCCAACTTTGCAGCTTCCAGCAAAGTGGTCAACACCACATCTTTCTCGTCTTCGCCCATTGAAATCTTAAGTGCAAAATAAACAGAAGTATTTCTTTTTATTTCAGTACATTTTAAAGGTACTTTTATAATAAATATTTTTTTATTAAATGATATGTTTCACAAATGAAGTGTTTCACAAAATTATAACACATGAATCGATATCTATTATTAATTATTTAATGTATCATTATAAAATCGTAAGGTAAAGAAAACACTCGGTAGTTTCACAATATTTATTCAAATTGAGTCCTTGACGACAGTCGTTTCGGTTGTTACACCATTCTCAAAAGAGTACCAATGTATACTAACTATTAATTATTCCATCTAGGTATTTAAATACTACGGTTGATGCTAGCTCTTAGCTCTTTCTAATAAATTTAACAATCTGCCCTTATTTGTGTTGTGAATTAATTTTATTTTATCATGGTCTAACGTATGATTATTTACAATACAATGTTCTGCGAAGCCGCTACAAAGATTCTTTTGTGAAATTGATTTAAGATGTTCTTTCATCCTAACTCCTAGAGCTCCACCAGTCTGTCCTATAAAATAGCTGGGCAATTTTTACAAGATATTTGGTAAACCCCACTCTTTTTTAACGGTTCCATTTTATCTTTGCTATTCACTAATAACGTACTTAAATTTATTTTATTTACACTTATAGTATTTATGTTTAATTTTTTTAATTTATTACTTATACTATTGCTTAAATTTGGAATGTAATTAATGTAATGGTAACGTGTTTTGTCTTTTGTGCTTGGCATGGTATAAAAAGGATTCAATTTGAATAAATATTGTGAAACTACCGAGTGCTTTCCTTCCTTACTATTTTATCTTGAAAATGTTCCACCAAGTGGCCAACAACCGCAGTATCTCGATTAAATGTATCATTTTAAAAAGTAAAATCGCAATAACTACCTCGGTATACTTCTGAGTTCCTACAGTTCGTTCAGCTAAAGATTTTAGTTCGGCAGATGGATCATTGCCAGAACTGGTTATTATCAATATTGGTTCATTTTCAATGGATTCATTAAAAATTTTTGAAAATTGTAGTATCTCAGGGTGTAGGCTTCTGAGACCTTAAACGAAACAAATCGTAAATTTAAAATAAGAAAAATAAAAACTGAATTTTGTTCACCTGTCAGCCGAAATATAAAGTTTGCTAATACTGTGAGAAGTCTGTCAGGTTTAAGACATTGTACTAATAAGACTTTTTCGAAATCAGAACATTTTGAGTGTTGGGGAAAGTAGTTTTCGCAATCTGTATTTTGCATAAAATTTTCCCATAAACTTTGATCATCTAATCTTAACATTCTATAAAAGTCTGGAAGTAACTGAAAAATGACACCCGAAATCATCATTTAAATTTATTATTTTAAAAACTATTACTACTTTTTATTGTTATCCACAATAATATTATTTCATCACACAGTGGCTTCCTCAGGTGGAAATATAATAACTTAAAACTAAATACAAAATACTTAGATACTAAATGAAACAGGAGGGGGTGGAGGTAGGTGAATAAATTATGGGAACTAGAGATTGAGTAGAGGAGAATTATTAAAATCAGTTTGATCATTTAATAATAAGCCTAATTTATTTAATTCTTTAATCTCCATACATTCCAACAAATTTAATTTTAGATCCTTCTTTTCTACATGCAATTATTTAAAATTGTCATCAAAGTTATGTGAATATTCTAAAAGATCGTTAACGTATGTAGAGTTAGTCTTTTTATTTTCGAATGATTTCTTATGTTCAAGAATCCTATCCTTGAAACATCTACCCGTCTGACCTACATATGATAAATTGCAACTCCTACAATTTAATTAGTAAACGTCTGATTTAAGTTCTTTCGCTGTAACATCTTTATTGTTTTTTTATTATACTGCCTAACGTGTTATTAGTTTTAAAGGATATAGTCGAACTAGAAAATATAGAAATAAAGTGACCTAAACGTTTAGAAAAAGAACCTAAATAAGTGAGTGTGTTGTAGTTCGAAAGGGGTTTATTTTTAACACGAGGATAGATTAAATTTAAAGTTTTTCTGTTGAACTTTTTGTTAAGTAAATTGGTAACTAATGACGTATGATATCCATTGTTGGCTGCAATTACTAAAATCCTATTTCATTCTGTTTTATAATCATCAATTGACATTGGTACAGTGATTAATCTATGAAGGCTCGAATGGAAAAAAGCTAACTAATGTAGATCAGACGGGTAGATGTTTCAAGGATAGGATTCTTGAACATAAGAAATCATTCGACAATTTTAAATTCTTACATGTAGAAAAGAAGGATCTAAAATTAAATTTGTTGGAATGTATGGAGATTAAAGAATTAAATAAATTAGGCTTATTATTAAATGATCAAACTGATATAAATAATTCTCCTCTATTCAATCTCTAGTTCCCATAATTTGTTCACCTACCTCCACCCCTCCTGTTTCATTTAGTATTTAAGGATTTTGTATTTAGTTTTAAGTTATTGTATTTCCACCTGAGGAAGCCATCGTGTGGTGAAATAATATTATTGTGGATAACAATAAAAAGTTTTGTAACCAACTGTTTTGTGTTTAATTTCAATATGGAGTTACAAGAATTAACAGCTTCATCGATTCACTATTTATTTGTTTTCCATATATGTTTGCACTTTAGCCATTATAAAAACCGCTTTACATAAATCCCGTCTCTACTCACTTGTAAAGAAATAACATTTTGAGTCAAATGTTTCGGAATCCATTGGGGAACTTCTTCGTGCTCAATGCTTTTTTTAACTGTAGCTTTCCCCAGAAATAGTTCCCATTGCTTAGATTTTAACAAACAAAATAAGAAGAAATTGTATCAGACATTTATTCATTTTCTACAACTTTTGCACTTACCTCTTCGGGAACTTCATTAGGAAATAATTTATGAGTCAGGAATAAGGTAAAAGTCAGCCTGTCTTTTTTAAAAACACCACGACCCATGTAATTGTAAAAGGCTTGTACTAACGTATTTTTAGCCAGATTTATATCATATTCGTCTTCCTGTTAATTAATAAATAAATAACAATTTATTAAGGATTTATCTACTAAACAATTAGTGAGTATATGTGTACCTCACCTCAAAAGGTGGCAACGAATTTAAAAACAGTCTTGTGAATGACTTGATGGAAAGCGAGTATAGTACGTTTATTTTTGAAAAATCTGCAGCTGAGAAATAAAGGAAACTTCCAAAGTTTGAAATCTCTTTATAAACATCATATTCTGATTGCATTATCTCTTGAATTTTTCTTGTTTCTTCAAGTGCTTTAACGATCGCATCAGATCCGGACTTAGTTTTATTTAGGGAGACAATTAAGTCCTGCATTTATAAAAAAGTGATATTTTACAAAGACATTGAACATATGTTAAGATTGACCTTATTTTGAAGAAGATCGCCAGATGAATTTGTCAAATCTTCTAGCAATTGGTCTTGCAGTTGTATTTGTTTTTCTTGTAAGTCCTCTTGCTGATAGAGCAATTCTTTTTTACGTTTTTCAAGATCTGGACTTATTTTCTGAATAACTGAATTCAGTAATTGTTCTGTAAATAAATGAAATTATAGCACCACTATTCTTTTTGTTTCAGACGATCCTAAAGCATTTTTTTTTACATGTTTAATTTTATCTGAATAATTTGGGAACCTCAAAAAATACCTTCTAGCCCCTCCTGTGCAGTTATGAATTTTATTAAATTTACTGATGATTTTATATCAACTGGTAACTTTAGTTGTGTGTTACGAGTTACGAAAATCAATGAAAAGTTTTCATGATAATCAACCAATTTACCGTTGATTCCGATTAATTTTCTTTGCCCTGAGAATCAATAAATCACATATTATTTCCATATTTTAGTATAAATTATTTACACACTACCTTGTATGGACAATTCTTTTCTTATAATGGGATAAAGTATGGGCAGTATTGTATCTATTTCTTCTATTATCAATAGTTTTCCAAATCTGTATTTTTAACAAAAGAATAAATAAATAAATAAATTGTTCTCCGCTAGAATATCTAAATTTACGTTTTACATTACCTACCTAATTGCAAGTTCGAGAGTAGTTATAAACTTAGAAGAATTTTGAGTTATTCTTTCAACAGTTTTGTTTTTCAAATTTTCGATTAGCCACTTTATAGCGTCTGATGATGGATCTATTACAACTGGACATAACTTTGTCTAAAAGCAAGAGATCAATTTTATTAAACTGAAACAACTGCATAATACTCTAGCAAATGCTCACGTTTAATAAAATAATGCCGTTTTGTATAGAAAGTTTATCGCTAGAAAGGCCTTCTGTTAACCATTGGAGTTTTATCCTTTCGGAACTTAAAAATTTTTCAATGGAAAAATCTTTAATATCGTACTCGTTCTTCAATATATTCATCCATTTATTTAAAATTGATCTGAAATAGTACGTTATTCTTAAGAAAAAGAATTATCTATACATGTATACAGGTAAATAAAATTGGAGTGTCTGTCTGTAATATTAAAATAACCATATTTACTAAATGCATATAATAACATTTCAAACAATTTTTATCTGTTTGTTCCGGCTAATCTCTGAAAAGGTTGGACCGACTTTGACGCGACTTTCACTGGCAGATAGCTAATGTAATGAGGAGTAACTTAGGCTATTTTTATTTTAGAAATTAATTATTATTATTAATAAATAGTTATTAATGTCTAAAATAAATGTAACCTATGTTACTCCTTAATACATTAGCTATCTGCTAGTGAAAGTCCCGTCAAAATCGGTCCAGCCGTTTTAGAGATTAGCTGGAATAAACAAACAGATAGACAAAAATAGTAAAAGCGTCTTCTGCCACTTAATATCACAAAGGCTGCCTGTCGTGCTAACGGTTGTGTAAATAATAAAAATAACTTTTTTATTAAATTCCATGCGGACGAAGTCGCGGACACAGCTAATAAAGAATAAAAATTATAATATACCGTTTAACATTTTTGGGTGTCTAACTTTTGGTTTACGATTAGTGTAAATAAATAAATTAAATTCGTAAAATTATTTTATCAATAAAAGTATCATGGGATTGAATACTTTTTTGAAATTATATTGCGTCAGTATAAGTAACGTGTAACGTTTGATTAGATACGAATACTAATTTTTTTAAATGATTTATTACTCCCGAAAAATAATTCTCTTTAACATTTACATTGATAAATAAATAACTAATTGGTATATGATAATTATACATAATATATATCAGAATAAACATATTTATTAGTAAGTATTTTTTGTCACCGATGAATAATACCATTCCAAGCCTTCTTCAGAATTGATGCTATTCAATGCTTCAGGGGGTAAGGAAAATTTTAGCCCTATTTTCAAAGTCGAACCGAATAAAGCTTCGTACGGACTGCAGTTGATACCTGCGTGGTGTTCCCTGTTTTTGGCAAATTGTACGAACCTCAATCCTTTAGACCATTCTTCGGTATTATTCGATTCCAACCAGGAACTGAGGGTAGTCTTAATATCCTGGATCGTTTTTTCAGTAGACGTTTCCTTACCATGTACCATCTTCAAATCATTCCATATATTACTCAGTTCTACTATGATATCTTTGGCAAATTCTCTCCCGTAATTACTCTGTAATATACAGGGCGGTCCAAAAATTAGCAATATGTCCAAAACCACGTGCGCCACTTCTACTATTGTGTTCGTTTTTAGTGGTCTTAATTGTATGAATTTGGTGAGAAGATCCACGTAAACGAGAATAAATCTGTGGTCTCCATCGGTATGAGGTTCCATGTCAATCAGATCGATTTGGCATCTCGAATTCATTTCGCTACTGATGACGGGTTCGACTTCGAAGTCCCTTTTCGAAACGTTCATTCTCTTCTGGCATACTTCGCATTGATTCAAGTATATAACGATAATTTCCCTGGTAATATTTTTGTATTTGTTGCTCAGTTCCTTTTCCATGCGATTTCTTCCACCGTGTCCAATGGCCAGATGGGTTTCGTGAAGTATTTGGAAAATTTCTTCGGTGTAAACGTAGTACTTTATCATGGAATCACCTTCTTTTACAGGAACAATTAATCTTTCTTCGTTGCCAACCGACATTACGTCGTACGTTCGTAAACGGTGATAATCTTGTGGTTGTTTTCCCGCCTGCTTAGCCTTGGACTGCTTTACTTTCTCCACTTTGTTCAGATACACAGCTTTTGTAAAAATTTGCGAGTTCTGGTTTTTCGTCATCAGTATATGATTTAGGCGGCTATCAAAACGACTTTTCATATCACTTACTGCATCTTCCATTATGTTTCACGGTTTGGATAGGAACCAATACGTATTTATGGAATTGTACAATGTAATGACAGTGAGCTAGCAGTCGCGTTTCAACTTCAACTGTAGTATGCCTGCGCGGTCGTTACATAAAATGTTGGAGAGTGGGGATCCCGGGCATTACGGGTAGTCGCCTCGCCTGTTGATTGATCACTTTGGCTACGATGTGAACTCTTTAGTACGTTTGATGCAAAGGACTTTGCCGATTGCGCCATAGGCGTGCGTACACAAGAGCAAATTGAAGAATTTAGGAAATCTTTACAATTTTTGCTATTTAATTACAGGCAGTAACAATGTTAAAATACACGGAGAGACTCTCAAGGGGTGTAGAAAAAATAGAGCAGATTCTAAATTCAGATGATTGGTAATAAGTAAAATAGTAATAGAAAAAAGATAAAGGGTATTTAATCTGAAAAAATTATTTATTCGTTGCAATAATTAATTAACTGTTGTGGATTTTAAATTCAGAATTTTTAATTATTCTTTTAACCCATTGTAATTTTGCTGTAATTTTTAAGGTACAGTAACAAATTGAACTGATCTGTCATAATTTAAATTAAAAAAAAAAAAACAATTTACTCAAAATTGCAGTGAAAATTTAATTAAAAAATCTTAAAATTATTCGGATTTAATATAACAGATAAATATTGTGATGGTAAAATAACCTCAATGCAATGGGAGTTGTGATCCGTTCATTGGGATACTATCCACTATCCACTACTCTGGTGAAGGAGAGTTTAAAATGTATGCTGATGAAATGGAAAAAGGTGAAAATGATAATATAGAGTTCGAAATTTTTGTGCGAGTGGTTGCAACTCGGGTTTTTGAATACGAATAAAAAATGTGCAAATATATCCGCCAAGATGTTAGATTTAAGATAAGTTCTTGGCTTGGTTTGAAAAAGGTGGGTGGCGGACTTGTTCTGCGTCCGTTATTTTGAAGCTATAACGAAGACAAAATGAAAATTTTGAAATAGGATAGCAACACTGTAACTCCTCTAGAGTGAGTCTATGTAACACTCTTATGAGGAACACAAGTTACCAGCAAATAATAAATAATAATAAATAAATAATAATATTACACAGAGTAGTGAACACCACCTGTATAAATTGTTACTTATTGTGGGATTCAGTATTTTTCTGCTAAGAATATCAATTTGACAACCTGAAAAACGTATTTATTCAAAGTAGTTAAAATCTTCACTTAATTAATTTATTTCAAAAGTTACATACCTATGTATTTCAGTTTAAATATAATTATATTTTACAATAGGCTTATTCGATTTAAATACGTTAATGACAATTAATTTTTATTTACTACAGGTTACCTAAAATTAATTGATCTTAAATTAAATAAATACACTTGGTAAAGTTTCACAATTTTTATTTAATGGGTGCCAACAGCTGTTTCGATTGTTACATCATTATCAAGACTGCTTATGCTTTTAAGGGTATTAAACGTATTTATTGTAATCCAGCTAGTTAATTTCCTATTACTGTTTATTTGTGACGTATTTACTTTGGAAACAGACTTTTTGGATTTCTAAAATTTCTAGATGGTTTGTTTAATCGGTTACCTTTCGGTTCGAAATGTAAGAGTTTAGCATAATTTGTATCCATTGGTGGTTGTTATGTGGTGCAATGTGTGGAAAAGCCGGTGACGTTTTTATTATTTTGGATTGATTTTTTGTGTTCGATTATGCATTTACTTAGACTCCGTCCCGTCTGCCCAATGTAAATTGCATCACAATCTGCACACTTGATTACATATATTCCATTTTTTCCTTAATATTTTGTTTGTATTTGTTATTAACTAATAGAGCCCCTAAATTGATTTCAATTCAGCTAGATTTCACACATTGCTTAGATAACAACCACCATATGGTTCCAAATTATGTTAAACTTTTACATTTAATATCCTTAAGCATTCGCTATCTTTATAATGAATGATGTAACAATCGAAACAGCTGTCGACGCCCATTAAATAAAATTTGTGAAACTTTACCAAGTGTATTTATTTAATTTAATATCAATTAATTTTGGGTACCCTGTAGTGGGTAAAAATTAATTCACATTAATGTATTGAAATTAGTCTCTACTAAAAAATATCTAAATATTTTATTATATTTTAGAAAGAAGACGATGTTAGCTCTTGGTGAAACATAATTAATAATTAAATAATTAAACACTTGGAGTTGTTTCACAATTTTTTATTAGTACAATCTATGTACATTTCACAAATGACCAGCTTGGCTTTGGAAACAATCCCTCTTAAATCCTGAACTAGTTCATGACTGAAAAATTAGATATATATTGTTGTAACATTATAATTTAGCTTTAGTGTATTGTTTATACCCCTGAAGATGCCCTAATAAGGCGAAATGTACATATAGTGTACTAGTAAAAAATTGTGAAACAACTTCAAGTGTTTAATTATTTAATTATATTCAAATATATATTCAATTCAAACGAAGTTTTACATTAAAAGTTGCCATAAGGAAAGACGAAATTATAAAAGGCAAATGAAGAAAATAACTTATTTTGTTGGTTTGGTTTTATTAGTAACATTTCAGCATGTTTCAAAATAAAAGGTAAAATTATACACTGCAGACGTATAAAAAAATATTATATTAGGTATATTTCTTACTGAAATTCGGAGAGATAAATTTTTTCGAGTAGCTGCGGCATTTCGAGCTCTCGAACAATGGACATTAATAGTTCGCGAAACAATTTTTCGGATACATTTCGCAACAGGATCCAAGGCTGCATCTTCGATGATTTTCTATACATGCAACTGTATTTCGAAAATTTACTATAATTTATCTTATATTTAACTATTTCGACTACTTCGCTTTTAGGCAGTAAATCCAACTGTTTTACTGGCGAATTTTTTAATCGGATTAGACCGCCCTTTGATTTTGTTTGTATTTCTTTTGGCTTCTCTTCCGCATGTTCCACTGGTGGTGCCTGGTCTATACAATTATCTGTGACACTCTCTTTGTGTACTTCTTTTGCCGTTTCGACCTCGTCTGCATTATCGTCGTTCCGCACCATGTGGATGAGTTTGGCATTTTTCGCACCGGTAACTGAAACAATCCTATTTTTCTTATTCGGGGTTGAAGAGCTCCTTTGGCTATCTCTACTTCCTTTCTTCTTTTCTCTGCTCAATTCGTCGTCATGGATTTTGTCCTCGTTTTCGTCGCTCTTCTGTTCCATCGTTTGCTTTTCTTTGTTGCAGTATTTGTGGAGTTGCTCCGCGAGATTCTCTAACATGGCGGTGGGTTCGTGTTGGGGATTGTTATCTGCCTCTTTTTCTCCGTTTGTTTTGAGGAAACCGTTTAGAAATTCAGTGCTTTTATTGTTATCAATTTCCTGGACGAGTTGTTGAATGTTGATTATCAGATCTTGTAGTTTCTTATCCGTCTGATGGACTTCTTTGTGATTCCTATCGTTTTCAAGTTCTACCATGGTAGTAATTCGGTCTTCATTGACTGGGGTGGATACGGGAGTATTTTTTAACATGTGCGGTATCGGTTTTCTTTCGGGTTGCGGAGGTGGAAACTTGTTTTGCTCCTCTATCTTTTCTTCTGATTGTTTGTGTTTTGGAATGAACGTTTTGTAGCGTGACTTAACGTGGTTATACTTTAGCCTTTGTTTGGCTAATGCTTCAACGGCTTTCCTCCACGGAGTATCTCTTCGAATTGAGGTGTCCTTATACATGGAAAGTCTAGCTGCTAGCGCTTTCTTCTTCTTCTGTTGAAATGATACGCTCTCTTTGGCACTATAGAGAGATATCTTCGTTCCTGCCAATGGAATGTTATTGTTCCTTTCTAAAATGTTGTTATTTATTTGCTGCAATTTTTCTAAACAATTTCCAAATTTGGTGCGGAAAGATTCAACAAGGTATCGGCTTTTGTCATTGACGTATGGACTGTCTTCTATAAATGAGCTATACACGTTGCAAATTTCAAGGCTGTGCTTTATTAATTCTTGGAGTTTATCGTGGAGGGAATCAGGGAGACATGAAGGGAGGTGATGAAGATAGGCCTGCAACGCTTGGAGGATTATTTGGTTTGCTGATACAATTTTTTGTGCCGTCAGGGTTTTGGTGCGGTAAGTATGTTTTCCGCAGTTGGTAAGTCTCAAAAGGTCTGCCCTTTGACGCCCAAGAGTGTAGAGGTAATTGCGCGAAAATCTCGAGGCAAACTCTATACCACGTTTGCTTTTCCTTTTGTAATCTTCCGACCCGTCGGGGGGCTCTATACCGATGTCGATTATTTGTTCGATGTTTTCCATAAAATTAACCGATTTTTCTAGGAGCCCGAGCATCTTGTGGCAGTCTATGTAAAATGTTTTATTGCTGTTTGTATTCAGTGTTGTCGAAGATGTGTTGTAGGATTTTGTCCTGTCGTTATGTCCTGTTTCAGATTGCTTTGTCGTTCTAAATTTCGACTTGCTAACCTTTTTATTCGCTTCGATTTTTCCATGGCCTTTTTTTTCCTCTTTAAGTTTTAATTGCATGTTAAGAGCATCTTTTTTCAGCACATCCAAATTTGATTCCTTATTCATTAAGGTATCACACGATGATATTTCGCTCGGTATCGTTATTTTTGATTCATCTGTAGAGGACGCGTATGATTTTGCTTTATAGTGTTCAAATGTGACTTTATGATTACAATTTGTGTGATTGATTGTAAGATCTTTGAAGCCATTCAAATTTAACCAGTTTGTTCCGTTCACGTGAAATTGTTTATGAAAATTGTTTCCCTTCCCAACAGTTTTTTCGTCATTGCCACTATCGTCTTCCGAGTCGAAATAGTTCGGATGAGAACTGAATTTTGTTTTGGTTTTATTTTTATTTTTAGTAGTATGGATAATATTACTTGATTTTTTCCACTCAATCGTCTCTTCCTCGATCTTAGAACCTCGACCTAATGTTTCATTTAATAAATTTATTTTCTTGGCACTTTCCTGAAACAAATTGCCCAGTCGGTTCATGTTTCCTATCTTGCAAATATGTTACGCCTATCTAAAAAACAACTTAAACCCCTTTGCGGTCAAATCGAGAACGAAAAAAAGTAAATGCCATTTGGAAAAAATATTTGACAATTGTAAAAACTGCAACTCAAGAATCATAATGACAAAAAGTGTCGATATTTATTTATTTATTTATTTATATGTCATTAAAAAAATAATAAGACAGATAAATGGTTTATACATAATAAATAAAAACCGAATAGGTAGAAGTGTCGATTTGAATTTGTACAAGGAAGTTGTACAAAATCATAAAAGAAAAATACTGGATACTAAGTTAATATAATCAGTAAATAAAAATTACCTGCCAGCAAACATAATGCTTTTTCTATTAGGATTAACAAACTATTAATTTACTACGTACCTGTATATTAAATTTACGAATTTTACTTACCTCACAGTACGTTGCTGCCAGTGAAATTCTTACATTTCTTTCAAATTCACTTTGAATAAAATGATCACATGTCATGCTGCACAATTATTTACCTTTTATCAATCTGGTCCAACCCGACGAGTTGTTTTATTAACACATTTCCACACTTACCTACCTGTATGCGGCGAACGCCTAGCAATCGACATTACAAACATTGTCCGCATAGAATACATACAAATGCAGTCTTTTAGAGTTTACGGGGTGCGTTTGACGAAAATCGGTATTGTCTATTTTCTACGGGTGTCGTTTGAAAAGTACGAGAATCTTTCAATATTCATTCGTGTATTTTGTTATACAAACGGTCCGTGAGAAAAGTTTTCTGCTTATTACGTTACTTTAAACTTTATTAATAAAGTAGTTCGAATCTTATTAGTTGAAAGGATTTAAAAATGTTTGTTTCGTAAAACTACATAACAACATTATTATAAGGTTGGAATCAAAACAAAATAAGAATATTAACCCAGCCCTAAACGTTATACGAATTTGTTGTATGTTTGAACTAATATATAATCTTTCAAAGATTTGATAGTTGCGACCTTTACTTGATGAAAATCAATCTTAATTAGTAAAAACAAAACTAATGATTTTGACACACTTTATTTAGTATTCGTAGTATATGCTTCGCCAAACATTATACATAAGTTGACCTGTGGGTCATGCCTTAAAGTATATATCGGACAGACTGGTAGGAATTTCAATAAACGTTTATCTGAACACAAAGCAGTTATATAAAAAATAAGACAGACTCCACCTGTGCAAACCATGTCACAGAAGAATGTCATATGTTCAATAACTGTATTGAAGTTATTCATTTAGTAAATAAGAGCTATAAGTTAATATTATTGGAGAACCTAGAAATTAATAAATATAAAAAATTAGGAACCCTGCTCAACGACCAGACTGAAGGTAACAACTCCCCACTTTTGAATTTATTGTAAATATTACCACCCCTTATTGTGTACATATTTAATCACCCAGGTTGTAATGTTTATTTAGTAGTAAGTACTCACGTCTGAGGAAGCCAAAGTTTGGCGAAACAGATGTCACGAATGGTTAATAAAGTGTGTGAAAATCTTTAGTTTTGTTTTTTCTAATTAGTATATAATCATTAAAAATAAAGTTTAAGAGTTTGTTGTTTCACCACGGTAAAAGAGCACAATATTCTAAATAATTTATTTTTTCTTTGTACTCTGGTATTTTTAGAGACTAATGTATATACAGGGTCATTCAAATTGAGTGTTACATTAGACATTTGGGAGTAGGGGTTATCAAGGATGATCTATTTAATTAAGTAATTTCAACTGTCGGGAACTTCCTGTTATATCGGAAGTTGATGTCAACTTTCTTATTTTAAATGGAATGGTATATTTTTTACGATTAATTCATATGAAACATAAAATTTTAAGGTGACCAACGTGTATGTCTACGATGAATAGTTTCTATAATAATAATCCAAACTATAAAAAATCACAGCTTCCATAAAAAATGACTTCTAATATTGAAATTTTTACTAGTTATAGCCAAGTCATAAGGGTAACGTCATGCCAAAACTAAGCTTTATAATTTGTTCAGGACGGTCAGAAAAAAATCCAAAGTTTGAAAACTTCAAGCACGAATTTTTCGGATTAGCTTTCCCAGATTAAAATTAAATAATAAATATAAGGTTACTTACATTCTATCCGATTTGCCACAGCCTCCTAAATAAACCACAAACGCGGATGCTAGCAGACAATTCGGTGGAAGTTGAAGTATATCTTGGGAAAGATTTTCGATCTGGAAATAAACAAAATTGATTGCAAAGCAGTTAGTTTTAATAATTTTCATAAAAATTTAGTCAAACTCTCTTTGTTATTTTTTTTTCGAATAATTCAAAATGTTTTGCAAATTTTCTAATTATGGTTTATTGTTTATGGATTCGTACCTGTTCCTGCCATCGCTCATATTCATCAGTTAATTTGTCAACAAGTCCTTCAGCGTTGTCCAGTGTTCCTTGAGCAGCCTTTAAATTTATTTCAATCTCGGCAGCTTCTCTGGTATAAGTTGATAATTGTTCTTTAAGTTTGGCCACTGTTGCATCCACATTTGTCAAGCCAGCACTGAGACCTTCCAGTTGGAACTCGGCATTGTCTAAATTCCTTGAAGAAGAAATAAAACAATTGATGGTACATTTGCTATTGTACACAGGTACATTTGTTCCTGTTTTAGTTGTCGTACTTTTGCAATTTGTACTGCTCTTTCTCCAATGGTTTGATGCTGTCCAAAACTATCGAATATCGAACATTCGCAGAGACCCATGTGGCTAGAGGTGCTGCTGCAACCGAAGCACGTTTCGCGATTTTTGAATTGAACGAATCCTTTTTCAAATTCATTAAACGTTCCACAGCTTGTCTGTTTTCTGGAAAGATTCTGCTGGCATCAAACGACCTAAAAAGTTGAGAATTACATAAAAAATACATTAATATAATTTCTTTTCAAATGCCTGATGTCTTCTTTGATGCCCCGCTTCGACAAGAAATTCTTCATGCTGTTCCAGGATGTGTCCTGGATTCCCATTAGGCGTAGAACACCTTCAAGTATGTCCCTTATTACATCCGGGGGTGCCCTTAGCGATCTAATTTCCGATAGTGCTTCAGATTTTATGTTTCCCACCGCGGTTCTTGCTTCTTCTATAAGTGGCTTCACTTCCGCCAATTCTTCTTCTATTTCACGTTTCCTGCATGTATTCAAAAGTCAATATTTCAAAGGAAAATACATTTTATACGTTTACTGTTGTTACCGTTTTGCCAATTTAATACTCTCTTCCTGTGTGTGCTGCTTTAGAGTTTCCATTTCTTTTTTCTGATCGTTGGCATTCTTCATGGTGTTGCTGATCATATCCAAAGCTGAATTGGCTTTGGCCTGTTTTTCCGACAGGATCTCTTGCTGTTCTGTTGCTTTGAGTTTCAATTCTCTCACTACATTTTTAGATTCGTTTAATTTTGACACTCCTCCCTAATAAAAAATATTTGCAATTTAAGAAAAAATAATTTGTTAATCGAACGATACTTACCTGCAACTTTTTCTGCTGTTTTAAAATGGTTTCTAAATTGTCAGTGTACAAGTCAATGTATGTTCTTATAAGGGTTACATACTGGAAGGGAGAATTATTATCTACTTCTTCAGCCGCTTTGTGAATGTCGAAGAAATAGTCAATTTTTTCTACTTTGTTCGATTCTAATGTTAGCTTTTCGTTATAGCTGAAATATTTAATAGAATAGTTAAACTTGCACTTTAAAACAGTAATAAATAATATAATCACTTGTCTATTAGAACATTTGGTATATTTCTCATTGTTTCTTCTGTCCATTTTGATAACCACATGATATAACACCGTTCGACTAACGCTGGACAAGATTGAAATATGTTGGTCAATTCTTGATTGTTTGAATCCAAGCAGATTATAAAATGAAGATTGTTGAAGACCCCTTAAAAGTACGACTGTAAAAAAATGCAATTTGATAGTGTTAGTAAAATACTTTGAGTAAAATATTGGGCCAAATTTCCATCAAAACTCGAATTATTTGAGTCATCTCGAAGACCAGCGGTAATGGACTCAAGCTCAGCAGGTAAAAATAAACCTGGTACCTCTCCAGACTGCATAAGGACATTAAGGATGCTCAAAATTTCTGAATTTTGAAGTAGATAATCTTCTATTAGAAGATATAAGGGATGATCTTCGATTCCTGCGAACTGCATTGCCTGAATACATGAAATTAAAAAAAATAAAAGAAATTTAGTGGTAAGGAAGAAGTCCTTGCCATTTTAAGATCGCTGCAAAACGCCGATTTGGTTGATGAAATTGTACAAACAAGCCTTGCCGATTGTACCACGGAAACAATTTTTGCTGAACATTTCCTTCCACTGCCAGATGATCCAACTAAAAGAATGTTTCCGCAAGGCTCAGAAAGCGATTTAGCAACAATGGATGATACATGAAGAAGTTCTGGAGTTATAGAAACATTCAGGATCTTTTCTTCGTTTTCTATATGATTAAAGAAGAACAGGGAAGTCAATGTGCAAGTGTATTTTAAACGATCAAAATATTTTTAATTACCGTACTGTCGAATTGCCCTTTTTACTGATTCCGTCCATTCTTCTGTGTTAACCTGTACAAGACGATTCTTTCTTTGATTTACTAACGCCTGTTTAAGAGGAACATAAAATCTACTGCTAATATTTTTGAAAAGGTCTCGGTTCGTGCCAAGATTTTCGAAGGTGTCCTCTAAAATAGCGTCAAATTTTCGTTTTTCTTCATTGCTCAAAAGTTTTTCTCTAAAAATCGTTTGAGCCTCATAGACCACAATCTACAATAAAATAAAATAGTGCGAGGATAATATGGACTTTATTGTATGCTATTTTTACTTCTAATAGACCATTTTCGACATCTTCGTCATTATGTTTGTAACTCCAAATGTTGCTGAACCATTTGGTTAGATCGTGAGGAGTGAAACTGTAATGTTGATATTCGGAAGCAGCGAAAAGTTCCTGAATCTACATTAAAAGAAAAGAGGCAAAATACAAAAATAAAGGAACACATTTTTATGCAAAATTACTACCTTGTAGTAGACATTCAACATTGCAAAAACCAATTTTGAAATGTTGATCTTAGAAAATTGTTGACCTTTATTGAATATAGTTTCTATTCCAAAATTCATATAGCTCAAGAATATCAACTGAAGATCGTCCTTGGAAGGTGGACTGTAAGATTGATAATATACTTTAAAATCATTTACATAAAATAACCAAAACTGCTAATAATCTAGAAACCGTGAGGTAAGATATGGGATGGAAGTTTGTTTTGGAGGATCGAAAATAATTGTCAGAAGTAATCGTTCAGAAGGCTGTTGTCAGCAAAATGACTTTTGTGACGAGGTTGTCAATCAATGTCATGCAAAATATCAAGTGAAATATTTCCAATTGATTAAATGATACTACTTACTCAATGCAGTAGACGTTGAAAAGTGACGTAAATCTCGTTGACAAGTTCTTCGTCGGTGTTAGAGAACCAGCAACCACAAAATTCTCCACTTCAACCCATTCCAAATTGCAATCATAAAATCCTTTATAACATATCAACTAAAAATACATAATAAATAAATACAATGGATTTTATGAAGGTATATATTCTAATAAATATAAAGATTTTGAAGGTTGTATATTAGATAATTTCTAGCTGATACAACACATGAAAGAAGTGTCTCCCTTGAGAGATTTGGGATCAATATCGTCTCGTGACATCGTCACTAGTGATTCCAGCAGACTAAAGGGGTTGATGAGGGATAAAGATCTACTTATAACCACCTTACAGAAAGAAATAAAGGAAAAGGACAATTTTCTCTTAGAAGTTAGCGCAGCTGGTGCTACGGAAAACCTCAATCAAGTACACAAACTCAAAGAGGAAATTGATAACTTGAAAGGAAATAATGCAAAGTTGGAACTCAAAAACAAAGGGTTGGAAGAGAAATTGTCGCAATTGAGCGATATCGGAAACATAAACACTTTATTAAACGATTATGAAAAGATGTTAGGGAATTTACTTACCAGATGTTTGAAATTGGAAGAAGAAAAGAATTTGGTGTGTAAACATTTGGCTTGTCTCGAGTTTGCTTTCAACGATTTGCTAGAGAAATACGAGAGGGCAAAAACAATTATTTTTGGATACCAGAAGAACCAAGATGTTCTGCTCTCACAAACCACTCAATACGAAAGTAATTTGAACAATATGGAGGCAAGAAATAAGACCTACGTTGAAGATACTCAAAAAAGGATCAACGAATTCGTGGAGCAACTTACAAAAAGAGAGAAGGTTCATATAGGCGAAGTTGCAAAACTGAAAACAAAAATTTTACAAAGTCAAGTAAAAATAAACGATCTGGAAAAGAAATTGTCGATGGCAGAAAGGGTCTCTTCGAATTTATCGGAAACGTCTCTTTTTCAACCCTTGTCGAACGATATCTACAAAGCCTAGTGCAACGGACAAATATTTACTCGTTTCATTCACATATTATTCAATTACCTGTTGTAAAAATGTTATCAGGATATTGGTATCCCACCGATCGTTCTTCAGTAATTGCAAATTTTTGAAATAAAGCACTATACTGCCCTTGTTTGGTTTATAAATTCGTTTGTTTGACTTCGATATTATCATACACATCTGCAACATTTAACATAAACACCAATAATATATTGATTTTAATGAGTACCTGGGATAGTTTGTATGTCACATATTCGGGTGTAACATAGGCGCTGCAGTGAATTGTTGCCATTTCCCAATCACTTCTTTCTTTAATCAATTGTTCTACAATAAGTCTAAAAGAAAATGTAAAGAAATTATTCCTGAAGTCGAAAATTTAAAAACAAATAAGTAAATTCAAAGAGTATGTGTCAACAATAAATTTATTCGACTTGACAATTCCTTCTCTTCCTAACCACATCATCCACCCAATCCCACGATTCCTGCAAGGAGGCTGAAGAGGGCCTTACGCCCTACTATCCGGTTTTGCACTACAGTGTAGGTCGGAGGGACTGCCAGCCCACCAGCACGAGTAGCTGGTGGGAATGAAACACAAAATTTTTTTTTTAATTAAAAGCGGTCCATTGTAAGTTACAATTTCTTTTTGGTTATTTATAAGAATTTCTAGAAGAGTTAGTCCAATATTAAAGCTACTGAAGTAAATAGTAACAGTCTGAGAAAACTGTTAGTTAATAATAAAGAAAAGCCTGAAGCACTTAAAGGTAGTGTGGTGTACCAATTAAATTGTATCCGATGCGATGCCACTTATATTGACCAAAGTGGATGTTCATTTAACAAACGCTTAAAAGAACATACAGACAATAAAAATGTAGTGAAGTCCTAGAACTGTTCTAAATCATCTCCTGATGATGCTAATTTGATTAGCGAAACGTACGTCGAGTTTTCTCAGTTCTGGTATAGTGGTAGGACTTCATTACATTTTGAGTGTGTCAGAAGGTTCCAAAAAATCCTAACTTAATTCAGATAATATACAAGAAAACAGAAATGTTCCACAGGTTTAACGTATCACTGTCCATTACAAAATCACATTGCAGATGTAGAAAACGTATAAATATTACATATAAAACCGAAAATTAAAAAACTAACTCTTCTAGAATTTCTGGAAATCAAAAGTGCTCTTGAAACTGGTAAAAATTTTGTAAATAGCCGAAAATAAATTGCAACTTACAATACACCACTTTCAATATCTGTTTGTAACTTGTTAACTTCATCGAATAGCTTACCTTCGTTGCATTTATTATACTCTCTTGATAATGACTGTGTGTATGTTAAGTCGAAACAATCGTTGAGGGAATAAATTTATTGTTGAAATTACTTTTTTAATTTATTTACTAAAAATATTTGTTCGCGAACTCACCAACGAAAGTTTTATTAAAAATAAATAAAATTGTAAGGAAAAGACGAAACGTACGTTTTGGCAGAGCCGTGTCCAGCCACCAGAAGAAAATGCTTTTCTTCTCCTGGAGTCAGACATTTCCTTAAAAGATCTAAAGTGTGATTTATTGAAGCAGTTTTCACAAGAGAAATGTCTTCTATATGTTTTTCGGAAAATGTAATGTCTACATCTGTTTCATAGCTTTCTACGTTATCTGAACGTTCATCGTAGCGAAGAAAGCGTGAAGAATTTGGACAAAGTTCTCCAAACATTTCAAACAACTGCAAAAGTTTCCTAATTTCGTATAAAACTGTTTTATTATTAACGAAGAAACGATTTTACCTGTTTTGTAAACACGTCTCTGTGATCTACAGACAATTGACTTCCAAGACCATTCAATAATCCAACCAAAAATTGAGTTTTCGTTTTGGTGTCGTGCAGATGTTGGAGGACAGTTTTTACAATTGACAAATTCGATTTGGGAAGGGGGAATTTACCCTCATTTCTTGTCCAATCGAATACTTAAAAATATTCAGACCATATTTAAAAATAGAAAACAAACAGTTTTATATTAAGAATTTAAAAACAAAATAATCACTTTTAGATGTCAATAACAAGTAAGAGTACTCTTGACAAAGACCTCTTAGGTCTACATATGTATTGTTTCTAATAAAACTTATTTTAACATCTATAAGCGTCTATTTTGTGTTTAAATTCTTAATATTTAAAAGATGTTTCACAAAATCTGTTGAAGAAACCTTTTATATGGTAATGTACCTTTATAGAAATATTCAGGAATATAATGTTTTAAAATATTTTCAACATCATCATCCATACTGTCAATAATGTTGTCTAAGTAATTCGTCACAGTAAAGTCCTCTTCGTTAAGTAAAACGATACCAAGTCTAGAAATGGTTGCTGGAGATGCATGGTCGAGGTTGTTGGTTTCAAAAACGAAATTAACATTTGGCCCAAATTTTATTTGCCAACCCGACGGTAACGACAAAAGTCTGTTGTCGTCTAGAACTGAGTTCAGTGATTCTATCCATTCAGGGTCTATGTCACCATCACATACTATCCACGACCAGATGTCTAGAAGTTAGAGCATTAAAAAACAATTGAATCGACGAACGACAAAGAGGAATTTGAAAAAATAATGATGAAAGGAAAATGGGAAAATTGAAGAAATAAATAAGAAGTAGGAGAAGATTTCGTTAAGGCAAACGCCTCCAGATGAAGGCATATTAATATTAATTAAATTTGTAGTACAAGAATGACAATAAACTGGTAATTAATTTATTTCATGGCGTGGTGGTTGGTTTATAGTTAGTGGTCTTTGAATGTAAAACAGATAACTTTAATTTGGACAAAGTGCACGTTGAGGATTGTTGACACATCCAAATAATTTTCACCTGGTGGTTCAGATATCACTTGCAAGCTACAACTCGTCAAAACGCCGTCCATCCATTGCCTGGTGTCTGTATCAATTTTCCCTAAAAGTAATGTTTTGTTTATTGCTTTGGGATTAAATGTTTTTTGTTTTAGGATAGTCCCCATTTTGTTTAGTGCCTAAAAAAATTGACAAACCTGTACCTTATTTTTATTATTTAGACCCCATACTCACGTGAAACACTAAAGTCCGGACGGTGGTTTTGCCAGATCCCGACGGACCCACTAAAGCTACACCCATTCTCTGCTTCAATTGTTCATAAAATTCCATGCACTTGTTTATCTACAAAAAAAGACGCTTCTATATAACATTAGAAAAAAGAAAAAACAACAACAGAACCTGTCTTTCATTTACTCGATACTTTAGTTCGTTACACGACTCGTTAAGCGCTTTAACGAATTCTTCATGTCCATCGTTTTCGATTTCAACGTTTGGAAAAATGTCTGATATCAAATCTTCGAATTTTACACTATCTGCATATGTCAATCTAGATAGTGTATTTTTACGTAATGATTGCATTGCAAATTCAAGTTCCTTTTCCAAATTGACTTCACCTTTCGTATAATACTGTCTCATATATTCACCACAACTTAGCAAAACAGTCTTCAGGGCTCTGAGACCCCAATCGTAATGTTGTTGTTTGCTCAGGAGATTGCTAAAATGGTTTCAAGAATAAGTTTACACAGTCTCCGACGAAAAATATAATTTTTGTTTACCTTGACATGTTGTAAATTTCTACAATTTTCTTGGCTAAAACGTTGGCATGTTTATAACCGTCGCAATGAAGCAAAGTTTTGGCAATATCCTCGTGGTCAGGTTGGGTCATTACTATTGGTCTAAATAATTGTTTCAAATTATCGGGGAGATTATTTCTAGCTCCGTATCCCTCCCCAGCAGGATTTAGGGTGACAAAAATGCCACTGTGTTTGTTTACTTGAACCTCTTGATCTAACATTGCAACAGTGTTCTGTTTGTGGTAAAGGGAATTTTGGATAGACTGTATATGCATAGAAATCGTTGACAATGTGACTTCGTCTAAACGATTAAACTCATCAAAACAACCCCATGCTCCACACTGAACCAGTCCGAATAGAATTTTTCCCATTGAAGTTGCATCAATTGTCTAAAAGTTTATAATGAGTGAACAAATCCATTTAATTTTATATATTGTACCTCGTCACAGTTGAACACGAGAACTTGACGTCCTAAAAGACAACCAAGAGCTTTAACAGTTTCCGTTTTTCCAGTCCCAGCTGGTCCGTAAGGATTACCACCTAATCCCAGATGCATCCCCTGTAATTAATTGCCGTACATTCAGTTAGATTAGATCAGCTATTTGCTAACCAGAGTTAAAATTTTGCTAACCTGGGTTAAAGTTAAGAAACATTTATCTGTCAGTGAGGTTTGAACTAGTTTCGGTTGATTACCGAGATATTCATAAGAATATTCAAATTCTGCATTCACCATTTTCACAGTTACATTTCCAGAGGTATCTGAATAAAATCTGCAAAATAAACACTCAATATGTTTATTCCAATGTATTCCAGGAAAAAATATTTTTCCAGTGAAAGATAATTTAAAGATAACCATATTTTGTTTACTAAATATCAACGAAAAAAATGTTCACTAATTTATTAATCGATAACTCGACATACGTTTCGGGCATAGCCCATTATCAAAGGTATTACGTTTACTGAAGTACAAATGTGGTTATATGATTATATATTAAGAGAATTATTGTAAATCACTAAATAATAGTGGGGATGACAAATTGCCTATTTCTAATTGATTATTTACTAAGTTACATTTTTTGAATAAAGCCTTTTTGATCTCAAGGTTCTCAAGCATGGTTAATTTCCTACTTTTTGGTATGTTTGAGTGAAGAATTTTAACATTATCTATATCGATTTTGTGATTATTTACCGTACAATGTTCTGAGATCCCTGTTTTTTAACACTTTTTACTGATGTTGTTTACATGTTCTTTTATTCTAGTAGAAATAGATCTACCAGACTGGCCTATGTAGATAGCAGTACATGTTTCACAAGCCAGTTGGTAAATTCCACTTCTTTCCATTGCTTTAGTCTTCTTTTTATTATTTACTAACATGGCTTTTAAATTTAATTTATTATTTTCGATAACCGTTAATCCTAATTTTTGTAATTTGTGTTTAAATTTATAGCTTACAGAGTTTACAAAGTTAACAGATGCAAATTGTTTATTATTAGCAGAGTTAAAACTGAGGTCTGTATTATGTAACAGTATTTTGACTAATTTTTGTTTTTTGTAATACAATAATTTGTGTATTATAGAAGCATTGTAACCATTATTATTGGCAATTAATTTAAATATATTTAATTCTTTATCATATGAGGTAGCTGATAAAGGAACACATAATAGTCGATTAATCAATGAGTGGAAAACAGCCAATTTAGTTTGCCAAGGTTTTTATTTCTGGAACAGTTTTAGAACGTGGTAATATTTAAGATTTACCTCAGTTGTTTCTTCCAAGTCCAGTCATTATCTTTTGCAACATTATCTGCTATCAATTCTTCAATAACGGACACGCTATGTATGGTGTCAACTAAAAGTGTTTTGAGTTTTAATTCCAAGACATCCGAACCACTGTTTGCACTACTTTGATTATTTCTATTGAAATTTAGTAAACTATAATGGGCAAGCTGGGACTGAAATACCAAGAAACCAATTATTTCATAATAAACAATATTAAAAAATGCGTACCTTGAAGCTTCCCAACAGGGGCACCAAAGTCATATTAGAAATTGCTTCTTCACACCGTTTTGTGAACGTAATACTGTTAGACAAGCAGAGGATTTGTGATGGATACTTTGCAGGATCTGCATTGTCGCCTTCTGATAAACAACGTGTTAAGAGTGATTTGAGTGTAACCTGCATCTCTTTCACTAAACTATTAAGCCAATCCTAAAAGTTACGTGTGAGATTTAAATTGGTCCAAAAATGATTTTTTGATTAAATACTTCGACAGGTTGATTAATATCTACGGGTTGATTCAAAATGACAGTCTCCCCTTGAAGAGAACACATGGCAATAATATTTTTGTTGTCGACGTCTAATTTGATGGAATTTATACCACCAAATAATTTTTTCAAATGCGATTGGATGACGTGTTCTTTTGACGATTGACCGACGATTTCTAGGAGGTCGTCGTCATTCAAAAAGAGAAATCGAGGAAATCTCTTTCTTTTCTCCTGAAAATACGGTTTCAAGTGATCTGAAACATGTAAAATAATATTATTCATTTGTTGTTTAAAAATCTTACAACGAGAAATTTATCCAAACTGTGTTGGCATTTCGTAAGTTGGTCCTGTAAATTTTCAAGGGTGCTTCCTACATTTGGAAATTTAAGTAACGAAGTAACTTTAATTTCTCTTTCGATAAAGGTGGCGATTCGTCGAAAATCTTTATCTATTCTATTAAATCTGGCCTTTTCTTGGCTTAAAGTGCCACTTACAAATATTGGTTCCAAATACAACCATCTGAAAATAGAGATTATAACAGAAAAACATTTTATACGTAAACAATTTACTGGTCGTACTTTCTCTGAATTTGCGCTAAAGATGTTATATAACGATCCAAGTCAATTAGTCTACCTTCCCATGATGTTATCCTCTCCGAAAAGGTTTCATAGTCTGATGAGTTTTTGACGGATTGTAACAGACTTTGATTGTCTCCGATCTAAAAGTATTTATGTACAAATAAAAAAAGAAAACATTAATTACTTAATTTATTTATTAGCAACAAACTTTATTAAGTATGTCTTTGAAATCTTTTATTAGCATCAAATTGGTCCGTTTGGAATCAGTGTGTAGAGTCAGAACGAATCTTGTTTGGAAATCCCACAACTCCAGTTCCGACAGTGCCTGTCGCACAACAATTTCACTTGCTGCTTTTTTCGATATCATCTACAAATTGCAAACAATAATACAGATATATATACATACACAAAGTGGTATTTGAAAACCTGTAATTTTGACTCTTCTTGAATGATAGTTTGCGAGACCGTTAGAAAATCTCGAAGGTATACTGTGTCGATTGGTTTCTGAGGAATTCCTAGTAGGGTGAAAATTTCTGACCAATGTTTGTCAGTGAAATATTCACCCCTTAAATACTGAAGAACTGGTACGACTTCCTAAATATAAAGATGAATAATATTTTATGAATGTTTAAGGGTTAAGACCTCCTTACAGTATATTTTTCTATTTCTATTTGTAAGGCTGGTGAAGGATTTTTCATTTTCGTGAGCGCTGTTTCCCACTTGTTCAAAAACTCTTCCAAGCGATAAATTTTCTTTCTGAATATGATCCACTCTTCGTTCATCAGTTGGTTAATTTCTAGAAATTGGTTTATGAATGGATTTTTAACGTAATAATGAAATATTTGAAGAATTTTTAGTAGGGGTAAATTTTAAATACATTAATACGATATTAATTATTGAATTAATTTATACCCACTACAGATTACCTCATATAATGAGGGAAAAATTTGTTACTCTTGTCACGCCATCGCCGGGATTCGAACCCGGGATCTTTGGCTTTACGCGCCAATGGCAAAGTGGCTTAGTGGCGAAAACATTGACGCGTAAAGCCAAAGATCCCGGGTTCGAGTCCCGGCGAGGGCACGACAACAGTAACAAAATTTTCCCTCATTGTATGAGGTAATCTGTAGTGGGTATAAGTTAATTCAGTAATTAATATCGCATTGATGTATTTATAACGTAATGTTAATATTTGCCTGAAGAGAATTCTTCGAATGGTTGCCATAAATCCTCTTGCTGCTTTAAATCAATTTCAACTTCATCAAAAATTGAAAAAACCGGTGGTTCCATGTTCAATCGTACGTACTCATTTCTGTTCTTATATAGAAGAAGAAGAAGTTTCAGTTTCTCGTCACTACTTTTGGTAATACAAACAACTACTTACACTAAAGTGTCCTTCTTTTGCGTTAACTGGTCCCATTGCAATCTTTTCTCTTTAATTTTGTCCAAATAAGTTTTTAGACTTTCCATGTTGTGTTGTTCAGTTCCAGGATGAGTTTTAACTTGTTCCCACTTTTCTTCAAACCGCTGAAAGTCGTTCATTAAGTTTTCTCTGGTAACATTCAAAGTGATCTTCATTGTTTCTATCTGCATAGGGAGAAATATTGTAATATTTGTATTTTTATCGCAGATTCCCTAACTTGCCTGTAGTGCAATAATATGTTCGTGATTTTCTAATAAACTTTCTAATCTCTCCCAGGCAGTTTGCAATCTGTTAACAGAATCTACTTGTTCCCTTGTCCAGCTGGACAAAGTTTTATACTTTTGGAGAACTTCTTGCAAAAGACTTTCCATCTGCATTTGAAAAAGTTACACAAATGAACGAACATACCTTTTAGAAAATTGTTTTACCTCCGGTTTTTCTTTTAAAATCTTTGAGAATCCTAAATCTGCTTCACCAAATTGTTCTATTGTTAGAAGTTGTTTGTGGAGATTAGCTGTTGAAGAGTCAATATATTGTTGCAATTTAAAAACGTCTTGAGCAATAGAATCTTTCAAACTGATTGTAAGTTGAGACCAATGATTTCTATTGTGATTTTCTAAGTCCATTCTCAACCATGACAGGCCTACTATAAAGCAACCAACTCTTTCTTCAGTACTAAAAGACCCCATAATGACATTGTTAGACATTATTCTAATATACATTTGAAATGGATTAAGTGATCCACTCGGTGGAAGCAAGATGAATATACCTTGGCAGTTTAGCAATTTCTTGTCCAAATGTTTTAGATGCTCTAAATTGAATGTCCCACTGTTGCCAGGTCTTAAGCTGAGAAGTATCCAGTCCATCCAGGGTTATCCAAGACTTCCAATGAGTTTTAACAGTTTGAAGTTGCTTGAACAAATCATCTTTGTGCTTGTTTACAATGTCCAAATGTTCTTTGCTCCTGAAAGATCCCAATTAAAAATTTAGTGTTTCATGTTTCAAATTGATTAGTTAATTCAACCTTTCCACAATTTGTGCAAAAATATTTCCCGAAACTGTCTCTGACACTCCTGTGAGTTTCTTAGGAAGATCCATAAATCTCTTCAACTGCTGGTTATATTTCTCTTCCAAAATTTCTTCCGAAGGGGAAAATTGTAATTCATTGTTCCTATAAGCCAAGTTCACATGTATTTCCGGTAGGTACAGATGAAGTGTATCGAAGCTTTGGAAGTATTTCTTTTCTAAGACAGTTGCAAGCTGCTTGTCAATATCCGTCTTCCACGTGGCCATATTTTGGAAACCATTGATTTGAACTTGGTTTACAATATTCTGGACGAACTTTAAGTTGTCTTTCCATTTATGGAATTGCTTAATAAGATCTACATCTTCCAAATCTGCGATCTAAAAAGCAAGTTGAATTAAATTAGATTAAATAGATTAAATAATGTTTCTACTAATTTATGTCAATAGCTTTTTCTGTCAACAAAATGCTCAACATTAATCAAATAGTTTCAAACCTTTTCTTTTATGTGGTTATGATAATCTGTGAGGAGGTCATTTTCATCTGATAGTTTTTCCACGGCATTCTTTAGTGTGTTGACGTATATTTCGACAGATTTGATGTCGTTCCATGTAACAACCTCCTGGTTTTGAACCAACTTCGAAAGGGCCACCGCGGTTGATAACATCATTGGTCTTTGGGAAGGTATCATTCGATCACCAATGGTATTATGGAAATTGGCTATCTAATAAAGATTATTGTTATACATTGTTTTGGGTATTTGAAATCATGGTTTAGACGATTTACTTGTTCCAATGTTCGGGCGTGTCTCATGAACTTGTTGGCAAGATCTGCAACTTCTATGATACTATCTGGTATGGTGTAGTTGAACGAGGCCAACTGTCGAACTTCTCCTATTAGGACCACTAAGCGAGGGGAATAATTAACTTCCATCATTTTATCTTTTGAAAATTGGACCACAGGATCGGTTTCTTTTAAACTTAAAAATGTTTTGTACGTACGTTATAAATACACAAAATATGAGAATTGAACAAATTGTTTTGACGAATATATTTATACTACTTTCTTTTTACCTCAAATGGTTACTTTTTATTTTAGTATAAATTTCGTTTGTCCAGGAATCGAAAAGTTCATGATGCTGTTCTCTTATTTCTTTCGTTAATTGCATTGTGGCTTGCTTAAGTTCATCATAACCATGTAAGTCGTTCAACAATTTATCACTGATGCCATCAACTTTTTGTACCTTTGACAAGACAAAAAAAGAATGTTATCGTATATTTTCCTTTTTTTTTGTATAGGTAATAAGAAGCTACCTTTAGTTCTAATTGTCTCAAGTTCATTATTTCAGCAACAGTTTGTGATGTGTTATATTTGTCGAAATCGGGTCGAACTTCTGAGGTCATTTGGGCAGCTAATTCTTTTACGTAATCTTTTGACACCGAAAGTAAATATTGTCGTTCGTTTTGTAAAATTTGTTTCACGATTGGCCTGCTTATCAATTCACAGTATCGAGAGCATTCGTGTAAAAGCTTAAAAACCGAAATTATGGTAATTATTGCAAAGTGATTTTTGAATATTGTACAAGTCATTCCAATACCTGTTGAGTGTTAGCTGTTGTATCAGAAAGCTGCTTCCTTAATTTTGTTGCAACTCTTTGTTCGGCAGGTTGAAAAAGATATTCAAACTTTTTAACTGCTGTTTTCCACTGACCTTCTGTATAAGGATCTGTACGCAGATATTCAACTTCTGGAATTGATTTGTTCCATTTTTCAAAGGTAAAAAGTAAGTAACAACTGATGCTTACCTTCAAACGGCTTAAACGTTTCGTTCGTTTTTAAGTCTTCCACTTCAGATGCGGTCAAAAGCCGAACGATTTGTCTATGGACAGTGCGGACATTCAATACCTAAAATCGTGTTTTTGAACGATAAATTGAAAGAATGATTTTGATCTTTCTGAATCCTCTGGAACAAACTAATTAAGACCAAATAAGTTTTGAGAGAAATTGAAAAAGTGTTTCTTTTTTATATCAAAAGTATTCTAGAAGATTCAGACGATATGTATTGTGTATTATGTTTGTACTTCTTTTAATCTTTCCACAAGTGCTTTTAAATTACTTGGGACATGTGGTTTTCCATTCCAAACGTGTAACGAATAATTTGGCCAGTAAATTTCAGTTAGTTGTTTACATGTGGTCAACCAATGTTCGCCTGTATTAATACACAAATTCAACGTCTCAAGTACAGACATAAAGTCTTCCGACCAAACTCTGGAATCTTTCACATGTTTTGATAAGCATTTTACCAAATCGAAAGCTGAAGAGGACAATGCGGAAGCGTGAGTGAATAATTAACTGAATATGAGACATAACGTACAAATTAGATCCATCAGATGCTGCATTCTAGCTTTCGGATAGGGAACATCCAATCTCCAAAGATCGTCCAAGTTACTGTGAGCATTTTCAAGTACGTCTTCAATTTCGGGAAGTGGCAGAGCTTCCAGAACTCTAACAATTGAAATAACTAATACTTTGTTCTGTACTTTCGTTGAAAAAGTCACAAATGCAAGGCAAATGAGCAATTTATAAATGAAGGAAATGTATTAGATATCTAATTAAGTATTTATTAACCACTTATTACAATATTAAAGAGAAAGGATCAACTTGCAGAAAATAATGACGTATTTAATATGGCATTAGTGTTAAAGTCTTCTAAAGGCACAGCTTTAATAAATAATACCTACCTGAAATTTTCTACAAGTTGTTGAATAATACCGCTAACGTCTAAACACTTTTGAGTATCTTTCTTTATGGCAGAAGTTTCTGATTTGTTCTTCCAGTACTCGAGCTCATGATCTAAATTTTGTATAACTAAAATTAGAAACAAAAAATATAATTACTGTCGTTGTATTACGAAAACAATGTAGAAGATATAACAGTAATTACCACTGTTTATTTTCAATCTTGGCAATTGTTTCGCCCTACAAGGGCATCTTCTAGTCTTAGGGTTAATTGGAGAAGGTACATTCTACTATTTTATTTAGTATTTAGTATTTAGTAGTAACAAAGATAGAACCGAAAAAATGAACAAATGTGGTGTATATATATTAAACTGTAACACATGCAACGCAACATATATAGGACAGACAGGGAGGACATTCAAAGAAAGATTGAACGAACATATAAAAAACTATGCAGATAAATCGGCTTTTATGAACCATATAAATAATAAAAAACACGAATTCAATACAAAAGATAATTTAAAAATTTTACATTGCTCAAATAAAGGCCAAAAATTAGACATACTAGAATCCTTTGAAATCAAACAGCAGATAAACCAAAATAGAGAATTAACTTTAAATGAAATAGAAAACGTTTATGAATCCAGAATACTAAATAAAATAGTAGAATGTACCCCCTCCAATTAACCCTAAGACTAGTATAAATTTAGAATAGTTATCTAACGTAACCAGTTGTCTTCTGAAGATGCCCTTATAGGCTGAAACAATTGTTAAGATTGAAAATAAACAGTGAAAAAATCAAATTGGTTTTATTTAGTGTTTCCTTTAACATGTTTTTCCATAAAGTAAAGGCCGAAACAATAGAGTAATTACCAGTCAGTACTTCATTTTCATTTCCTCGCTTAGAATTTTCCTCATTGGTTATGTTAGCTAAATTGCGAAGCCCAACCTGAAGATTAGCTAATTGTTTTTGAACAATTATATTTGTGGAAGTGCTATTGTTCTAAAATTATTATTACTTAATTAATAATTTTAATTACGATATCTATATTAAATTCGAACCTGATTAAAAAGGGGAACGAAAACATTATTAAGGGCATGGTACAGGGCAGTAGTGGGAGATCCTTGTATTGCAACTGTTTGTACCATGAACATATTGTCATCAGTAATGATAATGGGGCTACTTTTATAAAATACCACAACCTTTTCTGGATTACTGTCAGACAAACTCATCTAAACAAATATTTGTTTTTAAATACCTAGCAAGCAAATTGATTTTTTCTTTTTATTTATAGGCCATCAAGAAGATTTCTCATTGGTGATACCGTCAAAGTCTTGGTAAGTGTATTCAGTAATGTATATTGTAGTTAATATAACTACTATATTTTGATAAATTGGCAAATATTGTGTAACGAAACTACGTTTATACAGTTCAGTTGAGAGTATATTACAATATATTATATTATATTATTATGAGGTGGCTGACCTTATTTTCAAATTTGAGTTTGTTCCCATTAGTTTTATCCAGAGTTATGTACAAACTCAAAATGTCATCTTGACTTAAGAATTCGATTAAATAGTTTACATTTTCGACATTCTTGTCCCATTCATCTTCTTCAACTTTAAATCCAAGATGAAAACCTGTTGATCTTCATTTGTTTAGAACATAGAAAACAATAAAAATAACAAACTGATTACCTGCTGCATTTATAAAAAATCGAGTTTGAAAATTACTCATCACTTTTTTATTATTATTACTTTGTCTACACTTTGTGCTTTCAAAATATGCAATGTGAGCAATTCTTAAGAGATTATCCATAGTTACCGTTACTTAGTAACGAGACTGATACTAACAAACATGATGTGGGTAGGTAATTTTATTGATTTTTGTTAATTTAGACTAAGTAGATTTAATTAAAATATTAATATTAATGTATTTGATTCTTAAGATCAAAAATTTTATTAGAAAACTCCTAACCAGTTTCGACCACGAGGCCATTTTCAAATGAATCTTTAGATTTTTAGATCTTTAGATCTTTAGATCTTTAGATTATTTTTGGTGAAAATATCTAGTGTTACTTTGTTTTTGTTTAAATTCATTCAACATTTTTTGTTTGCTTTTCGGAAACACTGAGGGTGTTATTAACGTGAACTACTTCTACTGTAACTTGCAAAAGAAAGAAAAACCAAAACAAGCTTCAAGAATTAATTTAATATAAACAGTACGATTGGAAGAAGAATTCTTCCACCTGAAGAAGCCATCGTATGGTGAAACAGTTGTAGTGTTTACAATTAATTAATTCTTGAAACTTATGTTGGTTTTTATTAATAATAAACTTAGAAGTTGTGTAATTATAAAATATATTCATTTAAACATTGCTGATTCATTTAACATAATGCGTATTGATATCTATTATGGGTATACTGTGTATTATTTTTGAAGGAATTCTGTTATTTGAAAATCTTTTTTTTTTTTTAATTCACTCAAATTGTAAATGTTCATAAGGACGTTGTGGCTTCAATTTAATTTAATAATTTATCTTAGCTTAAGTGATATTTTTCATTTGAATTGACTTTGATCGAAATCCATGAAAGTCATTGAGATTCTCAATAACACGAAAAGCGACACTCTCAGGAGGATAATTCGAATGTAATGTAAATGCCTTTTTCTTATTAGCGTAATATTCATATAGGCGTTTTATCGATTTAGAGGCTTGAACATGACGTATTCTGAGAAGATTGAGGTTTGAACGAGGTTCTTTTGCAACTTTCCTGGTTAAAAATGCATCTAAATGCATCGTCAAACAAACCACAGCATTTATAGGACACACTTTACGTTCGAATATTTTGGCTTGATTAACGTTCATTGGAAATCCATCTATAATGTAACCGCTACTATATTCATAGGTGGACAGTAGGTTGTATTTCATAATTTCTACCACATATTTGTCTGGAAGATTGTACAGATTGTTCCTTTTTTTTTGAAAGAGCGCATTACCTTTTGGATTGTTTTCTAATTCGTATTTGAGGCACCTCTTAAATGAAATCAAATAATAATCAGTGGCTTCTGCCATGGCTTCAGATAACACCGTCTTTCCAGAAAAGTGTGGACCAGTAACGCAGTATAGTGGGAGCCGTAACTCCCTGATAGCCTTTAATTTTATTTTTTCTTCATTGGCGTCAAATTTTTGATTATCGTCAAAAATGTCGCCCTCAAACGTATTTTTTTGAAACACTGTACTATAATTATTTTCAAATAAACTCAGTTTGCGTTCATCAGAAGCGATTGTTCTATAACTTGATTTTTTAGTAAGTTCCATTTTGATAGATTTTATTATGTACGTAAATTTTTACCTTGACATTACCCATAAATCAAAATAATATTAGATTGGGGTTAATTGTATATCAGGGCAATTTTTACATAATTTCCATAAAAAAATTAAGGGGTGTAAAGAAGAGGGCGCATAAGGGGGTTTACTGTGCTAAGAAAAAATATGGCGCCACCATAATTATACTTTTACGATTGCAAAAAATAATGGGGTAATACTTAATAAATTTTCTAAAACAAAAAGTTCTTGGTGGTCTGTGGATTTAGTTTGACAAGTCGATAGTTTTATTAGAAAATAGCCTTCTTGAATATTATTTATACAGATAGCGTTTTCTGTGTTTATTCATATCTGAAAAATATCTATCGGTTTTGGAGTGGTACTCATTATTTACATCAATTAACTATAAAAAACAAAACAAAATTACATTTGGCTCCTCATATTTTAATTTTATAGCACGTTTTAAACTTTGACAGTAACGGATTATATTAAATTTGAATTTATTAATACTGAAGCAAAATTATTAAATATTTCCAAACGACCGAAATCCATAGTAAAATTAAGGTTTGGGCTAACAAAATCAGTTACAACTGGTTTCAGTGAAACAAAAACTTCTCACTCTAATATTGGTTAATAAATAAGCCTTTAATTTTTGTTTCGAGTTTTTATGTGTGTAGATATTATTATTTAAGAGACACTGCATATTTTAAGGAATTACAAATAAAACAAACTTACCTTTATAAAAGCGTCCACGAATAAACTACTAATAATTTTATTATAACACAAAATAGTGGAACATTTAAATAAAATGATTTTGAAAATTAAATATTTCAGTTAGTTTCCAAAAGTTTGTTTTAGTGATTTTTGGTGCACATTTCAGTAAATTATTGCCCCCACTGAAAAATACTTTCAGTGTTCTACAAGGTCCTCCTAACCCCATTGCCAACCCTTTTCCTTCCCTTTCAAACGACGATCCCCTTAATTAGATGTTTCAGATATTTCCAAAATCCCTTTAATTTGCTATTAATTATGACTGGCTTCGTTGAAACAACTTCTTATTAAGTCCATTAATATTTAATTTAGAGTATTTTAATAAGTTTAACATTTAAAAAGGGTAAAAATAAAACAACGATTGTGTGAAAAACAGTATTTAATTTTTAACAAAATACATGGAATAAATATCAAATATTGGCCATCATCAATTTAAACTAAAAAAATACAAAATCACGTTTAAAAAGACAGCATACACGTGAAAAATCAATATAAAATGTAATTATTTATTATTGTTTAATTTATAATATAGCGTCAAATCTGCTGACGATTTCCATATAAAGTGTTTCACTGTTCGTAGATCCATTGACGGGTCAAGCACCTAAAACAAAATAAATAAAACATAATAAATTAAAGACAAAATAAATCATTCTTTTTAATTTTTGACTACAAATAGTTTTACAAATGTTCATCTTAAATAGCGGGGGCGAATTCATTATATAATTGTACCGAATTTCAAGTCAAAAGCCTTAGCAGCAACTGAGATAATTCATTGTGGTGTCTCACCCTAAGGGTTTCTTATAAGCTTTTTTGTACAAAAAAAATAGATTAATTTATATTTACCTGGTCATTACATAACAGTTCAATTTGATCTGCAGTCATTCCATTAGTTGTGGATGCTGTGTCAGCATCTCCGCTTCCTGGAGACGCTGCTGTTCCTTCCCCTAATAATTTGTCTAAAATATGTTCTGCCACTTTCCTACATTGTATAAAATCGTTTGCCACCAATCGATCCGGCTAAATAACACAAACAATATATTATAATCTATAAAATTAAAAAAAGAATCACTGTGTGTGTGTGCTTACCTTCTTCAATCTGTCTTGCTTTAAAAGATGAGAAGGAACACTGGAATGTGGCTGAAGGTAAAACTGTATCTTTATAAATTTCCCGGTGCAATTGTCCTCCAAGTTGGACGTTACCCAACTTGGCACCGTTTCGTTCAAAAGTGCCGTTTCTGTGTCCCCACCGGCGTCGCCAACGAGCATTCTGTATAAAGTTCGACCACCAACTTCACTAGAATTAAAAAACGTTTAAACATACTTTGTGTAAGTTCAGGACAAGAAAGAACTTTTCGTTTTCTATTTTACCTAAAGATAAGTGGAGTGTGTGGGGGGATGCTGAAATACAATTTGTTTTCTTGGGACGTCTCAACTCCACGCCAATGTTCCAGCAAAGCCTGAAGAAGTAGCTTACCATAATTTACTTTCTGTTCTGGATCAGGACAATCTTTGAGGCCAGCATCCCTTGCAGAAACCCACGCGGAAAAACAGTCCACTTCGTCCTGGCCCAAGTGAATTGTTAACATCTGTAAGAAAAGTTTATATGAAGATAATTGAAATGTAAATTGAAGACTTTTTTGTATTAAAAATGAAAATTAAAGCAAATTATTCAATTAATTAACTAGCTAACACAAGGGCTTCTTTTTACCTTTTTTTGTACAAAACCCTTAAAAGGGGAAGAATTGAGATTATGAAAAAGTAACTTACCCCAGTTTTTAAGTCTACATTGAACCAATTAGGAACATAAACCATTTTGAATCGATTTTTGATTTCTTCTTGGAAATTAACAGACCCGAGGTCTTCCACCTTTTTAGCCTGAAACAAATAATTTATTACGTAATTTACTACAGTAAGTAACATCATCATTAATACCCTCAAGACATCATAAATAGCGACATTACTGTCAGTATCTTTTGTAATTATATGTCTTTTGTCATTGAGAACGACAGCTTGTTTGATTGCAGCTCCTCCAGGAATAAATGAGATCGGTTTTGTGGGCATACTTGTTTCACCTTTGAAATGTTTATCAGTTGGTAACTTCCAACACCTAATGTTTGATTCTGACGTGGAAACCTAAATGCAATTTTTATTTAAAATAATAAGACTTGAAAAAGGATCAAATCTTTTGTACCCAAACTGCCTGATGATCTGCTGTGAAGCATAGTCTTAAAACAGGAGCCTCTTCAACACACACAATCATTGAATTCTGGGGATTCTTCATCTCAGTCATTACCACCTGAAAAGAGATAGAAAAGGGATTTAATATTAATATGTATCAATTTACTTATGTTTAGGGTTACTTTGCCATCTTTTCCACCAGAAATGACATAATGAAAGTTTTCTGTGGCCAATAAGGCCCAAACAGAGTCAGTGTGAACTCTAATGGTTTGGGTATATCTAAAATGAACAACAGATTTTAAAAACTATTTGGAAATGGAAACAAGTATTACCTTTGAGTTCCTAAGTTCCAAACCTTTATTAAACCATCGCTACTTCCAGAGATACATTGCATTCCATCTCTGGATACTACAAGTGCCTTCACATTGTCTGTATGTCCTGTAACAAGAAGCATAATAATGATGTAAGAAGTTAAAGTGGTTTCAAGCACAGACCTTTTAATTTGAATAATTTGGTACATGTTCTAGGGTCCCAAAAGCGTAAAATCTTTTCTGTTGATCCACTGACTATCACACTACCAGGAGGGTTCATAGCTAAACTATAGATAGACTCCTTATTCCCCATGAGACTTGAAGCTAACACAAATCAATATAAAAACGTCAAATATAGTAACAAAAAGGACAATCGTTTTCTATTTACTTGTTACTGTGTTGTTGCTGGCAGTTAGGGCAGTTAATGTGTTGACATCCCATAAGTAAATTGATTTGTCAAAACCAGCAGATGCAACCTGTTCCCTGTCTTTGGCATACGCCAGGGCTTTTACATAATCTTTGTGAGTGCGCAATGTTGACATACAGAAACCTTTGTGTGCATTCCATACTTTAACAGTTGTATCTGAACTGGCACTTATTACTAAAAAATGTATTCAAATTTTATGAATTGTTTTGTGATGATATTAAATGGATAAAATATTTACGGTTTCGGCCGCCACAACATAAAACAATGTCATTCACCCAGTCGGTGTGATGTTCCATACTCTGCAAATATTTTTCATGTTCATAAACACGAACAACACTGTCTCTTCCAGCAGAGTATAAACGATCTAATGCAGGATCAACCTGTAATGCATTAACACCGGATCGATGTTTCTTTTCTTCTGCTTCACAAATTACCATCGACACCTGGAAAATTAAGGTTAATTTTCTCTTCTTAAAATATGTACAAAACTAGTACTTGGGTCTTTTTTCGACCACTTAGGCCTCCGGTCTTTAAATTAGCCATTTCGTCTTACAAAATGCCACTACATTCTTATCAAAATTAACATAAGTAATGATTAAGCTTAAATGGATCCAATGTTTTTGTTTACCATACAATTGTGAACCATTTTACTTTCGATTCCCAGCTGACAGCTGACATAAGGTAGTTCAGTAGCGTCCTTCTACTTTTTTATTTAACATACTCAGTTTCTTTAAAAGCGTTTCTTAGAAATTGTGTTATATATGCTTTGTAAGAATTGAGTTTATGTCATTGTTTTGTGAGGCTTATTCTTCCATTGATGCTGTTGTCGACCATTATCCTTTTCCAATTGTTGTTGTTGTCAGCCATAACACTTTTTTAATTGTTGCTGCTGTCGGCCATTATGTTTTTAAATTGTTGTACTATTGTTGCTGTTGTCGGCAGTGGCGGCTCGTGACCCCACGAAGGGGTGAAACACTTCTTTAAAATGGGAAACATAATTTTAACTACAGAAAGGTAATGAAAAAGTTAAGCGAACGGCTTTAAACATCACCTCTGAAAGGTGCCGTTCTATGACGCGTTGACCTTTACGGGGGCCTGTAGTCCTACACCCTCTAAAATAACGGCCATGTAACTTTAATTTATAATTAATTAACTATATCCTAATTACCCAAAAAGTTGCCAATAATTTTTGAAATGAATGTGGTGAAATTACTGTTTTCACAAATTAATAACTATTTTACAAAATCTCTATTTTTGTACAATTCAGAACTTTTGCACAGTTCTTTTAAACTTTCTTTGTCGATAGACATTAATCTATGTCTTTTTCTTGTTTTCATACAATAAAGTAAGAATAAACTCACCCTAATTACCACTACAACTTTAATTTGATTAATTTATTTGTTCTTGTACTACAGTCTCCAATTTCTACTGTGTCATATAGAATTAGTCAATGAATTGAAGGTACCATTGATAGCGTCTTTTCATGAAATTATTGATAAGGAAACTACAGTATATTTTGGTTATAATTTATTTAAAGTAATGGTTGGCACACATTTTTTACAATAAAGAGCAATGTCAATGTCCTCTGTACAGGGAAATAACTGATGTGAACAAACTCGAAAAATGTACAGTGTACATAAAAAGCTGTAGATAAGTACCTATAAGTACCTATTGACCAACCAAGCTAGGTACGAATCGATATTAGTTGACTAGTATGAGACATGATGAAATACTGATTTGCAGTTAGTACAGTATGTGCTCTACGCTATTAGAAACTTTTTAGCCTTTTATTACGTTTACCAGTTCTGCATTAGGTGGTAATAATAATAATCGTCATAATCATAATAATAATTAATAGATAATTATACTAATGATAATTAATAATAATAATAATAATTAACTAAATTCCATAAATACAAATTTAGCGACATCCTTTCTTATTTACAGTACACTATTACAGTGAATTCTTTGGTAAAAAATTAAAATTATTACATTTACATTTATGTAGATAGTACTTATACAGACACTAACGTGACGTATCAATTTATGAGCAATAAAAAAAGATAACACCTAACTACTTTTATATCCATTATTAAGTACACATAAATAATGCTTTAAAAGAAAAACGCGCGCTCTTGCATAAGGTATGATAAAAAAAATTCGTTGTTCAGCATTGTGTGGAACACCGTTTTTTAAAATTGACAACATTACAAAAGTTAATTGATTTCAATTTTATTATTTATTATTGTAGCTCTATTTTGTGCTATGTTACTTCGTAAAGTAGTGGATAACGTTGTTGTTATTTATTATTACAGTTATAATAATTATTAATAATAACATTATAAATATTATTTTTGTCAAAGCCATTGACACGTATGTCCCTAAAATGTCCCAATTTTTGGACGATTGGAGGAACTAATTTACAGAGATATACAGAGATAAGTAAAATAATGGAAAAATTAAAAATTAAATTAGTCTCATTCAACAATATCACAATTTTAATATTGCAATAATTTTTTTTCCTCTAGCTAGATATGCCTTTTCATTTAAACATACGTAACGTTAAGTAATACGTTATTTCCATCATTATCATCATCATCATTATTATAATAAAGCTTGCCACAGGTAGCCTATTTGTGTTAAGTCAGATCACCAATAACATTTCTCAAAAATAACTGTAAACTGTAAATCGCCAATAAATGCATTTCAATAAACATCATCATTAAAAGATTTAGTGTCTAAAAAATTGTACTAAGTATACAAGACAACGATTTATTTATTTATTTATTCATTTATTTATTTTATAAGATAACGTGATGGTTTCATGAATGTTTACTATCTGATTTTTTTTTCTACCTGATTTTTAACTGAACAAACTATGTAGGATACCTATACATATGTATGACAGTATACACGAACATCTGATATTTTCTAGAATGAGTTTTATTTTAAAAAATTAGCCTATAACAAGCATATCTACCTATGTAGTCAATAAGGCCTCTTGTAAAAGTTTCAGTAATTAGAAATAATACCGTAATGAAAACATAACAATACTGAAAGGTTCGAACATTTGAAATTGATATTAAACTCAAAAGTTTCACGATAACCATATTTTACACCCGAGAACTTTTCGACGTGGCCACATCTTGGCGTTTGTATTAAAAAATTACGATGAGAATCATACAATTTAATTTTAGTAATAAAGAAGTTAAAGGCATAACCAAAACACTTTGTTTAAGTTTCACTAAAAAAGAAATATTTATAAATCTGGTGTACTTGAAAGATTTGATCGTTCTCGAAGAATTTTAATACCTAACTGAAACAGTTTCAGTCTCAGACCTGTCAATAACATATTTTTAGAGAAACATAAATCAAATGTTTTATTTAAACCTTTTACCAGTTAGACTGCGCCAAGCATTTCATGACATAATCTAATCATTAAAAAAAGAAAAATAAATCACGTGAAGGCGTTGCAAGTAGACAAATGATTCACGCGCACAAGCGGATTGGTTTATACATTGCATCCACTTGTTTCAACCACCTTTTTAATGGTTATATTTCTCATTTCAAATGTTTGTTTCGGTATAGCTTCCATTGATCTCACAATTTTTTGCATAACAAACGAACGGTTCGGGTTGAGACTATCTTTCCCTCGGGAAATAATAAAATTGTATTGTCCTCTTTTCTTTAAGATTTTTCAAACAGCTTTTCATAAAAACCAAACGAAAAAAATTTTTTTTTTTGGTATTTATTATCTTTAAGAACAACAGATTACTAAAAAAATACCGTAAAAACGCGTGGTTATAAAAATTTCATATCCTAGCTAAATTATTACGTTAAAAGAAGTTTAATACCATCTAAAGGAACGTTTATCTTTTTTTATCTTTGCTCTATTTTTATGTTACTACCTTATGACTTGGTTATTTATTTATCAGAAGCGCAAATTCGCGTCATTATTGGTGAGCTAGCTTAAAATACGTCATAGCAAGCATCAATTTGACTAGAGTTGCACAAGATACACAAATATAATATTATCATTATTATTTTTTTTTAACAATCAAGTGATCTTTTTACTCTTACATAGTAATAATAATAATTATAATAATGCCACTATTTAAAATTGTCGTTATTGTCTTTGAGTTTGTAACATATTTCTTTTAAGTAAGTACTTATAGTCATATATTAACAAAATGTTTCTTATCTTTTTTCATTTAAGCACAAAATTTCAATATAATCAAGCGCTACCTAGCTGTGTTATTAATTAGTAGTAGTAAGTAGTAGTAGTAGTAGTAGTAGTTGTTGTTGCGGTAGTAGTAGAGTAGTAGTGGTAGTAGTAGTAGTAGTAGTAGTAGTAGTAGTAGTCAATGTTCTTACTAGGAAGATGGCACTAGTAAAGTCTGTCTACGAAGCAGTGTTTGTATGTGTTTTTTTGTGTGTGTGTGCTGGTATTAATTTAAATTAGATAATAACTTTTTCATTTTTTTTTTATTTTGTGCTACACATCTTCTCAGTATTTTGTAGGAATGTAAAGTCGACCCACTGTTGCCAAAGTCTAACCCCCAGAGATCTCAGTCTTAACACTCTTGATAGAGTCACTATGTAATTGTCTAATATTGTCACTGTAATTAATTCGAGTCTTAGCACTGTTCGACGCAGGGGCGCGAGAATGTTCGGCCACGGCTGTTGGGCCGGAAACCACCCTGTCGAATCCCATTGGTCGATTATCGTTAGTACAATTGTCGGAATTAAAGCTGCAGCAAACTTTCCCATCCTGTAAACACAAATCAATCACACTTTAGTTGTTTTGAACGTGCGTCAAAGACCGTGTAAAATGTTTTGTGCTTTTTCTAAATCATTCGTTTCCGTGAAATGGTGCTATTTAAATTCCAAATAAATAAAAAGAATTGACAACCATTGTTAATGCACTTTTCGTGTAATCTCAATTATTAATGAACAATTATTTCAACTATAATTGTCTTAAAATATTCATACATATAAGAAACAAAACAGTTGGTTACAATACAAGCCCCCCACTTCTTGCAGAAATGTTTTTAAATAATTTATAAAACAAAATAGCTCAAAATTATCTTTTCAAAAAATGTTTATATGACATACTCGTATGTTTAACAGGCACCGAGAGACAACTTACAACATTTTTTAACTTCTTGAATAATCTTCATTCTAAAATTAAGTTTACTTTAGAATTAGAAGAAAACCAAAGTATTAATTTTCTAGACCTATCCATCAATAATATAAACAATAAAAATTCTAAAGAAGAAAATTGCTTTTTAATGTTTCAAGGTAATTTCGGGTGTTTAGCCCTTTGTCAAGAGTAATTGTTGACAATTGTCAATTGACAAAGGGCTAAACACCCTAAACGATTGTAGAGTTTAATAAATTACCTTGAAACATTAAAAAGCAATTTTCTTCTTTAGTTTTTATTCAACAATGTTTCATAATACAATCACCGACAATTCAATTTCCTTCGATAAACATTCATTTTCTGTATATCATAAAAAATCATAGATTAATCATTGTACCAATGTCATTGATGATTATAACACAGAATTATATAGGATTTTAGTAATTGCAATGGATATCATACATCATTAGTTACCAATTTACTTAACAAAAAATCTATCCTCGTGTTAAAAATAAACTACAACACACTCACTTATTTAGGTTCTTTTTCTAAACGTTTAGGTTACTTTATTTCTAAATTTTCTAGTTCGACTATAAAGCTAATAACACGTTAGGCAGTATAATAAAAAACAATAAAAATGTTACAACGAAAGAACTTAAATCAGGCGTTTATCAATTAAATTGTGGAAGTTGCAATTTATCATATGTAGGTCAGACGGGTAGATGTTTCAAGGATAGGATTATTGAACATAAGAAATCATTCGAAAATAAAAAGACTAACTGTACATACGATAACCATCTTTTAGAATATTCCCATAACTTTGATGACAATTTAAAATTATTACATGTAGAAAAGAAGGGTCTAAAATTAAATTTGTCGTAATGTATGGAGATTAATAAATTAAATAAATTAGGCTTATTATTAAATGATTAAACTGATACAAATAATTCTCCTCTACTCAATCTCTAGTTCCCATAATTTGGTCACATACCTCCACCCCCTCCGGTTTCATTTAGTATTTAAGGATTCTGTATTTAGTTTTAAGTTATTATATTTCTACCTGAGAAAGCCACTGTATGGTGAAATAATATTATTGTGGATAACAATAAAAATTTTTGTTACCAACTGTTTTGTGTTTAATTTCAATATGGAGTTACAAGAATTAACAGCTTCATCGATTCACTATTTAAGAAACAGTATTTTTTAAAATTGAGCAACCCGGGACCATTGTTGCCATTTGTTAACGATCATCTTGCAGGCAGATCCAAAAATAAGTAATTTTTAGAAAGAAATTCTATAACAATTAACCAGTATATTTACCACTAATATCTAAACAAGTTAATTATTACGAGTCATGTAAACAAACTACTATTTATAGAAATCTATAATTTTATAATATTACGACCGTTGATGCATCAGTATTTCTTATATGTACGATTCATTTAAAATATAATGCAATTATTGTCAACAAATATTATTAAAAGATTATGCACATGCCAATTCCACACACATTCGTTTATTTTAGACAGATACACACAACTAAGTTCATGCATTTTGAATACTAACACTGGCAATACACAACTATAGTGTGCTCTTGGGAATTATTAGGTTGTTACATCTACAGGTAAAGTCTACTTAAACGGTCAATATACATATAATAATAATAGTATTATAGAAGTGGTGTTTTTTTTAAATTAAATTCGAGCAACAACAACATTTAAATTACACTACTACAGGTGTGTATATCAGGTTGTTAATAGAGAGTTATTAGTGTATTTAGAGTGGTGTGTTTACCGATGCACACAACACGCGACATTGCTCACCAGTGGGGCGCAGAACGGCACCTGCAAGGGAATTAAGTGTTAATTGTTAGTATGGCCTAGCTAGCCTAGCGCTATGCTGCAATCAGCCATGCCATGGTGTTGCACGGACGTACAAGTAAGATTAAATAATTTACATACATTGAGGGATTGTTAGATTTCCTTAAAAAAAAAACTGTCGATGTAACGATGTAACAGTTTGGAAAGCCTTGAGGTACAGTAAAGTTCAATGGTGTAGGTATGCACCGCGTCAGTTTGTCTATACCTTAGAGAATAATAACATGGAAGCAATACGCAATACCATAGCGGCGTGCTTGAGATAGCAAGTGTATTTGTACACCTTTTCTCACTCTAACGCGTTTTGATTGGATCTCTCTTCCCAAGCGGTAGCGCGCTTTCTCTACTAATCAAGATGTTCAGATACACTTCCTATCTCAAGGATCCTGCTATAGTAATATACGCTGCCTCCATGTATTTATGTTCTAAGAAAGATGTGTTTTGTTTTTCAATCATTCACATTAATCAGAATAGCCATGAGGTGGCAATAAATAAATTGATGCAGTGCAAACCCAAAATCCTGAACATAATCCAACACTCGCGAAAGTCTACAAAGTCTAACCAATACATTCTACAAGAACGAATCGAAAAATTTTATGCTGCAGTTAATTGTTACAATTAGCGAATAATAACATAAACATAAAAAAAATCCATCGTCAGTTTTCTTTTATCTACATTTATTGAAAGTTTGCTTTTCTACTATTTATTTATTTTATCTGAACTATTTCACCAACTAAATTGAAAATTTTACTAAGAAATGGTAAACTTTAGTTTTTATAAAAATCTTTGGCAATAACTTGGTAAAAGCCATATGCAGAAATTTGTCAGTAATTGTACGGTTATTTATCTTTAACAAAGTCCTTTTTGAATAAATTGACAAATTGAACACACGAAATAGTAGTCTGCGTGATTGACACGCACGTATATATATATTGTTGGTCAGCGATCACCAACACCGTTTTTTTTTTAATTTTTGTTTATTCCCAAGGAGGGGAAATCTTCAAAAGATACCCCCCGAAGAGAGGGGTAGTGTCGGATTCGCCGAGGCGCCTACCGACTAAAATCCCTCTTCGAGAAGGGAGATCAACCCGAAGGTTATGCATCCCTGGAATGGTTGGGAACGGGAAATGGATTTGTTGTGGTGGGAGGGATGGGGATTTTGGGAGAAAGGTGACGGTGGTCCACCTCAGATGGGTTGGGTGGACACTTATGCTAAAAAAGCGAAATTAGAGTTGAGCGAAGTGTAGCAGCTCAAAGTGGAAGGTGATAAGGCCTTCTAAAACGGTCGTTCTGTTTAGGGGCGAAGTCGGAGAGTGCCAAGATAGACGGATTTGAGTGACCTGAGACTGAGGCCCGGAGATTTGCCGCGAATTTGTTGCAGCTTCGGAGAGCGAAGGTAGGCCGGTTTCCTTCAGGATTTGGCAATTTCTGACGAACCAGTGGTACTCGAGTGCGGAGCAAAATATCCTCATGTAGGTGCCTTGGAGGATTTTAAGACGGTGGGGATGGCAGCCCCATATGGGAATGGTGTAGGAGCAGATGCTCCTGATAATTGCGTTGAACGCACAGATTTTGATTTGTTGGGAGATTGACCTGTTGTGGAAGAAGGGCTTGAGAGAAATAAAGGCGCCCAGGATCTTGGCATGGGTGGTTTGTATTTGTTGTCGTCAAGATTTCTATCGAAGACGACGCCAAGATATGTTACGTACTCCTCCATTTTATGAGGTGGTTATTTCGGTTCCTACGGGAAAAGAAAATTGCTTCCGATTTGTTGGCTTCGTTAATGGAGAGTTTTCATCTACGGTATCAGTTTAGGAGCAGGGGTAGAAACGTGTTGATTCTAGCGGCGCAATGGACAATGTTTTTTCTAGAATTTATAAAGGCGAATGTTGTCGGCGTAAAGAGCAGTGACAATCGAGGGATGAAATGGCATGTCTGCGCAAACCAACACCGACTAATTCACTTGCTACCTTGAAACAGCGTTCAATGAATAAGTACAGATGACGAGGTCAACGCCATCTGTAAAAATTTGCCACTACTTGTGAGTTCAGTTATTTTTGAGGAGGACAACGATTTTCTCCAGATGGCGTCCACCACAAGAGAGCAAGTAAATTTCAACATATCACTGACCAACAACTTATTTTAATTGTAATATATTTAATTAATACTTGAAACTACTTTCGATATTTTTTTAGTGGGAATTAATCAATTATGAAAGCTTAAGTTTTATTTTGTTGAATTATAAATGGAAAACCCTGAATGGTAGAATGTGGTGATTGAAGATTGAGTAAATAATTTAATTTGACATATTTTTTTCCAACAATCAAAATTTAAATTTTATTACGAAAGGAAAGTAGAAAAACAAGCATCAAGATCGTTGACATAAGTCGATGAAAATGGAGCACAAATAAGGCCCTAGCATTATGATAAAGGTTATAGTTCTAGTTTGCACAAGCACTGTTGTTAATTTAAAGAAGAAAAGTACTTGGTCACTGATTAGTAAAATTTTAGTAAACAAATAGTTAACGTATTCATATTTACTAGCAACTACCGTTACAAAACTGGCACCTACCTTGCAATTGCACGATGAACAGGGATTATGGGGATCGATAAATTGCGCCCCTGACTCGTACGTTCTGTCCAAATAAGTACATGGTCTGCCCGAAACGGACACGTTCCCAAAGAAACAGGGATCGTCACAATGAGGACAACAGTCTCCAGGCGATTGAACGCGATTATCGCAAGATAATGGCGGACACGCCAAATCCCAGCAGTCGATCTCTCCAAACAGGCATTCGCATGTTTGACATTGATACGACCACTTTTCGTTGTGCATCAGTAAAACATCTGCAAGTTCCTGATGCCTGCAAGCGAGTTCCGGATTACACTGTGGACAGCATGGATTCTGTGCCATTCCTGGTATGGAACAATTGCACGTGGGATCCCTGCACGTAACCACTCCATAACTGCACGTACATCGCTGGCACGAATTGTTCTTCGGCAAAACCGAAGATCCGTGGGCAATTTCTTGATTCTCGAATATACATGAGAGCTTGCAATCAGGGCTTCCTTCAGGTGGACACTGACACATGTAACTTCCTTCTGTATTAACACATTCAGCAGAAGGATGACATATGCGGCCGTGTCTTTCGCATTCGTTTATATCTGTCAAATTCAATTGTTAAATGAGATGATTGGTTAGATAACAAAGGTTTTTACCGACCTTGACACGAAGATCCTGATGGGGTGGTTTCGTATCCTGGTTTACATTCGCACTGGTACCAGCCAAGCCTATTGACACAAACGGAAGTGTTGGAACATTTGTGTTCGTTTGTTAAACACTCGTCCAAGTCCCTTTCACAATGGGGACCCGTGTAACCCGCTGGACAAGCACATTTTTCTGGGCTTTTGCAGTAACCTCCGTTCAGACAGCTTTGATTGCAAACAGCTGTAAGAAGACGTCAATTAAAAAACTGATTATTCAAAAAAGAGGGAATTAAAATCCTTATTCGTCTAAATATTAAGATCAAAGATCTCACATTTGGAACGCGTCCTACCAAGTAGGCACAACGAACCGAAAGCCATATCCCATGACCGGTTTCGACCTATCGGGCCTCATCAGGTGGGCACTGGCAGAAATGCCTTTACAGGCTATATTATAAATATAAATATGAATATAAATATAAATATGGAGTATTTGTTTCTGTTTATTCCATATTTATATTTTGAAATTCTGCATCCGTTATTAACTGCAATATTTTAAATTCTGTTTAATTCGGTTTGGAAATCATCATTAGACATTGGTACTTTTACTAAACGATGTATAAAAGAGTTAAAGGCAGCTAGCTTATGGGATATAGGATGAAAGGAATGTGTATGTATGATGGTGCCTGTATGGGTAGGTTTGTGAAATATGTTAAATTTATGTTGAGAGTCAACACGAGTGATGGTTAGATCTAGAAAGTTTAGGGAATTGTTTATCTCTAATTCTATAGTAAATTGATTTATTGACTTGTAAAGATTGTCCTAAAGTGTACGTCGGTCAGATTGGCAGGATATTTGAGATCCGCATAAATATTGCGGTAAAGCAATACAATTTTCGTGAAACTTTTTTGTTGTTTTATTTTCGTAAAAGTATGGATAAGTTTCATCAAGTACTAGCTACTACCATAAAAAAATATTCTTACGTTCACAATGGAATCCGTCTCCGCTGTAACCGTTTTTGCAAATGCAGTAGTAACTTCCTTGAGTGTTGATACAATCTGCATTAACGTCACATTCGTGAGCGGACGTTTCACATTCGTTGATTTCTGCGCAATTGTAGGCGTCTACTCTTCGGTAGCCTTTTAAACATTCGCAAACGTAAGATCCCAAGGTGTTGACGCATTTTGTATTCAGTTGGCAATAGTGACCGTCTGAACCACCTTCTTGTTGACATTCGTCGACATCTACCAAACAAGTGAACATTCAGAATTTGCACAGAGACTATTCGAGATAACTTATCAGTGTTTGACCAAATTCATTTTCCGCTTGTGTTTATTTATCTAATTATCAAAACAGTAGGAAAAAGTGACTGCAAAGGGATTGTTTGAACCGAGCGGCTTTAATGGATTTGGTCAAGTTTGAGATAAATAGTCATTTGAAGAAATATCTCATACCCTCGCAAATATCTTTTGTAACAGCTCGAAACCCATCAAAGCATTTGCAAGTGTAAGTCGTCCCAAGGTTGACACATGAAGCGTTAGCATGGCATGTATGGCCTTTAGCGCAATAGTCCACACCTGTTAGACATTTAGGTCACAAAGGAATTGTTAGTAAATTGTTAAGCAGGCATTTAGTTATATTAGTAAATAAGCATTTCATTTCGAGTATCAAAAATAAGAATGTTACTCTTTAATTGTATGTCGGCACATGTAATTATTACATCGGATGTAAATAAAAGCAATGAACCTAAACGAGGTCCAATAAATTCTTTTTGTTGGTAATGTAACATTTGCGTGGCAACAACAACAGTCAATCGATTCCAGATTCGACAGTCCATTTGCATTATTTACCCAATATACGTAAATTGACGCAAATGGGTCATCAAATAAATGACGTAATTTTTTTTGTTACTGTATTACCCAATTACCCCATCAATTGTTTGATGCAGACATGTGTTTCGGCCACTTCTAATGCGATGTCCATTTTAGAAATGGGCGAAACACGTGTTCGCGTTAAACAGTTTTGATGGTAGGTAATTAAGGTAACCACAATCTCCAATTTCTACTAATAATGATATTGTATTGAAGTATCCACGCCAATTATTGAAGCATGGGTTAAAAAAAGGAAGCAACTGATGTTAGACCCAGACAAGACAGGTATGAATAGGTAATTTTAGGGACATTATCTAACCTGGACAGAATTTACAGCAGTGACCTTGTACAGAAAATTGTTCATCAGTAGAACAAGTCAACTCTGGGCATGACTTTATAGGGTCGATACTTGTACAATTCATGGATCCATCGTCGCACACACACTTATAGCACTGCGCTGTAACTTCCTCACCGTCTTCATATGTTGTTTCCTGCATGTAACAGTTTCCTGTTTTAAATAAAAAGTAAATATAAAATCTTACTCAAACAAGAACGACCATTTGCTAGACAACATTTGTAATTAATGATTGTGAAGAACTCGGGTGTTTTCATGTCACAAAGAATTTTTTGAAGGCCGGGAATGAGAGCCATGCTCAGCCGCCGCCCAAGAAAAAGTGTGACCGAAGCCAACACTGAGGCGGTCCAAAATATCATTGAGGGAAATTGACACATAACTCTTTGGGAAATCGTTGGTGCGTTTATAAATTCACCACCATCAGTTACGAGAATGTTCACGGGATCGTAACAGATAACCTGAATATACGCTAAATGACTGCCAGATGGTTATCGGAGGTTCACAAGCAACATCGATTGGAAATTTCGCAGCGACACTTCAATCAATTCCAGCAAGAGGATGAAGTATTTTCGAATGGCATCATCACCTGTGATGAAACGTGGGTACACGTGTACCACTACATGCTCGAGTCGAAACAGACGGGTATGGAGTGGAGAAAAAGCGGCGTTGGTCCCCTGAAGGCAAAGACGCGCTTGTCGACCGGAAAGATAATGGCACTAGTGCCTTTCACGTTGACTTTTAATGCGTAATATTATTGTGATCTACTGGATGCAAGGAGGAAGCAATCGGTCAGATGTGTCGGAAGAACGCAAGGCAGAAATTAGATGCAATAGGCTGGGAAACACTGGAACATCCGCCATATAGTCCCGACTTGTCCCCATGTGACTTCCATCTTTTTGGGCCTCTGAAAGGAGCGCTTGGAGGCGAACGTTTCCGCCAAAACGACGTAGTGGAAGCATTGGTGCTCCAAGGGTTACAGGAACGTCCGAAGAGTTTCTACAATGATGGCATAGAAAAACTCTCAATCCGATGGGAAAAATATGCAGAAAAATAATAAATGTATCGAAGTCTAATTAAACATAGTTCGATTTTTTTTTACAAAACCAATCCCGTTTATATTCGATGCACTCTCGTATTTAGGCTTGTACGCGATATAAAGAGTCCTATATTTTATTCTACTGGTCTTGATTACAGCGTTCGCGAAGTGAGCTCTTGATGAAAAGGACGTATAGCTATAGTTGGCCGTTGAAACATAATTTAAAAACACACCAACTAATGAGTACTTCTTTATATTATGCTTTTCAAGAAAAAAAAAATACTTCATCAATAAAGTTGTCTGGCATATGGTCATTTTTTGAAGAATTGTTTTGTGTCTAGGTAAATTTGAGCAGGTGTCAGGTATAAGTTAACTAATCAATAGTATTATATTAATAAACAATAACTGATAGTATCTAGATTATATTCAACCATTCTGACAATTGCTCAAAATATCAAACACCAACGATATTGCAAAAACAAAATTCTGTTCCGTTTATCTGCGTATTTTACTATTAACTAGATATGAACATTATATTGGCTTAAATTATACCAAATTTCATTATTTCAACTTACTACGACATTGTGGACAACATTCGCCTTTTCTTTTTCTAGGATTTTTGCAAGGAGGTCCTGGACAGTCCACCGGACGGCATACAACTTCACCGTGCTGTAGGGTAAGTTATTAATGCGATAAATAATATAAATAAGTAGAACAATTTTTTGAATGCAACTGCTAACTTCATTGCCTTCATTGAAACAACTTTAGAAATACGCAATTAGAGTCAAATTCACTTTTTGGTGGATTTTGATGTAACCAATTTGGTAAGTAGGTACATCTAACATAATGTGACCAAAATTTGAATTCAACATTACAATTTTCCGTGTGTTTTCTGAAGTATAAGTTATATATCGTATGATTCGAATTAGTATTTCAATTTCAATTGAATGTGTGTTCAGTAGCAGCTCATAACAATGATGGTCTATTAACAGATGATTTTCTATACACGTAATAGCAATTCAAAAGTAGTATTTGCATTGATAGCATCAGGTACACGTACAATATATTAAGAATCTAATCTCGCCATTGAACGTCCATTAAAAAGGAGTGCGGGACGACTAGACACACAGTTCATGCGTACGTGACAAAAATGTATTTTTGGGAAAAAGTTTGTGCTCTTGCAGACGAGTATTTCGCGAGTAGGGTGTATATGTTACCGACCGAACCCGATTTCAGGACAAACTACTTTTGCCTAGGTTAAACTAGTTCTTCCTATACGCGATAGGATTTACTAGTATAGCTTAGTCCAAACTAATTTGTCCTAAGCCCGATAGGATAAACCAGTTTAGGCTAGTCCAAACTGATTTGTCCTGATATAAATATAATATGTTAGGTTATGATAGATAGGTTTTGTGAGATGCAGCTGCAAAAAAACTGTTCCACAAATAGATGCCAGTGCAAGAAGGCAATGATACTCTGCAATTCTAAGTGCCACCAAAGCACTCCATGTAAAAATAAATAACAATTTTAATAATTGAGATATGATTAGTGTTTCTATTAATTTGTTATAGTATGATTGTTTATATTACCAAGTATCCATAACTTTTAACGACGAATCATTATGGTTTTAATAAAAATGATTATTATTCCAATTACGGAGTATTTTATTCAGTTTATCTAGATATACTATAATGTTTACACTAGGCCACACCAGTTTATCCTAGAGTGTGCGTATTTATATCAGGATAAATCAGTTTGGACTAGCCTAAACTGGTTTATTCTATCGGGCTTAGGAGAAATTAGTTTGGACTAAGCTATACTATAATAGTTAATCCTATCGCGTATAGGAAGAACTAGTTTAGCCTAGGCAAAAGTAGTTTGTCCTGAAATCGGGTTCGGTCGGTAACATATATGTGGTTGTGAGTTGTATTAAATGAAATGAACACATGTCTATACGTGTAGCAAAAATTAAAAACATAAATAAAGTTGACTGTGGCATTGTCCACGTTACTAAAAGTACAGGGGCGTTTGCAAATAATGAAACAAGGATCGAAAACTTTAGTTTTCTTTAGTTTTGATTTCTCATTGAAAAACATCACTAACAATTTTGTATTATCAGAATCACAATCAGTTTAATTTTAATAATTGTCATCAATTGTTTTGAGCTGCTACAGTTTTATCTTATGACTTATGTTCAGTCATTAATTGGTACTAACCACGCATGCGCACAAATCACAGTCTTGTTGCCACGTGGCACCGTCCGTTTTAACCGAGCCATTGACGTGGCATGACTTTTGGCAGTCGCATTCCTCTACCTTACTGATACGGCCCTCGGCTGCCACTAACTGCAAAGCACACAATTATGTACAATCAAAACAGTGTACCGAACGCATAAGAGACGTTACATGGTAGTCCATATACCCTTTCGGTAAGCTCCTGAAGATGCCGCGTCAGCTCCTGCACGGTGATCTGCAACAGCGAAAATTGACCGCACGTCGGACACGTTGAGTCCAGCTTTGGACACAGCGACAGGTAGCCATGAGGTCCCGCGATTAACCTGAGGTCCGCCATTTTACCCTGCAAAAAAATTAAAAATTTCTCTATTTTTGCGATCTGATTATTAAAAGTTATTAATAAAACGATTTAGTGTATGCTGATGTGCTTCTGCAAAATCGCCCACTGCCGAGTAGTAGCAGTAAATGAATTCTTTGGATCTTTGGTCGATGGCATCGCGGCATATCCCCCTCAGCATGCACATTTGTTAACATATTTATAGCAGTCAATTTAGATAGTAACTGAACTGCATTAAGCCACTTAAGGTCAACAATGCTTCGCAATGTAAAGGTAACTCCAAGTTCCGTCTATGTACGAAATGTATCATTTTGTTACAATGTAAAGTGTGTAATTTGAAAGCAATATTGTAACGTAAATGGTTACGTGCCTACCACGTAGTTAGCTACGCCGTGGATCCAATTTAAAAAGTCGATATCCTTATTAGAATCCCACAAATAAGAAGCGTTCACTATTTAGTTTTAAATGAACAGTGCACAGAAAATATTGAAAATAAACAAACACGTTTATTATGATTAATTTATCTATTTATAGATGTATCGCTACTGATGTTTAGTTTTGAAACATGTCTCTCTCAGCTGTTTATAAATAGTCAATTATAACTTATATTAATAAAAATACAATTAGAGAAGTAAGAAAATATATGTTTATAACCCACTCTATCAAAACCTTTTGTACATATTAGATGTTTTGCTTAGTAATTATTAATAATTAGATGTGAGGGTGTAACGAAAAAAAGGTTCTTATTATTTTGTTTTTTCCGTTCACTTCTTGGCGGCGATAAAACATAGACGGAAGTAGAACTTAAAAATTTAGTGCATTTGACTGAAAAAATAGAAAATAGTACAACTCCAGAAACCATCTTCATAATACTATGGAATTAGTCATATTAAGAACTATCATTCAAAAAATAGATGATAAATATTTGCAGTACAATCGCTACATCACGGGACGCCACTGCTTCTAAGGAACAGTCATGCGCAGTAAAAGCATCAACCGTTTAGTTACAGAGCCCCTTTAGCTATACTACTACCTTCGTAGTATATTCTCAAAATAAATATTTTTTTTATCTATTTGAGTTTTGATCACTAAGTTTTAGTACAGACGTAATTCAATCGATTAAATTATTAGTATATGACTAATTAACACTTTTAAAATTATCTTTTTTTAAATACTTATTGTATCGCTGAACTCCCGACTCTACGATTTCCTTAAAATTTTAGTGTGTTGCAAAGTTTTCCGTGCTCAATATGAAGATGTATATATTTGGCCGCAATAAAAAATTTTCGCATAGATTTCGAGCTTTGAAAAAAAATGAAACCAACGTAACGTAACCAAACCCTAACCTAACCTAATCAAACAAAAAACATTTATTTTTTGATGCCATATTACGACCTTTTAGTCGTGGTGTTATTTTAATAATAATTTAATAAACTATTAACCACAGAATATTATTTTCTATAGACATATTCCTTTATTATTTCACAATCCATTTCCCATTAGAAAATCCAGTGGATTAATTCTTTTATGGATAAGTTATTACGTAATTAATTCTTATGAATGAAATTGACCTTAACATCCTTTCGTATAATGTACCTATTCTTACGAATTACTGACTGCTTCTTTGAAATGAAAAATTGCATTTTTATGTCAGGTACTCAACAATGAAAATCGGATTTTGTAGATATACAGAATTGTTAATTTCTTCATCTTTCTGAGCAAAAGAATTTATTATTTTCCGGATTATCCTGAAAACCTATTGGACCTACTCGTTTCCAAATTAGTTTAAAAGGCTAATCCTGCTTAAAATATTCAATTATCATGAGTAGATGCAGTAAGTGGGATAGAAAGATAGAGAGAGAGAGAGATCAATGTTGCGGCTTAATTCCACAAATTAACGTGGCGCTGCAAATTAAATTCCGCTGGCAACCAAAGGATCACTAAAGTAATTAAATCTGAATTATAAGTGCGATAAATTGCATCCCCTTTCATTGGGCGATCCACGTTGCATATTGCTCATTTATGAGGTATGCACTAACACACAGATGTACAATTTATAACACGATGTATCCATAGAAACTGATATAACTGTACACTTGAATATAGAAGTTTGTGTGCTATGATAATTTATTGCTTGTAAATTTTCCCGTACGCCGTTTATGACATTAATGTTTTCCATTGTTATTGACGCCAAGTGTATTGCTTCATTGTATGAAGTTATAGAATCTATTACATATGTAATAGACTAGTTGAGCCCGTCCAAACTTGGATGGATGGATATCGTCGTCATTGACTTAAATTTTAATAGTTGGTGGTCATTTAGCACGGTAGTTTGTACCATACTTTAACTAGACGTTTAAATAGTCACCCAATTGCAGAATATTGTATCTTCGGATGAAATAGCTACACCGATTTTCTTTAAAAAAATATATATATATTAGCACATTATTGTATAATGCAATGATTCGAAGAGACGAAATCTACCCTTTATCGGTCGAAATTGTTTTTTCAAGAACAATTTAAGCGCTCAATAATAAAAAAATATTAAAAAATGGTCATGTGACAGCAAAATTGACTTTTTAAGTTTTTCAAGCAATTTATCTCGAAAACTGAATCCTAAACGAAAAAAAGAAGAGAAACTTTTTCTCTTAGAATGACCCACAAACGAAAGTCTACCCTCGACATTCGTCTTCAAATGATAAAAATGTATTTCACTTATTACTTAATTAGTTCTTTGATTTAGTACTCAGACAGTTAGTTTTATTGTGACTGTAATATAACAGGCGGGCTGAAAAGTTCGTAGGCTGGCCCATAGGTGGCACTACTAGTATCAAATACATATGATTTTTAGTTAGCCCTAACCTTCAAAAGATGCGTGTATAAATTTGACAGCTGTTGCACTATTAGTATCTGAGTTGTAGCATTTTTAGTGAAAGAACTTTTGTTACTTTGAAAAAAATGGATAAAAGGGAATTTCGTGTGTTAAAAAGCATTGCTTTTTGGCGAAAAAAAAATACTGTTGAAAAGAAGGATTGGCTTAATAAACATTATTCGGACTATGCACCAGGAAAATCAACCGTAGAAAAGTGGTTTGCTAAATTTAAATGAGGCAAAATGAGTATCGAGGATGATTCACATAGTGGACGCCCCAAAGAGGCTGTTACCGACGAAAACATCAAAAAAGTCCACAAAATATTTATCGAAAGATTGTATGACCGCTATAATCGTTGTATCGCTCTCGAATGGAACTGAATTGAATAATAAAATCAAATTCTATAAAAAAAACAATTGTTTTCTATGCTAGACTACGACCTTTTCAGCCCGCCTGTTATACAAAATTAACTAATTAAACATTTTAGACCCCGACAATGGATTGCATGTCTATTTTTACCCTCATATTCACCATTTGTGGTTTTCGATGAAGAAATTTCAGCAATTTAGCTGAAATTGTTTTCCAATTGACCTTTAAAATTTAATTGCGGTTATGCCGTATTGTTGCCATGGTCCTTGTTTTTGGTTTTGACAGGACAATAATTTATTAAGCGAATGGGTAATTAACTGTAATTCATCATGAACAAACAGGTAGATAATTTATAACTGCCGAAAAAGCGGCCCCGGCGTCTTTGGGTTACGAACCCTTTCAATTTTAATGTGCTGGCATCACGCAATGTTTGATAAGAAAAAAATATCTAATCAGAACATCACCTAGTTTTTTAGATAGACAAACAAACGTATTAATATGTTATGAAGATCATGTAGGCGAAGTGAACCTAATAAAATTTTAATTATTTCTGAATAAGAAGAAAAAGACGTTCCATATGAAGTAACTTATTGTCATATACAGTGGCCGGCATCTAAGGAGAAAGTCTAGCCCCATTAGGGTGGGGTTAAACGACCGGTAGGCAGAATGATCACTGCTCAGCAAAGTTCAGTAGTGTAGTGGCAAACGGTTGCAAATTAACAGAGTGATATGTATTAACTTTCTTGTTAGAACAGATGAATATACTTACTTCCTTTAAAACCGTTCTAAAGGATACAACAAAAATATAACTTGAAGCTTACACAAAATTAATATTTTTCCCATATACTTATCCTTTACTAATAATCTTTAAATTACCTATTATTCCTAGATTTATATAATTAGGTACTAATAACCGTGATCTTCTCCTTATCTTCATGATGATAGTGAAATTTTGATTGTTCACTTCGCATACATCATTAAAACCCATTAGGGTAAGTAAATCAGTTGAATGAATTCACTTGTGTTCCGTGTTCAGTACTTTTTCTCTCAATGATACGCGCCGCTGAGCTACAAGTTGACGTTTCGGTCCAGCTATATTCTTATTGGCTGTTTCATTTATTGCTATGCTAAAAGTCTCCCCTTACCGACCAGTCAATCTGACCGTCGCTGAATCTCTTTAGGTGCCGGCCACTGTACTGTCCTGCCGGAAAAAGCAGCAAAACAAACTTAAGTGACATACGCTGAAAATAACAATTAATGTTGTACTTTCAGAAAGGTCGCGATTTTATAATTTCTAGTATCTTCGTTGTTATACCAAGGATGTTATGTTTCTAAAAGGTTCGATTGTTTCTTTTATTCATTTGTTACCACACTGAATAGCATAAATCAATATCTGTGCAGTACAAATGAGTAGTTAATAATAATTAACTATTCTACATTAATATACGAGTTATGATTTTTAGGTAACACTTTTTTGAAATAAAAAACAAATACACTTTTCTTAACAATTTATTATTTAACATGAAAGCCTGTACCGTAATCTACTTTTCTAAGCATTTTCTATCAGTATTAAGGCACTCATCGTATCGTATAATTAGCTTTTGTATACCATCTTCATAGAAGTCTGCTGTCTGATTTGATAACTACTGTAACACGGCGTTGATCACCCAAATACTTCTTCAAATGCAGGAATACGTGGTAGTCACTGGGCGCCAAATTGGGATTGTACGGAGGATGCAAAGTTGTTCTTAGCGAAATGATGCGATGAGATTTTGAGCTCGATTAGTGTGTACGGACATTGTCATGAAGCAGAACGATTTTTTTTTAAGTTGAATTGTTAGAGATGATCAAACATGGGTTATGGTTTACACGTTACATTGGAATTAAAACAATATTCCATAGAATAGCAGCATTTAATATCTCCGAAGAATGTGAAGTACGAGGGTGTATCAAATATTTGTTTGTTTTTTTTTTAATTACGGAGAGATCAGTGAACTGGTGGTAGTAGATGCGAAGATGGCCTGTACCGCTAGGTTTACCGCGTCGCTTTAGTACAAAAAGAAACAATAAGCGAGACAGAAGTGAATGTCTCTTTGGAACAACGGATTATTATTAAATTTTTGGGCGAGGAGGAGTTGAATCCAATTGAAAATTTGCGGCGATTACAGGCACAGTTTGGGGATAACACCCTGTCGAGAATTCGGGTGTTTATATGGAACAAGGAATTTTTTGAAGGCCGTGAAAAGGTCGAGAACGAGAGCCATGTTCACTGCCCAAGAAAAAATGTGATCGATGCCAACACTGAGGCGATCCGAAATCTCATTGAGGGAAATTGACACATAACTCTCTGGAAAATCGTTGATGCGTTGATGAATTTACCATCAGTTATGACATTGTCCACGGGATCGAGACAGATGACCTGAAAATGCGCTAAATGACCGCTAGATGGGTTCGGGTTGCCCGACTGTTATCGGAGGTTCACAAGCAACATCGATTGAAGATTTCACAGTGACACTTGAATCGATTCCAGCGAAAGGATGAATCCCAGACTTGTCCCCTTGTGACTTCTATCTTTTCGGGCCTCTGATAGAAGCGCTTGGAGGCGAAAGTTTCCAAGAGAACAACAAAATTGGGGGTCCATACTAAACCACAAGTAGTTGCATTATCATAAGTTTGAATTGTGTTAGCAAACTCATCTGGGGTTCTGCCCCCAGCCATTAGCCATTTGCACCAATATATCGTCTCTCATTTATCAATTGTTTTGGCTGGATTTAATAAAATATCTAAAACTTCATTCAGATGTTTGAGATTTGCTTCTTGCGAGCAACAGGCGTGTATATAAGCTGCAGCAGCACGTTTTCCCTTGGACATTAACACTATAGCCTCGAAAGTTGAATTTGAGGCTATCTTAAACGCTAAACATAACAGTATTGGCTCTCAATCCGATGGGAAAATAGTTTTAGGGCGGGGGACAATGTAGAAAAATGTATCGATGTCTAATTAAATATAGTTCGAATTTTTTACAAAACAAATCCGGTTTATATTTGATACACCCTGGTATGTAACAGACTTCTATGATAATTGGATACAAAAACTAGTTCTACGATACGATAAGTGCTTTAATATTGGTGGAAATCATGTGGTGAAGTAAATTAACGGAGATGCTTTCATGCAAAAATAATTTATTGATAAGAAAATTCTCTACTCATTTTGTTTTATTTCAAAACGATACTTATTGTACTTAAAGAACATGCCTCGAATGATATATGTATGTATGTTATAGGTTTCTCACGATTTTAGTATAGTATTATTATTTGAATTATTTTTGTAAAATGTCTTTTCAAGGGTGTTAGTGGAATTTCTAATTGAAACGATTAATGTTCGACATTAATTAAATCCTAATTATGACAGGTGCAGTCATAAAGGCAATTACGATTTTATTGGGATGGAAATATACCTACCTATATATTAATTGTAATGTCACGTACTGAGAACAAACTCACAGTATTAATGACCATCGAAAGTTTTATTGCTTCAATATTAGTACACATTTGTTATTGAAGCATTAAAATTAACATTTGAAGCATGCACATTGGGGTGATTATTGTTCATAGTTGAAAAAATTATGATGTTATTGCATTTTTAGTACCCTATAAACAAAGCAGTTAATTGGTAATTGTACGGTAGTGAATTTAATTATATGTGTATCTAAAACTGAGTCGTTCCATTATAAACTCATTCTGTTAAAATGTTAGTGTTCTAGTAGTCTTCTATAAATATAGAATAGTATTAAGAAGCCTAGAAGAACTTAGAAAGTATTTTAATTTTCATTTTAAAGATTCATAGATTCATTTATGCTACATTTTAGATATTAAGAATTTAAACACAAAATAAATGCTTTTAGATGTTCTAATAAGTTTTATTTATATGTTACGACCTTTGGGGTCTTCGTCGAGAGTAATTTACTTACTACTTACTTACTGGAGTAGTGTTTAAATTCCTAATATTTAAAAGATGTTCATAATTTTCCAACCACAAATTCTTTTGAAATTACATTTTAGATATTTTCGTGTTTATTAATTCAAATAAACTAGGATAATAAAAGAATTTAAAAACGAAAAATCATTTTATATTCGTGAAGTAAACATTTACCCATTTCTTTCAGAACCACAAAGAAATATTATATTTTTATGTTTAGAAAGATAAAACACATGGAAAGTTTCATTAAAAATTTACTTCGAGAACCTCGACAAATTTGTTTCGACCTAAGCGAGATCATTTAGAGAGGAATACAAAAAGATTACTAAAATTTACAACTAAAATTAGACTTAATACTATTACAAATTAAATAACAGGAGAGGGGAATCATAAACAGACATTTCTACTACTATCATTGACTAAATTTATTCTATTATATAAGGCCTTTTTAATTTCTAATGTCTCTAAAAGATATAAAATATAATAACAATAAAACCAACTCCAGTGGTATGGCGGAGCACTACATTATGTTTAACCATTCATTAGACGAGTCGAATGTTAGAGTTTTACACTCGAACGTCCCTAAAAGTAAAAAGTTATATCTTTTAGAGACATTAGAAATTAAAAAGGCCTTATATAATAGAATAAATTTAGTCAATAGTAGTATTAGAAATGTCTGTTGATGATTCCCCTCTCCTGTTATTTAATTTGTAATAGTATTTAAGTCTAATTTTAGTTGTAAATTTTAGTAATCTTTTTGTATTCCTCTCTAAATCTCGTTTACGTCGAAACAAATTTGTCGAAGTTCACGAAGTAAATTTTTAGTGAAACTTTCTATGTGTTTTATTTTCCTCATTCTTAAAATGCAGTTTCAAAAACAGTGAACCATTCAAAGTTTAAGTTTTATTTAGAATGATACATATTCATTGAAAATGAATTTTTATTCTTTTATTAAAATCCAAAAATATTGTAATATTTGTAATATATTTAGGTACATTATAAATAACTGAGTATTGTTTCTTTCTTCATTGATCCATTGACCATTTCGATGTTCTTCTATATAATATAGTTGACCTCAATGTTTTATTTCCCTAAACAGTGGAAATTACCTTTTCGACGTTATTAAGAAAATTGGCTTTAAAAACCCATTAAAACGACCACACGTGTACGTCTTATCTGATTAAATTACGTAACTTCAAAACGTCTTTTACAAAGCTATAAACTTTGCCTGGATGTATGCCAAGCCCATTCGCCAAAATATAGGACGCAACTTTGTACCTTGCTAGATTATTGATATTTCTCGTTCTACGTCAGTTTCTTTTTTGAAGAAAGAAGTAGGTTGTAAAAATTGCATGCACTACTAATGTACAATTGAATTTTTGTCGTATTGAGGATGGCAGCTCAGCTCCTACTTACATAGTACATAAATCTCGGAAAAACGAACTGGAAACTATTGAAACAAATTCTAACGACATTTCTTTTCAATCCAATAGATGTATCTGTGATAAGAACATTTTTGAAGTTACGGACACTTCTTTTCTAGTGTTAACTATATTTGAATGTGTTCAATTTGTTTTATTTATTTATTTATTTATTTTTCCTTAATAACCAATAGTATACAGATTATACCCAAATACATCCTTCAGAGACAAACTAGTTGTTTGTTCGACGGTTCGGTTGAGTGTATACAAAAAATTTATATTTAAAAAAAAGTTAATCTTAAACACATAACTTTGTTGCCATCTCAAAAATAGTTTAGTAATAGACAAAAGTATGGTAGGATCACAATTGATATTATATGACTAAGTATGTAATTATTTTGTATGCTTATGTATCTATTATTTTAGTTTGCTATTTATTTAAAGTTTTCTACCTTTTAGATTTTTGACTCAATTGGTAAGTTATTAAAAACTTTAATCGCTTTGATGAGACTGTTTTTAGTATTTTTGCCAGGTTGATCTTTGGCAAGCTTATATTTCTATTTCTTGTTATTTTATTTGTTAGAGTATATTCATTCATTAGTTTTTCATAATGAAACATTAGAGAATCATAGGCAAATATCCGTGAGAGGTTGAGGGGGAATTCAGGTTCTTTCCTTTTGTCTGTTTTATAAATTATTTTTATGATTCTCATTTGCAATCTTATTAGGCGATACAACGCATTTGAAGTTATTTTTTTTAAATATTATTTTAGTTATACTTTTTGGGTGTTGAGAGTAAAATTTAAGAATGCGACGGAAGTTGCAACTGTGTCTGTAATAAGTATTGTAATTTTGAAAGTGTTTTCTTATATCTATTTCTTTTATAATTCTTATGTACCTGTGATATTCCATTACCTTGATGAAAATTTGATACGTATTCAAAAAAATGTAAATGTTCTATGTTTATTGATTTGTTAGCAACTGTTTTATGACCAGTGTTTATTTAATATCAGTTTAAAGTATATTCAAAAATGAATTCGGTCATCAGAGATGGTAATACAAAAATTAAATGCCCATTCTCCAACAAATAATTTCACACATTTAGTATGATACACATTTAGTATGATAATTATCTAACTTTTTGATGAACTTTTAAAACGATAAAGCAGTCAATGTAACGACGAATCTTTAGCTTACCACATCGCTAATTATTTTGCTCAAACATTTTTGTTGGGGAGGAGGGGGGGCAGCGAAAAAAGTAGCCATTTGTAAAGGGCGCGGAAGCATACTTAGTACATGCATCAAGATAATGAAGTTTATTTAAAAGGGGGAAAAATAAATGTAGGGTGAGTGATTTTACAGAGATGGCGTCATCATTTATTTGCTAAAATAGCCTATTCTTGAGGGAGTTGTAGGTGTCGTACTTAATACAGTTAATTCATCTGTTTAATTAACTATTATATAAAATTTTCTTAAGGGTAACTGCAAAATACTTTGTGAGCATAATATTTGGTTTTCACATCTATAATTGTTATTTGTTGAATTGAGGAATTTTAAGACGATTTAATCTTAAAAACAATTACGTGTTTCATTCCCACCAGCTACTCCTGCTGGTGAGCGGGCAGTCCCTCAGACCTACACTGTAGTGCAAAGCCGCAGGGTAGGGCGTAAGGCCCCCTTCAGCCTCCTTGTAGGTATCGTGGGTATGGGTGGGTGGTGTGCTTAGGGAGAGAAAGATGAGACGGACGAAATGAAGACAGAAGAGAAGTGAAAGATTATCTGTGGAATATTACTGCCCCAGCATTTGCCTAAGTGATCCAAGGAAACCACAGAAAACTTGTACTAGAGCAGCCGAACCCGCGTTCGAACCGGTGACCTCCCGAATGCTAAGTAATGATCTAGAACACTAGACCACGCCTCTCGTTACAACGTCCAATGAATAAGTATAGACAGGGTGTGAACGCCATCCGTAGAATTTTTCTATTTATTGTGGTATTCAATAATGTTTAACAAGGTTGTTTTCTAACAACTTTATCGACTTGTCAAACTGAACCCATAGCGCTGCTGTTTCCCTCTTACGAACGTAACTACAAGCAATAAATTTCAACAGATGGCGTTCACTCCGCTATCTGTACTTATTTAAGGATAGTGCTTTAACGGGAGTCGACTAAACACGCACATACAACAAATTTCTGGTGCATGCTTAAATATACTTAAATTAGTAGCTATAAACCAACAGGAAACAACTGCACCTTCTAAATCAATAAATGCAATCTAAAACTGTTCAATAAAGTTAAAAAAAATGTTTTTCACACGAATGGAGTTGTATCGATTATAAAATACTTTAAGATGCCGCTTAACTTAATATTAAATTATGTTTCAATATGATCAAGGCAAATAGTTTTATAACACAAAAATGACCTGAAAAATTTTGAGGGAGTTTTCATGTGGGAGGAATAAAATTAGTGATGTTATTGTATTCTTATAAAACAACACTAGTACTGGTTTGCGCTTTGCAATTGTAATCGAAAGTCGATTATGAATTCGGTCAATTTTATTAACAATTTGACATATGGTAACATGCCACAAGAGCTAATTTGACTATCTAGCGTAATTAGTGCCGAAACTTGACAAATTAATACAAGAAATAAGCTGATAAATGTGCTTGATTATTCATTCAATGTTGTTTATTTTAAATCTTCCGAGTTTTCTAAATTCTAATTAGGCGTATCGATTTCAGAATTTCACCTGGTTGTAAATATTTCCCAGGACTTTGTAGTCAAAGGAATACTTCGATTCCAAAGATTTTGCTGTTTTTCGTTGAAGGTATCTTCAGTGATGACTTGGTTGATGTTGAATCATAACTGATAATAATCAGTTCGAGCCAAACTACCACTGAAGAAGCCGTCAGCGAAGGTGACAAATTCAGATTCAGTTTGTCAAACAGATACTATCATAAGGCGTTGTCAAATATATGAAATACTGTAGTTAGCTGTAAATATCAGTAAATGGCGATACATTGGCTGTAATATATTATTTATGGAACGACTTCGGTTTGATCAACAATTTATTGAAGATACCTATGGTGTGCTGATAAAATCTAATATCTAACATGTTATTATTATTAGATTGTTAATAATAATCTAATGAGTTCGAAATTGCAATCCACATCTAGTAATTTCGATAGTGTTTTAACCAAGAACTGCATGTTCTGTAATGACAAAACGTTTGGAAACGAAAAATTCGATGAATTTTCCCATGAATATGAAAACAGTCTAATATTGTAATTACTTAATTAATTGTCTGCCTTACGGTCGGTAAGGAATAACGAATGGAAGTGTTTTTTATTTCTCCAAACGCTTTGGATTTTTTCTTGCCTGTACATGGCCCCAATTGTTTTTATATAATTCTCATTGCCATTACGAATAGTAACAGGAGGGCTGAAAAGTTCATAGGCTGGCCCATAGATATACTAATATCAAATACATATGATTTTTAGTTAGCCCTAACCTTCAAAAGACGCGTGTATAAATTTGACAGCTGTTGCACTATTACTACCTGAGTTATAGCATTTTTTATGAAAGAACTTCTGTTACTTTGAAAAAAATGATAAAAAGGAATTTCGTGTGTTAATAAAGCATTGCTTTTTGGCTTTTTGGCGAAAAAAAAATACTGTTGAAACCAAGGCTTGGCTTGATAAACATTATTCGGACTTTGCACCAGGAAAATCAATCGTAGAAAAGTGGTTTGCTAAATTTAAACGAGGCAAAATGAGTATCGAGGATGATGCACGCAGTGGACGCCCCAAAGAGACTGTTATCGACGAAAACATCAAAAAAGTCCACAAAATAATTTTTGATAATCGTAAAGTGAAGTTGATTAAGATAGCTGAGACCCTAATGATATCAAAGCAACGTGTTGGTCATATGTCACATGTGAATGAATATTTGGATATGCGAAAGCTCTGTAGAAAGTGGGTGCTGTGCGAGCTCACAATTGACCGACCAAAAACAACAACGGATCGATGATTCTAAGCAGTGTTTGGAGCTGTTCAATCGTAATAAATCCGAACTTTTGCGTTTGCGTCGATATGTGACGATGGATGAAACATGGCTCCATCATTTCACACCGGAGTACAATTGACAGTCAGCCGAGTGGACTGTGGACTGCACGTGATGAACCGACTCCAAAGCGTAGAAAGACACAAAAATCGGCTGGCAAGGTTATGGCATCAGTATTCTGGGATCTGGGGTGCTCATGATATAATATTCATTGACTATCTTAAAAAGGGGAAAACCATAAACAGCGACTATTACGTAGCGTTATTGGAGCGTTTAAAAGACGCAATCGCGGAAAAGCGGCCTCACTTGAAGAAAAAGAAAGTGCTGTTTCATCAAGACAATGCACCGTGTCACAAATCAATGAAATCGATGGCAAAATTCTATGAATTGGGCTTCGAATTGATTCCGCATCCACCGTACTCTCCAAATCTGGCCCCCAGCGACTTTTTTCTGTTCTCAGACCTCAAGAGGATGCTCGCTGGACAGAAATTTCGCGCCGATGAAGAGGTAATCGCCGAAACTGAAGCCTATTTTGAGGCTAAAGACAAATCATTTTATAAAAATGGTATCGAAAAATTGTATGACTGCTATAATCGTTGTATCGCCCTCGAAGGGAACTATATTGAATAATAAAATCAAATTCTATCAAAAAATACTAGTTTTTTTCTATGCTAGCCTACGAACTTTTCAACCCGCCTGTTAGAATGTTGTTGTAAATACTATATGATAAAAAATACCGTTAACCTACCTTGAAGTGATAGTGTTGATTCCTTTGGCCCACCCAGATTTGCTGGGGTGCTGAGAAATTTCTGTTGGGCGCTCCAGGCCTTAACAGTCTTTTATAAAGCGGATAACAATCGACGAATAATTCGGCTTGCGACCCGCTTACCGATACCGCGACCCTGTGCCAATGGTCGTCGGCCAAACTGTACGCGAACGTTTCAGTATGTACAGTCGCGTCAACGCGGGACGTGTAGTGCAATCGCACTTCGTTCCTGCGACCGCTGGATTGTATTTCCAGGTAGCGATCGGGACCGTGCGCTACGCTCATTATGCTGCCCGTATTGCCTTTCTCTTGCCGCACCCAGGCTGCTATCGTGAACTCAGGACTGCGACGTAACAAATCCGTCACCTCTGCGAATGCTGATGGAGGTAGACGCAAGTCTCGGTAATTTCCTGGAACAAAAGAAAAGAAATATAGAAATTAAAAGTTCAGTGAGCATTGACATCAAGCAAGACTCGATCAAAAAGTTCTATTGCTGTTGTTGTAATATATAATATAATTTACTGCTGCATCTTTTCTTTGTCATTCTGTAATACTCTTCACCACAATTATCTGTCTTTATACCTTGTATTCACCCCCTGCAATTTATGACCTACAGCTGCCTACAACCCTATATCTTCATCGTTCTATTTCTTCCGCCTCTTTTCTCCCTTAAGTTAAGTCAGTGTTGAGTAAATCGCCGCCAAATAAACAACGAGTATGCGCACCCTTACAATCATACATTGTAACACCGCACCCATTGTGATTCATCTCGCTATTCTTTCAACTTCTTCCAGCACTTGATTGATACCAAATGTACATTTTGTAAATAGTGTTAATAGACGTTACAAGCAAATGATTTGCGTATTAATCAAAAATTTAATACCTGCAACCCTTTAATTAGGTTTGTCGGGACGTTTCATGTACTACCACCGCACCCTTAGGTTCACTTGAGATCTATCGAGTACATGATACAGCTGTCATTACGACCACAAGTCGATTTCTACTTTATGGTTTTAATGTCTATCTTAAAGAACCTCGTTGACGCTAACTAGGAAATGAATTGTGACTTGCAAAAAAGATGGTGCTCAAACCCAGAAGTTTGTTCAGGAACCATAAGATGTTGGGGATGGGATGAATGGGATAACCACAAGGGTTTAGAATACAATAGCTCATGTTCCATCGCTTTTTATTAAAACTGATAATTAAATATAAATATGAAATCAATAGAAACAACCACTCCGAGGGCTAATACCCCTTTCGGCATTGAATTACACTGTTAATTCCGAACGATTCTAAGATGAAGATACCAATCCAAAAAAAAAAGGTATTAAAATGCTTTTTATGTAAGACGCGTTCTAAATGTGGGATCCATAATCCTTTGTAATTAGGCGAAAAAGGATTTTAATACCTTCCTTTTTTGGATTGTTATCTTCGTCTAATAATCGTTCGGAATCAAGTGTAATTCAATGCCGGTAGGGGTATTAACCCTAGGAGTAGTTATTTCTATTGACTCCATATTTATGTAAAAGCTTTTCTGCCAGCGCCCACCTGATGAGACCTGATAGGTCGAAACCGGTCGTGAGATAAAGCTTTCAGTGCGCTGTGCCTACTATGTAGGATGCGTTCCAAATGTGGGATCTGTGATCGTTTATAATTAGAACAAATAGGATTTTAATATCTTCTTTTTTTTGAAACTGATAATTGTTAGAAAAATCATAATGAGACCTAACAGAATGAAAGAAATATATTACCATTAACATTTCAAATCAGTTTTCAAATGATGAGAGCTTGCAAAAGACCTTGTCTCATGAAACTAGAACCGTCGTATTGAAACGAGCGTGTACGTATGTGCGGTGAATCGATTAGCACTGACTTACCCCGAAGGCGGCGAGTTTCATGTTGAGAAAAATCGATGCCGGACAATAGACGCTCGAGAATATTCTGTTGTCATAACAAGTCGTTTTCTTTGGAAAGCGGTCGAAATATATTCGGTAAATATATACCCTCGTCTCTGGGTCAGCGAGACAGTTGATTTCCGGACGCGTAATATAAATACTCAATAACGAGATACAAAGTGATGTAGATAATATAAAGTGATATAACTAAAGTGCATTATTGTTTGTCAGATAAATAAGTAGTTTAAGTTTGTTAGTAGTGTTTAAGTGATTAAATAAATAGTTGTAAATAAATAATTGTTAAATAAATAAGTGAAGCAGAAGATTCGTTACAGCATCATACCTTTTTATCTGCAGCTATCGATGTGGAATTAATTTAGATTATGACCTGGTTTTCTAACTTTAGACTTAATTATTTAGTACTGTGTACTTGTATTTAAACAGAAGTAGGTTAGAAAACCTCGAACTACTTTTCGAAACAAAAATTGGAAACTTTGAAACCGTCATGGAATACAACAAGTAACCTTTCTACTGTCTACATTCGGGATCTACATTTGTGTTAATATGAGTGCTCCAGCTACACTGACATTTATATTCTGTACATATATAGAATATATACACATACACGTACATTATACCCTCAGACAGTTCTAGTTCCTAACGGAATATCGACCAGACTTCTTGGAACCTTTTTTACTAGTCTTTCCCGACAGGCAAGACAAATGGGAATGTTACAGGACGAGAACTGTTTAGTATTAATTAATTTGCTTATATACACATACAAGTGGGTTGAAACTGAATTTCTGATGAGGTTATGCACACTACCCTGCTGGGCCCTGGTCCCATCGATTGGCACCAACATAACACATATTTGTATTCATGAGAAACTCTTTATTCTCTCTTTATTCCTTCATACATATTATTCAAACTATTCAAAAAGTTAAGCGATATTAGAAGATACCTAGAGGAAGAAGATAGAACATCAGGAAACACTGAAAGTGGAAAAATAAAAAAAAAAGAATTGAATTATCTGGAATGATCTTTATAAGAAATGGGCTCTTGAGACAGGGCCGCAGCCAGCCCATGATACTAGGGGGGGGGGGCTAAGGGACTTTTTTTGGGGGGGGCGCAATTAAAATAATTGGAAAGTCTCAAAACAGTTGTAATTTTCGCAATTTAAAGTCATTAAATTTTCACATTAACTCAAACAAATCAATATTCTTCGTATAAACTTTTTCAAACGCCAAATCAATTAAATTAGCTTGTCGTTGGTGCTTCATAGACATTCTTTGGGGTCTGTTGATGGTTGATCCGTGTAAGTACCGAAAATGCTGACTCGCAAACAGATGTATTACATCCATAGGTACGGCAATTCGCTAAAAGCTTGTAGGTGTCCTCAAATGCATTTCGTTGGTTATAAATTTTAGCGAACATGTCGTCAGGGTTCTACTTTGAGCAATAATTTTTCACAACATTTATTTCGTATGGTCATGGTACCTGGATTTCTAATTTCTTCAGAATTCCTATTTCATCGATGTTCAGTATCTCGACATTTGTAATGGCCGTACAAAGATCTTGGTTATGAGAAAATCTCAAGTGCAATTCCGCAAGCATCAAATCCAAAGTTTCCATGTGTAAAGCTTTCAAAATAGTGAAGGATCGTCATCGGTTTCAGATCTTTGACCTATTTTATCAGCAATTCGGTCCATCTTGAGATATGTCATCCGAATTAATATTAAGAACTGTTGTGACTTTATGAAAGATGTCATCGAAGGATATATCATTCCTCATTCCTTCCAAACATTGAATGACTGCGTCGGCAACCCTGATGTAATCTATTAACCTCGACTCCATGGACTGCAAAATTTTGTCAGCTGGTTAAATTATTTCCAAAAAGTACTTTATGAAGCATAGGCAAAATCGAAAATCAATTTTTCGGATGGTGATAAGAATACCAGTCCCTTCGGCCACATATTCCCCATTTACCTTTTTATTCGGCGCGACCTTTTCCAAGGCTTGTAAGATGCTGGAATAGTTTTCAAAAATGACTTTGGTAGTTTGTAAATGTCCACTCCATCGTTGTTCCAGTAATCTTAATAGAGACCGACGCCCATAGAATTTTGGAACGGTTCCACGTTTCAAAAATGTATACAATAAAGAGCTCTGGTCAAAATCAATTTCGTTAACGACTTTTACTATAATCTATAATCCTATAAATTCCGGCTGTTGACTGAGGGGGCTGAGATCCTTCTTGGGGGGGGGCTCAGCCCCCTGGAGCCCCCGTGGCTACGCCTCTGGCTTGAGAAGATTGTTAGTTATCATAAAAATTAATGAATACTTAAACTACTAGAAGAAGATGCCAGTTTCTCAGTTAGGGATCAAATCACGCAATGATTGAGTTGTGTATTACTACCATAATAGCAATTGTAAAATGAAACATCGTTTTGGAGTATTAAATTATATTATTGTAGTCCAACTAAGGAAACTCCAGAATAACAGAAACCGAAGATCACGTAATAAAAGTTTATACGATAAAATTACGACGTTTTAGCTTTATTATAGGAGCCACAATCCGCTCCGCTTATGATGCAATAAAATCGAACAATCGCCCTCACGGCTGTAAATGTGAACTATTTACTTTTGCAGTGGCGACAGACGAACTCATCGTTTTACTGCGTAATTGTGCTCTTATAACAACGATTCTCATCTTACGAAAATACACATACACACACACACACACACGAACTGCTATGCATTTTACATAATTCAATTCAAAACAGCTATGAATTTCTTTCAGTTCTTCCTTCCACTAACACTAAATTGTGGAATTGGAAATAAAATTCGATATCCAGGTTTTATATCCGTGGTATGGGATTGGATCTTCTTCTTCGCTGGGTTCGCGAATGGTGCTGTCTTTTCTACGTATTAGTAGTTGCTGTTGTTGTCGAAGGCATAGAGATCTTTGCTAATGTTAAGTGTCTTGTTTCAGGAAGATTACGCTCACAGCAGGGGATAAAACGACGAAAAGACGACACCATCCGACAATACCAGATCATACCCATCACTTTTAGTAACGCTGGTTATGAAAGCTTAAGCCTTTTCATTATTTCATAAAAGGTCTATTAAAAAAACAACGGGGAAGAAGTGTAACATTTACTTCCTTTAGTTTTATGAAATTTCGTCACAGGGAAGCGTGCCAAACAGTATGTCAATTTACAAGACTCGTTCGAAATGTGGGATCTGTGATCCTTGAAATTTAGACGAAAAAGGATTTTAATGCCTTCTTTTTTTGAATATGTTATATCTTCGTCTAAGAATTCATTGGAATTAACAGTGTAATTCAATGCCGGTAGGCGTATCAGCCCTCGGAGTAGTTGTTTCTGTTGATTCTATATTTATATTTATATTTATCATATAGCCTGTATAGATCGAAACCGGTCGTGGGATATGGCTTTCGGTGCGCTGTGCCTACTGCGTAGGACGCGTTCGAAAAAAGGACTTTTATGCCTTCTTTTTTTAAATATATTACAAGAATCATTTGAAACATTTTTGGACATTCTATAACTTTTTCCTGTTAAGTTACATTTTGATGTTAATATCTATCAAAAAATAATAATAACATTATGAAAATCAGTCAATCTTCTAACTTATAAAATAATAATGGCCTTTCAAAGACGTGCTCTATTAGTTCCTAATTTCAAATTTTTAATTTTGTGAATATATTTTTTTATTTTAATTTTTTTTATTTAAATTTAATTTTAAATTTTTAAACTTTTTCCACACAACTATATATGTAAATTGCAAAACTAAATAACTTAGGAAAATTTCTTGTCTACACAAAAATGCCTTGCCCCCTGGCACGTACAAGTTGCCTATTAAAAGTAACAAAAAAATTTCCAAATTTTTCTACTAGGTATCTACTTATCTAATTATTAATTTGGCAATATTCCATAAATAATCAATGAAATAATAAGTAAATATTCACAAAACGTTTTATTTAAAGTGTAAAACACAAACTGTATCTTCTTCAGGTATGAGTAATTATTACTAAATTTTAAGGATAACTTACATCCTTAGATAGTTTACAATTGGTGGAGGGGTCGTGGTAGAATAAATTTAGTAGGGGGAATTCTATAATAAGTTTAATTAAATAAACCCACCACAATTGCAAACTATTAAAGAATGTAAGATACACTTAACATGTAATAGTAATATAAAACGTTTTGTAAAAGTCTACTTAATGTTGATATTTTGTCACAAATAAAACAAACACAGTTCCACTTAGAAGAAGTATTAATTGTGTTAATAATTAATTAATACTTCTTCTGAAGATACTTATGTTTAAGTGAAACAATTGTAAAGAATAAAGTGATTTAAAGTGGAACTGTATTTGTTTTATCTGTGACAAAACATCCATGATAATGAAGTTCCATAAAGTAGAGGCCGACACAATTCACTACTTAATGTGTTTTATTGATCATGGATCTTCCTCAAATTAAATTTTAAACCATGAAATTTTCCATAATTTTCTAATTTCAAATGTTATAAATAAATAAAATGATACGTGGTAGGGTAACTTACTTCTATTTCCAAACGACTTATACGAGAAAGTAGATTTTGGTGTAAAGCTCACCCTCGTAAACAAACAATAGCTTTGCGACGGTATCACATATCATCGGAAAACGGAAATACTTCCCTCCTGAAGTTTATACCATTTACAATTAGAAACATGAGAGACACATCAATAGAAATTACTGTTAGTTTCTATCAAAGGGAGAGGGATATTTATTGCATTATTTGTTGAGTAATAAATCTCTCCTTATGTACATAAAATAATATACATTCGAAGATATGTTTTTAATGTGATTCAGGCAATGTACAGATTATAGTTTTCTCAAAAATTGCCGAAGCATAATGAGTATTGAGTTCTTGACCGTAGATGGCAACACACTATCGTTTGCTTGATATCTAATTACTGCAATTTCTATCAGCAGGTAATCAACATATATTCTCATTTCTGTCTTTATAGAAGTTTACACTCAAAACAGAGGCTTAACCTTTTTCTATGGTATATTTATATAAATAGGATACCTTACCATTATTCTACATAACTAGTAATAGTTATTAAAATATTCACTCAATGTTTTCACAAATGAGGTTTGGTCACGACCTCATAAGAAATATATTTTAACTAATATACATATAATAATGTAGCACGCTTTATGTCTACAATCGACGTCAATAATTTTTAGAGAAAATTCAACAAACATAGTAAAATCATTAATGAACATTGAATATAATACTAACTACAATTTACGTTGACAACTGTAATGTTTTGGAGTTATAAGATCGCAAAATTTTATATAATTTGGAATAGATTGAATTTTGCTTTAGTTTTACTTTTGAAACATCTAAAAGTATAATTCGAAGTAGTAACACTACTTCATTTATTTTTCTATTGATTTGTAAGTGAGATGAAATACCCTACTTTCATATAAAAATTTGAAACGAAAAACTAGAAGAAGACAGATATTTTTTGCGAGAAAAAATACTTAAAAACTCACTTAATTTTATTGATAAACCTCGATAAAATGTTTCAACATCTTCGGAAGAAGGAATTATAAGTTTTAAGGTTTTCAAATTTTGGATCTAATATAATGGTAAATATATATTAGGGTGGAGTGGGGGTAGCAAATGTTTTACACATAGCTTTTCAATTGGGGAATTATAGACATTCTCAATTTAATTTGTAACATATATTTTTTTGATTAAAGTTTAAAAGTTTCTTAATTTCTATTAATTCTAATAGCGTGTCTTTTACCTTTATCTTTTACATGCAAAATTTTAATATTTTCTTTATTGTCAAAATTATGTCCCATTTCTACAATATGATTCATGAAGGTAAACTTACCGTTATAGTTTTTGCTATGTTCAAAACTTCTTTCTTTAAAAGTTCTGCGTGTTTGTTCTATATAGACTACATTGCATGAATCACTGCATAATTTGTACATGCCACATTTTTGAAATAATTCTGTTTTATCTTTCCTACAATTTCTAAAATTAAAAGGGTTATTTATGGTTTTAAAAGAAATTTTAACGTTATCGTTTCTTAATACAATAGCTATTTGTTGTCGTGCTAAACTTACAGTTTTTTTTTAGGTAAATTAGGATAAATAGAGTTATAAGGTAATTTCCTCTGTTTTTTACAAACTAGATAATCGATAAGTCTAGTTGCATACCCATACTGCTTTATAATTGCTCCATCCTTATCAAAATTAGTTTTATTCAGTGATAATTTGCATAATCTATCTACCATACCATTGTAGGCTGAAAATTTGTGTTGTACAGGGTGGCAAGATGTTTTATGTATTGTGGTTGTTAGATTTTGTAACTTACTTATTCAATCGGCTTTTATTGAACACCCTGTATCTAGTAATTTCAATGAACACATACTTAGAGGTTAAAGGCCACAAGAAGCGATAAGGTAATGACCATACTGTCCGCATTCTTTATAAAATATGACACTTTGTTTTATTATTAGAAAAAAGGCACCTGCTGTGGTGTTTAATGTCATCAAGTACGTACAATTACGTAAATAATTATTATGTTGACACGTATATAGGTATATATATGTTATGTGGAAGGTGGAGTTAGTTGATTAAGCAAAAAAAGTTGTATTGTTTGATTCAATGCTCCTGCTGATCCAGAGTTCCAGTTTCAATGTGCACCGAAAACAACTAATGAACTTCTATCAAGTGTGCAATAATGGTCGCCATTCTCTACGAGCCTTTCCCCTTTGACGAATCAATTGAATTTCACGCCCAACCTGTCATTTAACTTTGTCGCAGCAGAACGATGGTTCACGAACTCTGAATTTTCACATACGCTATTTCAACTCAATTAAACGTTAAATTAAAAGCTTCTCTTTCACGTTTCAACGGCATTATCGGAACTTTGAATTCACTAAAAGCTTTTGTATCAGCAAATGGAAGATATACACGTTCTACAACTAATTAAAATTAAAGATGATAAATCGAGATCGCAGTCATTAGTACAATACGTTTACTTAAAAGACTATTAATGGTGCATTCTTGATGAAACATTATAGAATAGCTATGTACACAAAATGTTTCAACGATTTTATTAGTCAAAAGCTCGACAATTGTTTCGACCAGTCGGCCTTTATCAAGAGTATTGTAGTTACTACCTGAGAAACAATAATTCAAACCTTAAAAAAAAACAAAAAAACTTTTTTGTGTTTCATTCCCACCGGTTACTCGTGCTGGTGGGCGGGCAGTCCCTCAGACCTACACTGTAGTGCAAAGCTGGAGGGTAGGGCGTAAGGCCCTCTTCAGCCTCCTTGTAGGTATCGTGGGTATGGGTGGGTGGTGTGGTTAGGGAGAGAAAGATGAGACGGACGAAATGAAGACAGAAGAGAAGTGAAAGATTATCTGTGGAATATTACTTTACCAATGGAATTATCCAAGGAAACAAATCACAGAAAACTTGGACCAGAACAGCCAGACCCGGGTTCAAACCGGTGACCTCAAGAATGCTAAGCAATGATCTAGAATACTAGACCACGCCATTTGGTATTCTATGACAGCGAACCCGAGTCTGACACTAAAAAATTCCGAGATATACTTACCTCAAAGCCAAACAAGCCATATAAGAATCATTGGATATTGTTAAGATATCTTAAAAATACGAATGCTGATACAATTCTAAAGCCATCAGATTTGTACTTAACTTCGCGACCAACGGAAATAATATCTCAGAATTAGTTTCTTGCAATGATTATTCAAAAAAACTGTTAGGTTAAATAGACCCAAAGGCCAAAGTTTGGTTTGACCCAAACTTCTATAATTTCCTATCCTCTGTGCTAATGTATGAATTTTGTGACTGATTATTTTTATATTTCCATATGGTAAACGTCGCACACCAAGCCTCCGTGCCCTAAAATATGTCCCACTTTTTTATTTCTATGCTTAATACCATACCTATAAATAATGTTCATTACTGCTCCAGCATTTGCCTAAATGATCTAAGGAAACCACAGAAGTGGACTATTGTTTGATAATATTTCAGTTTGGTTATTGACTGTATTATCATTATTTTCAATTGCTAATTTTATTCATAAAATTTCAGAATTCTGAACAATAGTCCACTTCTGTTAACCAATTTATGATGTTCTTCCCCCCTATTTAGGCTTAGATCATCTGTAACTTTGTACTTATTTGTCGTCTATTTAAGGTTTGAATTACTGTTCCTCAGGTAGTAACTACAATACTCTTGATAAAGACCGACTGGTCGAAACAATTATTGAGCTTTTGACTAATAAAATCGTTGAAACATTTTGTGTATTTTCTTGTTTTTACATTGCAATACGTTTACAATTATGACAGCATATTGCCAACTACTGTAATCTGTTACTGACTGAAGTTATTTCTTATACTAAAAAAGGGTCCTAAAAAGGTATCTACTTCCCCAATTGAATTGACGACGCAGCCTATATACATGATATGCACGTAAATAAAATTAATAAGAACAGCTAGTTATTAGATCTTATCAGCACGCTCTCGATAAATCACCGACCGGCGTGCTGATGAGATCTAATCGACAACATTGTTTTGGTCTCAAAGACCATCATCAGGATTGCTCGTGCTATTAAATTTAAAACCTATGAATACAGTCATTTATATTTATTGTAGTTACTACCTGAGGAACTATAATTCAAACCTTAAACAGATAACAAATAAGTACAAAGTTACAGATGTATATAAGTCTAAATAGGGGGGGATAACCATCGTAAAATGGTTAACAGAAGTGGACTATTGTTCGATAATATTTCAGTTTGGTTATTGACTATATTATCGTTCTTTGCAATTGCTAATTTGATTTCTAAATTTTCTAGAGGTTTAAGTTTTCTACTTTATCAACGTTGTGAATTAATTGAATATTGTTGATATTTAAAATATGATTGTTTTCTATGCAGTGCACTGTAAAACCTGTAGTAGCATTTTTATTTTTTATGGCTAATTCATGTTCATAAATTCTGTTTTTTAGGCCCCGATCACATTGGCCAATATGAACAGCATCACATTTGTTGCAATTTAATTTATAATTGCCATTTTTTTGAAGTTTACTTAATTTTTGTTTGTTGTTGACTATAAGATTACTTAATTTTAGTTTATTTACTTCTATAACATTAAAATCTAAATTCTTTGATCTATTTGAAATTTTATGACTGGTATTTTTAATATAATTTAAGGCACAAAAACGGTTAACATTATTAGTTACTAAACCATTTCCTAACATTCTTTGAGATTGTGTTCTAAGTTTTTTCTTTTAAATATTATCTACAATGTCCACTTTGTAACCGTTGTTTACGGCAATGAGTTTCAAATATAAAACTAGATTAATGAAATTTAAGGTACGGGCCACCAAATACAACAAACGTAACCTTAGGAACATACTAAGCAACTCAAATTGCGTTTTCTCAGAGAATTTACATCATGTTTCACAATACTTGAACCAAAGAAAGTCTAAAGATAAATTACTGACCAAATAATTATACTGTTCCATGGAATTAATTTAGTTCAAATGATTCTTTCTTATTGAAACGTTAAACAAAATGTTTTGGGATATCGTACGTCAGGAAGAAAAATCAATAATTTTCGGAAATTTTTAGGTAAATCTGTTTTTATTTTACTGGGTCGTGTGGTATATTATTGGAAATGAACTTTTTTTTATTTCTATTTAGGGCAGCCCTGGAGAATTTTCGGAATTGTATACCAAGAGATATCTTCACTTTTATTTTTAAAACTCATGAAACTGACATTTTGAAAAGTGAGAATTTAATAAGTCTACTTAAATATTTTAGATATCGTAATTTATGGAATAATAGGCGATTTTCTATACCTAACAAGTTTTGGTGAAGTCATAAATTAATCAATACAGAACAGTCTTCTCAGAAGATGTGCTTAATACGTAAATTTCAAATTTGATTTAAATTTTCGTGGAAAATAGAAGTAACCAAGAAGTTGCGAAACTTTCTATTTATTTCTTTTCAAAAAACTTTTACTCCAATTGAAATCTTTAACCCCACTGCATTAAACTTAACTGTACAAAAATATCGGATCTGTTTATCCATAACTAATTTAGTAACAGAACTTTAGTTGCTGGGTTATGAAAATTAACTTGGAATTTTACTAGAAGTAGTCTTTTCAAACTAATTGAAAGTACGAAAATGCTTCCTTTTCGTTTCTCTGTAATTCACTATAATTTTTTAATTTTAGTTATTTAGTTGAGTAATGGTTGAACCTTGACTGTTTCAACGTGTATCTAAATCATTGATTTGTGGTTAAAAGTGAAGTTATACAAGTGCACCTTTGAATAAACTTAATAGGGTCGAACAGAAATTGAAAACAATACAGCTGCCCATTGTTCTTTAGCAAAAACATTCCTGACAATGTTCTGCATAATTATTTGTTATAAGTTGTTCTTTCGTATGGTAGAAAGACAAAAAAATTATATTAAAGTATCAACGAAACAATAATAACAAAACAAAAAAGATGAATAAGGGCTAAATATTGAAAAATGTCAAAACCGCTGGTTTGCAGCAAATAAATTTATTGTTTTGAAAGAAAAAGTCCATAAAATTTGGAGTAGTTAAATATTTCCGGAATTTTTTAAATTTCTATCTAATTTTTTTTGGATTTTAGCTTGTACTTAACAAACCTTAAATAAATAAAATATGTGAAATAACTACGTTCTAATTTGTAATAGTGTTGAAATATCTATTTATGGAATTAAAAGTGTTGTGGAGTCATTAAAACTAATAGTTATACGATATTGTGCAGCCAGTTAGATGTGCAATTTTGCTGATTAAGGTAATTTTATAAGATCACGGTCTCAAGTATTGTTTTAAGCATATGAAACTAAATCTTAGGTAACAAATAATAAATTTAACAAAACAGAGTTCAAGGCTGTTGAAATAAGGTTTCTCAAATCGATGAACGAATGTAAAAATAAATGAAAAGAAAATGGCAAGAAAAGGTCAAAGGTTTAAGGAAATAATGAGAAATGTTTTACAACGGATACAATTGACGACATCAGTTGGTACCGTACATGTACACAAATATATGTGTATTTGTAAGAACAAATAGAAGTAATAATTAACTCTTTTATTGTAATCCACTCGAAAATTAGGCCATTATTATTACTACATGTACTTAATTGTACGGACCTGGCCACTAGTTCTGTTACCAATAGCGATCAGCTTAAAGGCACGTAGTCGTTATTCACTTATTAATATCGAACAGGGTCGCCAGATCAACTGTTAGCTGTTGAAATTTTATTATTTCAAACAAGTCAACAGTTCACGGGGACAAGTGATGAATTAGAGCTTTGGAAGAGTTTCCAGGGTATTTATTTATTATTTCTGTTATATTAGTCTTTTGTCATTGGGTCCACAAAAGTCGAGGAATCTATAATGCGGTGCCCTTTTACTGAGTGTTTTTTTGTACTCACCTTGTAAATAATAGACGGGTCTGTGCAGCACCGGATCGTCGACGTACGATACTCCCTCCCAGCTGCTATTGTGCAGTCCGAGTTTTGCCAGAAGGTCGATGGACTGACGTGGAGGAACTGACGACGGCGACGACGGCGACGATTGTGACGCCACCGCCACCCCGGTCGCCGTCGACGGCGGGGACGCCGACGGCGTCGAGGCCAGGAGGCCACCAGTTGGATGTAGGCCAGTCGCTGCAGACAATAAAAGAGAATAAGTAATAAAAAAGAGAAGAAAAATATACGGAGACTGAGTCGACAGACACTATAGTACCGTCATAGATGTTTCGCTTTGAATTAGATCATAAAATTTACACTACATACATATATGTACGTATGAGACAGTTATTAAATATATATTATTAAGACGCTTGACATCAAAGCATAACCATAATAACTTTATTACCATTTCATTTTAAGTATAGCTTAGAATTTAGTTTTTATGAGAAATAAAAAACTCCGCCAAATCAAAATCATGATTCCAACAAGAATTTAATGGTCTGAAAATTGTATTATACATCAAAAACCAGATTAGAATATTCAATCGATGAAGCGTTCAAATATTGTAACTCCATAATCACATTTAATAAAGCACAGATGAGTTACAGAAATTTTCTATTGATACCACAATATTGTTATTTCGAGATACAATGTCTTCTTCAGGTGGTGAAGTAATCTAAACTTAAACTAATTACAAGTCGACGTATATACTAAATTAGAAGGGTGGGGTGAAAAGTTTAAATGTTTAGTAGAGGAGAATTGTTCAAATCTGTCTGGTCATTTAAAATTAATCCTAATTTATTTAATATATTTATTTCCATAGTTTCTAGTAAGTTCAATTTAATACCTTTAGCTTCAGTATGTAGTATCTTAAAGTTAGAAATTAAGTGATTAGCATAAGTAGACTGATCATTTTTGTTTTCATTGCTTTTATTGACTTCTTCTTCTATAGTAAAATTTATTATTTATTATTTATATTAACCTTTCTATCTAACAAAAATGAACATGTGTTTTTGGCTAGCGGTCTGTCTAAAATGCCAGACGTGTATCGCGATTTCGAACTCATTGGTCTTCATCAGCACGTCGCATACAATTCCTACAGAACTCCAACCAAACCTTCCTAAAAACAGCGTATCATGAGTTAATACAGACAGCGTAGTGAACGCCATCTTTAGATATTTGCCACTTATTTGTGGGATTCAGTAATGTTAAAGGATATCGACTTGTTAAACTGAAACCATAACGTAGCTAACTAGGCACACTTAACCAAATAGAACAAAAATGAAGAGATACTTTCGGTTAGCATTATGTCGAAACTGCCTGACGCTCTAATGAGTTCAAAATCGCGATACACGTCTGGTAGGTTTGACAGAACGCTAACAAAAGCACGACTTCATTTTTGGTCTATTTGATTACGTGCTTAGCACTTAGTTAGCTAGGCCGTGGGTTCAGTTTAATAAGTCATCATCCTTATTAGAAAAGGACTTTGTGTTTAACATACTGAATCCCACAAATAAGTAGCAAATTATTACTTAAACATTTAATCTATTATAATGGCATATTTCAACTTAGCCATTCCTAGCGGTTGCAACCTTAGTTTCGTCATTGGTTTTTGTTAGGTAATTGGGACAAGGTCGTTTAATAAGTGTGCACCAAGAGCTTATCTTTAATAAGAAGCTTTCTTGAACTGCATAAATGCTCTGAAAAGGTGGCTGAAGTGGCAAAGAGAGCAGCGGTTAGTGCTCTATTTGCATCTTTTCCAGTACTAGCTGTCAGCTATTTTGTTTTTCCGTTTTCCACTAATCCCTCTCCTCTGTCGCGCCAAATATCGACTAAGGAATACCAAAGGGTTGCTAGAATCAACGCAAACCACCCATCCTTACAGCAGCGTGCAAGTGATACACAAATTCACTAATTACAAAATAGAAAATAAACGAAAGACAAACTACCATTACTATTCAAAATATTCATTTCGAATGTGGTATCGTTTGTCATCGGTACATAGTTTTTTTAATTAAAGTTTTTGTTTGTGTTCTTTGCACCTAAAATACATTGTAATTCCTTGTACAAGGTTGAATCAAATATAAACGAGCCTTTTAGTTGTTCAAAGTGCACCTGGACGTTAGGAATTTGAAGTGGGGATATTAGGTGACACGAAAACGACGCGTCGCGTCGTATTGCTGCGTTCACTTGGTAAATAGCTATTACAATGACTAAGAAAGAGGTTCATAGCAGCGTTGCGCAACGAATTATTATTAAGTTTCTTACACGTGAAAACGTGAAACCAGCTGAAATTTTGTGCAGATTGCAAGCACAATTCGGAAATGAAACGCTTTCGTAGTCATGTATAAAAGTTCGGTGCAAAGAATTTAACGATGGGCGTAATCGTAATTGTGTCGAAAACGTAAATCATCCTCGTCGTCCGCGCATCACCATTTCGTCGGTTAACATTGCACGCGTTAGAAACCTTGCTGAAGGGGACCGCCACGCCACGCCACTGTTCTTCAGATATCTGGTGAACTCGGCATCAGCTATGGGAGTGTCCACACAATCATAACGAAAAACTTGGTATTTCGAAAAATGTCAGCTCGTTGGGTTCCAAAGGTGCTGAGTGAAGATCAAAAAGCTGCTCGAGTTCGCATCTCTTATGCACTTCTCACTCGATTTGGAGAGGAAGGTGAATTTTTTTGCACAAAATTGTAACCTGCGATGAGACGTGGGTACACCATTACACTCTAACATCAAAACAAGCATGGAGTGGCGGCGCAAAGTTGAAGCAAACCCAGTGAAGCCGAAAACACATCTGTCTGCAGACAAAGCTTTAACCACGGTTTTTTGGGACTGGAGAGGGGCGCTGTTGGTCAATTTTTTGCACGAGCGAAGAACCATTAATGCAGCCACTACTGTCTGTACTACTGACTTCTCAGTCAGGTAAAACTTGCTTATCGTCGAAAAAGGAGGACGCACGGAACGCTAGGCCTCATAGCACAACTTTAACGCAGGCCCAAATCGGTGAAATGCACTGGACTCAACTGGAACACCCTCCATATAGCCCAGACCTATCATCTTGTGATTTCCACATGTTTTGGCCCCTAAAAGAATCACTAGGAGGCGAGCGATTTTAGACCGATGGACAGGTGGAGGGAGGCGTTTGTTCGCAACTGTATAGACACCCACCCTGCTTCTTTTTATGAAAACAGGATAAAAAAACTACCAATGCGTTGAGAAAAATGTATAGACAAACAAGGGGATTATGTTGAAAAATAGAAAAATTTGTGTTTTTGTGAAACTTTTCAAAATAAATATTTTATAAACAAAGGCTCGTTTATATTTGATCCATCCTCGTACATAAATTAAAATTTTTAGAAACATTACTGAAAGAATCCGAAAGTTTTTTTTTGTATTTGTATTATCCCAAATTACAATGGTAAAATAATCTAGAACGTGTGTTAGTAAGTCAGTGTACAAAGCTATTTAGTTATGACTAGTAGTAATAACATAGTTCATCCTATTTGAATACACTTAATACGATGTAATCCACAATTCTCAGACGTAGTATAAATATTATCTTATCCATCAATAATAATGCTTTTGCTGTTTAAACTGTTTCGCATACACCAATGTCATCATTATTATCGGGTTTAGGCTTGTTCAGACCACGAAAGTATAGGTGATTCCTTGGCTTTCACAGTCTTTGGGTTTTGTAGAGGAAATCCCTGTATAGCTCTGAAACAGCCAATCTCGCAATTTCCTACTTGACTAAGCTATTGCAAATGCCAACAGCAGGTTCTGGGCCAATGAGGTGTTGCTGAGAATCTGCCTTTTCCCATTGTGCCACTACGGAGCGAGACCGAGAGCAAGACCACCAAGATACCTTGGTTTGGGTCGATAATCTATTCAGTGGCAGTCCTCTAATGGCTTCGACATTGTTGAATTTTTTCTTCGGCATCTACAGCACCTTTGCAATCCGTTAGTTCATTATGTATATGCTCCAGGTACTGTCGGTTGTCAGTACAGACCATGTCGATGATGTAAACGCGATCTCTCAATAATTTTACAATATTTATTATTCTGAAATAAAAATATTCGACGTTGCCAAGGCATGAATGTATTTTCGCTCTGTTGGGTAAGGTGATAAATTTTTATAGTTTTAATGTACTTGAAAATTCTTTTTGTCAATTATATGGTATAAGGTTATATTTTCTGAAATAAACGCACAGTTGATAACTTCCACAATTTATTAAATAAACTTAACACGTTTTTCGCCAACACTGTGGCTTCTTCAGAAGTACAAAATTTACTTAGAACTACTACATAAGGGTAGATGTCTATAAATAGGGTGGTGCATCTTCATTATAGTAAGGGAAAAGGTTTAATAGTGGTGAGGGGTTTATATCTACTTGGTCATTGAGTAATATGTCTGTCTTTAATATTTGTTAATTTCTTTAGATTCTAATAGTGTAAGTTTTAAACTTTCATTTTCAATGTGTAAAATTTTTAGATCTAAATTAAATATATGGTTATCTTCTAACACATGCACTAAAACTTACACTATTAGAATCTAAAGAAATTAACAAATATAAAAATACAACATTACCTTACTACTATTAAGTCTTTTCTCTCACTCTAATGAAGATGCACCACCCTATTTATAGACATCTACCCTTAGGTAATTTTAAGTAAATTTTGTACTTCTGAAGAAGCCACAGTGTTGGCGAAACACGTGTTAAGTTTAATTAATAAATTGTGGAGGTTATCAACTGTCTGTTTATTTCAATATGTTAGACTTCCATCCAGTATCCGCTAATTCATTACAATTGTTATATTTTTTAATTGACCTATCCAATACATTCTTAACTATAGGTATTCTCTAAATTTCCGTCTTTTTTTTGTTGTTTTACTTTAAGAGGTGAACTAACAAAGTGTAAAGTTATTGTACACAGATAAATTTGGTATGATAAATTAACACCACCTATTAAAAGTATATAATATCCATACCCGTATGTATATTCCTCTAAAGGGTAAATATTGCAACAATGCTCGTAAAGTATACAGGAAGTACCTACACATGGTAGATTAGATAATTAAGTGGTTCGTGCAGGGTTTTATAGCACCATTAATTTTATGAGGGTGAATTGTAAAACTAACGAATTGATTTTAATGATATGATACGAAAATTGTTAACGAATACGTAAGAAGTATTTTACATGGTGTATAAAGGCTCCAGAAATGGTAAAGTATATTTTTTGGTTTATAAACAGAAATTCTTTTTACTGGTTGACAGTTAAGCTGTATAATGTATCAAATGAAGACACGATAACTTTCCTTTAGCATGGTAAAGGTTTTCATGAAATAAAGGTGAAATTTCGACTGAAATATTTTTTTATCGTTTTCTAGCATGCTTCGCAGTAACTTCTTGTTATTCATCGGGGCAATGTACTCAATAATTTGTATAATTTATGAAATTTGTTACGAAGGAGGGAAATACCATTATCCTTTTAATCTTTTAATTATCATAATTAAATACCCGAAAGAAACATCAATTTGGTTTTGTTCTAACTCTGCTAATGTAGATAATTTTGAATTGAAGGATTTGTGAATAAATAAAGTGATAATAAAAAAGTAGTGTTTATTCATTTATCGCTATATAATATATGTTATATTAATAAATAATCGAACGGGATGCTTTATATTTTACTGATATTTCTGAATTGTATAACAGAAGCTCGTGGATATGGAATTTAATATTTTGAATTCAATATCATTCGCCACCCTCTGTTAAACTTCTATCTGCGTTATTCCACATTATTATTTACATCCAATATAACAAGAAATTGATTTATAAATCACATGCTGTGTCCACCAAATGTTATCATTACCTAGTTGCATTATTTCGTGCAACACATATAATATATTGTCTTTGTGCGTTTACCCCTAAACTCAACCCCATATATACAGTGCAATTTGACGTTAATTGCTTCCGATCACCTGCAACCGTTCCCATGGATTTCAGTTTCAATATTGCTACACATTTTCACCGCGTATTGTTCTTCTAACAATGCACATGTCAGTTGCAACCATTCAGGATAAGCGAGGATTGTCAGCTTTTGACTAAACCGTACGTGTAAAGTGTGACAATGAACCTATGTAGTTGTGGATAGTGATTACAGAGTACTTTGCTTACAGAAAAATTTAGTACCTAATTTGAGATATGCGCTGATTACAAAAATATTAAAAACAATCGTGTCTTGAGTACTTGGATACCAAAAATTATTGATAAGGCAAGCGCAAAACTCAGAATGTATAATAATCGAAACAAATGACTTCAATCTAGCATCAATTTTAATTAAAAGCAATTATTATGTTTTTGGTCAGAAATTTATCGAGACCACCAGACGCGGATCGCGATTTCGTTCTTATTAGAACCTCATCAGCGTGCCACAGGCATTCTCGATAAATTACTGACCAAGCTGTAATGTTCCATAAAGAATAGTTAATATAATAATAACGTAGAGGCAATTTTTGACATCTAGTGGATTTTAGCTGCTAACAGAAGATATTAAAGCTTTACGTGAATTCACGTATGTAAGCTGCGTTGTTGAATCAACTGGACAAGTCTAAATACCTCAGTGAGGCCTTGTCCAGTTTAATATCTTCTGTTATCAGCTAAAATCCACTAGATGGCAACAATTGTCTCTACGTTATTATTGTGTCAATATTAATTGATAATAAAGAAAAGATGGATCCTCTGGAAGCAGCTGTTCTGCAATACCTTCGATGTAACTTACATAGGTCAAAGCGGTCGTACTATTAAAAAACGTATTAATGAACACATATATTCAATAAATAAAAAATATTGGAAAACAGGTATTGCAGAACATTGTACTATACATAGGAAGAACAGGAAATTATCGTTATTAGAAAACCTAGAAAAAGGCCCATAACTGTAATTAACCCCACGCAATACTCTTAAAATATTCAAATTAGGGTTACATAGTTTAGGTTTTAGGATTTAGTAATCAATATACTTTCTCTTGAGAATGGCCGACTGGCAGAAACAATTTTGTTGAGAATAAAATCGTAAAAAGTCTTTGGTTCTCAACAGCAGAATACCAACGAACGCACTTGTTGCCTTCATTATTGAGTTCCACAATAAGTAGCAAATTAATGTCCAAAACTGTCATTTGTTTGAAAAAACTATTTTGTATTGCTGAACAAACAAAAGTCTGTTAAACTTATTTACCTAATATGTTAAGGCTGGGTAAGTAGTTATTGTGTAATTAAAAAGAAAAAGTGTAACAACCGTCAACGAAAGAGCTATTTACACATACATAAAAATAGTGATGGTTAAAATTAAACTAAAATTAAATAATGGCGAATGCGCCTGGTAGGAGAGAAGTGTTGTAATTTAACCTTTACTTTGCCTTTTTCGAACGAAATGTTTAAGACACCAATGATACAAATAAATTATAAAAATAAACTTAAAAACCATGTTTGTAATTCTGTATGCCTTTCTTCGAAAAGAACTTGGAGGTTAATTTTATATCTACCATAAACTTGCCATTCAATTTGATTAAAAGCTTTTTTAAGTCGGTGTTAAATGTGACATATAGGTTTTTTTTATAAATGCAGACGTCTGTTTTTTTAATTTAAAATACATTAGGTGAAAGTAGTATATGCATCCAGATACAGCAGGTTTGAAGAAGCTTCGCCTCATTAATAGATTGTTTATACAATTAGTCTATTTTGAGATTAAAGTCAAATATTTAAGATTCTGTAAAAATTTTGCAAACAAAAATTACGTTCAGTTTTCACTAAAGGCGGCAACAATCATGTCACCTAGAACACTTAAAATGATTAGTTTACAAATAAAATAAAACGTTAACCTAGTTTCAATATGATTAATTAAATAATGGTGAGTTTCGAAATAATACCGATAAAATGCAATGATATACACTGGGCAAAGCAGTCAATCTATGACAGTAAGAATCAAAGAACACAAACATAGTGTTAGAGGTATACTTTTTTGTACCTAATACCAGTATCTTCTAACGTTGTCGTTAAAATGACCACTAATGTTTAACATGGACGTAATAACTGTTAGAAACCGAGAATTAGAAATGATTTTAGATAATAAAAAAAGGATTCAATTCATTTTGCAGACTTATTATTTTAGGTTTTTGAAACTAGAACTGTATTAAAGCAAAGTTATAAAAACATGGTCAATAAATATATCCAACACAACATGTTAATTAATTGGGCGAGTTGTTTGAGAGAGAAGACATTTAGTAAACTTTCTTAATTTAAACCTGCTTAATAAATCTTATATCTTTATTAACAATATTCAACAAAAGGCTTGACTATGTTAATTTCAAAATTGGTGAATTGTTTCATAATAAATAAAATAAGTTTGTGAAAACAACAATATTAGAACTTATTAAATGTTTAGTTTTAAAGACGTACATTTTTTTGATGTCATAGGGGGTGATATTTCGTTAAAATAAGGCAGGGAGTTATTGCTATTGATTTGATTACCGTTTTTTACCTTTATTACTAATATTTTACAGCTAATGCAGACCACATCTTCTGAGTCTTAAAACTTTTTTAAAACTTTTTTGTGTTTTTGTGAGTCTTGAGTTTCCCGTACTTATGAAGAGTTTTCATACTCGCAGGGTGGTCCATAGACGGCTTTTTTTAAATCAAGGTGCAGTAGAAAACGACCTTAACAAGTAAATGAAAAAAAAAAGAAGAGCATAACAACACATATCAGCACTGGCAGCGACCCAAAAGTATAAATATTGTGCATTTTGCGTGGGCAGTGCTTACATATCGGCTAGACTAAACTTTTTAAATGGCTCATTTGTTATATTTATTGGTCCCGCCACCTTGCCAGTCACTGTCCGGCATCATGTACACTTTATTTTCATTATTATTTGCGGATTCATTGAAATGTATGAAAACGGTGGAATATTGCATGTAATTTGGACAATTTTATGGGAAAATTAATATTAATTATGTAGCTAATATCTAACAATAATTTAAATCTGAATAATTATATAAGAATGACTGTTCATGATGCAGTCTTGATGAAACATGTTAAATAAATAAAATAACGACGAAAAATTCGTTTTGTTTCAACTGTTTATTATAAGAAACTCTTACAATTGTTTCGATCAACAGATCATTATCAAAGATACAGTTTTAAGCAGAAAAAAAAATAGAAATTTTTATTTAAAACTGTCTCTTTGATAATGATCTGTTGATCGAAACAATTGTAAGAGTTTCTTATAATAAACAGTTGAAAAAAGACGAATTTTTCGTCGATATTTTATTTATTGAATAATTATAACTAGAAGTAACAAACAATAGTGTCCCTTGAGCCCCTCCCCCTCTGTAAATCTTTGATGATACGCTTCGGATTTTAATAATTGTTTTATTATTATTGACTAAATGTACTTATTTTTTGGTTGATTCAAAATCGCATTTCAATGTCATTTTTCCCTTTTTTTTAATTGAACCAATATTGTTTTGATGCCTCTACTTGGGGACTTTTTTGACATAAAACTATTGTCAGAATATTATCTACGTAGCGTTTATTCAGTTGTGTTGTTACATCAAAACTTTGGCATGAATTGGAGTTATTTTAATTTGGAATTTCCAAATATCTTATTTCAATATAACATGCCTATTTAAAATTACCGAACTACAATAGAAATAAAAGCATACATTTAACATTGTTAAGCACCCAAATAAAGAAAATGATTATTTCTTAAGAGGATAAATTGTTTTTGGAATCGGAGATACATAATCCATGTGCTTCCTTTAGAATAGCAAATCCATCTTTTTGACACTATGCAGAGACGTGGTCAGTTGAAACAGAAACGCAAACTTGTTTATGACCTAATGTTCTATTTCTGAGTCTGATATCGACGTAGACAAAAAGGAGCCGGACAGTTGAAAAAACCAGAACGAGCCACTTTATTATACAGTTATAAAATAGGCAATAATTCAAGATGGTGTAAGTACTGATAGTGGTGATTAGACAAGCAGTTTATTTATTTATTATGTAAATAAGCAGATCGTAAATAAATATCTCTACATATTTGCTATTTTGCTTATTGTGGGAATTCAGTAATGTTAAACAAGGTCCTTTTCAAATAAGGGTATCGACTTATTAAACTGAATCCATGGCGTAGCTAACTACGTGGCAGGCACGAAACCGAATAAAATAAACATAAAAATATGCTCTTGGTTAGTATTCTGTCGAAATTGCCAGGCATGTATTGCGATTTCGAACATAATGGTGTAAAGACAGTTTCGACAGAACATCAACCAACCTACTACCTACAGATGGCGTTCAATACGCTGTTTGAATTTATTCATCGAACGCTGTTTATAGGCATAGGATGGTATTCGAACGACCGATTTAAAACGCCTCGTCACCTTCTACTCTGAGCTGCCACACTTCACTCAAACCTAGTTTCGCTTTTTTAGCGCGAGTGTCCACCCAACCCATCTGAGGCAGACCACCGTCACCCTTCTCCCAAAAATCCTCCCCACCACAACATATCCATTTCCCGTTCTCAACTATCCCAGGAATGCATAACCTTCGAGTTGATCTCCCTTCTAGAGGAGAGGTTTTAGTGGGTAGGCGCCTCGGCGAATCCGACACTACCCCTCTCTTCGGGGGGTGTCTTTTGAAGATTTACCCTCCTCGAGAATAAACAAAATTCTGTCAGGGCTGTTTATGGTATGCTGATGAAAACCATTAAGTTCGAAATCGGAATACACGCCTAACAATTTTTATCAGCATACTTTTATTTTTATTCAATTTTTTGTATATTACGTTTATTTTTTGACATAATACCGAAGGGGAGAAAAGGGGTATGGAGGTGAAAATATTCATGTCGAATACTAATCAAGTATTCTTAAGTGTAGATTAGGGGATGGAAATGAAAAACCGAAAATTTGCAAGAGCAATTAACCTATCCTGGTCAATCTAATATAGCACCTAAAAGAATTGTATGAATATGTTAGTCATTATGTAAGATTTGGTTACTTATTTGTACGTTTACAATTTTCTAAAAGTAAAAGATCAAGACAAAATGCCTAATTTTTAAATCGCGAAGGTGCTCTGCGATAAACGGTTTACTGATTGTTTGAACAAAATTCGACAGAAGAGTGGGGTTTACGGCTGCCTCAATATTTCAGCTAACGGTACTATTTATACTTCCCATTCTCGCATACGTGACCGTGAATTAGAAAACAAAGTCATTAAAATAAATCCTGACCTTCTGTAACGGTACACTAAATTTTCTTAACTTAAACCAGGTAAAGATTGCTTATACGTATATTTTCGGAAAAAAAACTATTTCTACATTCTAAGTTCTCCAAAAGTGACTTAGAGATTAAAAAAGTCTTGGAAAATAAAGCGAATTTGGTTAACAATCAAACAGAACTATTTACTTACAATTCACCCCTACTCTTTTACAAATTGTAATGTATATAATGCAATACGACTAGTTTAGACTTTAGTAATCACTGTATACTCTCGTTAATGGGCGAATCGGCCGAAACAAATTTGTCGGGTATCGAGTAAATTATTAGTGAAAGTTTCTGTTTTTTATTTTCAATTGTTGAATTAATCATGCAGTTTCACAAAAATTGCGCCAAAAATAGCTTAAGTTTTATATGATAAATATAAATGTGGAATCAACAGAAACAACTACTCCGAGGGCTAATACCCCTACCGGCATTGAATTACACTGTTGATTCCGATGGATTCATGGATGAATTTAGACGAAAAAAAGAAGGATTTTAATTTCTTCTCTTTTTGAATATGTTATATTTTCGTCTAAGAATCCATCGGAATCAACAGTGTAATTCAATGCCGGTAGGGGTATTAGCTCTCGGAGTAGTTGTTTCTGTTGATTCCATGTATATATTTATTATATAGCTTGTAAAAGCCTTTCTGCCAGCGCCAACCTAATGAGACCCGATAGGTCGAAACCAGTCGTGGGATTTGGCTTTCGATACGCTGTGCTTACTTTGTAGGACACATTTGAAATGTGGGATCTGTGATCCTTAAAATATAGACGAAAAGAAAAAAGGATTTTAATGCCTCCTTTTTTTGAATATGTTATATCTTTGTCTAAGAATCCATCAGAATCAGCAGTGTAATTCAATGCCGGTAGGGGTATTAGCCCTCGGAGTAGTTGTTTCTGTTGATTTCATATTTATATTTATTATATAGCTTGTAAAAGCCTTTCTGCCAACGCCCACCTGATGAGACCCGACAGGTCGAAACCGGTCGTGGAATTTGGCTTTCGGTACGCTGTGCCTACTTTGTAGGACGCATTTGAAATGTGGGATCTGTGATCCTTAAAATATAGACGAAAAGAAAAAAGGATTTTAATGCCTCCTTTTTTTGAATATGTTATATCTTCGTCTACGAATCCATCGGAATCAACAGTGTTATTCAATGCCGGTAGGGTTGTTAGCCCTCGGAGTAGTTGTTTCTGTTGATTCCATATTTATATATTTTTAATTGGTTATTTTCGTTATTATTGTCCATTTTTATATTATATTGTTAACTGCAGACTGCATACGTTACAACGCCTTATTTAATTGGATGTCACATCGTAGAGCTTCTTAATCATGTTATAAATTTTATTGAGAAAAGCTGTTTGAAAAAAACACATCGGTGGGCACTAAAATTAGTGGTGTTGAAAGTTGGATAACAAATTTTCTCTCGCATTTCGTTTTTTGGGGGCCCATGTTCGATTGCCATAAAAGCTAAAATTGGAACGACCAATTAAGTCGATACGTGAGTGTTTACATCGATTTCGGATAGTAACAGGACGCGTTCCTAAAAGGAATCTTCCACTGCTCTTTACGAAAATAGAACATTTCGAACACTCTAATCTTGTAATGTTTACATATTATAAATATACATCCATCTACTAACGAGTACTGATTGACAAATTCTTACCTTAACCCAGAAAAAAAAGATCGATCGATGTTTTGAAACGCAGTTATTTCAGAGAATGAGTTCAACTTAAGAACTGTCGTCTCATGTCGCAATTAAAATAAAAATTTTCGGTAATTCTCATGTTCTCATTAGGAAGAAGAATATTTTCTACTTTTTAAGGAATTTACCGAATCAAATGTACAACAATTTTGACCAAAATTAACACCGAGTGATTGAAGCTGATAAAGATACAAAGTTGATATCGGGAAATTGATTATTTTTCAATACAATTCCCAAATTGTTACAAATGAAATATCAAATATGATAATGAAACATAATTAATGTTCACATAATCAGAATATAATTAGGTACGACTCACTATGTACTAGCCAAGCAGGGATGATTCATTGTAATCCAGTAAGCTGGAAGATCGCTTAAAAAATGAAAATTATAAAGTCAAATCAATAAGAATTTAACCTGTAATTTATGTAAAATATTTATTTATAGTATTGCTTACAGGGACCTTACTACTTGCAAATAGCATGTATGACTCAGCATATATGAAGGGCGAATGGGATGCAGTGCTGATGATAACTAATAAGATCGCAATTGCGCTCCACACCCGATGGCTTCAACAAATTTTGTACCAAGAATTTAATAACAAATTTATTTATTCTTCCTTCAACCATTTGAATCCATCGCATAGGACCACTGTAAAGGCATATTACCCGATAAAGTAAAAGATTTTTTCATACTTATTAATAGGTCAAAGTAGAATATCAACTATTTTAATTTTAGTATACGTTCGAAGACTTAAAATAAATCGTTTGATATTGTAAAAAGTAAATTTTATGTTACATCGTAAACTGGCTCCATGCAAACCAAATAATTGTTTAAAGTTATTTATAGCTTCGAGAAAGAGGGAGGGAGGGAATGATTTCCAAATTTTTCGTGTAGAGAATATAAACTTTTTCTGATGTAACATCCTGACTATTTTGCATCCTTTGCTACTTCTGTTATGTAGAATATTTTCGATCGAGAATGACGGTAGCCTTTCGGGCGCCACTCTCCATCCTTATCTCGAGACGTTGCTGTCTAGTTAGTTAAACTTACATAACTTTTAGTTTCTTCGATCCTATGCCACGTACGAAATAATATAAAACTCCAATGAGAAAAGGGAAGCAACAGTCTAGAAAGATAAATTATCCGAACAAAGTGTTTATACGTGCCTCTCCTTCATGAGACAATAAACTCTCATGGAAATCGAAGGGAAATGTATTTTCTTCTACGTATTCTAAGACACCCACATTCCAAGCAAGGCCGGAGAAATCTGGTATTTTCCGACCAATTGGAACGACTAGCGCTGGTGAAATTGAATCAGGGGTTGACGCCCTTATAGCGTGCTTAATCGAGGATAATGCATACCAATCTTCCCTATTTTGATTGATTAAAACGTAATTTTCAACGCGTTCTGATACAAATGAGAAAATTTTCAATATTAGCAACAAGACATACATATAAATCAATTCTAAAAAAGAAGGAATTAAAATCCCCACTCGTCTAACTGTAAAAGAACACAGATCCCACATTTCTAACGCGTCCTACATAGTAGGCACAGCGCACCGAAAGCCATATCCCATGACCGGTTATAGTTAGACAAGTGTGGATTTTAATGCCTCCTGTTTTTGAAAATGTTATATCATCGTCTAAGAATCCATCGGAATCAACAGTGTCATTCAATGCCGGTAGGGGTATTAGCCCTCGCAGTAGTTGTTTCTGTTGGTTCCATATTTATATTTTTATTTATTATATAAACTAATTATAATAAAAAAGTTATAATGATGTATGTTGCATATTTATTAAAATCATATATCCTAAATCGACTGATAATTTACATAATGTATAAATAATAAATGAAATCATCTAGAGAGGTTTGTGTGTTGTCACAAAACTCCTGAACTTCTTCATATGTTTTATTGTTGTTTTCATTTCTACTCCTGATGATGATATGTTCCTTTAGGAAAACTAAACAATATACAGAGGATATATTATTAAAATTTCGTAAATAATGAACTATTGTATGTTAGCTATCAATTTACCCTTGTACGTCTTCGAAATACAATTTCTTTATTCGTTGTTTATAATTTATTTTCTAGGATGGCGGCCATTAATTAAAACAATGTTGTTAATCAATTTGTAATGTTTCGGTTTATTCAACCATCATCAGAATAAAACTTTCCGAATATTGTTGCTTACAACAATTTTTAACTTATTTCGTTTGGACAAACGCTGTTTACATGATCAAGAATAGTTACTTAATTAAGTATTAAATTAATTAATTTACTACTACTTTCCTAAATTTAATCGGTGCACTCGGATTCCTCCCCAAGAGGTAATTACCGCTTATCAGCAACACGAATTCGTCCCCGTTCGAAAAGCAATCCTTTCTTAATTATACACGAATTGACTCCCATGGTTTACGCGCTATTACCCAGAAAACGATGACAGCGTTGCCATATCTGAATTTAATTTTATTCGGCCCACCCTAACATTTTCCAATTCTTTAAAGTTCTGAAAGATTTTTAGAAATATGCTTTTATAAAATAAACTGCATTTACTTAAAAATGTTGTTAGAAGTTTGACAAAAATAAAGTTATTTATACATTTATTGTTGTTGCCCTACATAAGAAGGGGTAAAATAAATAATAACATTTTATTGGATAATTATAATAGTCGATTATTGAAATGCCCTATTGGCAACAGGAAGGGGTTTACAGTATGTTAAATCAGTATCGTTAAGAAACTTACCTACTTAAAACTGTAAGGTTTGGTAAGGCTTAATTGTGGCTGTATGCTGTGATTTCTGACATTTATTTAATATTATCGCTACCTTATTTTTACATTTTAACAAAATAAAATTCATATATGATATTTACCATTGTCTTTTATTCCAACTTACAAAAGTATTACAAGAAGAAATATACTTCGATGATACATGGCAACCATGTATGTTATTCTTCTTTATTTTGTGCTTTTCTGGGAATTTTCAATAAAACTGTCGCGGGTACAAATTCGTGTATTTACTTTTCATATTTACCAACCGTTTCCAGCAGTACCTACTTTGTGGGGACGAATTCGAGTGCAGCCAACTTAATACCTACTTTAATTAATTAAATTACTAAAATTAAGTAACTTTTGCAATTAGCTACACCTGTCAAATAATTCATCCATTTAAAATAATCTGAAACAAAATTTTTTGTTCAACATCGATACGATGTAGCAATTTCTTCTAAACTGTCATAACTTATCCGAGTGAAACAGAAAATAGGGATGCGAAGTTGTGCAACACGTTAAAAAAGGACAGTCTGCTAAAGACTTTGGCGCCTATCGGGCTAGCAATAACGCGTCTCCGATCGTAAACTCATGCGAAGACGCCGCCCGTCGGGACGTCCCCAACGACAACGAGCACGACGCCGATGTCGGCAACGACGAGTGCGACGTCGTGTAATTCTGACTGTTACATCATCAAGTTACCCGAGACAGGACACTGCACTAAGCACTACTATTTGTCTATTGACTGAGTGTGACTGCATTATTACGTAATTATCGTCCCGCTCTACGCGATACAACCTGTGTCCTTTTTTCACGATAAATGACGCTATAATACTGGTAGGAAGTGTCCTGTGGCGCATTGGCATTGATACTATGCGGCAAGAACTTTGCACCAATTCAATTCAATAGAGAGCTAAATTAAAAATAGGATAAAGGAACATATGCGGAATACTTGAATGAAAAAAGTCATACATTCAATGAGGATTTTAAAATATTACTTTTAACTACTAAAGGTTTAAAATTTAACTTACTAGAAATATTGGAAATAAATAAACTAAATAAAAAATAGAGGTTTGTAATTCTTCCCTATTTACTAATGTTGTTTCATCTGTAACTTCGGTAAATAGTTTTGATGACGCATTATGGGCTCATAGTCCCATCTTCAGGCTCTGCATTACTTGCAATGCTTGATTTTGAACAATTACCATTTTATAAAAATTTTACCTAACCTCTGCAAAATGGATAACGATAAAAAACTCAAATATTTCACTTCTGACATACATGACCTATTTTGTTTGTCATTTTTAGTCTCTATGACCCCATATTAGTCTAGAAACAATTTTTTAGAAAAATCATTATTATCAAAATTATTTTGTAAGGTTTTGAAATTTCATATTAAATTAATATTAAAAAAAATATATTTCGTCACCGATTTTTCAGAAAAATTATTTCTAGACTAATTTGGGGCCATAGAATTCAAAAATGACAAAAAATATAGATCAGCGAGATAATTTCTTTTGAGTCTTCACTTGATTCTAGAATTTATTAAGCTGGAGATGTACTGGCTGTAATATGACATTATATCAATTTATTTTAATGGAACAACTTCGGTTTAGTCAGTAGTTTGTCGAAACGACTTTTGATGCACGGATGAAAACTAATAAGATCGAAATCGCGATCCACATTTGTTAATTTCTATAAACCGTTGAATAAGAACTAAATGTTTTTTATTAAAATTTATTGTTTAGAAAATTATTAAATAACTCGATGGGCATTTCGCCCTGTTGAGGCATTATCAAGAGTACTAAAGTTAATATCCATATCAGAATTAAAAATATATTTAGCTTCAGATATAAACATTCACGTTCCAGATATAGAGACCAAAAAAGGTTTGAACAACCTCATAAACGTAAGCTTTAACAAAAATTACTTCACGTTTGATCAAAAACTTTTACAGCAAATGGACGGCTTACATATGGGATCCGCCATTTCTCCTTTTTACGCTGATTATTTTTTGAACAAATTTGAATTAAGTTTGTTCAACACAAAAAACTCATTATTAAAATATGTACACCTATGGCATAGGTATGTTGATGATGTGTTTTGTGTCTGGATTGGTACCGACAGGCAATTAGAACTTTTCTTAAATTTCATTAATAAACAAAACAAATAAATTCAATTTACTTTAGAAACTGGGGGAAAAACATTAAACTTCTTATATTTAAATATTACTATTAAGAAAAACCATAGGTTAGACTTTGATATTTACAGAAAAACACTTACACAGATTGCATCATACCTTTTGATTCTAATCACCCCCGTAACATAAAACTAGGGGCCTTTCATTCTATGATAAACAGAGTTGTAAACATACCTTTATCGGAACAAAATTACAAAAAGAAATAAATTTGATAAAATTAATGGCAGAAAATAACGCTTACAACAAAAATATCATTGATAAGTTACTAAAGAAAAAACAAAAAACAAATTCAATAACATCATTTACTCAGTTAATTCCAATTCTAATAATAACGTTTGGAGAAAATTACCCTATTTAGGTAAGATAAGCGAACTAGTAGGTGAAATCCTACATCATTACAATCAGCTTATTTCAATAACAATACTTTAGGTACGAAGCTGGTAAATAACAAAAATTTAATCGTAAATAATAACTTTTTACAAAAAAGTGGTTTTTATGAGAAATCCTGCAATTATTGTAATGCTATATATATATATATATATATATAGGCAAATCAAAAAGAGGCATTGAAACCCGTTTTTTAGAACATTTCAATTATATAAAAGCTAACAAACCTAACTCAGACCTAGCTAGCCATGTATTAAATAATAACCACTCTTTATGTATATATACTCGATAGATTTGAAGTTGTAGAAATATACAAAGCCATTAAAGCCAAAAAAACTCTCACGGACGACCAATTAGATTTCGGGAATAATCCAATACTTAGCGATTCCTTAATTTAACTCTCACCCTCTGTCTTTGTATTGCATGTATATAAATATAATTTATTTGGTATTAACTTTAGTACTCTTGATAATGCCTTAACAGGGCGAAATACGCATCGAGTTTCCAAGAATTTTTATTTATTTGTTTGACATTAATTATTGAATTAATTTGTATCCATTACAGATGACCTCAAATTAATGAGGTATTTATTTTTGTTACTGCTGACACGCCCTCGCCGGAAATCGAACCCGGGATCTTCGGTTTTACGTGCCAATGCGGTTATTTTCTTACTATGCTTAGTGGTAAGAGTATTGGTGCGTAAAGCCAAAGATCCCGGGTTTGATTTCCAACGAGGGCGTGACAGCAGTAACAAAAATAAATTGCTCATTAATTTGAGGTAATCTGTAATGGATACAAATTAATTCAATAATAAATATCACAGTGTGTACATATTTTTTTTAAATTCAAATGTACTTCTTGGAAAAGGACCTTAAACTCCAACAAAAACCAATTGTTTTCGATTTATATAGGCCAAAATGTCCCATTTGTAATCGATATATAATTACATAGTTAATATTCATTGTGTATACAACTGTTTTTTGGAGATTAAAGGAAAAACTGTAATTGTTCGACATCGTTTAGATTCAAATCGTTTCGGTGTTCCGTGTATTCATAGAAGCAAAAAACTTATCAACGAAAACAGGGTTTGCTGCATTTGAATGAAGGGTGGGATATACCTTGGCGGTTTGCCCTTGGGACTTCAACCTCAGGAGTCTCGCGTGCGAATTCTCCGTTACGTAAAGGGCTCTCATTATAACGGACTAGACGGTTAAATAAAAACATGCTATATTTAGATGGATCTTTCTTTGAACAACATCGACATCGAAAAATTTATAACGTTCATTTTTACGATGCCTTCTCATGTTATACAACAATCCTGTAAGAAATAATGCTTCAATTTTATCTCAAATCATACTGGGCAGGTACCTGTTGTAAAGACTGAATTCGATAAGGTCTTTGGGCTACACTTTTTAGAAAATCTATGTTTTTGGTTAATACTTTGTAACATTCTCTATTAATGTAAGAAAATAAAACAACGGTATAATTTGGACTGCCACTACTTCATTGATGGATCATGGATCATGGATCGGTTTCGACTTACAAAATCATTATCAACAGTAATATTAATGTTAAATTACATTCTATTTAAAGGTACCTAGCCATATCCCACGACCGGTTTCGACCTATCGGGTCTCATCAGGTGGGCGCTGGCAGAAAGGTCTTTACAGGCTATATTATAAATATAAAATTTAGACGAAAAAGGATTTTAATGCCTTCTTTTTTTTAAATATGTTATATCTTCGTCTAAGGATCCATCGGAATCAACAGTGTAATTCAATGCCGGTACGGGTATTAGCCCTTGGAGTAGTTGTTTCCGTTGATTCCATATTTATATTTATAGTTATATTTACAATATAGCCTGTAAAGGCCTTTCTGCCAGCGCCCACCTGATGAGACCCGATAGGTCGAAACCGGTCGTGGGATATGGCTTTCCGTTCGTTGTGCCAACTTAGTAGGACGCGATAAAAATGTGAGATCTTTGATCTTAATATTTAGACGAATAAGGATTTTAATTCCTTCTTTTTTGAATATGTTATATCTTCGTCTAAAAACCATCGCAATCAACAGTGTAATTCAATGCCGTTAGGGGTATTAGCCCTCGGAGTAGTTGTTTCTGTTGATTCCATATTTATATTAACAGCCTTATGATAAAGTAAGATTTTAATAGAAACTAAATCCGTTTTTTTCAATGAAAGCTTTTTTGTTCATTTTTTGTATTTATTTTATCTTTATAATAAATAACGCGCTGTCATCTGATAATGTATTGAATTTCTTACGTCTCGTTTATCTGTTTGTCAAAATTTTTATGGGGTCACGCAAACCCCGACAATATTCTTGTAAAGGGAACATCGCGAACCTTATCGTAAAGGGTCAGGCACCTTTAAGGAAATTAAAATGCAAGTGATGCTTACCCATTAGCTTAATATAAAACGTACCTACATTATAACGATGAACGTAGGAAATGAAAGGGGTGGTTTTGGGGTTACTTTAATGAATGTCATCGAGTCATTTCTTTGGTGCTTATATCGTCTATGCAATTCGTTTAGTGATATTGAGTCAACTATTGATTTTTTTGTCAAGTAAACTAGGACTACTCAATGAACACGAAAATTTTTACAACAATTTCCATTCGATTTAAAGATTAAAATTTTAATATCATGAATGAACCAGTAAGAGGGGCATAAAAATAAAAAACGATTACACATAAACCAAATTAACAAAAACAGTATATTCTTAATCTCAGTAATGCGATCGATGTTATGATTATTTCTTGTTGACGTTACCATGCAAATGTAGTTCTTTTTTTGATTATGGATTAAGCATTTAGAAACTGTAATGCATCATAATGTATTTGGTAAGATACAACCGGCACAGAATTGATTTTTTCGTTTTTTTGCATGGATTCTGATTATTGTGCGCTGATTTCACTTTTTTTTCGACTTGCTTGTTCAATATCGGCTTATCGTCGAACACGATTTAATAAAAAAGAGGATTTATGGGACTCAATTCCCCCAACCATGCTCACGCTGGAGGCATTGAAAATGACAATTTAACAATCTTTTAATCCTTCATCCCCTTCTTAAGCTACTTACCGCTGTTCTCCCCCTTTCATGCAGCAGATAAATCGTTTTACCAACTTTATGTGACATTCGAAAATACTTTAGATTGTTTCCTGCGGCCATAATTGAATTTAAAATTTCCCTTACAAAACAAAATAACCAAATCATATCTCATGCTGGATTTATATGGAGAAAAATAAAATATAAATATATAAATTATTATTAAATTAATAAATTCCCATTCCAAAATCACTCAGTGCAGGAATTTGGATTAATGAAAAATTATGTTTCTTAATAGTTAGTTAGACTCGAAAGGAATTTTTAGAAAGAGTAATTTGTAAGTTTTATGTGGGATATCTTTAGAGATATTCCTAGAAACTTTAGAAAAAAATCTGTTTCCCCTACGGAAATTGAAATTGCGAATAAGGAAGGATTTTTAAGAGCTTTTACATGAAAAATATATTGAAAATTATGTTTTGAGAAATTTTCCATCAAAAACAACCTTAGTTCTACTGTAGTAATTTAATTTGAAACGTTTTCCATTATGTCTGCCATTGAGACATTTTCTGAATGCTTTGTTTGATTCAAATGAATATCACAAGTCGTATATCGCGTATCACGAATCCGTCTTATAAATTCGGTAAAGAGACCGTGGGGAATATGATGGGAAGACTACAAGCCGCTTGTTATTGATTTCCCCATTTTATCGTCCCTCAGTCGGTGGTGACTTGACTGAAGCCAACCTAACCCAATACATCGATTAGGCCTGCACTGTAGTCGGCAAGGCAATCTTATACATATACAATTCTGATACTTATAATTTACCCTATTACAAAAATAATATGAACCAATATCTGTATATTATACAATATATCGTTTGTAGAGGTAATATTTTGCACTGCACTGAAGAATTTCATTTAATTGAATAAGTAACCTTGATTGGTAAAAATAAAAATAAGTTTTTGGTCAAGTAATTTATCGAAGCTACCAGACGTGGATCGCGATTTCGAAACCTTGATTTGGTTACTTCTAAATTTCTTTGCTTTCCAAAGTATATAAATATAAATGGAATCAAACGCCTTATAACATTACAAACAATTTTTATTGGTACAATCAAATGTATACATCTCGACTACGATTTCAATGGTAATAGTAGACCAAAATTAAGAAAAGATTATACCTATATATATATATATCCAACAACCCCTGTTCGATAGTCTTCAATAAGTTACAGGTAGTTTATATATCAGTTTGGACTAGCCTAAACTGGTTTATCCTATCGGGCTTAGGACAAATTAGTTTGGACTAGGCTACACTAGTTAATCCTATCGCGTATAGGAAGAACTAGTTTAACCTAGGTAAAACTAGTTTGTCCTGAAATCGGGTTTGGCCGGTAACATACATACACTCGCAAAATTTTAGATCGATGTAATTGTGACAAGGTTTCAATAATTCAATATTATGGTCTATACTAACATATGTTCCGTGTTTAAAACATGGTATGCAACTGCTGATTTTTCCACATTGTTCTTTTTTAGGTGGTACAGATGCTCTTTTAAACGTATAGCTAGATTTCTCTTAGATAAGCCTATCTAAACTTTATCACACTCTAAACAATTAATTTTATAAATTCCTATCATTAAAGTTTTGTTATCTCTGTCTTTTTGATTTCTAAGTACACTACCTAATTTTTATTTTTGATTACTTTAAACTGGTTCTATTTCTAATTGTTTACAAAGTCCTTTTGTATGTCTATTAAACTCAGTATGATAATTGAATTGAAAGTCAAATAATAGGGTGAAAAAAGCGTTAGAGTAGAGACAAAAATAAAGGTTGGTTCAGAGTAAAATCGCTTTTAACAACAAAAAAAATTATCACTGTGTTCGCGAACGATTAATTAAGAAATTCGATAGAGGATAAAGATAACATAATTAAAAGTGGACACGGTTATATGCCGGTACGAAACGTGGGCGGTGGGTGAGGCGGAAAAAAAGGTTAGAAGCATTTGAGGTGTGGTGTTACAGCGAATGGTGAATAAACGGTGGATAGAGGGGGTTAGAAATTAGAAGGCATTATAGAAGTCAATACGAAAAAATTACATGATGGACTAGTTAGAGACATATTAGAACAGAAACAGGAGTAAAGAAAGGTAGTGGAAGACTTAGATTATATTACTGTCTGCAAATACTTAATGATATGGGATATTCTAGTTTTTGGGAAAGCAAAGATGGATGCAGATTAGGAATGACCAGTGAATAAAATGTCAAAAAATAGTGATAAGTTATAACTTCAATGGATTCCGCGGTAGGAAACTTGTGAAACATCGTTTGAAATAAATAAAGAGATAAAGTTAAACAAATTGCTTTCAGATGTTTCAATTATGTTTATTAACACACTCTACATATGTTTCGACATGTGAAGTCTTTTTCAAGAGTAATATTTTATATTTACTGAATATAGATTGTAATTTTATGATATTTATAGGTAATGTATTTGACATAGTTGGAGGTGCAGTCTACATTCAGTAAATATAAAATATTACTCTTGAATGAGACTTCACAACTCGACTTCGAAACATATATAGAGTGTGTTAATAAACATAATTTAAACATCTAAAAGCAGTTTCTTTAACTTTATCCCAATAATAAGTTATAACATTCTAAAGCCTTATAATTCTTCATAAAACGATAACACTATTTTATTAAATAACTAACACCTCTGTACAGGATTTTTTTCAAATCATAAATCTAAACAATTGGTTTCCTTTGCTATAAGTTTCGCCCTTTCTTTAATGTCAATTACTGTAAACGGGCGTTTGTGTGGTTGCGCTAGAACTTGGCCCCAAAATTAGGCATTTCGTTAGTTTCTAGGAACTGACCATTACATCGGCATAGTGAGAGAGCAACACTACATAATACAGTGCGACGACTACCAGATACATAATTTTGGTAATTTATTCGAAGTTTATTTGGCAAAACGGCAAGGAACTTACACACAGACACACAAATGCGGACCGTTTCATCGTAAATCGTCTGGCACATTCGATCAGGTGATGAATAAAATCTTTAAATAAATATACCAACCAGAGAATATACTAGAGCCATTCAGAAAGTTTTGACATCTGTTTCAACAATTTTTACATTGTAATTATTGTATTTATTTTACGTTATCAACATTGTCATCGCGTTGAAACAACAGACAGTATTATTTTGCTAAAAAATACCAATCTTCGATCAAAAATAAATCAAATGATTGATTGGTGAAAGTTTGAATCCATATTGAGTGAAACACAATTAAACTTTTCACAAAATTTTTATTTTCACTACATAGTACTATGTATTACTCACTTGAAAAAGCTACAGTGTAGCGAAACTATAGTAGTTAAAATAAAAAGAATTGTGAAAAGTTTAATTGTGTTTTACTCAATAAAAATAAATCAATTTAGACCAAACAGCTTTTAGTCTTAAACTTGTTAAAGTATCGTTGCTTCAAGATTAATGTAAACTTTCATTCGACCGGTTATTAAAATATGTAAATGCCATCTGTAAAAATTTACCACTTATTAATGGCTCATTTATGCAGTTATGTTTTAGGTCGGGTTAGATTTTTACAGTTCCCCTATTTTGTGAAAACCAGATCAAATTTTCTCATTAACTACAAGCTTGTTTTTGTTTTTACTTTATTGGGCAGATTTCTAAGACCAACAAATAATAAAAAAATGGATATCATGTGCGTGGTTTTGTTGAAAATTATTGTTTGGCCGGTTTCAAAACATTGTATGTGTTTCACGTACAGATTTAATCCGATTTTTATATGAAAACGGACCATTACTTTTATTAAACAGACGGTACTTTTTGTCAAAGCGTAAATATGTGCCAAGCGAGAGAAAAGGAAAGCAAAATTTATTTTTCGCCGGTGTCACTATAAAGAGTTAATTTTGTAACATGGCCGAATCTACAATCTATACATATAAATAAAATTGGAGTGACCACTTTTTACTAAATGCATGTGGATGTATATACACGGTACATATACCAAAATAACATTTTTTACTGTTGTTGTTTGTATGTATGTCTGTTTGTTCCGGGTAATCTCTGAAATAGCTGAGCCGATTTTGACGGGATTTCCACTGGAAGATAGCTAATATAATAAGGAGTAACATAGGCTACTCTTATTTTAGAAATTAATTATTATTATTATTAATAAATATTTATTGATTTCTAAAATAAAAGTAGCGTAAGTTACTCCTTATTACATTAGCTATCTGCCAGTGAGAGTTCCGTCAAAATTGGTCCAGTCGTTTCAGAAATTAGCCGAAACAAACAGACAAACAGAACGGGCTATTGCTAATGATTGTGTCTCAACGACTTCATTTAAAATTTTTAAAATTACTTTTTTGTTACATTCGATGCGGACGAAGTCGCGGGCACAGCTAGTACAATATATATTTGTATATTCTGTATTTTACTACGATAGCAACGATACTGTATAATCAGCGATTACTGAATTCACGCAGAAACGAAAAAACTAATTCGTATAGATTTCTTTTAAGGCCGTTCAGAAACTGCATCGTCCATCACAAAAGGTCGACAAACTTGCAAAGAATCGTAAATGTGGCGTGATCGAACATATGACAAAAAACAAAATTGTAGGTGTAATGAAAACAATTCGTCTTTGTGCGAAAATTTTTGAACATGAGTCAATTTTTTAGAGTTTCGCAACGGTTTGGCGAAAATTAAGCTACCAATATTTTCGACACCTTCAGATCTATGGATCATGAATTATTCTGAAGATTACTTCAATTGGTAGACATTACGAATTACGAACAACGCTACGCATATTTTTTAAAACGAAATTAAGATTCAATTTACCACTTTTTATTTTTAAAATGCATCCAAAAGGTCTGACAAATTAGAAAAACTCGCATAATAACAAGGACTTTTATATTCCTTTAGCAGGAATTTATTGAAACTTACCATACATGTGAAAGCATAGCAGTTTTCATCAGTATAGATACCATAGTAGGTATCGTAAAATTATTGAGATATAGGCGTTTACGTCTTTGACATAGTGTATGCGAATCAATCCTCAACACACGTTCCTACTTATATGACACAGTACTAAAGATAGAATGCGTGTCGTATGTCGTTGAATCCACATAAAATCTATTGTTTCGGCCTTTACTTTATGGAAAAACATGTTAAACGTTTTGTTAAAGATTGGACAGTGGAAAAATCAAATTGAGTTTGATTTAGTGTTTCCACACACAATCTCTCAATAATATTACCATTAGAGGTTCCCAATGCATTATTACGCAAACTTCACTCAATAATTTTACTCAAAACGATGTTTTTGACTTCTCTACAAATTACAGCTTTTATTGTTCTGTCGCAGTTGTACCAAACAGTTCGAAATCACGATCAACATCTAACGATTTTGCTAAAGAAAAAGAAGTGGTTTGATCAAATCATTTAACTGTTTTAACGAAAAGATGAAATAAACAAATCAGGATTTGGACAGTACTATTGTCTCGTCTGTAATGTTAATTGAATCAGAAGGAAATGCATTTGGCAGCAAAAAAAGTCATGTTGTGCTGTTTGTGGAATGGAATCTATTGGAGCCCATTCATGTCATACTTGTAAAAATCCAGTTCACGCAAGATGTGGAAATACGGTAGCAGGAGAAGGATTTGGATTGAAAATGCCAAATAAAGGAGGGAGCAAACCTAAAAGGATCAGCTGAAATGATGAAAGTTCAAGATGTGTTCCTGGGATAAATTCAAAGTACAACGCAAAAGAAATAGATGGGCCCCTAAAACAAACAATCTCCTTTATAACTCAAAGTGCCACAAATCCACAACGTGTTTTAATAAAAATAAATGAAGATTACAATTAAATTTAATTAAATAGAAATAATCAATTCCATTAAGAAATATCCTTTTTAATGATGAAAGAAATTAAATGCTTTTAAATGTTTCAAGATTTTATTGTAAAAAAAACTCTACAATTGTTTCGGTTTGTTAGACCTTTATCAAGAGTAAGTAATGTGACTACTAGTCTTGACAAAGGTCTAACAAACCGAAACAATTGTAGAGTTTTTTTTACAATAAAATCTTGAAACATTTAAAAGCATTTAATTTCTTTCATCATTATTATAAAATGTTTCACAAAACTATTACCAACGAATCCATTTCAGTTATTAATATCCTTTTTGCTAAATCTATAGTATTTCTCTTGTTTAGAATAAATAATTTATGTTTTCTATAACCATTGTTGTATCACTTACTCTACATTTAATAAAGTCTGTTTGACTAAATAAATACTTTTAATATCTTAGAAATAATATTTTGTCAATTCAGTTAATTCCAAATACCTATTGTACGCGTTTCGAGCCGTGTAACCAGTCGTCCGCACTCTTTATTAATGGAAGCAGAATTTAAATATTGTATATGTACCTATTCAGACTGCTATTAAGTATATCTATTGTACAAAAACATGAATAAATATAAATAAAGTGTCAGTATGATGAATCATATCTAAATTTGCTTGATGGAAACTCATAGTTTACAAAATAAAATAAAACTACACGAGTTAATTTCCACAAAATATATTAACACACTTAACAATTGTTTCGCCTTACTAAGGCTTCATCAGAAGAATACATGAAAAACTTAAACTAGAAGACAGTACTTAAATATGTTTTCAAGGTATGGGAAGGGGTTGTGGTGCTGGTTTTATAAATATGTTTACTGCAGTAAAATTTATATTGGACAGACCTGTCGCAATCTTAAAGAACGATTAAACGAGCATAAAAAATCATTCGAAAATAAGAAACTCGATTCAAACTATGCGAAACACCTTTCAGATGAAAAGCACGATTTTAACGAAGACTTTGACGTGTTACATTTGGAAAACAAACATTACAAACTTACACTTTTAGAAACAATGGAAATAAACAAATATAAAAATACTAACCTACTGCTAATTGATCAAATTGATATCAATAATTCACCATTACTAAACATATTTATAAAACCACCACCACAACCCCCTCCCATACCTTGAAAACATATTTAAGTACCGTCCCCTAGTTTAAGTTTTTCATGTATACTTCTGATGAAGCTTTAGTAAGGCGAAACAATTGTTAAGTGTGTTAATATATTTTGTGGAAATTAATTCGTGTAGTTTTATTTTGTTTTGTCAAAGTGTCAGTACGTTGCTAATCACAAGAGAAAATAAAACATTTATCTTGATTAAGAGTTGCCATAAATATAAATTAAATTCTGAGTTTTGTCTCTCGATTCCCATGAAATTTCAGATTTGAATCACATTTGCTACGTGTTTAATTAATTTTACTCGTAATTAATTTTTGAATGTTACACCATATGTGTATATATGTAAATTAGTTTCAATTCAAGAAATATTCGTATGTATATTATGCATATATGCTTCATTCAATTCGAGTGCATGTTACGTAACTAGATAGCCTACTTTAATTACGTTAATTCAATTAATTAACTGAGTTGACAAAATTTTTGTCAATTAAATTTCTTAAATATTCTGTTTTATAAAATGCTACATCAGTCATCACGTGTAATCCAATTAAAAAAACAGTTAGCAAAAATTATCTAATATCTTAAATGTTTTTTATGCTTACTATAGTTATTATTTTTATTTAATATTTATAATTGATGGATATTGAAGAATAGTACAACTCTATGTTACTGACTGAATATGTTTTAGATTTGCAGATAGATTATTTTTAGAGGATTAACTATGTAATTAGTTTCTGCCTAATTACAGTAACGATGTAATAAAAATGTTGATGAATGTTATAAAAGTTCCCATTTTAAATTTCACGCAATAAAATGCCAGTATAAATCGCAAATGTATGTCATAAAAATACGACAGAAATGTATCACAAACTACTAATATTCCAATTGCTTTTATCGTAATTGCTTCTTCTATACCGATGCCATAAACGTTAAATATTTACATACAAACTATCAAAATCTTGTAGTACAGCTGCAAACTTTGTATGTCTTTTTTCTAATTCAATGGCATATTCAGGAGCACATTGGACGGGTTTATAATTAATAAAATAATAATAAAAGAAATCAGGAATGTCTTTTTCGCAATTTGATGTAAAATATAACACAGGTCAGCGCATTAAAGATAAAAATCCAAATATGGCTTTATATTGCCCCAGCACATAACGATCTTGAAATATTTTAACTCCAAAATGCAAATGATGCTAATTTGTATTTGAGATTAGAGTATCTTGAAATTGCAAAATGTTAGGGCAATTCTGACACCAGAATCGACTTCGCTTTTGAAGAATAAATTTAAAATGATTACCCGTCATAGTAGTGCACTCTTTTTCGAGTGCCATCTCTTTTTTGTGAAGAGCTTAAAGGAAATCAACAAAGAACCTAACAATTTTCGATGTATTTTTCAATATCGAACTGAAATGTGTCCCCAGAAAAGCTTTAGCATACTGTAGTTTCGAGGAATCCTGGTCTCTGGTATACCGAAACAATTGTAGAATAATTTTACGTTATAGTGAACATTTAAAAGCTAATCAATTGTTTTGTTTATTTATTACGGTTAATGTTCAGCAACAAGAGCTTTGCTTTTCAGTTTTTTTTTTCAAGAGATTATTGATAGTATAATCTATTGTATCGGCCTTTACTTTATGTAAAAACATGTTAAAGGAAACTCTAAATAAAACTCAATTTGATTTTTTTTAGGACAATTGTTTCACCCTACAAGGGCATCTTCAGAAGAGAACTGGTTACGTTAGATAACTATTCTAAATTTATACGAGTCATAGGGTTAATTGGAGGGGGTACATTGTACTATTTTATTTAGTATTATGGATTCATAAACGTTTTATATTTCATTTAAATATAATTCTCTATTTTGGTTTAATATGCTTTTTGATTTCAAAGGATTCTAGTATTTCTAATTTTTTGCCTTTATTTGAACAATGTAAAATTTTAAAATTACCGTTTGTATTTAATTCGTGTTTTTTATTATTTATGTGGTTCATAAAAACCGATTTATCCATATAAATAATAAAAATCACGAATTCAATACAAACGATAATTTAAAAATTTTACATTGCTTAAATAAAGGCAAAAAATTAGACATACTAGAATCCTTTGAGATCAAAAAGCAGATAAACCAAAATAGAGAATTATATTTAAATGAAATAGAAAACGTTTATGAATTCACAATACTAAATAATATTAGAATAGTTATCTAACGTAACCAGTTGTCTTCTGAAGATGCTCTTGTAGGGTGAAATAATTGTCAAGATTGAAAATAAACGGTGGAAAAATCAAATTGAGTTTTATTTAGTGTTTCCTTAAAGGATGTTGTATCTTCAAAATAAATTATCAATACATTAATTTAAAGAGATGAAGACCAATAATTTATATTTTAACTTATTCTCCCTCCACTTTATACAAAAGAGATATTTGGTGCATTACTAAATAAAATAGTCGAATGTACCCCCTCCAATTAACCCTAAGACTAGTATAAATTTATAATAATTATCTAATGTAACCAGTTGTCTTCTGAAGATGCCCTTGTAGGGTGAAACAATTGTCAAGATTGAAAATAAACGGTGGAAAAATCAAATTGAGTTTTATTTAGTGTTTCCTTATTGATAGTACGTTTGGTCAGTTATATTAGCTAGATATTCATCTACCATTCTATTCATTATAGATGTAGAATTCGCGAGTTTAACGGTCAAATTGTTTATCTTGAACATTTTCTGCGAATATCACGTCTCACGATACGTTTCACCCTCCGACGGTGGTAGAGGTATCACTTTCCTCGGCGAATACGTATTACAGCGACCCACCAGGTTGTAGGTGACATCTGTAAGGCGTTAAGGGGGACCCCGATATAGCACGTGTCGCAAAGGATCAAAGTCACCGCCGAAACGTACCATTTGTTTCTTTCCTTCTGTCGTCGACGACTTGATCCGTCGCGTCGCAAAATAATATGTAAGGACTCAGAACAGCGTAGCGTCGGCGTCGTCGCCGTCGTTGAAAATATAATTAATACCTGATGACAAGGGTGTCCTGGCACGGGCTATCCGTGAAGCAGCTGTCGTCTAAATGGCCCCTGTCCAACTCATTTCACAGATCATTTGGTTTTCTGCATTCGGAATTATTACTGACACGTGTAGTATCCTATGACAACAGCTTTGTTGTGACAGCCGTTTGTTTTTGTTTGCGCATGTAGTAACTAGACGAAAGGACATTCGACCCCATTATATTACGAAGTAGTTATAGTTGCTGGGAGACTAAGGGATTAAAATGACCTAAGGATTCCCTTAAACAATTTTGTAGAAGCATTCAGTTTTAGAAGATGTCTTGTGAAATTGAGGTCGAAACTTTGGTAATAGACATTTTGACGTGATACAGTTGCACAATCCTAGGTAATCTGAGCTATTTGAAATATAAATCATAAAATTTAAAAAAATCTAAATGACTTTTCCTGAATCACAAATTAAATTGATTATTAGTTGTACCCGTTCAAATTTGGACGGAGGGGTACCGTTAGCAGTGGTGCATGTTACTTATAAACATTTCGGCAGGTTTCTAGCCACAGCCAGTGCCTCAGTCCATCTATGACCCCTGTCATATCAGCTAATTCCAGAATGCTCTATCGATTTCCTTGTTTTTATTTGCTTGTTTTAATAATTCCTTATTATGCAATTATTTAATTACCATGATTAAAAGTATTGTTTAATATTGATCTGTAAGATTTATTACTGCTATTACAACGTGTTCCATATATCCTTGACAACTGATGATGCAGCATTTTATTATGAAGGATGGTTAATAGGTGGATTTCTTTGTACTTCCCCTTTCTTTTTATTTTAATTTAATTTCTTATCAATAAACCTTGTCCTAGATTGGAAAAAACAATATACTAAATGTACTGTTCACTAAAAAGTTACAGACAAGTTAAAATGAAAAAGTACTTGTAACAGGCGGGTTGAAAAGATGGCGTTATTAGTATCAAATCCATATGATTTTTAGTTAGCCCTAACCTTCAAAAGATGCGTGTATAAATTTGACAGCTGTTGTACTATTAGTATCTGAGTTATAGCATTTTTAGCGAAAGAACTTTTGTTATTTTGAAAAAAATGGATAAAAAGAAATTTCGTGCGTTAATAAAGCATTGCTTTTTGGCGAAAAAAAATACTGTTAAAACTAAGGATTGGCTTGAAAAACATTATTCGGACTTTGCACCAGGAGAATCAACCGTAGAAAAGTGGTTTGCTAAATTTAAACGAGGCGAAATGAGCACCGAGGACGATGCACGCAGTGGACGGCCCAAAGAGGCATCCACCGTACTCTCCAGATCTGGCCTCCAGCGACTTTTTTCTGTTCGCAGACCTCAAGAGGATGCTCGCTGGATAGAAATTTCGCGCCGATAAAAATGGTGTCGAAAAATTGTATGACCGCTATAATCGTTAATCGTTGTATCGCCCTCGAAGGGAACCTTGTTGAATAATAAAATCAAATTCTATGAAAAAAAATTATTTTTTTATGCTAACCTACGAACTTTTCAGCCTGCCTGTTATTTAATTAAGTGACTTTCTTTTTTCTAATAAATAATAAAACTTTAACTCTGTTAATCCTACTAATTTTTAATGAAAAAAGAAACTTCCAAGTTTGTGACTGCGTGGCCGATTTTTTGAAATAAATAATTCCTGAAATGAATTCCTTAAGACAGTGGCCAACTCATACCAAAAAAGAACAGTGATAACAAATCACGATTACATGTCGGCTTAACTTTGCTTGGAAGTTTCCGTCGTCAAAAAGTAAAGTTTAATATTTATGGGAACAAGTCTGTTTTTATAGAGCTCGCTCCAACAATTCCAGTCATTTTGGTGGTCTCCACGCTTAATATTTAAATGCCGAGCTTTGCGATTTGTCACTAATTTATCCCACTATCATCGAACAAACAAAAGGCAAAATCTCTTGTAAATCTAAATCAAAGCTAATGCACTTTACATGTACAGGAGACTTTGCTTCTTTAGTAATCTTAAAATAATTCAAAGCAAGTTTCTGCTATTGATGTGATGTCTGTTGCTGAACAAAGTAATTTAGTCCACGAAAAACATTTAAATATTTGCAAATTTATAATTGAAGAAACTATAAAAACTAAAAGTTTAGGTGTTACCATTAGCGGATCTAACTGAAAATAAATGTAAAATGGAAACATTTAGCAACAACTATTCGCAAAAGAAATTAACGAAAATTGATTTTTATGAATAAAAATGTTACCCAAAAGATGAACTAGTTGATAGAAGTATCGATAAATATTATGTATTATCATAGTGTTTGATTTAAATATAATTTTATTTATCAATTGATAATAGAAATATGAGGAAAAAAAAATTAAAAAGTGTTATTACGATATGAAGCGAAATGTTTTAAATCCGCCATCTAGAATTGAGTTTGATGATGCTGAAGACCCTTGAATGTAATCACTCGTATTGTTTTATAAACAATTCGTGATAATGAACAAATACGTTGATCCGGGCTGATGGGCCTTTGTCGAAAGGAACTTGTAGATCCAAACGTTTCGACTACTTCGTTTACATCTTCAGTGGGCAGCTTGATTCCTAGGTCGAAGATTGTACCTCTGAGTCTCAGTAGCAACTTTTGCTACTTTTGCTACTATTGCTCCTGAGACTCCGAGGTACAATCTTCGACGTAGGAATCATGCTACCTACTGAAGATAACCACCGAAGTTGCAGTCGAAACGTTTGGATCTACAAGTTCCTTTCGACAAAGGCCCATCAGCCCGGATCAACGTCTTTATTCATTCGATTCCGGCCGTGAAAGCCTACGCAATTACATAATTCGTGTTAAATGAGAAATCAATAGTAAAACCTCCTCAGAATTGTTTCAAGAGTGTAGTTATTTCTGACCAATCTGATCGTTGATGGTAGATTTTTAAATATATTTGTTTCTCCTCTCAAAATCCGAATAATGCTAATTTGGTTTGTTTGATTTTAAGATTAGGATATTTATGCGATAGGGAGACTCTTGAGTCATATTAGAAGAATACATCTAAAATTATTACCTTCTTTTCTAATTTTTTTTAGCTCTACATAGTAGTGGTCGGAAAATCGAAAAAGAGCCAAATTACCATTACCTGTGTTATGAAATCAATATACTTCAAAATATTGACTTACTGAAGCAGTTCTGTGGTTCGCTTTTAATAATTACTTTTGAAATGACTACTCTGACAGTATTTTATCCTTTACTTCACGCAGAATTGCTCTCAAAAGAGCCAAAACGTATTACTAATTAATATAATATTGGAATCAACAGAAACAACTACTCCGAGGGCTAATACCCCTACCGACATTGAATTACACTGTTGATTCCGATGGATTCTTAGACGAAGATAACAATCCAAAAAAAGAAGGTATTAAAATCATTTTCCGTCAAATTATAAAGGATCATAGATCCTACATTTTGAACGCGTCCCTCACAGTAGGCACAGCGCACCGAAAGCCATATCCCACGACCGGTTTCAACCTGTCGGGTATATAGCTTGCAAAGGCCTTTCTGCCAGCGCCCACCTGATGAGACCCGATAGGTCGAAATCAGTCGTGGAATATGGCTTTCGGTGCGCTGTGCCTACTGTGTGGGACGCGTTCAAAATATATGATCTATGATCCTTTATAATTTGACGGAAAATGATTTTAATACCTTCTTTTTTTGGAGCATTATTAATTAGTCGTTTTCATTTCTAATTTCTGATTTCGTTCACCTGCGTTGGTCAGAATTGCCCCATTTTTGTATCTTAATTGTAAAGTGTATATTTGGCTATTTTCCAACTAATGAAAGTATTCATAACATTTCATACGAACCCCGTCATGGAAAACTGAATAAATTTACATATTTAGTTTTCAAAACAATTTTAAATTGCATGCTACGATTTTTAAATCTACAAACACATGACTAACCCCATTGAGGCAATTTATTTCGAAAGACATCATTATTAAAAAGGTTTAAAGTCGTTTAAAAAGGGCATTTTTCATTTCTGGTAACGGACATCCGCGACCAGACGTTTTAGTCCGCAATCTTAATCTAAATTGACGCGCTCGAAGAGACCTTAATGCGGACAAACAAAATTCCTCAAAGTGCCGAGACATTTCGCAAGGTAAACGAAAGACAAATGGTGCCGCTATCGTGCTACCCTTAGCCGCCTACCACCCTCAAGTGATTGTTATCGCTTTTAGGGAGCGAACTTTAATTCCCTCGGTCGTTAAATAGGGTAATTGCCACGGTAACGTATTTGAGGTTGTAAAAAGCTTTTAATATTTTTATTACTGCAGAATGGAACACGTATGACTAAAATAATCATTAAACTACTTTCGATAGTTCAAATAATTAACTCTTTCGAATACTTGAGCATTTATATTGATTAAATAACCCTCTGCGCTTGTACAGAATGAAATGAAACTCTTACAGATTTAAAAAATAAAAATTGAAATTAATTCTTTAGTAGATTCTGTAAAAAACTGAAAATTTTACCGGTATCGTGTTACTATTTATGATAAACGAATTAATTAACTTTATTTTAACAGTTGGTAGTTATAAGGAAACATTTATTTTAATAAATTTTTCTAAATTAATTCATATCTTAGGCTTGTATTTGCAAATGAAAACTTATTCTGCCAGCGCCCACCTGATGACACCCGATAGGTCGAAACCGGTCTTGGGATATGGCTTTCGGTTCGTTGTGCCTACTTGGTAGGACGCGTTCTAAATGTGAGATCTTTGATCTTAATATTTAGACGAATAAGGATTTTAATTCCTTCTTTTTTAAATATGTTATATCTTCGTCTAAGAATCCATCGGAATTAACAGTGTAATTCAATGCCGGTAGGGGTATTAACCCTCAGAGTAGTTGTTTCTGTTGCTTCCATATTTATATTTTCATTAATCATATAGCCCGTAAAACTCTTTCTGCCAGCGCCCACTTGATGAGACCTGATAGGTTGAAACCGGTCGTGGGATATGGCTTTCGGTTCGTTGTGCCTACTTGGTAGGACGCGTTCTAAATGTGTGATCTTAATATTTAGACGAATAAGGATTTTAATTCCTTCTTTTCTAAATATTAATTTCTATTTTGTTACTCCTTCATCGAAAAAAAAATTTAAGGGCGGATATTATTATTGGGGCAGATAAAACGATAATGCTTATAGTAAGTCATTTTGTGGCAATTCGTTATCATACTTCAGAAGAAGAAGTTTGGAACGGGGGATTCCCCCGTCTAAATTTTTCGTGCTTTAATAAAATAAATCTTAGAAAAGTGTCCAGAATGACTTGAATAATGGGCTACTCTATACAAACTCGCAAGCTGTGACAGTAGCTGATGTTATCACATATGTATATATGGACATGTATATGTAGAGAGAGACAATGATATCTTATCATGGACGTAAAAAAGAAGACTAGAAAGCTTATCCGTATTTTATGATACAGATACATGTATTTTGGAAAAACCTTCTATTAGATTGTGTTCCTTAAATATTGGTGAATAATTGGTGTCTCTTTGAATTCAGATTTATCATTAGTTATGTTGAAATTGTTTTTAAAAAAATTTTTAATTTTGAATTGTTCTAAAATGTTTAATCGTCGGGCTTTATTTTCAGTGTGTCGAATATTAAAATTGTCTTTGTCTATTTTATGATTATATTGTAGGCAATGTAAACTTTTTCCTGTTGATGTTTTTTTACTTTTTATGTGTTTTTCGTGTTCAGTTAACCGTATACCAAAATTTCTGCCTGTTTGGCCTATATAAAAGCAATTACAGTCTTCACAATTTATTTTATAGATACCACATTTTTGTAGTTTGTTGGGTTTCTGTTTGTTATTTACCAAAATCTTTTTTAAATTGCGTTTGTTAACGGACATTGTCCTTAATTCTAATTTGTTTAATTCTTTACATAAGCTGTTGCTACTATGATTAATATAATTAATGAATTTAAAATTCTTTTCCTTTTGTTTGTCATGTACATAAAAATTGTTTAAAATCATTTTTTTCTTGTTGTTGTTGATCAATTAGTCTATTAATTTGAGTTTATATCCGTTATTCTGGGCTATTGTTTTTATTATCATCTTTTTACAATTATCTTAACACTCTTTGAAACCTTTAAAAAACATTAAATATCATATAGATGACTGAATTAATTTTAATCAATTATATCTTAAAAACACCCGCGAGTCTGAATTAATATCGTTGGTTAAATAATTAATTAGCTACCTTACTAATACATTAGTGCGATATTAATTATTGAATTAATTTATACCCACTACAGATTACCTCATTTAAATTTAAAATTTAACCCTACTAAAAATTCTTCAAAATATTTCATTAATAATGATTAATAAATATGCATTGACATAATAAGTACGTTCGTCGTTGTTACTATTGTCACGTCTCATAGCTTAGTGGCAAAAGCATTGGCGCGTTTAGCTAAAGATCCCGGGTTCGAAACCCGGCTGGGACGTGACAACAGTAACAGGGTTTTTCCTCATTGTATGAGGTAATATTTAGTGGGTATAAATTAATTCAATAATTAATATCGCATAAATGTATTTAAAATTTACCCCTACTAAAAATTCTTCAGAAGTCTTTTATTTCTTGTTTTATTGCTTTTCAAATCTTAATCGTTTACCTCGGATAATACAAGTTTGTCTGACACATTGTCCCATAATTTCCTTAGCAATGATGTTTATCAACCAACCATAATTTGTGTCGTGTTTTTAATTTCAAAAAATCGTCATATAATTGATTGTTTATGAAATTGAAAGTAAGTAGCCTGTGCCAGAATGTCTGAAAAGTTTTCTTCAAATTCATATTAGACTGCTGTTTTGCGGTCAAAACAAATCGTATGTAATCACACAGCAGGTACTAATGATTTAAAGTTGAACTAACGAGTCCTTGAAGTGGAAAGTTGGAGTCGACTGAGAGGGAGGGTTCTTCTCATTTACTCTATTATACAAAGGTGAATGATGCGCATTGTGTTTCAATGTTAAAGCGCCATTTAAAATCACGGTGCATTATACTTTACGCTCCCAGGTCAAGAAAATTACTCGTTTCTTAGCTTTTCCCCTCGTCGGTTATCATCGTGATAACTGAAAATTGCTTCGACCTTGATAACTCAATCTCAAAGTTGTTTTCTTTGGTTAGGGTATTTGCTATTTAGTATATATATATATATACAAATAGTTAGGGTGTTGGGGGTCTTAGAAACGCTCTGCGCTATATTGTACAATCACGATTGAAATTACCTCTCGAATCGTTTTTACTCCAATAAAGAAAATTCCTAACAAAAGAACTAATTTACATGATGGGTAAATAACTCAGTTGGAATTATACATAAATATGTAAATAGTTCTTGTATAATCTTTTTTTGTTGAACCCTAAGAAAATCAATTACTATTTTCCTTGGGAAATTTTTTCAATCAAAAGGTAAATTATTTCTGATTAAACAACCAAGAAAAAACAAGTGAATTTGAAAATTGATGGGCGTTACCGTTTGTTTATAATTTTTGGTTACTAATGTAAATTTTATTTACTTATTTATAATTTCACAACGAATGCTGTAGCCTGATAAGCTAAAAACATTTAAGTAAAAATGAAATAACAGGACATATAAACACAAGTTTTAGTTACCTATTCATTATTTATTGTCTCTCCTGCAATTATTTCGCCACACGTTGTATTCATCAGGCGGAGGAAATTTAAATCAGATTTAAGTTAAATTTATTCCACCAAGGGTAGCAAATATGTTGCGAAATAGTAATAGTGGAATGAATAGACAATCTGTTGCAAGTAACCGTCGGTAGTATGTCTAACTGCAGGATTTGATAATATTAGACTAGGCTTTACAGAGGTTCCTACTTGCCAATCTGACTCTATGACGTAGCTTATATAAGTGGTAGGTGCGCAAATCAATTAAATAAGAAACATTAACTAACTAGCTTATAGCACACTAGCTCTTAGCCAGCTTGCTGAGTGCGAACCGTTGATCTCCTATAAATAGTCCAAGTGGCGTGGATCATTGCTTAGCATTCAGGAAGTCACCGGATCGATTCCGGGCCCATATGCTCTGGTTCAAGTTTTCTGTGGTTGAATGAAACACACTGGCCAAGCAAGCAAGGAATCGAAGCGACACAGCAATCAGCTCTGGGGAAAATGCCGAGATGTGGAGTAATATTAAGGGATACAGAACTACCAAAATCAAATCAAACGAAATGGAGGATTGGGCAAAACAGATACACGAATTTAGGGAAATTAATGCAAAAATTGTGATAGCAAAATTCATAAACTGCCAATCCAAAAACAAGAAGGTATTAAAATCCTTTTTCGTCTAATCATAAAGGATCACAGATCCCACATTTGTAACGCATCCTACACAGCAGGCACAGCGTACGGAATGCCATATGCTACGATCGGTTTCGACCTATCGGGTCTCATCAGATGGGCGCTGGCAGAAAGGCTTTTATAAGCTATAGCTTGATAAACTACCAGATACTTGGTCAGCGATTTGTCGAAACTATCCATGGTGTTTTGATAAGAACCAATAAATTGGAAATCGCAATTCACTTCTACCAGTTTTGTTAAATTGCTGAACTAGATCTTTATATTCATTAAATAATGAGTAGCCAAAACAACTTTTGTGGTGGAACAAGAACCAAACCATCAGATATTCATTCACTTTCTAGTCAAAACGTTGTAGTGCCTTTGCATTTATATTAATTCTAGGTACCTATTGTAATAATGATAATATTGCCGTGCTAAATTAATTGTACAGAGATTCCTAGAGAATTGAATTTTCGCAGTTCCCTCTTACAAATTTTTATTTTATTAACCGATCATTTTAATAGACTGACCACCTAATTAACAATGTAATTATTTCAAAAAACTCTCTGTATCTCTTTTATGAGTAAAAATGATTAAAGTTTCTGTGATAAACATATATGTCAGCTATCTGTTTATAAGGTGCAAACAAAACAACATCTCCACATTTTGGTCTTAATTTATTTTTACTAGGTATTTCTTTGTTTTAAATAAAAAAAGAACTCGTCAGTTTTGACGAGAAACCCGAATGATTGTTCCAAAAAACTGTGGGATTCTTACAAGTTATCTCACAACAAGAAATAGTTTCGTGGGTTGCACGACAATTTCGTACCATCGTTTTACAATAGACTCAATATTGTCCGTGTAAACTTGTGTAAAAGATGCATCGCCTACGAAAATATCGGATAAGCGCCAAAAACTATTTTCAGTCCATGACCGCTCCTACTAATTTTGAAAAATGCGGTAAGTGAACTTTCAATGTTACCTCGCAACACACATGCATACATTTACACATCATACGTAACGTATGTCATTCATTTATTTTACTTATGTATGTATGTAGGATTCATTGGGTTTGCTGAAAAACTTTTTTAAATTTAGTTTTATGATTCATGTAGAAAAATCTTTTAAGTTATGATTTTTAATAGAAAATTGAAAAGTGTAGAAAATTTTCCATCCCCTTGAATTGATCGAGAATGCAAAAATAGCAAACATTTCTAGGGATAAGAAAAAAATCGAATGGGAAAGTTGGACAATTTACTTTTTACTTTGAGAATAAAAAATAGATTTTTAAATTTTATATGAAATATGCATCAGAAACACGTTTCTCCCTCCTCTCTTTATTTTTGAAACTGTATACATTAAAATGACGAAAATGACGAAAATGACAGGATTTTAAAACGTTTATTTTTTACAGAAAAACATAGCGAAGATTTTATAGTTTTTATGAAATCTGTGACAAACTTTTTATCGAAATTACCAGATGTGGATTGCGATTTCGATCTTATTATCCACATCTGAATTTTGATAAAGTACTGATAACGAACTTAACGTTCTTTATAAATTTCTTTGACTTGCCTATCACTTATATAAGCAGCGTTGTGGATTCAGTTTATCACGTAGAAACCTTTGTAACGCCCTATCGAACATTTGAAATACCACAGCTAGCAGTAAACATCGATAGATGGCGACATACTCTCTGCAATTAGACTGTCAATTAACTGTTTGTCCAATTACAGATAAATGATTTAAAAAAGCATCGCCATCGGAACCCAATCAAAGTCATATGTGTGCACCACTATTTATTTATTACAATTTCTCCTTTTGGATATAAAAACTTTGTTTAGATATACGTATCCTAACCGAACCTAACCTAACCTAACCAAACTTAATAATTATATATAGATCTTTATTTGTATATGCGTATATACTACGAAGTGTGTTTCAAGAGAGAAAATTGAACTATTTTAGTGACGATTAATAACCAACAATTATTGTGAAATATGGCATTAAATGAATAGACTGGACTTGTCTTAATTTACGAACATCTTTCTCATGTTGAGTATACCAGTATACACATACCTATCCGTTGGAATCGTGTAGCGCATATTCGTATATTCACTTGTATATTTATTAAAACTGGCGTCTTGCCTAGTTTTCTGAAGCAAACTACACGTAAAATTATGTTACGATTTAATTAAAATGATACATTACTTTTAACAAGATTATAATAGCGCTTTATGTTTGTTACAGGCATTCCCAACTTAGGTATCGACTATGAAATGGGCCAACGTATTACAGGGTGAGTTATTCTTTTATGTTATTCAATAAATATGTAAATGTACTTAGAAAGAAACTCCGTAAAAGTTTTCGAATCATATCTCACAGAACGACTACAAATCATTACTTACTTCACTACATACCAATATCTATTATGCTAGTGTGCAAGTAAATTTGTAAGGTAATTTTATGAAGCTATTTCCTCTTAAGATACAATATTATGGGAATACCTGACTATTACAACGTGTAGTTAAAATATGTAACTGTACCTTAGTCCTGCTTTAGATATCCAGGATGTTGTTGTTTAATCGGAATTTTTAATTAAAAACGACCAACGTTGTTACTTGTTGAGTATATTGGAATTTCAATAATCGTTCGTCGTAAGGATAGAATGTGTTAATGGTTGCGGCTAAACACTCGCGGACGGAATCATTAGATTATAGTAGGTTATGGTATGCGGGAACGTCATGATTAAGATGCAAGTGCTATTATGCACCATCGACCATGGTACCCATATTTCCATATTTGAACGGGTTGTACTAGTAATAGAATATATATAAGTCAAGATTTTAGTTTTTTTTTGGTACCACATTAACTGTAGGTATACTGCTAGCATTTTATTTATTAAAAATAATGGAAGTTATATTCAAAATATAAAGTTGTGAAATGTTATTTTTCTATTAAAAATACACTAAATTTTAAAATTTTCACAATTTCTGAATTAGAATTATATCGAGGGTCGTTTGAAACAGAAGAACAATTCTTGTCATTCAGTAAAACTATATTCGCCAAAATTATATTTAAAGACATTTAAACTAAGGGGATATCTTTGATTTTTGCATTTATTGTATCCTTTTGTTAATTAATTATTAAAAACTACAAATGCTATGGTCATAAAGTTCTTTAATAGTTCTGGAATCGAACAATACTTCTTACTTATATTTGAGAATTTGTCTCTTAAAATCATTTTTAGAAAATTTAAAACGAACAACAGTACCAACCCTTATACCATCATTCATGCGTAGCCAAAAGTTAGAACTTATTTTGTAGTAGTGGTATATTATTTGAAATGACTAATTATAGGAAACTCAACATTATTACTTATAATATTTCCGAAAATTTCAACATGTCTGTATTTTCTAAAAAAAAATATGAAAAAATACTATAAGTATAGTTGTTATTTTTTTTATTGATTTCTCAATTGTTTTTTTTTTTTAATTTTTCCACCTCTAGACAATATAGAACAACAAAGTTTAAGCTTATCCGAAATCTAGTGGCCGCCGTCAGTTGCCCGTATTATTGTTACATGTTACCTAGTTAATATACGGCCATAAATGTTTAATTTCGGGAAAATAATCGTAAATTTTCTCGGCCAAAGGTATATTTTTAAACTCGGTAAGTACATGGTTAGTAAATAATACTGCGAAATTGGAGTAATATTTATTTTGTCATCACTATGTTGCCTCCACTGTCATAACTATTTCACTGAAACAACTTTAGCATCTTTTCGTTACTAAAAATTACAATTAAATAAAATAAAAAGACAGTTTTAAGAAATATGTGTATATCTTCACTGACACTACAATTGTTTCGATAATACTTTACCTTCTTAATTGAAGAAGTTCATGTTTTAGAGTGGCAGTTGATACTTATCTATTATTATATATAAAATAACACACTCAAATCATATTTACCCAATAATAATTTATGAAATAACAAATAGTTTTGGTAGATTATGACTGACAATTCATTAGTTAGATGCATATTAAACATTAAACGTTCAATTGAAAGTGTATATAGGACAGACAGGCATACCGTTCGAGGTTCGTATAAATGACCATTTTAAGAGCTTTTCCAATCAAAAAGTATTCTCCACTTATATAATTTTAATTACAAAATATTACGTATGTACAAAATTAAGGTTTTAAAATAAGTTTACTAAAAAATTTAGAAAACTTGATGATGCCATTGTGTGGTGGAAGAATATTGTCATGAATACAATATATTTTTCGTGAATGGTTTTGTGTTTTATTTTATGAATAATGAAAAAAATCTGTCAGCAAAGAAATATATTTCTTAAAAATTTTGTTTTTTTCTTTTATCTATTCAGGAATGGGTTTCAAGAGTATAGTATTTACACTGTTACTATTGCTGTAGCAATTTCAAACGTGAAATATAATACTCATTAAAACTACAAAATTAATTTCCACAATATTTATGAATTTCGCTTGACAATTGCCTCGCCTTGTTTAAGGATTCATCAGAAGTGTTACATTGAACTAATAACTATACCAATGATGTTTATATAGTGTTTACAGTAGAGGGGTTTGCAAAAAAGTTCGTGAGCTGTTTAGATCATTAAGAAGTAATTTTTGCGTTTTTGTGTTTGTTGATTTCGAGGGTTTTTAACTTTTATCTTGTATGTGTAATATAATATAATATTAGTTAAAAATGTGACCTTCTTCAATCAAAGGTTTGGCGTAATTGGAATCTATTTTTTTTTTAATGTATATTGAACAAACTAGGCGTACTTTCAAACAAAGGATAAAAGAACATAAAAATCTTTCGAAACTAAAAAACTAGATTCAAATTACGTTATTAGGTTATTGTAACACTTCTGATGAAGGGTTAAACAAGGCGAAACAATTGACAAGTGAAATTCATAAATATTGTGGAAATTAACTTTGTAATTTTATAAACTATGAAATGAATTTCTATCAAGCAAAGTTAATAGATCCCAGTATTTTAAATCGGTATATATAGTATCTACCATTATAGGCAGATAGGTTGGAACGTATGTTACGCAGAAAACAAAGTTAATTGTTTGTGACTTACGTTCATGCTATGTGACTACACTTAAAACAATATATTCTAAAATTCTTGGGCGCAGCTTATATCGTATTTTCTATATTACTAATGAGTTCAGAGTTTTGATTGATTCATATAGACTATGTCGATGACGTAATCACCGCAGTTTCAATAGTTTTACAGTATTTTAATTGTTATGTACCTTCTTCTGTTTTACGTAAACAATTATGTTCAATTCGTGTGATTTGTCAGGTATTAATGTAATAGAAAAGTGAGAATCAGCAAAATGGCAATAAAATCCTAGTCGGCTCTTTTTCAAACGAGCCGGCAAAATTTAAATTTTGCTTACACGTCCCACGCCGAGTGGAGTGTTTTAAATAATTGGGTATTTAATATTCGAAATTGAAGATTTGAAGTTTTTTTGTAAAGCGTGCAACGTTTGATGAATATTAAATAAAGAGCAGAATAATTCAGGGAATTATTTCGTCAGCAATTTTATTATCGTTAGATTGGGCTCGTTCGAAATTTAGAATAATGTAAATTTTAAAGAGCTAAAGAGGCTAAGTAATTTAATTAAGGTTTTTGCTTAATTTTTTGTAACTTTAAAAGGTCAAAAAAATGTTTTAATAAAAGCACCTAATGTATTCAAAACTTTTATGACAATTTAATAATATCAATTAAAACTTTATTACAACTTTGACAAAGTTTATAATTGAAATTTCTGCATTAAACAAAATTTAATTATTATTAGCTTTATTGTAATTGAAAAAGTAATTCGTGATGATTATTATATATTAACGTATTCAATACTGGACGTAGCTTTTTGATACCTATTCATAAATTTTAAAGTTGTACCCTGCATATCTCTGTAGTCTACATGAAATCAATAGATTCGTTGCAACATTGTATCAAGTACATGTATATAGGTATGAATGTATGTGTAGTTTTTAGAGTTAGTGCAGTGCAGGTGGAAAGCTGGTAGTTGCTCAGTACAATTTTTTTTTGTAAATGTGCCAAAAAGATTTTCCTATATTCAAATAGACAAAAAGATCGTTCTAGAATGTAGAAAATTTCTGATGAAACTACGAAATTGTCGATGGAAAATAAAAGTTGAAATTTTGGTAAACATTGTCGCAGAAAATTCATTAACACATGAATAGCACGTGTAGAATATGGATGCCAAACACCCACTTTAAAAAAACAAAAAAGCGCGTTTCTGTTAGTCGAATTTATATATTAACATACCAGGTACCAATTTATAATAAATTCGAAATAAGACTTTATTTTTAATATTTAGGTAATGAAATCTTTGAACACAGCAAATAATAACTATCATCTAAAAACTGATTCCACTAAGGTCATATCCTTAAAGAAGTGGAAAATGTCTAGCCTAGTCTAAGAAGAAGCAAATCATTTAAATTTGTAAAATTACAAACAAAATAACATGAAAACTTCCTCCAAGCCTAGAGTATCGTTTAAATATCCCCTACACTCAACTTTGTAGATAAATATACAGGGTGGTTCTGTACAATTATTTTATTCGTTGAGTTTTATAGATGCAAACAACATAATCGAGTTTCGATTTTGTAATAAATTATAGATAATAAGTAATTAAACGAATCAGAGGTAGGTAAATAAATATGTTTTAAAGAGGACGAAATGTGGTGCGACAGACGCGTGAAAATAGAAACGGTCCACGTTAATTTACCTGTGGTGAGCCACAGTAGGGTAATCAGCGACAAGGCCATGGCCTAACTTCGCGGCCCAGTTTTGCTCGGTCAGCCAGAAGGATATGCCCAAGAGGATTGCCCCATCATTACTGTATACATTTACTATTCACAACACCCCCGGTATATAATAAATTACTGTACTTTTATTGTTAGTTATTACTTTTTTCTCTCTCTTTATAACAAACAAACAAACACTTTTTCAGTCTTTCTACTGTAATATCTCGCATACAATAGTAATAACAATTGAGCGCACAAAACAGCCACCCCGATAGCCCACGGTCATCGCATGGTCTTTAAGTAACGTGAGAGGGTTGTCTTCAGTTATTATTCTGTTCAGAGGGTACTTATTCGTGAATTACGAAAAAAATCGGTTCTTTGCCTTCACACGCGATCACAGTCCGTGTTAGACTGAGTTGATATCGTTTCCGCGGTTGCTGTCGTTTGCTCGGTGGCTGGCCAGGTTGGTTGATCGTAGTGACACGGGCGTCGCGGCGCATGCGCCGCCGGCGTCGTGACGGCTGACCGACGACGAGCGGACGCGGTGCCTGATGATGAGTGGTGGTTCCAGGTCGCGCGTGACTTTGAATTTTCGGCAAGCGTTTGCCGGCTGATTGTGTGTATGCGTGTTTGTGTCTGACTCGTAGGGATCTGGGGGTGGGTGGTGGTCGATGAGGAGTCCTTCTTTGGGGTGTGTGTCAGATTATAAGTCCTATGTATGCCGCCGGTAGGATCGTTACTGATAAGGCGTTTATTTTATTCTAGCAGGAAAAACTTTGTAGATAAATCAGTCAATAACGTATTTGTCAGTAAATTTTCACATAAAGCTGGTCAATGTTTGTTTCTAATTAGAAATCCAAGTGTCTAAAGAATAATGGAAGCTAGATTGAGAAGAATAATTTGTAAAATGTTCTAATTTATTAAATTTTCTATTTCTTCCTACTAGACCATTTTACATGAAATGCGAATCGTTGGCGTCAAATTCCCTTTGCACTACATCAAGACCATTCTTAGGTTTCACAACAGAAAAGAAACAATCTCTCTACTTCAAATAGGCCCAAGATCATTTTATCATTTCGTCATCTGTACATACGTACATTCTCGGGACTCGCCTGAAACAGAAGAGTTGTTTGTTCTATTTCAGATGAATCCTGAGGATAACGATATCTCATGATATGATACAAATGATGAAATACCAATATTTTGGAAACTTTCGATCCTATTAGAACCCAATAAACGGACTTCTTATTTTTCAAATTCATTCAAACATAACAACAAGGGAGGATCATCTTCTGTCAATTGTTGTTTATTTTCCATGAGGTTTTCAAGAACTACACTTACTTACATTCTGTTCTTTTGATTTTTGAATTTGAACTACTTCGACAACATATCTTCGAAGAGTTCTTGGAAACTCTAAACATGATTAGAATCCAAGAGTTAAGCAGATCAAAAAATTACAATGATAAAGAAAAGTAATCCGTATCAAAGGTATTAATTCACGTTAATCTGCATTCTATATATATATTTAAAGATGAAAAATCATTGCAACATTGTTTCACATGAAAAACGAGCGAACAAAACCGGAAACGGACTAACAGGGAGTGTGATAAAGATTTGCCTCTAATAAAATTGTATGTGAAAGCTCGTTAAAATTCACGCATACTGTCATCTTCTAGTCAGTTCCCACGTAATAAAGTTGCTAATAAATGTTTTTCGAAAACCATAAAAGCCGATCGCATTAATGAAATCTGTTTGCCCGATGCCGCGCGCTATAAATGCATTCATAAATATTATATTCCAGGTACGATTTTACGATTTTAAATATTTGTATTAGCATCGATGATTGCTCCATACATAAATGTACCAGTTCGTCCCATGCATATTATAATCCACCTGTGTTACAATTTCTGCACCTTTTTTACACAAATCATATTTTTAATGAATTCGATTAAATATAATTTGATGACCAGGTGCAAAATGTATGTATGCTACGGAAATTACAATTTTATAAGTTTCATAGCGTAGAATATTTTATGTTATAGTAAATTATTGTTTCATTCTAATTATGCCTAAGTAGCCTAAATAAATTACAACAAATGAAGAAGTTTAATTAAATAATAGTTGGAATAAAAACGACATAGCATTGTTGAAAATATTTTTTTTTCAAAATATTAAGCAATATCGATATTGTAGTATATTGCTGGTGCACTATGTCGTTTTGCTGCATTATGCCATTTCTTTCAACCTCGTAACTTGGAACGATAGCACATGACGGATTATGTTATACATGGGGGTGAAATACATATCGTTACGGTCCGGTAAAGTCCATGCACCTTTTGCTAAGCAACTCTACCACCTGCAAAGCACACCGTAGACCAATATGCTACCACCCCACGACAATCATATCCGGTACACGAATACCATATTTCTTACTTCTGTACGTTTCGACAAAGAAATAATTCTACTAAAACTATAACCACACTAACAAAATGAGCCAAACCGGAAGAGGCATTAAACCTTACCCTAAATAATACTTTTTCCTTTTTTAAAATAGAAGTCGCAGCATTTTGATGGTACCTACAGATTTTAAGAACGCGATCAACAAATCTTCATTCTTCAATTTATTTCTCTACTCGTAATTAAAAAAAGAAACGAATGTTCTATATTGAATAATAATATGTACAAGATTTGACAAATAACGTTAGTTGAAAATTAGTAAATTTGTTAACAAACGTAAAAAGCTCATCAACGTCAAACCAACTGGAATAAAAAAGTAATTAGAAATAAAATACCTTCTAGGTATAAAATTCTTATCTGCAGAAACTTTAAGCTTAAGAGATTGTTAATTTCCACCGGATAAAATTATTCAAAAGGAACAACAACTGTATATACAGATGTTATTATTATTATCGAGTTTAAGCTTGTTCAGAGATCAAAAGCATGGGCTTTCCCCTTTTATTCACCTTCTGCGCTTACGCTTCAAAATAATCTTCCCAATAGGACAGTATCCCTTCGGCTTTGCGGGTGGTAGCACCTTACGTACGTTCAGCCAGCGTATAATACTGCCAGATAATGTAGATAGCATTTTCCATCTCCTCGTTACAAAAACGACTGGAAGAACTAGTGGTTAGTCCCAGTTTATTCTTGTGGTAGCGCAGTTTTCCATGGCCTGTGAGGATTTCAACAAAGGTCCTTTCTTCTTTCCTGTTGAGGCTGAGATATTGTTCTTTCCAGTCTCTGCAGCCTGTAAGGGGGGTGAAGACACAAATTAGTAGCAAATATATACAGATGGCGTTCACTATGCTGTCTCTACTTATTTTACATCCTGGTTCTTTTCCAGTTCCTATATGGTTCTGAAGTAATCCATCTCGCAATTTCCTGTTTGACGAGATTACTGTAAATGCCAATAGCAGGTTCTGGCCCAATGAGGTGTTGGGTTCCCGTATTCGCAATGTTTCCTGCGACCTCGTTTCCCTTTATACCGCTACAGTCCGGGACCCAGAGCAAGACTACCTTAATTTCTTTCAGTCGGTTATATGTTAAGGGCTTGGTGGCAGTCCTATAACCGCTTCAACTTCGTTGAATACCCTTTAAGGGCATCTAAAGCAGCGCTTTTGCAATCAGTGCTTTTGTATGCGCCCAGTGAGTTAATAACCAGCATTTTCCAGCCATAATAAATAATGATTATTACTTCCGCCTGAATGGGAGTAGCAAACTAACCCAAACAATAGTGAGTGCCTACTTCCACTTTGGCGGTTATAAATGCCTATTTCACTCTTCTCCGTGTTCCTAGATTCATCGGTGAACCATAGATCTCCGTCACACGTGATGGATATTTTACCTGTCCTCTTTATGATGAAGGCTGATTCTGTATTTTTTGTCGATGATAAAGAGGCTCTGTTTCTGTGATCAGGGAACATCTCAACAATACCTACCATAATTAGGTTCTTGGGGAACTCAGTGAGCTTCGCCTTACCCTCCTATCTGTGGTTGTTTTTAATTCTGTAAATGACCTTTGTTACGGCTACTTCAAGGGTCACTCTAAAGGATTCAATACCAAAAGGCATCCCCAAAGTCGCCATAGGGGTAGATCTCATCGCCCTAGTAATACTTCTCGTCACCAAGCTCCTCAGTTTTTCCAGCTCCTTGTTGGTAGTGGATATGACGCTCTACCAGGCTAACGCAGCTTAGGCCTAGGTTTCATTCACCTCATAGTAGCTGATGTTTGCCAAAGGTAGGCCTGAAGCCTTTTTCTCAGAAAGTCCAAGAGGTCGTTCCAAGATTACTCCGAGGTATTTCACTCAGTTTTGTATCTGAAGTTCCTGCCATCCAACACCAAGGGAACAGGTTTTATCCCAATTTTATTTCCTTATGAACACAATGATACATGTCTTCTTCGGGTTGATGGAAAGTCTAGAGTCGGCACACCAACGTTCAAAGGTAATTGCGTTTGGCACAAGCCCGTAAGAGTGTTAAGGAAGAGACCCCCGACGATAATAAGGTGTCACCCGTGTAGCCAATTGTTTAGAAGCCCTTTCTCGATAGCTCGACTAAGAGCTATGTGTCAGATGAGGCGTACAGAACGCCTTCTTGGAAGCATCCATTCCATTTTATAGATACAGATAAATATTTAGAAAAGAAATAGAATTAGAACACCACACTTTTGTCTTTGTCTTTTGGTAAAGGAAGTCATTAAAACATAATAGAAAAACAGTAATTTATTAAGTGCATTGCATTGCAATAAACACGATAGGGTTAATGTTACATATCTAATATAAATCGTTTTTATAATAATCAACATATACATAAATTAATTAATAATTAAGATAAGTAAAAACAAATTTAAATGTTTCAGAATATAATTTACTGAATTAATTCTTCGATTTACGGTTAGCGTTTTGAAGATATGTACTAATGTAGTATTATTTTTCATTCCAGTTGATATTTTTATTAGTTTGTAAGAGAAATAGCTTTTCTGAAAACTGCTGATACTGATACTCGACACTCATAAAACATAATTTCTTTAACGGAATGACTACTGTTGGAAATTGTGGTAACCTCAAAGGAATAGATTAACAGTATTTAGATTTTCTATGAATTAAGTTGCAATTAATAACAGTTACATAAATTAATATTTTGAATAAATCTAAAACAAAGTAAAGATGAAAACCGTTGCAAAAATCCACTCTAAGTAATATGTAAGCGTAGAATCTGACGTAACAATATGAATCGTCACGACCTTAAAATATCAAGTTTATAATTCATTCGTACAGTCGCGTTTTAATTTTTTTGATAACTGAAATTATAAATTCACACAAGTATACAAAGAGGTGAAGTTTTTAAAATTAATTTTTGTTTAAATGTAAGGGTAATCACTGGAACTACTGAATCAATTCTAAAAACTTTTCAACCAATGGAAAGCTACACTGTCCCTGAGTAATAGACTTTTATTTTATTTTGATAAAAATAAGTTTTCAATTCGAAGTCTCGACATTTATAAATTAAATGCCTGAAGAAACAGGCACGTATTGCTAGTTGTAAATAAATGGGAAACAAGTAAAATTTATGAAAAAGTTAATTTTAACAATTGTTCTAACACTTAATTTTCTTTTTCTAACTTTCATGTAGCTTTAATACAATATATATATATATATATTTTTACATATTTAATCGTGCATATTAAAAGACTTCATTTTTACTGTCTTTTTCATTTTGTAAATTTGTATAAAATTATAATACACTTAAATTTATAACTTCCTTATTAATATTCGAGATTACAATTATATCACCAAATTTTATAAAAGTACTTCAGTTGAAATTTTACTTAACAAACTGTACAATTCAGAACATATAACAATTTTCACAGAAAATTTTCTTATTACTTGAAAAATTCTTCAACTTCAGCCAGTTCACGTTCCCTAGCTTGTTCATGGGCCCATCTATCTTCTGCCAACTTATCTGAAAGAGACCATTTAGGATGACAGACTTTCTGACCACAGTTTTGACATTTTTTATTTCCAAAAGGAGGTGTTTTTAAATATTGAAACAAACATGACTGATGGTATAAGTGACCACAATATACTCTTTCTATATGATCTGGCGAACTCTCGTCCAAAACAAGCAACTGAAATAGTGAAAACAAAAATTGTTGTAGAGTTTCATTAATTTAAAAGAAATAAATGATTAAATACTCCTTCAATGCAATAAGTAGCATAGTTCTAATAATGAAAAATGGTAAAAAAGTATTTAATGACAGAGTAATTTTTATAAAGCATTTGCAGCAATTATTAAAAGATATGTACTTACACTGGGATCTTCTGGAAAACATTTAATTTTGCAAAACTGGCAATATTCCTTAGGAAGTCTTTTAATACAGTCAATTAAAAAAAGCACTGCATTTTCTAATGAAGGTTTGGATTTAAATGGAGGTTCATTAGGTTTAGATCTCCTTAGAGGAGGTTCCACACATCTACGGGCTATCTCTTTCACTTGTGCAACTATGTGATGATTGAAAGCTGTTGGAAAATTACTTTGAATTTCTTCAAACCTACAACAAATAAATACCTTTATAACTAATATTTCATAAATACAATTGATAATAATTATATACTTTATGACCACATCTGGATAACGATCTGGTACCACAATTTTACTGGTTAAATAGTAAAAGTCATTGACAACTTTAAGGTTTAGACATGATGTTTTTTGTTTTAGTTTCAGTTCATCTTGACCATCACTAAAGTTCTTCTTTACATTATTTATTTCATCGAAGCAACAAGCTAAGGGATGTTCATCAATGAATTTCTTTACAAACTGCAAAACTTTAAGAACTTGAGGTTTCCCCAAATATTTTCTAGCTTCTTGTTCAACAACTGTAGTAAGACCAGCTAGGAGTTTTTCAGAAAAGGTTTTACTTTTTAATTCTATAAGTAATGGATAATTAGGGTAATCCTTGGGGTACTGTATGCATACAACGATTTTTTTAAAATTTGTTCGTTGAATCTCTGCTCGGATCATGGATTGTACACATGATACAAGCTTACAGCCTTGGATGACATGCTCACAAAGTTTTCTGACTTCTGATAACTCATCTTCTATTAAACCCATAAGCTGCCTATATTTTCCAGTTTAAATATTTATGTGACGCCCCAAAACAAAACATTCCTTAAAAATAAGCAACCACCTCCAACCAACTCCTTCTAAAGGTACTTTAGGTTTGGAAATGCTTTGAGTTTGGGTTTGGATTTTGGATTGGATGAGTTTGAGATTCATATATCTATATCTCTATACAACTGTTATTCGTTTTCTCAGGTATGTCCAGTATATCAAGTATCAGGCATAGATGAGGTATTAGTTTTGCTCATCAAGTTGCTACTTATAATATTTTGGACATAATAACAAAGATTGGTATAAACTTCAAACATTACTCCGTTAAATGATGTTTTATCACTCACATTCAATATTCAATTTACTTTATTTTATGAACTCAGATATTAAATTAATGATTAAAACGAATTCATCACTTTTTATGGCATCAATCATCAATTCGTCGACCAATGGGTGACTGGGACATTAGGAAAAGTGAATTATCATAAATTGCAGTGAAAACCCACAAATGTAGTATTGATGTAGTTTAAATTATAGTATAAACCCAGCTTTACTGATTTGCTTGGGTGTTTTTACTAGTGTAGCTTGTGTGAAATCATAGATTAGAGATGTCAAATTAAGTTTAAACTTCAATTTGAACTATATGAAGCACCATAGATCAGAGAGGTGATGAAGCACAGATCAATATGAAGTTATGAACCGTAGAGTATAAACGTGGTATAAACGAAGTACAATTGTATCAGTAGGGCAGTAGGTGTCGTGTTGTCGTTTAGGTCTTGTGTGTCTACGTGGTGTCTACCCAAACGCAAACAAATCCACGTGTACTTATTATACATGTCATGTAAGTTAAATAGCGTGCCATAGTGATTAAGATCCAGAGATAATTTAAATATAATTGTAACTAATACTGAATAAATACTTAAATATAATATAAATTGAAATTAACACACAGTTGATAACTTCCATAAAGAAAATATAAAGTTATGAGTTATGACTAACGTGATAATTCGTAGAAGAAATGACGGGATTTCCCCGAACCTGTATAAAACATTTTTTTTAAAATATGTAAAAAAATTTAATAGGTAAATACAAATTATCTATACTCTTTGCTGATAAATAAAGATAAGTAAGGAACAGTGTCATGTTCTAAATTCACATGAAATTCCTAGGTAGGTTCCAATTTTACAGTTCAGTTTATGAAGACTGTTAAACAGAAGAATGGCAGTGCAAAAGACATCCATTTCCATTTTACAAGAATTGATGCAACGCAATCAGAAACCAATACCAGCTTATCATTCTTCAAATGTAACTGATTTAAATGGAAATTTTACATGTATGGTGGCAGTGGATGGTATAGAAACCAAAGGTTATGGGAAAACTAAAAAGGAAGCTAAACATAATTCTGCTAAAACCGCTATTACTATTTTACAAAATAAAAGTACCAATAGTTTAATAAACACAACAGATGTGGTGATAGCACCCAGGGTTTCACGATTGGTCAGGTTGCATACAGAAAATCATATAGGAGCCTTGAATGAATTTTGTTCAAAGAATTCCATTTCTTATCCAGAATATAAAGAAAATGGATTTGATGGACAAAATTTTAATGTAACATGTTCTTTAAATGAAATTAATGTCTTAGGAAAGGGCATTAATAAGAAAATTGCCAAACAGGAAGCTGCTCGAATTGTGTTGGACAAGTATGTAAAAGTTGTATTTATTTAATTTCCTTATCACTGTCTTTCAGATTGAAATTGACTGACAAGTGGAAGAATAAAATTACTAGGGAAAGATCACCAAAGCTTGCCTTGGATGATAGTAATATTAGAAAGATAACTGAGCTTTATAATAATTTAACAATAGAGAAGAAATACATTCCATCGGAACTGAATATTTCCACTGAAATAGATTTTACCACATCTAATATAAAGCTACTGAAAGATACAGGAATATTGCCATTAGAACAGGTTAAAAACATTTTAATATTCTATAGAAATAGCAATAGTGTCAATGATATTACAGTAAACAAAGTTGTGGTTTCAGCAACTATTTTAAACCACCAGAGGTCTTATTGTTTCACAATAACCATTTGTGCAATGCATTTTCTACATAAATGGTATGAGGAGTTTTGCATCAGTCATACAATTAAATATATTTTTTTTTTGATAGTCACAAATCACAATAGCCATTCTTGCAATGCATTTTTGTCATATTTGATAGGAGGGCCCTTGTGTTAGTCATACAGTTTTTGTGATAGTCACAACAATGACTTTTGAGATCTTCCTAGCATAATTACTATAAAATGAATTATGTGTATGTTAAATTGTTTTCATTGGTAGATGAACAATTATTATTGACTTTTAGGAGGAATGTCCACCCATGGAAAAGTCTGAGGAGAATTTAAGGAATATGGGAATTGAAGATTATTCTATTTCTATTTTTGTAAAGGAACCATTGATGTTAATTTTTAAGGCAGAAAAAGTAACTCCTGCTACATTTACTTTAATACAGGATGGTGCTACTTATACAGAGATAAAGAAAATTTTGTTAGCCACAGCAGTAAAATTCATAGATATTTTAAATAGTCAGTAAAATAAGCTATTTGTTTTTATGCACTAGTTATCATAAATAATACATATTTTACAATAATAATGTTGTTTCTATTAGTGAATTAAGGAATAAAGATAAAATGACTAACGTTATATTATGTACTATTTACTATAGAAGTCGGGGCTTCCCCGATTTTGGAGATCAAAAGATTATCACTTTTACAAACATATGATAACAAATGTAACTATTAAAGATAAATTGTTTATACTCATTTCTGATAAGGATAAGGACAATGTAAATCATTCTCTAAATTTACATTAAATGGATGGGTACCTATCTATTTTGGAATAATTTGTTTTACAAAGATAATTAAACAATGGCAATGCAAAAAAATCCAATTTCTATTTTGCAAGAGTTGATGCAACATAATAAGAAACCATTACCAGTTTATTCTTCATCAGATCTGGCTAATTTAAATGGAAACTGTATGTGTGTGGTGACAGTAGATGGTATAATTACTGAAGGTCGTGGAAAAAATAAGAAGGAAGCTAAACAAAATTCTGCTAAAAACGCTATTTCTATTTTACAATCTAAAACTGGGAATAATTTAACGAAAACAACAGATGTGGTGGCTAATTTAAATAGAAACTGTCTATGTGTGGCAAGAGTAGATGGTATAATGACTGAAGGCTATGGAAAAAATAAGAACAAAGCTAAACATAATTCTGCTAGCAACATTATTGCTATTCAACAACCTAATACTAGTAACAATTTAAGAAAAACAACGGATGTAGCTAATTTAAATGGAAACCATACATGTGTGGCGACAGTAAATGGTATAATGACTAAAGGCTATGGAAAAAATAAGAAGAAAGTTAAATATAATTCTGCTAGAAACAGTATTGCTATTCAACAACCTAGAACTAGTAATAATTTAACAAAAACAACAGATAAGGAGGCTAATTTAAATAGAAACTGTATATGTGTGGCAACAGTAGACAGTATAATAACTGAAGGCTATGGAAAAAATAAGAACAAAGCTAAACATAATTCTGCTAGAAACACTATTGCTATTCAACAACCTAAAACTAGTAATAATTTAAGAAAAACAACGGATGTAGTGGCTAATTTAAATAAAAACCATACATGTGTGGCAACAGTAAATGGTATAATGACTGAAGGCTATGGAAAAAATAAGAACAAAGCTAAACATAATTCTGCTAGAAACACTATTGCTATTCAACAACCTAAAACTAGTAATAATTTAAGAAAAACAACGGATGTAGTGGCTAATTTAAATAAAAACCATACATGTGTGGCAACAGTAAATGGTATAATGGCTGAAGGCTATGGAAAATATAAGAAGAAAGCTAAACATAATTCTGCTAGAAACACTATTTCTATTCAACAACCTAAAACTAGTAATAATTTAACAAAAACAACAGATGTGATGAATAATTTAAATGGAAACAGTACATGTGTGGTAACTGTAAATGGTATAATGACTGTAGGCTATGGAAAAAATAAGAAGGAAGCTAAACATAATTCTGCTAAAAACGCTCTTGCTATTCTACAATATAAAGCTGGTAATAATTTAACAAAAACAATGGATGTGGTAGTACCCAAGGCTGCACGATTTGCTAGATTACCTAAGAAAAATTATGTAGGATCATTGAGTGAATATTGTTTAAAAAATTCAATTTCTTATCCAGAATATAAAGAGAAGGGTTTTGAGGGATATTATTTTAGTGTAACATGTTCATTAAATGGAATTAATGTCTTAAGAAAGGACATTAATAAGAAAGTTACCAAGCAAGAGGTTGATCGAGTTATATTTGAGAAGTACTTGTAAAATTTGGAATTATTTAAAATTCTTATTACTGTTTTTTTAGAGTAAAATTTTCAGACATCTGGATAAATCATCCTAACATAGAAAGATTGCCCATGTTTCCCCATGATGATCCTACTATTAAAAAAATTATACCCAAGGCTGCACTATTTGATAGAGTACCTATGAAAAATCATGTAGTAGCCTTGAGTGAATTTTGTTTAAAAAGATCACTTTCTTATCCAAAATATAAAGAAAAGCGTTTTAATGGACAATATTTTAGTGTAAGATGTTCACTGAATGGAATTAGTGTCGTAGGAAAGGACATTAATAAGAAAGTTGCCAAGCAAAAAGCTGCTCAAGTTATATTTGAGAAGTACTTGTAAAATTTGCGATTATTTAATTTCCTTATTGCTGTTTTTTAGAGTGAAATTTTCTGACAAGAAAAAGGATAAGCTTATCATGGAAAGATTGCCAAAGTTTACCCGTGATGATCCTAACATTAAAAAGATAACTAAGCTTTATAATGATTTAACAATAATGGAAAAGATATACCTTCTTTATGAACTAAATATTTCCATGGAAATAGATTTTTCCACATATTTATATTTACATTGATAATAATTAAAAAATAAAAATTATCTGTAATAATTGTTGACAAACAAATACAAGAAAGCGAAAGTTATTTCTTGTTATAAATTTTATCATGTTAAAAATACATATTATATGGTGTTAAATTTGTTTTTATTTTTGAATTGAAATTAAAATATAATAATATAAAAATATTCTCAATTTGCTAGCTCATTTTAATTGTTAAATTAGAACAAAATTAGCTTTAGTTCAACTTTATATACTTTTGTTGTACACAAATTATATATAAAAAATAAACTATGATAGATTTGCTTGTAAATCCTAGAAGCTACGAAAATTAATTTTAATGAACAAAAATAAGTTCTTGGTCAAGTAATTTATCGAAGCTATCAGACGTGGATCGCGATTTCGTTCTTATTAGAGCTCATCAGCACGCACCACATCTGGTAGCTTCGATAAATTACTTCACCAAGAACTTACTTTTGTTCTTATTAATTTGGTTTACGTGTCCTATCACGTATATAAGCTGCGCCGTCGATTCAGTTAGACAAGGTGATACCCTAGTGGGGGAAGAATAACAGTGCTGTACTTCTGTTTTGTATCTATAGAAATTTACTATTCACGTGTACCACACTTATCCTGAAGAAGCTACTGTGTTAGCGAAACAATTGTTGATATAGTAAATTCCTGTGAAAGTTTTCTTTTGTTTTACTTCTGATTATGAATACCTTTTGACCAAATAAAAGCCAATTCCATTACATCTGCAATGAAATACGACAATAGTAGCAAAAGCAGGTAGATGGCGACGTACTGGCCATATCAACGTTTTATTTAAAAATGATTTTTGGTGCGTTTGTCTTAATCATGGCATTACAGTTTTTGAGGATGATAATTCAACAATTCAGAAACAAATATGTGGAAGTGCAGTTTTTGCAGATTTCGATGTGATTTTCATTTTTCTATGATAATTATGTACAAGAGAATATAGTAATAAAACGATAATTAGTGTTTATTGGATATGTAATTGTAATTTTCAAGTATTAAAGATGCCTTAAATAGTTCAAGTTCATCATCGTACTTCGCTCTTAACAGATAATCCCTGACCACTTTATTTATTTTTATCCTGTAATTTCCTGCAGCACGGTGATATATTCGTAATATTTTTAATCCACGTTGTAGTCTCATGTCGTTTGCGTTGTTTGGAAATTGTTTTATGTCGGTGTTTTTTACATTTTTGTTAGATTTTTGATATGTCTCAACCGATTTCTTAACATCCACTGCAGGTTTGAGGAAACGAATTGTAGAGAAGAATCTCCTTACAATGTTCGTTGCTAATTTTGTTGTGGATAAACTGCGATTGCTATTAAGAGAATTTCTTGATGGTGTCTCTGAATCTGAAAACAAATATATATTATATTTTTAATTTGTAATAATATATCTTCCATAATTAATTGTAGTAGGCGTTACTTGTTGAAACTTCATATTTCAATAGGAAGCAAATAAACGAAGAAAAGTTTCAAATTTAATTTATTGAACACAACAATTGTTTCACCAATACATTGGCTTCATCAGGTGAAGATGAGTCTAATAAACAGTTACATATATCAGCTTATATATAAAAGGCAAAGAATAAATAAAGTGGGGGCATTAAATTTTTGAAAATAAATTTAACAATGGCGACCTATTGACTTCAATTTGGTCGTTAAGTAAAACATTTAATTTATTATATTTATTAATATACAAACTTTCTGTTAGATTGAGCTTAATACTTTTGGGTAATTCTTTTAAATTTTTGAAATTATCATTGAGAGAGTGTTTTTCTAGGTAGAGTCGGTTTTTTCATTGGTGTTGCTACGTTTGTGTTCACGAATCCTATGCATGAAAGATCTTCCAGTTTGTTCTACGTAGACTTGGTTACAGTCACCACATTCAAACAAATAAACTCCAGATTTTGAAGATTTATCATTATTATCTTTGTTATGTTTAATAAATTTAGATAAAGTTTACTGGTTTTGAAAGAAGTAACTAGATTATGTGATTTAAACAGTATATTTTTTTAAAATTAAGAAATATAGGTCTCCCTTTTATATATAAGCTGATATTTGTAACTGTTTATTAGACTCATCTTCTCTTGAAGAAGCCAATGTATCGGTGAAACAATTGTTGTTATCGATAAATTAAATTTGCTTCCTATTGAAATATATCTTACCATCGAGTGTTTCTTCGTTCTCTGTAACTTTTCCTAATAATAGGGGTATGAAGTAGCCAACATAGGGGAGAAAACAGGGCACAGTTTTCTCGACTTTTAAAAAGTTTTTTTGAAATTCCATCGACCTTAAATCGTGGAATATTCTGAAAATGAAACTATTAATAAACGCCATTCATAAAATTGAAAAATATTACACGTTACTGATACTGGGTGGAGTGGAATTTTCGTAATCGATTCCATGTTGTTTTAAGTCTGTAGATAGCCGGTATTTGAAGACCATTCAAAATACTTCCACAAGATTCAAAATTAGCCATTCTTTTGCAACCATTTGCTGTATTGATGAACCGAGCTATCATTCTTGCTCGTGTCTTAATTATAGAAATAAAAATTATTTTTATTCAACAAGTTCATTATATGTTAAGTTTAAGGATTTCATATAAGAGGGGTCCACTTTGCTTATATATATCAGAAAATACACATTATCGTTTGTGTGATCGTAAGTGAAATAAAATCTTAAAGTCAGCTTCCTTCATAATTTTCTCCAAAAATATATAGCTTATTTTCTCGAATATTTTTGAGATTTTTATTTACAGGGAAAGATAGTGGTATTTGTTTAATGTTCTATTGTTGTGTTCGAAGGTAAAATTCGGAACGTATTAAAAAAAAAAAATAAGTTGCTATATTTAATATATTGCGTTCTTTGTACAGATAAGCGTCAAACAAACAAGTTCCTTTTTTAAAGTCCATTACGAAAGGAATATATTCAAAAAACAAACACACTTGTTCAAAGGTTGCTTCGCTATCATTCCGGCTCACTCAAACCAAAATTTCAACATAAAAATGTCAACATTCAACAGTTTGATACATAGGCTTATTTCACTCCCTCTTAAAGAACAACAATATAAAAACGAAGTTGATATATTAAAAACAATAGCAGGTAATAATGGGTACAATCCGGACACTATTGACAAAATATTAACTAAGAAATACAAAAAACATACTATTAGGGAAATATACTCAGGTAAATGTTTTGCTAAAAATAACAATTGGCATTTCATTAACCATTACAAAAATATTAGTGCAGGTATGTGTAAAAGATTAGCTAAAATAGGAATTAATACCATATGTTCAAATAAAGTTAATTTAGGTAAATTATTAGTTAACAATAAAATTACAAATTCCGACAAACTATGTAAATCTGAGGTGTATGAAATTCATTCTTCAGACTGCGATACTATGTATATAGGGCAGACAAGAAGGTCGTTTAGAATTAGGTTTAAAAAACACAAAATGTCAATTGATGATAAAAAATGTAGTACCGGTTTTTCCCAACATTGTTTTGAAAATGGTCATAATTTTAACGTAGAGAATAATTTCAGAATTTTACATATCCTTAATAAAAGCAAAAGATTAAATTTGTAAGAAAAATTAGAAATCAAAAAGCCTTTTTTATAAATAAAAATATTAAAAATGAACAGTGTGAAGGGCACAATAGCCCTATATTTCGTACAAGTTTCTAAAAACTGTAAGTGGGGTCACTTCCCCCACCCATATGTGAGCTATAAATAGTTATGTTTGTGTATCTTTAGTTAGTTTCTAATTGACTCTTTGAGAATGGCCTAATTAAGCCGAAATAATTGTAAGAGTATTCTTAATAAAATTTGTAAAACCTTTGAACAAGTGTGTTTGTTTTTTGAATATATTAAAAATGTTTTACAAGTTCCCAACCACAACCTCTCTAAATGTTAATAAAAGGAATGTGTAAATAAAAAATCAACTTTCCAAAAAGAAAATAAATAAAAGAATGGAAAAAGTTTCACCAATTCCTTTTTCCATTCTTTTATTTATTTTTTCTTCTGAAGTCAAAAACGTTTTACAGTAAGTGCACCCTAGAAAGTTTAAATTTGATCAACTTTCCTTCATTTTTTACTATCAGTAAAATCAGAGTATCAATTAGAATTAAAGTAAAGATGATTTTTTGAATTTGTCTGTAGTTCTAAGAAAAGCAAACCCTCTGCTTAATAAATTATTTGAAAGTTCTACTTTTGCCGAATCGTTCTTAAGGATTTCAGTCGCCACAAGACACGTAACTCGATGGGAAAAAGTCACAAAACTCTTTAAATTATAAGAATCGTCAATTGATTCCTGAAAAATTAAAGATATTAAATCCTGTTCACATATCCTTAAGAAAAGATCTCTATCAATTAGAGTTAATTGATAGGCTAATGTGCCAGAATCAAAGTCCCATGCTGTAAGATTTAGTTCCATTCTTAAAATTCGAGTTAAATCTTTAACAGAAGGTTTTCTAGATGATACGCAGCTTTCTGAAAATAGTTGAAAATTAACAAATATAAATAACATCGTGTGATTTTGTTTTGTATTTTACCATGTGAATTTTGACTGTTACTCCAGTCTGAAGAAGCACATTTGTAAAGAACAATAGTTTCTTTTCTTGTTATTTCTTTGTTAAGACAAATATTAGTACAGGGTAAGTTCCTTGCTGATTCATTAGTGTTTAACTGAGATGAATGAATCTTCTTACCGTTGCTAACTAAAAAAGCAGTATTTAAAAAATCTTTTGAAAGTATTAAATTATTTCTCAATGTGGTACATGTATTTCAACTTTGTCAATTTAAAAGATAACATTGTGATGATAATAAATCTGAGAGGTATACAGTCAAAATAGGTTATAACGACATCCAAAGTACTACTTATGTTTGGTCGTAAAAACCGATAGTCGTAACAACGGGTGATGCTTTAATAAAACTTCCTCAATATTCGTATACTTTGATCTTCTTATTTGTTTCATTTTCAAAAAATTGCTGTCAAAGGGTATTACTTTGCCAAGTTTTTCTTTGGAATAATATGCGATTTTTCTTCCATATTAATTTGTTTTCTTTTTCACAAATACAAATAAAACACCAAGTTTTAAGTTACAAAATGATTTATTGACCACAATGATTATTTCGCCACACCGTGGTTTCTTCAAGTGGAAGAATGACTAAACTAAAATTATTTACAAAATCACTTATATAGGTACCTACTAACTAAAATTAAATCGAAAAAAGGAGGGGGGAGGGACAAAGAATATTACCTAGGTTTAACAACATTTAGTAGTGGTGAAAATTATAGGATTTATAAATTTAAAAGAGGTGAATTATTAACGTCAATTTGGTCATTTATAATTAATCCTAACTTATTGAACTTATTTATTTCTAAACACTCTAATAGAAAAATTCGATATAATTCAATTACGTACATGGGAAATATATCTATCAACTTAGGCAAACATTTATCTAATTTTACAAATTCCACGATTTCGTTCAAAACTATAATAATAACTCTTTAGGTAAAATTCTGATAAACAACAAAGATCCTACCAATAAAAACATCAGATCAGGGATTTATAAACTACAATGTGGTACTTGCAACAAACTTACTGAATCAAAAACTTAATAAAAAAACCTTTAACTTAGACAGTAAAAAATAAATCACTTTTTAACTCGCTAACATATCAAGGTAATATTTCCCTTACTCTAGGTAATCATACTGCAAACTTTACAGACTCCTTCGTACCATTAAAAACGTATAATTCTTTAGGCAAATTTATTAAAAACAACAAAGATCCCACCAAAAAAGAAAATAAATCTGGAATTTATAAGTTAGATTGCGGTAGTTGCAACAAATCTTACATTGGACAGACTAGAAGAGCTTTTAAAGATCGTATAAAAGAACACAAGAAATGTTTTGAAAACAAAAATGATCAGTCTACTTATGCTAATCAATTAATTTCTAACTCACACAACTTTATCGATAACTTTAAGATACCACATACTGAAGCTAAAGGTATTAAATTGAACTTACTAGAAACTATGGAAATAAACAAATTAAATAAATTAGGATTAATTTCGAATGACGAAACAAATTTGAACAATTCTCCTCTATTACTTTGCCAAGTTTTTAAATTTATCACCCTCACCCTTATAATTTAGTATTTAAGTCGACTTGTAATTTGTTTAAGTTTAGATTACTTCACCACCTGAAGAAGACATTGTATGTTGAAATAACATTATTGTGGTATCAATAAAAACTTTCTGTAACTCATCTATGTTTTATTAAATGTAACACAGTTATCAGTAGAATATGTATAGATGGCGATATCCTGACAGTATTTGACTTCTATTAATTGTTGAACATGTGCCTATTTCTAATTTATAGTTGTTGAAAAATAATGGTTAAAACGAACCTGATTCTTTTGCGGTTTGATAGTGTTTTGATTTACTTCTTAATGTTTTGTAATTGTTTCTTGAAAATTCTCCACCATAGTGGGATCTGTGAATCCAAAAAGGATACGTCCTACGATGAAAATAATTAAACCATTTGTACTGATTACAATATATTTTATTGTAAATTACACGTGTCTTATTGTTAACTTCTGTTGATATTTTTTAAATGTGTCCAATGATTCTGATGAAAGTGAAAATGGCAATGGATGAAAATTTAGCATACCCTTGTCTTTTAAAATGTTTACTTCAGAAACATTCCTTTTGATCTGGACATTAAATAAGAAATAATATAAAAATTGAATGTTAATTGGTTATACAAACTAATATTATTAATAAGCATTTTTTATAAGAGTATTATAGAAAATTTTGCTTAATACTTTAATGGAATATCTATCTCCTGATCGCACATTCCAGATACCAAAGGCTTGAGAAATATTGGGGTTTGGTTTCAGTGCATACTTTCTTTTGTATTTTACTTTTGAAACGTAACTATTGTTTTTACATTGTAAGCGCTCCCAAATCCTTACAGCTTCTTCAGCTATCTTGCAAATATTAACAATATTTGATTGATGGGTTTTAGTTAACTCACTTGGAGGTTTAGAGGATTGTTCATTGATCTAGGCAAGTTGACAAGAGACTTTATGGTAAAACAACTGTGAAATATACTTTAGACTAATAGTGAGAGAGCATAATTCATAATACCTTTGAAAGTGTTTGATGTAACTTTTGGGCTTTCATAAAACTTTCAGTGGGAAGATACAGTCCGGGTAAACATTTTTCGTCAATACCTTTTCCAAATCTATTAACGCGAAAAGTTTTCTCTTCTATAAAATCTGAGGAAAGTTTATTTGTTTTTCCTGTTTCATCATCAGCTATTCCACATCCAAATCTGTTAATTCGATGGGCAAATTTGGACATACAAAATTCTGTGTTATCGCAATCGCATTTTGTTGAGAAACCGCTTCTAAAATTTTTTTAGGAGGTTTTCTTTTATATGAGGTACATATTGTAACAGTAGATAAAACCTTTGTGTTTTATGTGAACATAGTAGTTGACATTTTGTCGGAAAATAAACTATAGGGGTGTAATCCAATGGGAACTCTTCGAAATTGTGACCAATAAACAAATATTTATCAGTCCATTTCTTGCAAGTCTATGAAAATCGAAGTAATTGTCGAACAGTAGAGTAATCATTATCATTTTTTATTATCAATAAAAATTAAAAAAGAATTCTTCTGGTACTCATATTTATTTAATTTTATTTAGCAATAGTATTGGTTAAAACGGATTTTAAGCTATCACGGCCGGCGTCCATTGAATGATGTCGAATTTTCCGGGCTATTCTACCGTGATCCTCTCTTCCTCTTCTGCTGTTAGACGATTCGCCAACCCTGACTGCTGGCATCCTCAGTAGATTCCAACCGCTGCCGTTGGTTTCCTTGCTGAGACTGAACTGTCCGCGTTCGAGTCAGCAAAACAACGACAGCGGTTGGAATTTACTGAGGATGCCAGCAGTCAGCGTTGGCGAAACGTCCAGCAGCAGAAGAGGAAGAAAGGACCACGGCAGAATAGCCGGAAAATTCCACATCATTCTGCATTGGTTATAGTTTATTTGGAATTCATTGCGTACGTACTTTAGGCTTTAAGTTGCAATTACTCTTTTTAAATGTACACCAAACTTGAACGTTATTCAGTTTATTTGAAAATGCTTTACGTTTAACACTAGAAAAATTGTTCGCATAAGAAGCTGTAGTGGTTGTGGTACTAGAACTACCAGCCGAGGTTTCACTCGCGGAATTCTGATCATTTCTGTTTATATAGTTTATTCTATCGCACCAGGTTCTCCAAATTATCTGGAAGTTAACAAAAAACAAACCTAATATGCATTTCTTTCTCAATTCTTTGTTTATTTCAGTGGTTCACGAAAATCTTCTTTATTTACACTTATAGTCAATACAAACTCTTACTTCACGTTTTTCGGTTCCACCCAATTCAAAATACCAAATTTTATTGGTACAAAATTTCACTTTAATTGTACATTTTCTTCTTCGATGAAATATACTGACGTGGGCGTATTGGAGAGGAAATACTGAAATTAATTCAAAGTCTATAATATCTGGGTCTAAATCACGGAAAATTCTGCAACCATTTCTTTCGTTACCATTTACTACATCAGCTGCCATAATTAGCTTTGTTGGTGTTAATCCTAGGATTTGATAAAAAATCAAATGAACCATTTTCAATATCATATTTATGTTACATTTGTGAATGAACTTTAAGCAAATTATATAAAAAATACATTTTTATGGAAAGGGAGGGTAGTTGGAGGCTTTTGAACACTTTTAAATGTACAGAAACACAAAATAATTTCAAAAAAAAAATCATACATCAACACATGACTCTTATAACATAACTTCCGAAACTCTTTTTAATTGATAATATACACTTCTGAACGCTTAATGCATTTATTTACCAAGATTAACTTGTCTCAACCCTTGCCCTTCTCTGTCAGTTTGTACAAACGGACTTTCGACTAAAATAACGTCTTCAAAGTCGCAATATTCAGAAAGCAGAAGTTTCTGAATCCTATTGAGAGACATGTTTTATAATTTGAAATCATGATACACCTTCTATATCTGTTGGTAAAATTATTCGGCTTTTTTGTGACAGCTGTCACTTTATGCACCTATATAAAATAAAGTTGACACAAATTGAGTTTTCTTGTGTTAAGAACCATATTTTTGTTGCTTAGTGAACAGAACTTTTCTTGAAAGTTGGTAATAATTAATAATAATACGAGGGTGGATCAAATATAAACGAACCTTTTTTAATTGCGCACCTGGGCGTTAGGAACTTGAAGTGGGGATATTAGGTGGCACGGAAACGGCACGTCGTATTGCTACGTTCGCTTGGTTAATAGCTATCACAATGAGTGAGAAAGAGTGCAGCGCTTGCAGCGTTGCGAAATGAATTATTATTAAGTTTTTTATACGTGAAAATGTGAAACCAGCTGAAATTTTGCGCAGATTGCAAGCAAAATTCGGAAATGAAACACTTTCGTGGCCACGTGTAAAAGTTTGGTGCAAAGAATTTAACGATGGGCGTAATCGTGTCGAAAATATAAATCATCCTCGTCGTTAACATTGCACGAGTTAGAAACCTTATTGAAGGAGACCGCCACGCTACGCCACTGTGCTTCAGATATCTGGTGAACTCGACATCAGCTATGGGAGTGCCCACACAATCATAACGAAAAATTTGGATATCCGAAAAATTTCAGCCAGCTCGTTGGGTTCCAAAGTTGCTGAGTGAAGATCAAAAAGCTGCTCGAGTTTGCATCTCTCAGGCGCTTCTCACTCGATTTAGAGAGGAAGGTGTTTTTTTTACACAAAATTGTAACCTGCGATGAGACGTGGGTACACCATTACACTCCAACATCAAAACGAGCAAGCATGGAGTGGCGGCGCAAAGATGAATCAAACCCAGGGAAACCGAAAACACGTCTATCTGCAGACAAAGTTTCAGCCACGGGTTTTCGGGACTGGAGAGGGCTGTTTTTGGTCGATTTTTTGCACGAGTAAAGAACCATTATTGCAGCCTACTACTGTCTGTACTACTGACTTCTCAGTGAGGTAAAACTAGCTTATCGCCGGAAAAGGTGGACGCACCCCATTCCTGACGTGTTACTCTTGCACGATAACACTAGGCCTCATACCGCAGCTTTAACGTGAAATGTATTGGACTCAGTTGGAACACCTTCCATATAGTCCAGACCTATCCCCGTGTGATTTCCAGATGTTTGGGACTCTCAAAGAATCGCTAGGAAGCGAGCGATTTCAGATCGATGAACAGGTGGAGGGAGGCGTTTGTGCGCAACTGGATAGACACCCGCCCTGCTTCTTTTTATGAAAACGGGGTGAAAAAACTACCAATGCGTTGGGAAAAATTAATAGACAAACAAGGGGAAATGTCGATGAATAGAGAAATTTGTGTTTTTGTGAAACATTTCGAAATAAATGTTTTATAAACAAAGGCTCGTTTAAATTTGATCCATCCTCGTAATTCATTAACTTATAATATAATGTAATAATAACTAATTAGTAAAGAGATAATAGATTTTTAATCTTTCATTTTTATTTCATTTTACGTATAGATAAGTAAGTAAGCAAAAAGTATACCTACTAAAAGAAAAATGCAATTCTAATTAGCCAACAAATTATCTAAATGATTGAGAAAAACAAGCAAAAATATGTTTTTTACTTTACTTGATCTCAGCAAATACGTTCAAAATACATTAGTGGTACATCCTGAAAATTACTTATCCAATAATCTAAAGTATATATTTAATAAAAATCCGTATTTAAGGCAGTTGATTGGTTTCTGTATTTCATTGTTAATCTTCATCAGACGATTCTGACTCTTCCTCAATGCGAGACATAATTTCACGAGACACTTCAATGACATCATATGACTTGGACATATGAGGATTCTCAGGGTAAAACGTTTCCGTTGACTAGAAAAAGCATTTTGACGAATTAAATAAACTATTTAGCCTGTTTTTACAATGTCTTCCAGTTCACCCTTTCATTCAAAGAATACATTTGCAATAAATATAAGAGGAGACTGTGGTGATTGAAATAAACAAACGAAAAGAACAGTCTTGTGTTGAAAATGCTCACGATTAGTAAGTGAGCGAAACACGTGTACGCATTTGCAAAAAGTATTGTGGTTAGTTTGGGGTAAGACCATTTCTTTTCTTTTGTTTAATACGTTTGCAGTTGAAAATAATATGTTATTCTTAAAACGTTTGCTTTTGTGGAATTTATTAGTTTTAATGTTGAGTTAGTATTTTGTTTATTATATTGCCTATGTTGTTGCCTTTTATATTTACGACAGCAGTTTCATCTTTTGAGTTCTTCAGTCTTATTAACTTGAAGATGCCGAAAGACCAAAGAAACACGAACTTAATATCAAGAACGAAGAATTTGGCCAAGCCGTGATGAAATGCTTTTACTATAATATAAATATAAATAGTTGTCTGATAGGATACATAGGATTAGTAAAATTATAAAAATCCTTTGACAATGTTAAATGGTAAAAGATGCTGAATATACTTAAAAATATAAGGATGAAGTACAGGGGTAGAAGAGTGATACATATAGTGTGTTATATAATTTGGACAGCAACGTGGAGAAGTAAATATTGCGAAGGGAGGAAGGGAGAAAAAGGTGTACATTGTCACCGCTTCATTTTAATCTATATATCGAAGATGCCATTAAGACAGAACAGCTTTAGATATAGATATACAGGGGTACAAGATTAACATGCTTCGATCTGCGGATGATATCATGTTGGTATTAGCATTTAACAATAACAATTATTGTTCTAGCAATAACAATAAATTATTAAATAATACAGAAAATTACGATAAAAGTGGTGTTTACGAGATAACATACTTGGATTGTCCGGCTATTTATATTGGAAAGTCCAGGAGGGATACATTAACTAGATTCCGTGTTAATTAGGCAAAGTATAGTAAACATTCAACAGGACTTTCAAGCCACTTAATTTCAAATAATCATACCATTCATAGAGATAATTTAAAACTTTTATATCATCTGAAAGGTGGTCCCATCATGGACAGGTATGAAATTGTTGAAATAAAGAGAGCATTAGCAGAAAATAAAGTGTATTTTGACCCTAACCCTTTATTAAACTTTAATATTGCACAAAATGTATAAACCATTAGGTTATTATGCCCTTCCACCTATATCTTTGGTCTGTATTAGAAAGGAGATAATTGTATAATAAGTAGTATTCATACTCCTGAAGATGCATTAAGCAGGCGAAATACGTATAGAGTTGATAATAAATAATAGTGAAACTTTCCAAGTGTTTGTTTTTTTGAATACCTTACTAATAAGCATTTGTTAAAAAAAAGATTACCTTCGTATAGGCTCGTTTTTCAACGGCTGCTGTATCGTGCAAAGAAAGAAACAATTGTGAAACACACTTTTCCTCGATTCCTTCGCCGAATCGATTAGTTTTTATCGTGATCTTTCGATTTGGGGGTACTTCTATCGTTTCGTCATCAGATGCAAAGTCACTTTCATATTCCTCACATTCAACGTCCTCTTCAAATACACATCCGAATTTGTTGGGTCCATGGGATGTTACAATAGTACAAATATCCATGTTAGTACAATTGCATTTCTTCATGGGTTTGCGATTTTTGCATTTGAAATTTCTGAAAGCGCAATGATGTTTACCTAAATCCATAATTATTAAAATACAAGTTTTAACTTCACCTTTCTAGAATTCTTGGATGGCACAACAATTCACACTTAGTAGGAAAATGGACAATCGGAGAATAGTCTTTGCTCTTATCGACAAAACTGGGTCCTAAATACAAATTCTTGTCATCCCACCTACAGGGTTTCTAAAGGCAAAATAGAAAATTGACAAGATTTCAAAACCTAAAACTTAAATATAATAAAATCACAATAATCTTCATCAAAACTTAACAATATTCTGATTTATAAAAGACCTGGAAAACAGGTTTGTGGGCCATAATAAACCACTCTTATCGTGAAAGGAAATCATCAGAGATGTGGTTTATTGAAAATAAAAGTTGATAAGAAAGTTACCTCGTTTTTTTAAAGAACTTTATGCTAAAGTTTGCAAAGGTGTTTCACAAATTTATAAGTTGTAATTGTCACCTATAGGAGGAGTGGAGAGTTTACTGAGTCCAATTCTGTTTGACTGCGGACTAGGTTAAGATTTTGGAATTTTGCTTTTTTAATTTCCAGGTTTTCCAATAATGTGAGTTTTTTGCAGAACTTTAACTCTATCAATGTTGATATTATGATTATTAATAGAGAAATGTCGGGAAAATCCTGTTTTTCTATTTTTTTATCAATGCTTGCTACATGTTCTTTTAGGCGCGTGTTTATAGCTCTCCCACTTTGACCTACATAGGTGGCATCACAAGTCACATTCAGTCATTTATTTACTGTTAGAGGGTTTTTTATTTTTAATAATAATTCAATAGTCAAACCGAAATATTAACATCCAACATCCTTCTTATACTCCTAACTCTGTAATTGTTTATAGTTTAGGTTCATTTAGGAGTTACTTTGGTACCTGTTTACTCTTGATAATGATCGGTCAAGCCGAAAAAATGTGGAAATTTAAATAAAGGAAAAATTGTGGTTCTTATATTCAATAATTTTTTATTATGTCTCATTTAGCTTGCATCACTGTCTAAATCGCACAAAGAAGAACGAAATAATAAACATTTCAATTGCAGCAATATAAAAACGACATAACTTTCTTAGCAATTGCAAAATACCTTGGTGTTACTATTTTTTATTGTAAATGCATTTTATAAACAGATAAATTGTATTTTTAAAGAGGTTTGAGTAACAAAAACGATGGATTTTGTTTCACTAAAAATTTTTATTGTTCTCAACAATATTGTTTCGACCCGCAAGGGTCATTCTCAAGAGAGATAAGATGTTATTTAATTAAAATTAACCTAAACAGAATATATATAATAATACAATACAAAGCAAAACATACAAGTAACAATTATGGTTGAATATACAGGTAGAAAGTTAACAAGACAATTATCTATTCGGAAAGTCCACTAATAATAACGGAGAATCTAACGTACACAATTCAATTTGGTTGTTGACAATGTTTTTATTATTATTTACAGCTTTCTTAATTTCTAGAGACTCAAGTAAATTTAACTTTTGACTTTTGCTAACAGAATGTAATAATTTAACAGAATTTACGTCTAAATGATGCTGATAATCTAAACAATGTTGGGATATCCCTGTAGTATTTTTGTTTTTTGAAATTGTATATACATGTTCTTTTAATCTTGTCTTAATGGCTCTTCTAGGTTGTTCTAAATAAAAAGCAGAACAATCTCCACAATGAATTTCATACACACCACTTTTTTCTAAGAAACTTAATTTCGTTTTGTTGTTAACTAGTAGACTTTTCAAGTTGATTTTGTTTACTAAAATAGGTCTAATATTAAATCTATAAAGGTGATTCTTAATTTTGTAACCAATTTCCTTAATATAGTTGATGAAAGTGTAATTAATTTCATCTAAATGTCTGGAGTGATCAGTTTCATTGTAGAGTTGTCTGATGATACATTTGCGTTGTTTTTTATGTACAATGTTATCAACTAGCTTAGGATTGTAACCATTGTTGATTGCAATTTGTTTAATGATAGCTAGTTCTTTGTCAAAATTAGCTTTGGAAAGGGGTAGCATGGTTAATCTATGAACAAAACTATTAATGGACGCTAATTTTATGTTAAAAGATTGGTTTGAATCCTGTGGAATTATAGTATCAGTGGTAGTGAGCTTTCTATAAATTTCAAATACAATTTCTTTCTCATTTTTGTTTAACGTAAGATCTAGAAAGCTAAGTTTATTATCCATTTCAATTTCCATGGTAAACTGAATATTAGAATCTAAAGAATTTAGCAATTTAAGGAAATTGTTGAGTTGTCTATCACTACCGTTCCATATGCAAAGAACGTCGTCTATGTATCGACGCCAGAGGGGAACACATTTTATTAAATTAGAATTACTCTTAAAAAGTGATTTTCCGAAAGAAGCCATGAGAACAATAAAAAAAATTTTAGTGAAAATATGCATCGTTTTTGTTACTAAAACCTCTTTAAAAGTGTTTTTCAAAATGTTTCACAACGAATGCGATACACTTTCAATCAATTATAATTTGTATTTTACTAGTTATTTTCTGTTTTGATAATTCTAAATGCAAACTACAATGGTTTAGTTTCCATTGTGGTTGGGTCAAGTTTTGTTATCCCATCACAGTGTTCTTAGAAATAGATGTATGCAAAATCAATACGATTTTCATAAAAGCTCAATTTAATATGAGATGTAAAAACTTCACTGAGACAGGATTCATTTGTAAAACCTCAAAAAGGTTATTCAATACCACATAAAAGGGTAGGCACATATGCATCTTAACTTTTAGATCTTGAGATTATATATCATGTCATAAATTAACACACATACCCTGAGTTTCGGTTTGTCTGTATCCTTTTTACTTTTACTTGAATGGGGTAATTCTTTATCATTCATATAGTCACTTCCGTGCCAGTTACCTAGTTAATATTTTTATTAATAGTAATTAGGTAGGATTTAAGATATTGCGATACTACTTTTGATGCTTCGTTTTTTTCCTTTAATTCTGCAATAGCTAAGCTTAATTTCTATAGTACGAATCTTTTTCCGGTAATATATGTTTAGATGGACATACAGACAGTAGACGAATGGAATGGAGAAGTCTGTAAAATTTTTGTTTTTGCTGATGTTTAACACATCAGCTGCCATAACTAATTCAGCAATATGTTTTGTGTATCTGCTAACATAAAATATAAAAACTATTACAATTTTGCGTTAACAGTTAATTAATTATTTGTCTAATTTATTTTGAATACTTGTGGAGTTATTGTTAAAATATACATGGTTTTAGTGCAAACCTTTGGGGCTTATACACCATGGACGAATACCATTTAATATAATATTATGATGGTAAAGCATATTGTAGAGTATCTAGGCATTCCACCATAACGTTAACCAACTTTTATATTTGTTTTATACCCATTTTTTTCTGAAACTGAAATTTGAAAATGTTGACACATTAAAATTTTCAGGTTAGTATTAAATAAAACGTCAATCTATTTATGCAATTTTGGCAAAAATTACAGGGCGTTTACAAAACGTACTTTTTGACGGGACAAATCTTAATAGTATAGTAGTATTAATTGATATATTGGTCGGATTTTTAGGAAACATTTTTTAATAATAAGAAAAATAAGTAAGTAAACCACTTTTAAATGTTTCAAAATAATTTATTACAACTCTACAATTGTTTCGGTATAATTATACTTTTTTCGAGAGTACACAAATTCTTACTAACTTTTAAGAATTGCTTATCATCTATTTATAGCTAATATATTTAAACATATAATATACATAATATCATTCAGAAAGTCCTATTGGCTATTTACTCAGAAATGCATATTGCTTTGTGTAAATCTGGCATCAATTATCGGTGTATTAAGAAAACTTTGTTGTTCATTTACGACATGATGTTTGTTTTTAATAGATTTTTTAATTTCGAAATATTCTAGTAAATTCAAACGTTTACCTTTCTTTTCATTGTGTAATAGCTTAATTCCATCTGAATTAATGAAATGATTTTGGTTTATACAGTGTAAAGCTATGCCAGTACTATGTTTGTTGTCTGCTATCGATTTTTTATGCTCGTTTACGCGGATTTTTAGGTTTCTGCCAGTCTGACCAATGTAATATGCATCACAGGTATTACATGATGATTTATATACTCCAGATTTGTTTAATAATTCTGTTTTTTCTTTGTTATTCACTAATATTTTACCTAAATTACATTTGTTTAAAGCTATAGTGTTAATGTTTAATCTGTTTAAGTTATTGCAAATTTTGTGAGTTATTTTTCCACAATAATTTATGTAATTATAATTAGTGTTAGTCTTTGAATTAACTGGAGTATAAATCTTATTTAGAACGATTGTCTTTTCTTTATTTTTAATTAATTTATGTATTAGACTCGTTTTGTAACCATTGTTCTCCGCGACACATTTTGATCAGTGCAAGTAGGTTTTCTATAAATGTTATATTCTAGGTGGTTTGTGTGTTTTGTTACTTCTAAATCTATAAAGTTTATTTTACTATTATTTTCCAATTCCATAGTGAATTGAATACTATTATGAAATGAATTATGTAGATCTAAGGATTTTAATAACTGTTCATTAGTACCCTTCCATATACAGAACACATCATCTACATAACGAGTCCAATAGAAAATCTGTTCCGCTAAAGTGTTATTACATTTAAATAGTTTTTCTTCGAAATTGTCTATAAAAATCTCAGGCAATAAGGGAGAGATAGGAGAACCCATAGGAAGACCGTTTGTTTGTTTGTGAAATTTATTATTGAATTTAAAGTAATTTTGTGTAATGTATAGTTTAATACAATTAATTAATTATGTTTTTTCTTCCTGGATAATGTCTGCATTCATGATTAAGTTATTTAAAATATTAAAACGATAAATATTAGGTTACTAACAGTCAAGTCAGAGTCACTCTAACTCATTCAACAAACGTAAACTTGATTAATCAATCAAGTTCTTATTACCACATCTTATTTTCTACTTGTTCTTTCTTTATTATTAATCCGTGTATTTAACTGTTCATAGTGTGCTAATATTAAAAAATAATAATTCAAAATTATTATTATTTACAATGAACAAAACATTATCTACTATGTATACTGCTCTCTTTCGCGATCGATCATCCCATTTTTTAAATGACTACCGAGAGGCGTTGCTGTTAAATTTTCAAACAAAGTGATGACGCAACTTATAATCTTCTGATACTAAAATTTAGTTCAATGGTATTTAAAGGACGTTCGGCCGCTGTTTCGATTTTCAAGGCTGAATATACATCAGGCAACATCGCATTCATTTAAAGTAATCGAAAAATATATGGATGTGATATGATTTTCCATCGTCTTCTTGACGATTTCTAAGTAAATAAATAATGTGTAAAATGTATACGTGTATGTAAACCAAAATGCTGTATAAATGTAGCAACAGAAACGATAAACATCTGCGAACGGTTCAGTATAGTTTTTATAGCTAGTTTTTGTAGAATAAGATAACGTTCAAGGATGAAACTGAGAAACATTTGCGATAGTAACAGATAAATTCGGTCGTTCGAGTTGTGGTCACCTTCAAAGGATCGTTTTATAGGAAATAAAATAACTACGTAAAACAAATTGAAATATTATATTATACTGTTATGACAAAACAACTTAAATAAATTAAACCGAAACATGGAGCAGTTAGAAAGTAATTTTTTGGTATCTAACAATATCAAAAAACAAATCACTAAAAGATTTTTGAAAATAGTTTTTTTTTTGTCTAAAATATCATGCAGAAAACAAACCAAGTTGGATATTTGATACTAGTAAGCGTTACATATTGAAACTCCAGTTTTATAAATTATTAATAACAAACAAGGCTTCAAAAAAGTTTTTAATTGTCTACAACAATTGTTTCACCATGCAATGGATTTTTTCGGTGGAAGAAACGGTGTATTTAATTTACAGTAAAACTGGTTTAGAACAAAAAAACTAACTTTTTAAATATTTCGGGGAATTTTCAACACATTAAAAATTTTTTTTGGAAACTCTAATGGACACATCCGATGTAACAAAGTTTGCCGTTTGTTTTTTTTTAAAGTTGAGAGAAAATTCAAATTTACGTGGACATTTTTGGTGCACTCTAAAATGCACAAAGAGGATATTTTATGTATCAAAATATGTATATTTTTTGAAACTGAGTTTAAATTGGATTTAAACCAATCGAGTTTTGGCCCTATAAAGTACATTCTGGTATTTATGCACTGAAGTTTTCTTTTGTCAATTTTTGAAACAGACTTTAAATCGGTCTTAAATAAGAGAAATATGGCCTTTGCAAAATAATGTTTAATTTTCTTTAAATATGGACATTCGAAAATATATAATAAATATATTCTTTTCATATTTAACAAGTCGCGTCGTCAGTCTCCTACATCTACTTGACCGTGGATGTTTAATGAAATAAAGATTGGAAAATTCCTCAGTAATTCGAAGATGTCGGGCTTGGATGTTACTAGCATTTGCTGTGTTAAATGTTTACAAAAACCTATAAAAGTTTATGCATGTTAAGGATAGTAAAAAGTTTAGTAAAATCTGTTCAAAGGTGTACTGTTTCCTTTCGATCGCAAAAACTGTTCATTTGTTATAAAGAGGATTTTGATAACGAAAACAAAGGGATATTCTGCAGCCAAGAAAATTGTAGCAATGGTCAAAACAAAAACATTACCACCTTTATTTGAGAAATTATTAAAAGTGATCTGATGCAACTTTTTGTGATTTAATGTTATTGGTGGAAATTAGTTACTGGTGAGTTTATGTTGGTTTTTATAGTGAAAATTTCAGTTACAACAAAATTTTAAATGAATTATAGGCTCCCATTAACGTAATCTAATTAAAAGTTTTCTTAAAAGTTGTTGTTGTACTTATTAGTTACGTAATGAAGACTATAATTAACAAAATTTTCAAAAGGTAATTTTTACTACATAACTTTTGTGTATGCATGTTGAATGGTTTAAAAAAGTAAGTAAATATAGTAGTGTTTATCAATAGTCCTTTATTAGCGAAATACAAGCGAGAGTTTTATGAACAAATAATAACACATATAAATTTCAACAGATTATTTAACTTGACAATTGTTTTGCCAAAACTTTGGTTTCAGCAGAAGTTAAAACTATTACACACAGGTTGTCTTATATACTAATTTGTAGTGGCTGGATGAGGAATATGTTTAGTAATAGTGATTGACTTAGGTCGATTTGTTCGTCTATTAATAACTGGGTTCTTTTAAATTTATTGATTTCTAGCGTTTATAGGAATGATAATCTATGGTTATTATTTTCTAAATGCAACATTTTAAATTCGTCGTTAAATTCATGATTTTGGGAAAGTAGATGGTTGGCATAATTAGACTCTATTTTTTGTATCGATATGATCTTTTGTGTTCAGATATTCGGGGCTTAAAATTTCTAATAGTTTTTCCAATATATAAATGTCACATGATTTACATTCCAATTTATGAACACCTGTTTTGTAATTTTTATCTGTTTTGCTCTTATTATTTTTAATGAATTTACTAAGATTATTATTGGTTCTGAAAGCTACATTATAATTATAATTTTTAAGTAAAGAGGATATATGATTAGTCGGCTGACCTAAATAAAAGAAAGGGTTATATTTTTGTTGTTCTTTTAAGTTGGGATAAATTGAATTTATTGCTTTCTTCAATGTTATTTTTTTAGCAACGAGTCAATTAGCGTGTCTTTGTAATTATTATTGGTAGAAATTTGTTTAATAATATTTAATTCTTTATCAAAGTCTGTTTTTGACATAGGAACGTTAAGTAATCTATGTAACAGAGAATTATTTACATCAGTTTGATCGTTAAATAATTTTTTTAATTTATTTATGTAGAAACTTTCAGTTAAATTTAGTTTATGACTTTTTGTTACAAAATTATTGATTAGAAAACAAGATTACAAAGTTTTAATTTACTTGATCGAAATAAAATTGGAGTAACTGATAATAGTTTTAAACCATATGATAATATCTCTTTAAATTATTGTTGTCACACTCGATAACCAATTTAATTTTAAAACACTTTTTCGTCATTTTAGTAAAAGAGTTTAAAGACCCATTTGCAGTGCTTTAAGGAAATTGTCTCACAGTTTTTTTATTCATGTATATTACAAATTTTATATTTTTAGTTTCAACATTATAATTTCAAGTAAATTTAAGCTGCATTTATTTAAATAACTAGTTTTCCCTTTTCTTCTATTATAATAAAACCTTTTTGAATTCAGCGTAACTTAAAATTTTGTTAGCACATTATATGAACAATTTTTTATATGCGAAGTGACCTCTGTTTCTGCGGAATTGAGAAATGTATCAAAATTTTGCTTACGTTTCTGGCATTTATGGAAATCAGTTTAGAGTTACTAAGCAAGTTTATCTACATAATAAAGTCTGCATTTTTTAATTTTTCAAACGGAATTTAAATTTTACAAACTGTTAAAAATAACGTAGAATAAAACACAATGTTATTTCACTAATTTTTATTGAACTCGACAATATTGTTTCGATCGTCAGCGATCATTATCAAGAGTACTTAAACTAAAACTTAAAAGTAATGGCAACATATTTATACTAATTACAGATTACATAGGAGTAGTGGGGAGCTTGTGGATCCTAATTCAGTCTGATTATTAACTAAATTTACTTTTTGGAATATAGCTTTTTTGATTTCTATATTTTCTAGCATAGATAGTTTTTTGTTATTGTGTATATTAGTATGAATGATTTTCGTATTTTTTATATCAAATGAATGGTTCGAATCAATGCAATGTTCCGTGAATCCTGTTTTTTTGAGTTTTTTATTTATGCTGTAATTTTAATCGCGTACCAATATAGTAGCTCTTCCACTCTTTCGAATGTAAATTGCATCACAGTTGTTACAGAGCAATTTATATACACCGGAGGTCGTGACGGTTTGTTTTTTACAAGTAAGGTTTTTAAATTGATATTATTTGTTTCTATATATATATATATATATATGTACATATGTATAAATATGTTTTAAGTTTTAGTTTAAGTACTCTTGATAATGATCGCTGACGATCGAAATAATATTGTCTAGTTCAATAAAAATTAGTGAAATAACATTGTGTTTTATTCTACGTTATTTTTAACAGTTTATAAAATGTTTCACAAACATTGCACTATCAAAAGTTTAAGTTTAAATTTTACTTTAAATAACTGTGGTACGGTCCTGAATCTAGAAAAATATCACATTTTCGCGTTCTATTTTAACCTATCAAGAAATCAATTTATTCATTTTTGGAGTATCCTTCATACATATTTCGATGTTTTCGTGCAACATCTGTTTACTATTACCTATATTTATTCACCTTAGATTATCTATAGACTTTCCATTACAAGACTTCTAGGTACACTCAACAATAACAGTAATTATAACAGGGGCTTCTGTTTTTCTCTATCAGAACTAAATTAATTATATATCAATATTGTCTATTTTGAATTAATATAACCAATTTTCCAACATGAATGAACATTATACAAACTCTAAACCCCACGTAAAGATGGGCATCGATTGCAGAAATTTTCACCCTACTCTAGAATGCAGCAGTGTCTTTTTATCAACAAAAGATAATGGAGGTATATAACAGCATTATGAATATTTACATTTTATTAAATCGTCATAAATAATTAATTGTTTCAAGTATTTTAGAAGTTATTTTTAATCTATTTATAACAATTTCTTTATTAGATGTTATACATTATACTTTTTAAACTGTCTATGGTGCAATTATGATGAAACATTTTTAAATATTTTAATAAAACACAAAGAAAGTTTCCACAATAAGGTTTATTAAACTCTTACAATTGTTTCGGCCAACGGGACATTTTCAAAGAGTACAGATTTGTTACTAAAATTAAAGGGATGAGGGTAATACGGAAATTCCTAGATGCAGGTAAAACCAGTTACAATTTGTGTAAAAGTAAAGGTGAATTGCTGGTCTCTAATTCAATGTGGTTATTAACTATTAATTAATTATTATTCAGCGCTTTTTTAATTTCCAAATTTTCGAGAAGGCTTAGTTTCTTACTTTTTACACAATTGTGTAGTAGTTTTACATTTTTATTATCTAGATAGTGATTATTGGTTATGCAGTTCTCTGAAAAACCAGTCGACATTATATTGTATTTAATAGATCTTCTATGTTCATCTAATCTGTTTTTTAGGACCCGGCCAGTCTGCCCTATATAAATAGTAGCGCAACTATTACATTTTAATTTGTATATGCCATTTTCTGAAAGTTTATTTGTTTTTTACTTGTTGTTAACTAGACTTAGGGGGACTTAACGTTCTTTTTGTTTATTTCGATGAGTTTTAAGTTGTATTTGTTCAGGCGATTTTTAATTTTTCAGCTAGTGCTTTTTACATAATTTATTTTAGAAAAAGTTTGCTTAGTGTGTTCTACAGGAGTTTTAAATAATATGGAACGAATTTTTATTTGCTTCTTTTTTAGTAAATTGTCAATTAATTCAACTTTGTATCCGTTATTGGTAGCTATTTGTTTTATTATAGAGAGTTCTTTATGAAAATTTGAAGTTGAGAGTGGGATGTTAGTTAATCTGTTATATAACAGTCTATGAAAAACTGCGTGTTTGATTTGAGCAGATTGATACGCGTTAGCTGGGATAATCGTGTCGGTGGTTGTTGGTTTTCTATAAATTCTGAATGCTATTTTGTTTTGGGTTCTGAATACTGTAAGATCTAAAAAATCTAAAGAGCCATTTGTTTCTAATTCCATTGTGAATTTAATACTGTTCTTGATAGAATTTAAAAAATTGAAAAAACTATCTAATTGTCTTTTTGTGCCTGACCAAATACAGAAAACGTCATCAACGTAACGGCACCAGAATAAAACGTTTTTAATTAAAAGGTTATTGCTAGAAAAAAATTTGTTTTCTAAATAAGTCATAAAAAATTCGGGCATTATGGGTGATAAGGGTGAACCCATAGGGAGTCCCTGTTTTTGAATAAAGAATTTATTATCGAAACTGAAAATACTTTGTTTTAAACAAACGGTTAAAATATTAAGTAATTCTGATTTTTCGGAGATTGAAAGAGTACATTTAGAAATTTTATTTAGTAAAATATTGGTCAAGTTAGCCAGCGGTATGGATGTAAATAAACTTCATACATCAAACAAAACAAACAAGGTATTATTTGGAACTAGAACATTTTTAATTTTTGAAACAAATTCAATCGAGTTAATAACGCTAAATTTTGATTTCCAATCGGTGTTTTTATTGACAATAGAATTGGCAAATTTGCAAAGCTTAAAACTAGGTGTATTAATGTAGGAGATCGCCGGTCTTAATGGAATTATACTTTGCTATGTTAAAATAACACGTTCTAAATTTGACCTGTATTTTCATATAAAAAAAAGGAAATTAAGCTCTATAAAATATTCAACGAAATTATCTATCTAAAATGTTACAAATACTCGATAGGAGTCAGTTTTAACTAAAAACTGTCAAAACAAGTTTTTTGGTTTTAAATATATTTGTGGACTTTTGAATAACAGTGACTAGTCTACTATTTCCACTTTTAGTTAGTTTTTCATAACTAAATTAAAAAACAGTTTTTAGGTGGAAAAGTTTACTTGAAATTCGCGATGTAGAAACAAAATTCATTATTGATACGATTGGAAATAAAATTGTCTATTAAAAGGAATAGTTATATTTGTAAGAAAAATTGATGGGATCGTAGGCTCCAAAAATAATTTTTTTTAATTTTGTTTCAGTTGCTTTAGTTGTCTCTTACCATAATCGTGAAGGAGCTTCGTTGGAACGTTTCCGATGATCGAGAAGGAGATGGACCAACCCGATAGCCGACTGTACATTAATGGTAAGTTATTCAACTTTTTACATTAAAAGGAATAGTTATGATATTTGTAAGAAAAATTGATGGGATTGTAGGCTCCAAAAATGAAAATTTGTTTATTTTGTTTCAGTTGCTTTAGGTTTTTCTTCGCATAGTCGTGAAGGAGCTTCGTTGGAACGTTTCCGATGATCGAGAAAGAGATGGACCAATCCGATAGCCGGCTGTATATTAATGGTAAGTTATTCAACTTTTTGCATTTATTTTATTCCTTTATAATTAAATACTTATATCTAAGTAACATTGATGTTATTAGCCATTGACATTAAATATAAGCATTTTCTATAAAACTTTTATTGCTTTAAAGTAATTAATAATTTAATTTCACCTTTTGTTTGCTTTAAGACTGATTTTTTTCTTATAAATTGTATCTTAATTTTTTAATTGGGTTTATTTTAACGTAACTTTTATTTACATTCTTTTTTTAAATCAGGGCATTTTACTTTTTCATTGTTTACAATTATTCGGTTAAAATCTAAGCCTTAAACAGTGTAAAGTTAATGAAATATAAGTTTAATATGTAAATAGTACAAAAACTGGAAAAGCTTCGATAAGTTTATTAAACAAAATACCCAACAATTGTTTCATTTAAATACACTAAACTACAATGTATTTCTTATATCTTTACAATAATTCTTGGGTATTTTGATTAATATATTTATTGAAGCTTTTTTTGTGTTGTGTACTATTTACGTAATGTTTAGTTTTTATTTCTCATGATTATTTATGTTAATAATCATCAACGTGTTATTTTTTATTCTAACATAACATAATTACTACTGTGCTATAATTTTATTTTATACTTTTTGTTAACGTTATCATATATCAGTTTCCATTAATATCAGATTTATATTGTTTATCTTAAATATTCTTCGACATTTAATTTAGAAAACAATTTACAGAATAACCAACTATTATTTATAACACATTTATGTTTCTTTTATAGGAGGATCATCACCACCATCTGGATCTACCGATGTTTGTCTTCGCCATCCATTAGGGGACCCTGGAGTTGTGTCGCGTGTGTACGCGGTCGGGAGTGTCGTGGAGCACCTGGATTCGAATCTGGAAGCCTCCAATACCCAGAATCTCGGAAGTTTCGTGATCCTGGGCTTTGGAATCTTCGGGATCCGAATCTCAATGCCTCCTAAACTTTGTTTTGGAGATATTGGGATTCGTATTTCGGAGTTTCTGAAACTCAGTATCTCGGAACTTTCAAAATTTCGTGTATTGGAGACTTCTAGTTCGAATTTGGGCGGTCCAGCTTCCGGGCCTTGTCCCGGACGCTCTTCGAATTACGAAATATTTAACACTAAACCTGGTAGGCGTGAAAAATGCATTTTTGTCCCTTTTATATTTATAAATAAAATAAAAAACGTACGGTTCTTTTTCCCTCACCCTAACCCCCTCTCATTCATACCATTCACACTCTCATTCATACCACCACATTCACACTCCCATTCATACCCTCACATTCACACTCTCACCCTCATTCATATCCCCACTAGTAGTGGAAGAGAATAAGAATGCATGAGGGTTAACAGGAACACGAATGTTTACCCTCATGCATCCTTATTCTCTTCCATTACCTCTCATACATCCCACATTCATACTCTCACCCTCATCCATACCTCCCTCATAAAGAAAGAGAATAAGAATGCATAAGGGTTAACAAGAACACGAATTCTTACCCTCGTGCATTCTTATTCTCTCCCATAACCTCTCATACATCCCACATTCACACTCTCACCCTCATCCATACCTCCCTCATAATGAAAGAGAATAAGAATGCATAAGGGTTAACAAGAACACGAATTCTTACCCTCGTGCATTCTTATTCTCTCCCATAACCTCTCATACATCCCACATTCACACTCTCACCCTCATCCATACCTCCCTCATAATGAAAGAGAATAAGATAGCATGAGGGTTAATAAGAACAGGAATTCTTACCCTCATGCATTCTTATTCTCTTCCATTACCTCTCATACATCCCACATTCATACTCTCTCCCTCATCCATACCTCCCTCATAAAGAAAGACAATAAGAATGCATAAGGGTTAACAAGAACACGAATTCTTACCCTCGTGCATTCTTATTCTCTCCCATAACCTCTCATACATCCCACATTCACACTATCACCATCATCCACACCTCCCTCATAATGAAAGAGAATGCATAAGGGTTAATAAGAACACGAATTCTTACCCTCATGCATTCTTATTCTCTCTTACATCCCACATTAATACTCTCACCCTCATCCATACCTCCCTCATAACGAAAACGAATAAGAATGCATAAGGGTTAATAAGAACACGAATGTTTACCCTCATGTATTTTTATTCTTTCCTATTACCCCTCATACACACTCTCATCCAGTCACACATTTCCACCCTCATTCATAACCATACATTCTTATCCTTAGATATACCCCCACTCGTAGTGAAAGAGAACGAAAATACACAAGGGTGAACAGGAGCGCTACAGTTTACTCTCATACATTCTCTCTCTCCTTCACACACCCAAACTGAGATTCACACATCAATTACATTCTTACCCCATTCTATCATTCACTATCTCTGGCACTCCTTTGGTCCCTTACGTTCTCAATCTCTCCCTCACTTTCTCACCCTCACCCTAACTTATATACATTCCTTCTCACACTCGTTTGCTCTCTCATATTCTCATGCGCCCTGTTATCTTCTTACCCTCACATTTTCCCCATCATCCTCACATACAACTCTTTTACTTACATTCATACTCTTCCTTTTGCATACTTTCACCCTCACATTTCATACATTTCCTTTCCTTATCAAATTCACACTCTCACTTTCTCCCCATAATAAGTCCCAATTCCCCTGTTTATTATTACAGTAATATTCACAACAAGTTCTATATAAATAAACAAGTTAATAACTGCTTAATGTTTACATAAATATGTTAAACTAAATAATTTAAAAGGACGTGACAAATCTAATCTTAAAAAATAATTTGCTTATATTATTTAATTCAACCTATTAATTTAACTAAAACAATAAATAAAATGTTCTAATAATAATGGGAGGCAAATTATTTTCATTATAACAGTCAAAAATGCAAAGTACAAGCAAAATAGAAATTTTTACTATAATTACTCCACGTTTGTGTTTTAAATATTAAAAAATTAGAATGGAACACCACTAAGCAGCCAAATGGTCCATTATTCTTCCGAATGTAGAAGATGTTACACTTCAAGATTGTCCTCCAATAATATCCTTATCATCTCCATCGAATCTGAAACAATCCAACAACATACATTAGCTTAAAAGATTTCCCTGTAACTTGTGTATATGTACATGCTATTTAATGTTAATTTTAATATACTTGTTAGTCTTGTAAAACATCGAAACGATATTGTAAAAGATCGAAACGATATTGTCAAATGTTCGAAATAAATAATTGAAAGTTTGAAAAAAAATCCTAATGATATCTTACCATTCCTGGTTCGCAACTCCAAATTCATGAATTGTCTCCCTCTAATACAATCATCCATTCTGTTGATAGCAATACCTAAAAAAGAAACGGAGTCATTACGATTGGTTTCAACCAAAAAGGCAACATTTTTATTTAGTTAGCAGGTTTTTACTATTTTCAGCTCTGCTAAAAAGATAATTTAGACAATTTAAATAGATAATGAATATATAATGTTTAATAAAATGCTATAATAGAATTAGTTGTTACTTGTTTAAAGAACTATCATAGTTTTATACCAATCTTAAAAAGTATTCATTAATAAAAAATTATCATAAAACAGTTTGTTTATTAATTGAAAATCAACTACGATATAAACAGATGACAATTAAAGCAATATCAAACAAACATAGTAGAAATCGAATAGAAAAATGGTTAACTCTGAACAACTGTATCTCAGTCAATTTTTATAAAAAAAAATAAAAATAAAACACGGCATTATGCGCTTTATAATTCCTGTAAATATCAATATAAATAAAACTTACATTAAACCTTCATTCGGAATAAATCGTTTCATCCTCCGAGTTATCCTGCAACAAAAAGAAGCAAGTGTTACATTACACATAAATAACAAGTTACTTAATGCTGCTATTAGCCAAAATGATAAAGCCGTTTTCACTAAAGGTTCTCATAAAACAATAAAAAAAGCAGCAACACCACCTACGTTTATCCCAAAACTGTACCTATACTTAAAAAAAATGATTGTAACACCCTGTGAACAAATAACTAAATCTTCCGCATTTAAATTAAAAATTTATTTTTTTAATTCTTAATAGAATATTAGCATATCAATAACGGCTACCTTCCAAATTGAAAATTTTCCGTAATACCTCAGATCCATATCAGTCGCTTAAAGTCCAAATGTATAAACACGTAGTGCATATGTAATTTTAAAAACCTATTTAAGACTAGACCCGAATGTTAAAATAGTTTCGATGGATATAATCACACAAAACACGATTAATAAAGGACAACGCTACGATCTGCTGACGTACGTATTTCTGTATCAAACTTTCGTATTATACTACCAGCCTGAGCTATACGAATGTCTTGGCAGGACCACCGCCTTTCGAATTTATCGTAATAACCTTGTAATTCACGATAACCTCTACAGAAAATAAAAATTATCAAATGATTCCAACTATGCATAAACAGATACAATGGAAAAATAAAAGGGAATCTAAGAGTAATAAAATTTATTAGCACTTGAAAAAAAAAACGTCAGAAAAAACCAACTGGTGATTGTAATTGAGTATCGTTTAAACATACTACTGTCTTTTTAACTTTTTATATTGAAAACATGTTTCATCAAAACACATCCATTGTTAGTTTGAATGTTATTATTAGAAAATTTTTATAAGAAACTATCATTAAAATTTAATTTAGTAAAATGACAATTTAATATTTTTATTCTTATTATTCCCATAAATATACTACTGCATACCAACGATCTATTCGACATACAATTGTAGAAACCAATGATACATGCAAAATTACCAGCGGAATTGCAGGGTGGAACTCCGTTAAAATATCCAAAAAATCAACTAAACTAATACACGCACAAATGATTTCGACCACAAAACCATTAAATAAATTTATGAAAATTAGAAGGATGCATGTAGAAGTCTACATTCAAAACTCTAAATGCTGATATATATGCAGAAATGTACGTAGAATCTAATGGTCCGAACAGTGTTTGAGTGCGGCAATGAAAAAGTAAAAAGCGGCGCGGTTCTTTGTTAAAATTACGAAAATAATTCAAAGATTGAAAAGCGCACGTTAAATGTAAAGGAGATAAAGTGTACATTCAGAGCTCCAAATGCTGATATATATGCAGAAATGTACGTAGAATCTAATGGTCTGAACAGTGTTTGAGTGCGGCAATGAAAAAGTAAAAAGCGGCGCGGTTCTTTGTTAAAATTACGAAAATAATTCAAAAATTAAAAAGCGCACGTTAAATGTAAAGGAGATAAAGTGTACATTCAGAGCTCCAAATGCTGATATATATGCAGAAATGTACGTAGAATCTAATGGTCCTAACAGTTTTTGAGTACGGCAATGAAAAAGTAAAAAGCGGCGCGGTTCTTTGTTAAAATTACGAAAATAATTCAAAAATTAAAAAGCGCACATTAAATTTAAAGGAGATAAAGTGTACATTCAGAGCTCCAAATGCTGATATATATGCAGAAATGTACGTAGAATCTAATGGTCCTAACAGTTTTTGAGTGCGGCAATGAAAAAGTAAAAAGCGGCGCGGTTCTTTGTTAAAATTACGAAAATAATTCAAAAATTAAAAAGCGCACGTTAAATTTAAAGGAGATAAAGTGTACATTCAGAGCTCCAAATGCTGATATATATGCAGAAATGTACGTAGAATCTAATGGTCCTAACAGTTTTTGAGTGCGGCAATGAAAAAGTAAAAAGCGGCGCGGTTCTTTGTTAAAATTACGAAAATAATTCAAAAATTAAAAAGCGCACGTTAAATTTAAAGGAGATAAAGTGTACATTCAGAGCTCCAAATGCTGATATATATGCAGAAATGTACGTAGAATCTAATGGTCCTAACAGTTTTTGAGTGCGGCAATGAAAAAGTAAAAAGCGGCGCGGTTCTTTGTTAAAATTACGAAAATAATTCAAAAATTAAAAAGCGCACGTTAAATTTAAAGGAGATAAAGTGTACATTCAGAGCTCCAAATGCTGATATATATGCAGAAATGTACGTAGAATCTAATGGTCCTAACAGTTTTTGAGTGCGGCAATGAAAAAGTAAAAAGCGGCGCGGTTCTTTGTTAAAATTACGAAAATAATTCAAAGATTGAAAAGCGCACGTTAAATGTAAAGGAGACAAAGTGTACATTCAGAGCTCCAAATGCTGATATATATGCAGAAATGTACGTAGAATCTAATGGTCCTAACAGTTTTTGAGTGCGGCAATGAAAAAGTAAAAAGCGGCGCGGTTCTTTGTTAAAATTACGAAAATAATTCAAAAATTAAAAAGCGCACGTTAAATTTAAAGGAGATAAAGTGTACATTCAGAGCTCCAAATGCTGATATATATGCAGAAATGTACGTAGAATCTAATGGTCCTAACAGTTTTTGAGTGCGGCAATGAAAAAGTAAAAAGCGGCGCGGTTCTTTGTTAAAATTACGAAAATAATTCAAAGATTGAAAAGCGCACGTTAAATGTAAAGGAGATAAAGTGTACATTCAGAGCTCCAAATGCTGATATATATGCAGAAATGTACGTAGAATCTAATGGTCCGAACAGTGTTTGAGTGCGGCAATGAAAAAGTAAAAAGCGGCGCGGTTCTTTGTTAAAATTACGAAAATAATTCAAAAATTAAAACGCGCACGTTAAATTTAAAGGAGATAAAGTGTACATTCAGAGCTCCAAATGCTGATATATATGCAGAAATGTACGTAGAATCTAATGGTCCTAACAGTTCTTGAGTGCGGCAATGAAAAAGTAAAAAGCGGCGCGGTTCTTTGTTAAAATTACGAAAATAATTCAAAGATTGAAAAGCGCACGTTAAATGTAAAGGAGATAAAGTGTACATTCAGAGCTCCAAATGCTGATATATATGCAGAAATGTACGTAGAATCTAATGGTCCGAACAGTGTTTGAGTGCGGCAATGAAAAAGTAAAAAGCGGCGCGGTTCTTTGTTAAAATTACGAAAATAATTCAAAAATTAAAAAGCGCACGTTAAATTTAAAGGAGATAAAGTGTACATTCAGAGCTCCAAATGCTGATATATATGCAGAAATGTACGTAGAATCTAATGGTCCTAACAGTTTTTGAGTGCGGCAATGAAAAAGTAAAAAGCGGCGCGGTTCTTTGTTAAAATTACGAAAATAATTCAAAAATTAAAAAGCGCACGTTAAATTTAAAGGAGATAAAGTGTACATTCAGAGCTCCAAATGCTGATATATATGCAGAAATGTACGTAGAATCTAATGGTCCTAACAGTTTTTGAGTGCGGCAATGAAAAAGTAAAAAGCGGCGCGGTTCTTTGTTAAAATTACGAAAATAATTCAAAGATTGAAAAGCGCACGTTAAATGTAAAGGAGATAAAGTGTACATTCAGAGCTCCAAATGCTGATATATATGCAGAAATGTACGTAGAATCTAATGGTCCTAACATTTTTTGAGTGCGGCAATGAAAAAGTAAAAAGCGGCGCGGTTCTTTGTTAAAATTACGAAAATAATTCAAAAATTAAAAAGCGCACGTTAAATTTAAAGGAGATAAAGTGTACATTCAGAGCTCCAAATGCTGATATATATGCAGAAATGTACGTAGAATCTAATGGTCCTAACAGTTTTTGAGTGCGGCAATGAAAAAGTAAAAAGCGGCGCGGTTCTTTGTTAAAATTACGAAAATAATTCAAAAATTAAAAAGCGCACGTTAAATTTAAAGGAGATAAAGTGTACATTCAGAGCTCCAAATGCTGATATATATGCAGAAATGTACGTAGAATCTAATGGTCCGAACAGTGTTTGAGTGCGGCAATGAAAAAGTAAAAAGCGGCGCGGTTCTTTGTTAAAATTACGAAAATAATTCAAAAATTAAAAAGCGCACGTTAAATTTAAAGGAGATAAAGTGTACATTCAGAGCTCCAAATGCTGATATATATGCAGAAATGTACGTAGAATCTAATGGTCCTAACAGTTTTTGAGTGCGGCAATGAAAAAGTAAAAAGCGGCGCGGTTCTTTGTTAAAATTACGAAAATAATTCAAAAATTAAAAAGCGCACGTTAAATTTAAAGGAGATAAAGTGTACATTCAGAGCTCCAAATGCTGATATATATGCAGAAATGTACGTAGAATCTAATGGTCCTAACAGTTTTTGAGTGCGGCAATGAAAAAGTAAAAAGCGGCGCGGTTCTTTGTTAAAATTACGAAAATAATTCAAAGATTGAAAAGCGCACGTTAAATGTAAAGGAGATAAAGTGTACATTCAGAGCTCCAAATGCTGATATATATGCAGAAATGTACGTAGAATCTAATGGTCCTAACAGTTTTTGAGTGCGGCAATGAAAAAGTAAAAAGCGGCGCGGTTCTTTGTTAAAATTACGAAAATAATTCAAAAATTAAAAAGCGCACGTTAAATTTAAAGGAGATAAAGTGTACATTCAGAGCTCCAAATGCTGATATATATGTAGAAATGTACGTAGAATCTAATGGTCCTAACAGTTTTTGAGTGCGGCAATGAAAAAGTAAAAAGCGGCGCGGTTCTTTGTTAAAATTACGAAAATAATTCAAAAATTAAAAAGCGCACGTTAAATTTAAAGGAGATAAAGTGTACATTCAGAGCTCCAAATGCTGATATATATGCAGAAATGTACGTAGAATCTAATGGTCCTAACAGTTTTTGAGTGCGGCAATGAAAAAGTAAAAAGCGGCGCGGTTTTTTGTTAAAATTACGAAAATAATTCAAAAATTGAAAAGCGCACTTTAAATGTAAAGGAGATAAAGTGTACATTCAGAGCTCCAAATGCTGATATATATGCAGAAATGTACGTAGAATCTAATGGTCCTAACAGTTTTTGAGTGCGGCAATGAAAAAGTAAAAAGCGGCGCGGTTCTTTGTTAAAATTACGAAAATAATTCAAAAATTAAAAAGCGCACGTTAAATTTAAAGGAGATAAAGTGTACATTCAGAGCTCCAAATGCTGATATATATGCAGAAATGTACGTAGAATCTAATGGTCCGAACAGTGTTTGAGTGCGGCAATGAAAAAGTAAAAAGCGGCGCGGTTCTTTGTTAAAATTACGAAAATAATTCAAAAATTAAAAAGCGCACGTTAAATTTAAAGGAGATAAAGTGTACATTCAGAGCTCCAAATGCTGATATATATGTAGAAATGTACGTAGAATCTAATGGTCCGAACAGTGTTTGAGTGCGGCAATGAAAAAGTAAAAAGCGGCGCGGTTCTTTGTTAAAATTACGAAAATAATTCAAAAATTAAAAAGCGCACGTTAAATTTAAAGGAGATAAAGTGTACATTCAGAGCTCCAAATGCTGATATATATGCAGAAATGTACGTAGAATCTAATGGTCCTAACAGTTTTTGAGTGCGGCAATGAAAAAGTAAAAAGCGGCGCGGTTCTTTGTTAAAATTACGAAAATAATTCAAAAATTAAAAAGCGCACGTTAAATTTAAAGGAGATAAAGTGTACATTCAGAGCTCCAAATGCTGATATATATGCAGAAATGTACGTAGAATCTAATGGTCCGAACAGTGTTTGAGTGCGGCAATGAAAAAGTAAAAAGCGGCGCGGTTCTTTGTTAAAATTACGAAAATAATTCAAAAATTAAAAAGCGCACGTTAAATTTAAAGGAGATAAAGTGTACATTCAGAGCTCCAAATGCTGATATATATGCAGAAATGTACGTAGAATCTAATGGTCCTAACAGTTTTTGAGTGCGGCAATGAAAAAGTAAAAAGCGGCGCGGTTCTTTGTTAAAATTACGAAAATAATTCAAAAATTAAAAAGCGCACGTTAAATTTAAAGGAGATAAAGTGTACATTCAGAGCTCCAAATGCTGATATATATGCAGAAATGTACGTAGAATCTAATGGTCCGAACAGTGTTTGAGTGCGGCAATGAAAAAGTAAAAAGCGGCGCGGTTCTTTGTTAAAATTACGAAAATAATTCAAAAATTAAAAAGCGCACGTTAAATTTAAAGGAGATAAAGTGTACATTCAGAGCTCCAAATGCTGATATATATGCAGAAATGTACGTAGAATCTAATGGTCCGAACAGTGTTTGAGTGCGGCAATGAAAAAGTAAAAAGCGGCGCGGTTCTTTGTTAAAATTACGAAAATAATTCAAAAATTAAAAAGCGCACGTTAAATTTAAAGGAGATAAAGTGTACATTCAGAGCTCCAAATGCTGATATATATGCAGAAATGTACGTAGAATCTAATGGTCCGAACAGTGTTTGAGTGCGGCAATGAAAAAGTAAAAAGCGGCGCGGTTCTTTGTTAAAATTACGAAAATAATTCAAAAATTAAAAAGCGCACGTTAAATTTAAAGGAGATAAAGTGTACATTCAGAGCTCCAAATGCTGATATATATGCAGAAATGTACGTAGAATCTAATGGTCCTAACAGTTTTTGAGTGCGGCAATGAAAAAGTAAAAAGCGGCGCGGTTCTTTGTTAAAATTACGAAAATAATTCAAAAATTAAAAAGCGCACGTTAAATTTAAAGGAGATAAAGTGTACATTCAGAGCTCCAAATGCTGATATATATGCAGAAATGTACGTAGAATCTAATGGTCCGAACAGTGTTTGAGTGCGGCAATGAAAAAGTAAAAAGCGGCGCGGTTCTTTGTTAAAATTACGAAAATAATTCAAAAATTAAAAAGCGCACGTTAAATTTAAAGGAGATAAAGTGTACATTCAGAGCTCCAAATGCTGATATATATGCAGAAATGTACGTAGAATCTAATGGTCCTAACAGTTTTTGAGTGCGGCAATGAAAAAGTAAAAAGCGGCGCGGTTCTTTGTTAAAATTACGAAAATAATTCAAAAATTAAAAAGCGCACGTTAAATTTAAAGGAGATAAAGTGTACATTCAGAGCTCCAAATGCTGATATATATGCAGAAATGTACGTAGAATCTAATGGTCCGAACAGTGTTTGAGTGCGGCAATGAAAAAGTAAAAAGCGGCGCGGTTCTTTGTTAAAATTACGAAAATAATTCAAAAATTAAAAAGCGCACGTTAAATTTAAAGGAGATAAAGTGTACATTCAGAGCTCCAAATGCTGATATATATGCAGAAATGTACGTAGAATCTAATGGTCCTAACAGTTTTTGAGTGCGGCAATGAAAAAGTAAAAAGCGGCGCGGTTCTTTGTTAAAATTACGAAAATAATTCAAAAATTAAAAAGCGCACGTTAAATTTAAAGGAGATAAAGTGCACATTCAGAGCTCCAAATGCTGATATATATGCAGAAATGTACGTAGAATCTAATGGTCCGAACAGTGTTTGAGTGCGGCAATGAAAAAGTAAAAAGCGGCGCGGTTCTTTGTTAAAATTACGAAAATAATTCAAAAATTAAAAAGCGCACGTTAAATTTAAAGGAGATAAAGTGTACATTCAGAGCTCCAAATGCTGATATATATGCAGAAATGTACGTAGAATCTAATGGTCCGAACAGTGTTTGAGTGCGGCAATGAAAAAGTAAAAAGCGGCGCGGTTCTTTGTTAAAATTACGAAAATAATTCAAAAATTAAAAAGCGCACGTTAAATTTAAAGGAGATAAAGTGTACATTCAGAGCTCCAAATGCTGATATATATGCAGAAATGTACGTAGAATCTAATGGTCCGAACAGTGTTTGAGTGCGGCAATGAAAAAGTAAAAAGCGGCGCGGTTCTTTGTTAAAATTACGAAAATAATTCAAAAATTAAAAAGCGCACGTTAAATTTAAAGGAGATAAAGTGTACATTCAGAGCTCCAAATGCTGATATATATGCAGAAATGTACGTAGAATCTAATGGTCCTAACAGTTTTTGAGTGCGGCAATGAAAAAGTAAAAAGCGGCGCGGTTCTTTGTTAAAATTACGAAAATAATTCAAAAATTAAAAAGCGCACGTTAAATTTAAAGGAGATAAAGTGTACATTCAGAGCTCCAAATGCTGATATATATGCAGAAATGTACGTAGAATCTAATGGTCCGAACAGTGTTTGAGTGCGGCAATGAAAAAGTAAAAAGCGGCGCGGTTCTTTGTTAAAATTACGAAAATAATTCAAAAATTAAAAAGCGCACGTTAAATTTAAAGGAGATAAAGTGTACATTCAGAGCTCCAAATGCTGATATATATGCAGAAATGTACGTAGAATCTAATGGTCCGAACAGTGTTTGAGTGCGGCAATGAAAAAGTAAAAAGCGGCGCGGTTCTTTGTTAAAATTACGAAAATAATTCAAAAATTAAAAAGCGCACGTTAAATTTAAAGGAGATAAAGTGTACATTCAGAGCTCCAAATGCTGATATATATGCAGAAATGTACGTAGAATCTAATGGTCCGAACAGTGTTTGAGTGCGGCAATGAAAAAGTAAAAAGCGGCGCGGTTCTTTGTTAAAATTACGAAAATAATTCAAAAATTAAAAAGCGCACGTTAAATTTAAAGGAGATAAAGTGTACATTCAGAGCTCCAAATGCTGATATATATGCAGAAATGTACGTAGAATCTAATGGTCCTAACAGTTTTTGAGTGCGGCAATGAAAAAGTAAAAAGCGGCGCGGTTCTTTGTTAAAATTACGAAAATAATTCAAAAATTAAAAAGCGCACGTTAAATTTAAAGGAGATAAAGTGTACATTCAGAGCTCCAAATGCTGATATATATGCAGAAATGTACGTAGAATCTAATGGTCCGAACAGTGTTTGAGTGCGGCAATGAAAAAGTAAAAAGCGGCGCGGTTCTTTGTTAAAATTACGAAAATAATTCAAAAATTAAAAAGCGCACGTTAAATTTAAAGGAGATAAAGTGTACATTCAGAGCTCCAAATGCTGATATATATGCAGAAATGTACGTAGAATCTAATGGTCCTAACAGTTTTTGAGTGCGGCAATGAAAAAGTAAAAAGCGGCGCGGTTCTTTGTTAAAATTACGAAAATAATTCAAAAATTAAAAAGCGCACGTTAAATTTAAAGGAGATAAAGTGTACATTCAGAGCTCCAAATGCTGATATATATGCAGAAATGTACGTAGAATCTAATGGTCCGAACAGTGTTTGAGTGCGGCAATGAAAAAGTAAAAAGCGGCGCGGTTCTTTGTTAAAATTACGTAAATAATTCAAAAATTAAAACGCGCACGTTAAATTTAAAGGAGATAAAGTGTACATTCAGAGCTCCAAATGCTGATATATATGCAGAAATGTACGTAGAATCTAATGGTCCTAACAGTTCTTGAGTGCGGCAATGAAAAAGTAAAAAGCGGCGCGGTTCTTTGTTAAAATTACGAAAATAATTCAAAGATTGAAAAGCGCACGTTAAATGTAAAGGAGATAAAGTGTACATTCAGAGCTCCAAATGCTGATATATATGCAGAAATGTACGTAGAATCTAATGGTCCGAACAGTGTTTGAGTGCGGCAATGAAAAAGTAAAAAGCGGCGCGGTTCTTTGTTAAAATTACGAAAATAATTCAAAAATTAAAAAGCGCACGTTAAATTTAAAGGAGATAAAGTGTACATTCAGAGCTCCAAATGCTGATATATATGCAGAAATGTACGTAGAATCTAATGGTCCTAACAGTTTTTGAGTGCGGCAATGAAAAAGTAAAAAGCGGCGCGGTTCTTTGTTAAAATTACGAAAATAATTCAAAAATTAAAAAGCGCACGTTAAATTTAAAGGAGATAAAGTGTACATTCAGAGCTCCAAATGCTGATATATATGCAGAAATGTACGTAGAATCTAATGGTCCTAACAGTTTTTGAGTGCGGCAATGAAAAAGTAAAAAGCGGCGCGGTTCTTTGTTAAAATTACGAAAATAATTCAAAGATTGAAAAGCGCACGTTAAATGTAAAGGAGATAAAGTGTACATTCAGAGCTCCAAATGCTGATATATATGCAGAAATGTACGTAGAATCTAATGGTCCTAACATTTTTTGAGTGCGGCAATGAAAAAGTAAAAAGCGGCGCGGTTCTTTGTTAAAATTACGAAAATAATTCAAAAATTAAAAAGCGCACGTTAAATTTAAAGGAGATAAAGTGTACATTCAGAGCTCCAAATGCTGATATATATGCAGAAATGTACGTAGAATCTAATGGTCCTAACAGTTTTTGAGTGCGGCAATGAAAAAGTAAAAAGCGGCGCGGTTCTTTGTTAAAATTACGAAAATAATTCAAAAATTAAAAAGCGCACGTTAAATTTAAAGGAGATAAAGTGTACATTCAGAGCTCCAAATGCTGATATATATGCAGAAATGTACGTAGAATCTAATGGTCCGAACAGTGTTTGAGTGCGGCAATGAAAAAGTAAAAAGCGGCGCGGTTCTTTGTTAAAATTACGAAAATAATTCAAAAATTAAAAAGCGCACGTTAAATTTAAAGGAGATAAAGTGTACATTCAGAGCTCCAAATGCTGATATATATGCAGAAATGTACGTAGAATCTAATGGTCCTAACAGTTTTTGAGTGCGGCAATGAAAAAGTAAAAAGCGGCGCGGTTCTTTGTTAAAATTACGAAAATAATTCAAAAATTAAAAAGCGCACGTTAAATTTAAAGGAGATAAAGTGTACATTCAGAGCTCCAAATGCTGATATATATGCAGAAATGTACGTAGAATCTAATGGTCCGAACAGTGTTTGAGTGCGGCAATGAAAAAGTAAAAAGCGGCGCGGTTCTTTGCTAAAATTACGAAAATAATTCAAAAATTAAAAAGCGCACGTTAAATTTAAAGGAGATAAAGTGTACATTCAGAGCTCCAAATGCTGATATATATGCAGAAATGTACGTAGAATCTAATGGTCCGAACAGTGTTTGAGTGCGGCAATGAAAAAGTAAAAAGCGGCGCGGTTCTTTGTTAAAATTACGAAAATAATTCAAAAATTAAAAAGCGCACGTTAAATTTAAAGGAGATAAAGTGTACATTCAGAGCTCCAAATGCTGATATATATGCAGAAATGTACGTAGAATCTAATGGTCCGAACAGTGTTTGAGTGCGGCAATGAAAAAGTAAAAAGCGGCGCGGTTCTTTGTTAAAATTACGAAAATAATTCAAAAATTAAAAAGCGCACGTTAAATTTAAAGGAGATAAAGTGTACATTCAGAGCTCCAAATGCTGATATATATGCAGAAATGTACGTAGAATCTAATGGTCCTAACAGTTTTTGAGTGCGGCAATGAAAAAGTAAAAAGCGGCGCGGTTCTTTGTTAAAATTACGAAAATAATTCAAAAATTAAAAAGCGCACGTTAAATTTAAAGGAGATAAAGTGTACATTCAGAGCTCCAAATGCTGATATATATGCAGAAATGTACGTAGAATCTAATGGTCCGAACAGTGTTTGAGTGCGGCAATGAAAAAGTAAAAAGCGGCGCGGTTCTTTGTTAAAATTACGAAAATAATTCAAAAATTAAAAAGCGCACGTTAAATTTAAAGGAGATAAAGTGTACATTCAGAGCTCCAAATGCTGATATATATGCAGAAATGTACGTAGAATCTAATGGTCCTAACAGTTTTTGAGTGCGGCAATGAAAAAGTAAAAAGCGGCGCGGTTCTTTGTTAAAATTACGAAAATAATTCAAAAATTAAAAAGCGCACGTTAAATTTAAAGGAGATAAAGTGTACATTCAGAGCTCCAAATGCTGATATATATGCAGAAATGTACGTAGAATCTAATGGTCCGAACAGTGTTTGAGTGCGGCAATGAAAAAGTAAAAAGCGGCGCGGTTCTTTGTTAAAATTACGAAAATAATTCAAAAATTAAAAAGCGCACGTTAAATTTAAAGGAGATAAAGTGTACATTCAGAGCTCCAAATGCTGATATATATGCAGAAATGTACGTAGAATCTAATGGTCCTAACAGTTTTTGAGTGCGGCAATGAAAAAGTAAAAAGCGGCGCGGTTCTTTGTTAAAATTACGAAAATAATTCAAAAATTAAAAAGCGCACGTTAAATTTAAAGGAGATAAAGTGTACATTCAGAGCTCCAAATGCTGATATATATGCAGAAATGTACGTAGAATCTAATGGTCCGAACAGTGTTTGAGTGCGGCAATGAAAAAGTAAAAAGCGGCGCGGTTCTTTGTTAAAATTACGAAAATAATTCAAAAATTAAAAAGCGCACGTTAAATTTAAAGGAGATAAAGTGTACATTCAGAGCTCCAAATGCTGATATATATGCAGAAATGTACGTAGAATCTAATGGTCCGAACAGTGTTTGAGTGCGGCAATGAAAAAGTAAAAAGCGGCGCGGTTCTTTGTTAAAATTACGAAAATAATTCAAAAATTAAAAAGCGCACGTTAAATTTAAAGGAGATAAAGTGTACATTCAGAGCTCCAAATGCTGATATATATGCAGAAATGTACGTAGAATCTAATGGTCCGAACAGTGTTTGAGTGCGGCAATGAAAAAGTAAAAAGCGGCGCGGTTCTTTGTTAAAATTACGAAAATAATTCAAAAATTAAAAAGCGCACGTTAAATTTAAAGGAGATAAAGTGTACATTCAGAGCTCCAAATGCTGATATATATGCAGAAATGTACGTAGAATCTAATGGTCCTAACAGTTTTTGAGTGCGGCAATGAAAAAGTAAAAAGCGGCGCGGTTCTTTGTTAAAATTACGAAAATAATTCAAAAATTAAAAAGCGCACGTTAAATTTAAAGGAGATAAAGTGTACATTCAGAGCTCCAAATGCTGATATATATGCAGAAATGTACGTAGAATCTAATGGTCCGAACAGTGTTTGAGTGCGGCAATGAAAAAGTAAAAAGCGGCGCGGTTCTTTGTTAAAATTACGAAAATAATTCAAAAATTAAAAAGCGCACGTTAAATTTAAAGGAGATAAAGTGTACATTCAGAGCTCCAAATGCTGATATATATGCAGAAATGTACGTAGAATCTAATGGTCCTAACAGTTTTTGAGTGCGGCAATGAAAAAGTAAAAAGCGGCGCGGTTCTTTGTTAAAATTACGAAAATAATTCAAAAATTAAAAAGCGCACGTTAAATTTAAAGGAGATAAAGTGTACATTCAGAGCTCCAAATGCTGATATATATGCAGAAATGTACGTAGAATCTAATGGTCCGAACAGTGTTTGAGTGCGGCAATGAAAAAGTAAAAAGCGGCGCGGTTCTTTGTTAAAATTACGAAAATAATTCAAAAATTAAAAAGCGCACGTTAAATTTAAAGGAGATAAAGTGTACATTCAGAGCTCCAAATGCTGATATATATGCAGAAATGTACGTAGAATCTAATGGTCCTAACAGTTTTTGAGTGCGGCAATGAAAAAGTAAAAAGCGGCGCGGTTCTTTGTTAAAATTACGAAAATAATTCAAAAATTAAAAAGCGCACGTTAAATTTAAAGGAGATAAAGTGTACATTCAGAGCTCCAAATGCTGATATATATGCAGAAATGTACGTAGAATCTAATGGTCCGAACAGTGTTTGAGTGCGGCAATGAAAAAGTAAAAAGCGGCGCGGTTCTTTGTTAAAATTACGAAAATAATTCAAAAATTAAAAAGCGCACGTTAAATTTAAAGGAGATAAAGTGTACATTCAGAGCTCCAAATGCTGATATATATGCAGAAATGTACGTAGAATCTAATGGTCCGAACAGTGTTTGAGTGCGGCAATGAAAAAGTAAAAAGCGGCGCGGTTCTTTGTTAAAATTACGAAAATAATTCAAAAATTAAAAAGCGCACGTTAAATTTAAAGGAGATAAAGTGTACATTCAGAGCTCCAAATGCTGATATATATGCAGAAATGTACGTAGAATCTAATGGTCCGAACAGTGTTTGAGTGCGGCAATGAAAAAGTAAAAAGCGGCGCGGTTCTTTGTTAAAATTACGAAAATAATTCAAAAATTAAAAAGCGCACGTTAAATTTAAAGGAGATAAAGTGTACATTCAGAGCTCCAAATGCTGATATATATGCAGAAATGTACGTAGAATCTAATGGTCCTAACAGTTTTTGAGTGCGGCAATGAAAAAGTAAAAAGCGGCGCGGTTCTTTGTTAAAATTACGAAAATAATTCAAAAATTAAAAAGCGCACGTTAAATTTAAAGGAGATAAAGTGTACATTCAGAGCTCCAAATGCTGATATATATGCAGAAATGTACGTAGAATCTAATGGTCCGAACAGTGTTTGAGTGCGGCAATGAAAAAGTAAAAAGCGGCGCGGTTCTTTGTTAAAATTACGAAAATAATTCAAAAATTAAAAAGCGCACGTTAAATTTAAAGGAGATAAAGTGTACATTCAGAGCTCCAAATGCTGATATATATGCAGAAATGTACGTAGAATCTAATGGTCCGAACAGTGTTTGAGTGCGGCAATGAAAAAGTAAAAAGCGGCGCGGTTCTTTGTTAAAATTACGAAAATAATTCAAAAATTAAAAAGCGCACGTTAAATTTAAAGGAGATAAAGTGTACATTCAGAGCTCCAAATGCTGATATATATGCAGAAATGTACGTAGAATCTAATGGTCCGAACAGTGTTTGAGTGCGGCAATGAAAAAGTAAAAAGCGGCGCGGTTCTTTGTTAAAATTACGAAAATAATTCAAAAATTAAAAAGCGCACGTTAAATTTAAAGGAGATAAAGTGTACATTCAGAGCTCCAAATGCTGATATATATGCAGAAATGTACGTAGAATCTAATGGTCCGAACAGTGTTTGAGTGCGGCAATGAAAAAGTAAAAAGCGGCGCGGTTCTTTGTTAAAATTACGAAAATAATTCAAAAATTAAAAAGCGCACGTTAAATTTAAAGGAGATAAAGTGTACATTCAGAGCTCCAAATGCTGATATATATGCAGAAATGTACGTAGAATCTAATGGTCCTAACAGTTTTTGAGTGCGGCAATGAAAAAGTAAAAAGCGGCGCGGTTCTTTGTTAAAATTACGAAAATAATTCAAAAATTAAAAAGCGCACGTTAAATTTAAAGGAGATAAAGTGTACATTCAGAGCTCCAAATGCTGATATATATGCAGAAATGTACGTAGAATCTAATGGTCCGAACAGTGTTTGAGTGCGGCAATGAAAAAGTAAAAAGCGGCGCGGTTCTTTGTTAAAATTACGAAAATAATTCAAAAATTAAAAAGCGCACGTTAAATTTAAAGGAGATAAAGTGTACATTCAGAGCTCCAAATGCTGATATATATGCAGAAATGTACGTAGAATCTAATGGTCCGAACAGTGTTTGAGTGCGGCAATGAAAAAGTAAAAAGCGGCGCGGTTCTTTGTTAAAATTACGAAAATAATTCAAAAATTAAAAAGCGCACGTTAAATTTAAAGGAGATAAAGTGTACATTCAGAGCTCCAAATGCTGATATATATGCAGAAATGTACGTAGAATCTAATGGTCCGAACAGTGTTTGAGTGCGGCAATGAAAAAGTAAAAAGCGGCGCGGTTCTTTGTTAAAATTACGAAAATAATTCAAAAATTAAAAAGCGCACGTTAAATTTAAAGGAGATAAAGTGTACATTCAGAGCTCCAAATGCTGATATATATGCAGAAATGTACGTAGAATCTAATGGTCCTAACAGTTTTTGAGTGCGGCAATGAAAAAGTAAAAAGCGGCGCGGTTCTTTGTTAAAATTACGAAAATAATTCAAAAATTAAAAAGCGCACGTTAAATTTAAAGGAGATAAAGTGTACATTCAGAGCTCCAAATGCTGATATATATGCAGAAATGTACGTAGAATCTAATGGTCCGAACAGTGTTTGAGTGCGGCAATGAAAAAGTAAAAAGCGGCGCGGTTCTTTGTTAAAATTACGAAAATAATTCAAAAATTAAAAAGCGCACGTTAAATTTAAAGGAGATAAAGTGTACATTCAGAGCTCCAAATGCTGATATATATGCAGAAATGTACGTAGAATCTAATGGTCCTAACAGTTTTTGAGTGCGGCAATGAAAAAGTAAAAAGCGGCGCGGTTCTTTGTTAAAATTACGAAAATAATTCAAAAATTAAAAAGCGCACGTTAAATTTAAAGGAGATAAAGTGTACATTCAGAGCTCCAAATGCTGATATATATGCAGAAATGTACGTAGAATCTAATGGTCCGAACAGTGTTTGAGTGCGGCAATGAAAAAGTAAAAAGCGGCGCGGTTCTTTGTTAAAATTACGAAAATAATTCAAAAATTAAAAAGCGCACGTTAAATTTAAAGGAGATAAAGTGTACATTCAGAGCTCCAAATGCTGATATATATGCAGAAATGTACGTAGAATCTAATGGTCCTAACAGTTTTTGAGTGCGGCAATGAAAAAGTAAAAAGCGGCGCGGTTCTTTGTTAAAATTACGAAAATAATTCTAAGATTGAAAAGCGCACGTTAAATGTAAAGGAGATAAAGTGTACATTCAGAGCTCCAAATGCTGATATATATGCAGAAATGTACGTAAAATCTAATGGTCCTAACAGTTTTTGAGTGCGGCAATGAAAAAGTAAAAAGCGGCGCGGTTCTTTGTTAAAATTACGAAAATAATTCAAAGATTGAAAAGCGCACGTTAAATGTAAAGGAGATAAAGTGTACATTCAGAGCTCCAAATGCTGATATATATGCAGAAATGTACGTAGAATCTAATGGTCCTAACAGTTTTTGAGTGCGGCAATGAAAAAGTAAAAAGCGGCGCGGTTCTTTGTTAAAATTACGAAAATAATTCAAAAATTAAAAAGCGCACGTTAAATTTAAAGGAGATAAAGTGTACATTCAGAGCTCCAAATGCTGATATATATGTAGAAATGTACGTAGAATCTAATGGTCCTAACAGTTTTTGAGTGCGGCAATGAAAAAGTAAAAAGCGGCGCGGTTCTTTGTTAAAATTACGAAAATAATTCAAAAATTAAAAAGCGCACGTTAAATTTAAAGGAGATAAAGTGTACATTCAGAGCTCCAAATGCTGATATATATGCAGAAATGTACGTAGAATCTAATGGTCCTAACAGTTTTTGAGTGCGGCAATGAAAAAGTAAAAAGCGGCGCGGTTCTTTGTTAAAATTACGAAAATAATTCAAAGATTGAAAAGCGCACGTTAAATGTAAAGGAGATAAAGTGTACATTCAGAGCTCCAAATGCTGATATATATGCAGAAATGTACGTAGAATCTAATGGTCCTAACAGTTTTTGAGTGCGGCAATGAAAAAGTAAAAAGCGGCGCGGTTCTTTGTTAATATTACGAAAATAATTCAAAAATTAAAAAGCGCACGTTAAATTTAAAGGAGATAAAGTGTACATTCAGAGCTCCAAATGCTGATATATATGCAGAAATGTACGTAGAATCTAATGGTCCTAACAGTTTTTGAGTGCGGCAATGAAAAAGTAAAAAGCGGCGCGGTTCTTTGTTAAAATTACGAAAATAATTCAAAAATTAAAAAGCGCACGTTAAATTTAAAGAAGATAAAGTGTACATTCAGAGCTCCAAATGCTCATATATATGCAGAAATGTACGTAGAATCTAATGGTCCTAACAGTTTTTGAGTGCGGCAATGAAAAAGTAAAAAGCGGCGCGGTTCTTTGTTAAAATTACGAAAATAATTCAAAGATTGAAAAGCGCACGTTAAATGTAAAGGAGATAAAGTGTACATTCAGAGCTCCAAATGCTGATATATATGCAGAAATGTACGTAGAATCTAATGGTCCTAACAGTTTTTGAGTGCGGCAATGAAAAAGTAAAAAGCGGCGCGGTTCTTTGTTAAAATTACTAAAATAATTCAAAGATTGAAAAGCGCACGTTAAATGTAAAGGAGATAAAGTGTACATTCAGAGCTCCAAATGCTGATATATATTCAGAAATGTACGTAGAATCTAATGGTCCTAACAGTTTTTGAGTGCGGCAATGAAAAAGTAAAAAGCGGCGCGGTTCTTTGTTAAAATTACGAAAATAATTCAAAGATTGAAAAGCGCACGTTAAATGTAAAGGAGATAAAGTGTACATTCAGAGCTCCAAATGCTGATATATATGCAGAAATGTACGTAGAATCTAATGGTCCGAACAGTGTTTGAGTGCGGCAATGAAAAAGTAAAAAGCGGCGCGGTTCTTTGTTAAAATTACGAAAATAATTCAAAAATTAAAAAGCGCACGTTAAATTTAAAGGAGATAAAGTGTACATTCAGAGCTCCAAATGCTGATATATATGCAGAAATGTACGTAGAATCTAATGGTCCTAACAGTTTTTGAGTGCGGCAATGAAAAAGTAAAAAGCGGCGCGGTTCTTTGTTAAAATTACGAAAATAATTCAAAAATTAAAAAGCGCACGTTAAATTTAAAGAAGATAAAGTGTACATTCAGAGCTCCAAATGCTCATATATATGCAGAAATGTACGTAGAATCTAATGGTCCTAACAGTTTTTGAGTGCGGCAATGAAAAAGTAAAAAGCGGCGCGGTTCTTTGTTAAAATTACGAAAATAATTCAAAAATTAAAAAGCGCACGTTAAATTTAAAGGAGATAAAGTGTACATTCAGAGCTCCAAATGCTGATATATATGCAGAAATGTACGTAGAATCTAATGGTCCTAACAGTTTTTGAGTGCAGCAATGAAAAAGTAAAAAGCGGCGCGGTTCTTTGTTAAAATTACGAAAATAATTCAAAAATTAAAAAGCGCACGTTAAATGTAAAGGAGATAAAGTGTACATTCAGAGCTTCAAATGCTGATACATATGCAGAAATGTACGTAGAATCTAATGGTCCTAACAGTTTTTGAGTGCGGCAATGAAAAAGTAAAAAGCGGCGCGGTTCTTTGTTAAAATTACGAAAATAATTCAAAAATTAAAAAGCGCACGTTAAATTTAAAGGAGATAAAGTGTACATTCAGAGCTCCAAATGCTGATATATATGTAGAAATGTACGTAGAATCTAATGGTCCTAACAGTTTTTGAGTGCGGCAATGAAAAAGTAAAAAGCGGCGCGGTTCTTTGTTAAAATTACGAAAATAATTCAAAAATTGAAAAGCGCACGTTAAATGTAAAGGAGATAAAGTGTACATTCAGAGCTCCAAATGCTGATATATATGCAGAAATGTACGTAGAATCTAATGGTCCTAACAGTTTTTGAGTGCGGCAATGAAAAAGTAAAAAGCGGCGCGGTTCTTTGTTAAAATTACGAAAATAATTCAAAAATTAAAAAGCGCACGTTAAATTTAAAGGAGATAAAGTGTACATTCAGAGCTCCAAATGCTGATATATATGCAGAAATGTACGTAGAATCTAATGGTCCTAACAGTTTTTGAGTGCGGCAATGAAAAAGTAAAAAGCGGCGCGGTTCTTTGTTAAAATTACGAAAATAATTCAAAAATTAAAAAGCGCACGTTAAATTTAAAGGAGATAAAGTGTACATTCAGAGCTCCAAATGCTGATATATATGCAGAAATGTACGTAGAATCTAATGGTCCTAACAGTTTTTGAGTGCGGCAATGAAAAAGTAAAAAGCGGCGCGGTTCTTTGTTAAAATTACGAAAATAATTCAAAAATTAAAAAGCGCACGTTAAATTTAAAGGAGATAAAGTGTACATTCAGAGCTCCAAATGCTGATATATATGCAGAAATGTACGTAGAATCTAATGGTCCGAACAGTGTTTGAGTGCGGCAATGAAAAAGTAAAAAGCGGCGCGGTTCTTTGTTAAAATTACGAAAATAATTCAAAAATTAAAAAGCGCACGTTAAATTTAAAGGAGATAAAGTGTACATTCAGAGCTCCAAATGCTGATATATATGCAGAAATGTACGTAGAATCTAATGGTCCTAACAGTTTTTGAGTGCGGCAATGAAAAAGTAAAAAGCGGCGCGGTTCTTTGTTAAAATTACGAAAATAATTCAAAGATTGAAAAGCGCACGTTAAATGTAAAGGAGATAAAGTGTACATTCAGAGCTCCAAATGCTGATATATATGCAGAAATGTACGTAGAATCTAATGGTCCTAACAGTTTTTGAGTGCGGCAATGAAAAAGTAAAAAGCGGCGCGGTTCTTTGTTAAAATTACGAAAATAATTCAAAGATTGAAAAGCGCACGTTAAATGTAAAGGAGATAAAGTGTACATTCAGAGCTCCAAATGCTGATATATATGCAAAAATGTACGTAGAATCTAATGGTCCTAACAGTTTTTGAGTGCGGCAATGAAAAAGTAAAAAGCGGCGCGGTTCTTTGTTAAAATTACGAAAATAATTCAAAAATTAAAAAGCGCACGTTAAATTTAAAGGAGATAAAGTGTACATTCAGAGCTCCAAATGCTGATATATATGTAGAAATGTACGTAGAATCTAATGGTCCTAACAGTTTTTGAGTGCGGCAATGAAAAAGTAAAAAGCGGCGCGGTTCTTTGTTAAAATTACGAAAATAATTCAAAAATTAAAAAGCGCACGTTAAATTTAAAGGAGATAAAGTGTACATTCAGAGCTCCAAATGCTGATATATATGCAGAAATGTACGTAGAATCTAATGGTCCTAACAGTTTTTGAGTGCGGCAATGAAAAAGTAAAAAGCGGCGCGGTTCTTTGTTAAAATTACGAAAATAATTCAAAGATTGAAAAGCGCACGTTAAATGTAAAGGAGATAAAGTGTACATTCAGAGCTCCAAATGCTGATATATATGCAGAAATGTACGTAGAATCTAATGGTCCTAACAGTTTTTGAGTGCGGCAATGAAAAAGTAAAAAGCGGCGCGGTTCTTTGTTAATATTACGAAAATAATTCAAAAATTAAAAAGCGCACGTTAAATTTAAAGGAGATAAAGTGTACATTCAGAGCTCCAAATGCTGATATATATGCAGAAATGTACGTAGAATCTAATGGTCCTAACAGTTTTTGAGTGCGGCAATGAAAAAGTAAAAAGCGGCGCGGTTCTTTGTTAAAATTACGAAAATAATTCAAAAATTAAAAAGCGCACGTTAAATTTAAAGAAGATAAAGTGTACATTCAGAGCTCCAAATGCTCATATATATGCAGAAATGTACGTAGAATCTAATGGTCCTAACAGTTTTTGAGTGCGGCAATGAAAAAGTAAAAAGCGGCGCGGTTCTTTGTTAAAATTACGAAAATAATTCAAAGATTGAAAAGCGCACGTTAAATGTAAAGGAGATAAAGTGTACATTCAGAGCTCCAAATGCTGATATATATGCAGAAATGTACGTAGAATCTAATGGTCCTAACAGTTTTTGAGTGCGGCAATGAAAAAGTAAAAAGCGGCGCGGTTCTTTGTTAAAATTACGAAAATAATTCAAAGATTGAAAAGCGCACGTTAAATGTAAAGGAGATAAAGTGTACATTCAGAGCTCCAAATGCTGATATATATGCAGAAATGTACGTAGAATCTAATGGTCCTAACAGTTTTTGAGTGCGGCAATGAAAAAGTAAAAAGCGGCGCGGTTCTTTGTTAAAATTACGAAAATAATTCAAAAATTAAAAAGCGCACGTTAAATTTAAAGGAGATAAAGTGTACATTCAGAGCTCCAAATGCTGATATATATGCAGAAATGTACGTAGAATCTAATGGTCCGAACAGTGTTTGAGTGCGGCAATGAAAAAGTAAAAAGCGGCGCGGTTCTTTGTTAAAATTACGAAAATAATTCAAAAATTAAAAAGCGCACGTTAAATTTAAAGGAGATAAAGTGTACATTCAGAGCTCCAAATGCTGATATATATGCAGAAATGTACGTAGAATCTAATGGTCCTAACAGTTTTTGAGTGCGGCAATGAAAAAGTAAAAAGCGGCGCGGTTCTTTGTTAAAATTACGAAAATAATTCAAAAATTAAAAAGCGCACGTTAAATTTAAAGGAGATAAAGTGTACATTCAGAGCTCCAAATGCTGATATATATGCAGAAATGTACGTAGAATCTAATGGTCCGAACAGTGTTTGAGTGCGGCAATGAAAAAGTAAAAAGCGGCGCGGTTCTTTGTTAAAATTACGAAAATAATTCAAAAATTAAAAAGCGCACGTTAAATTTAAAGGAGATAAAGTGTACATTCAGAGCTCCAAATGCTGATATATATGCAGAAATGTACGTAGAATCTAATGGTCCTAACAGTTTTTGAGTGCGGCAATGAAAAAGTAAAAAGCGGCGCGGTTCTTTGTTAAAATTACGAAAATAATTCAAAGATTGAAAAGCGCACGTTAAATGTAAAGGAGATAAAGTGTACATTCAGAGCTACAAATGCTGATATATATGCAAAAATGTACGTAGAATCTAATGGTCCTAACAGTTTTTGAGTGCGGCAATGAAAAAGTAAAAAGCGGCGCGGTTCTTTGTTAAAATTACGAAAATAATTCAAAAATTAAAAAGCGCACGTTAAATTTAAAGGAGATAAAGTGTACATTCAGAGCTCCAAATGCTGATATATATGTAGAAATGTACGTAGAATCTAATGGTCCTAACAGTTTTTGAGTGCGGCAATGAAAAAGTAAAAAGCGGCGCGGTTCTTTGTTAAAATTACGAAAATAATTCAAAAATTAAAAAGCGCACGTTAAATTTAAAGGAGATAAAGTGTAAATTCAGAGCTCCAAATGCTGATATATATGCAGAAATGTACGTAGAATCTAATGGTCCTAACAGTTTTTGAGTGCGGCAATGAAAAAGTAAAAAGCGGCGCGGTTCTTTGTTAAAATTACGAAAATAATTCAAAGATTGAAAAGCGCACGTTAAATGTAAAGGAGATAAAGTGTACATTCAGAGCTCCAAATGCTGATATATATGCAGAAATGTACGTAGAATCTAATGGTCCTAACAGTTTTTGAGTGCGGCAATGAAAAAGTAAAAAGCGGCGCGGTTCTTTGTTAATATTACGAAAATAATTCAAAAATTAAAAAGCGCACGTTAAATTTAAAGGAGATAAAGTGTACATTCAGAGCTCCAAATGCTGATATATATGCAGAAATGTACGTAGAATCTAATGGTCCTAACAGTTTTTGAGTGCGGCAATGAAAAAGTAAAAAGCGGCGCGGTTCTTTGTTAAAATTACGAAAATAATTCAAAAATTAAAAAGCGCACGTTAAATTTAAAGGAGATAAAGTGTACATTCAGAGCTCCAAATGCTGATATATATGCAGAAATGTACGTAGAATCTAATGGTCCGAACAGTATTTGAGTGCGGCAATGAAAAAGTAAAAAGCGGCGCGGTTCTTTGTTAAAATTACGAAAATAATTCAAAGATTGAAAAGCGCACGTTAAATGTAAAGGAGATAAAGTGTACATTCAGAGCTCCAAATGCTGATATATATGCAGAAATGTACGTAGAATCTAATGGTCCTAACAGTTTTTGAGTGCGGCAATGAAAAAGTAAAAAGCGGCGCGGTTCTTTGTTAAAATTACGAAAATAATTCAAAAATTAAAAAGCGCACGTTAAATTTAAAGGAGATAAAGTGTACATTCAGAGCTCCAAATGCTGATATATATGCAGAAATGTACGTAGAATCTAATGGTCCTAACAGTTTTTGAGTGCGGCAATGAAAAAGTAAAAAGCGGCGCGGTTCTTTGTTAAAATTACGAAAATAATTCAAAGATTGAAAAGCGCACGTTAAATGTAAAGGAGATAAAGTGTACATTCAGAGCTCCAAATGCTGATATATATGCAGAAATGTACGTAGAATCTAATGGTCCTAACAGTTTTTGAGTGCGGCAATGAAAAAGTAAAAAGCGGCGCGGTTCTTTGTTAAAATTACGAAAATAATTCAAAAATTAAAAAGCGCACGTTAAATTTAAAGGAGATAAAGTGTACATTCAGAGCTCCAAATGCTGATATATATGCAGAAATGTACGTAGAATCTAATGGTCCTAACAGTTTTTGAGTGCGGCAATGAAAAAGTAAAAAGCGGCGCGGTTCTTTGTTAAAATTACGAAAATAATTCAAAGATTGAAAAGCGCACGTTAAATGTAAAGGAGATAAAGTGTACATTCAGAGCTCCAAATGCTGATATATATGCAGAAATGTACGTAGAATCTAATGGTCCTAACAGTTTTTGAGTGCGGCAATGAAAAAGTAAAAAGCGGCGCGGTTCTTTGTTAAAATTACGAAAATAATTCAAAAATTAAAAAGCGCACGTTAAATTTAAAGGAGATAAAGTGTACATTCAGAGCTCCAAATGCTGATATATATGCAGAAATGTACGTAGAATCTAATGGTCCTAACAGTTTTTGAGTGCGGCAATGAAAAAGTAAAAAGCGGCGCGGTTCTTTGTTAAAATTACGAAAATAATTCAAAGATTGAAAAGCGCACGTTAAATGTAAAGGAGATAAAGTGTACATTCAGAGCTCCAAATGCTGATATATATGCAGAAATGTACGTAGAATCTAATGGTCCTAACAGTTTTTGAGTGCGGCAATGAAAAAGTAAAAAGCGGCGCGGTTCTTTGTTAAAATTACGAAAATAATTCAAAAATTAAAAAGCGCACGTTAAATGTAAAGGAGATAAAGTGTACATTCAGAGCTCCAAATTCTGATATATATGCAGAAATGTACGTAGAATCTAATGGTCCTAACAGTTTTTGAGTGCGGCAATGAAAAAGTAAAAAGCGGCGCGGTTCTTTGTTAAAATTACGAAAATAATTCAAAAATTAAAAAGCGCACGTTAAATTTAAAGGAGATAAAGTGTACATTCAGAGCTCCAAATGCTGATATATATGCAGAAATGTACGTAAAATCTAATGGTCCTAACAGTTTTTGAGTGCGGCAATGAAAAAGTAAAAAGCGGCGCGGTTCTTTGTTAAAATTACGAAAATAATTCAAAAATTAAAAAGCGCACGTTAAATTTAAAGGAGATAAAGTGTACATTCAGAGGTCCAAATGCTGATATATATGCAGAAATGTACGTAGAATATAATGGTCCTAACAGTTTTTGAGTGCGGCAATGAAAAAGTAAAAAGCGGCGCGGTTCTTTGTTAAAATTACGAAAATAATTCAAAAATTAAAAAGCGCACGTTAAATTTAAAGGCGATAAAGTGTACATTCAGAGCTCCAAATGCTGATATATATGCAGAAATGTACGTAGAATCTAATGGTCCTAACAGTTTTTGAGTGCAGCAATGAAAAAGTAAAAAGCGGCGCGGTTCTTTGTTAAAATTACGAAAATAATTCAAAAATTAAAAAGCGCACGTTAAATGTAAAGGAGATAAAGTGTACATTCAGAGCTTCAAATGCTGATACATATGCAGAAATGTACGTAGAATCTAATGGTCCTAACAGTTTTTGAGTGCGGCAATGAAAAAGTAAAAAGCGGCGCGGTTCTTTGTTAAAATTACTAAAATAATTCAAAGATTGAAAAGCGCACGTTAAATGTAAAGGAGATAAAGTGTACATTCAGAGCTCCAAATGCTGATATATATGCAGAAATGTACGTAGAATCTAATGGTCCTAACAGTTTTTGAGTGCGGCAATGAAAAAGTAAAAAGCGGCGCGGTTCTTTGTTAAAATTACGAAAATAATTCAAAGATTGAAAAGCGCACGTTAAATGTAAAGGAGATAAAGTGTACATTCAGAGCTCCAAATGCTGATATATATGCAGAAATGTACGTAGAATCTAATGGTCTGAACAGTGTTTGAGTGCGGCAATGAAAAAGTAAAAAGCGGCGCGGTTCTTTGTTAAAATTACGAAAATAATTCAAAAATTAAAAAGCGCACGTTAAATTTAAAGGAGATAAAGTGTACATTCAGAGCTCCAAATGCTGATATATATGCAGAAATGTACGTAGAATCTAATGGTCCTAACAGTTTTTGAGTGCGGCAATGAAAAAGTAAAAAGCGGCGCGGTTCTTTGTTAAAATTACGAAAATAATTCAAAAATTAAAAAGCGCACGTTAAATTTAAAGAAGATAAAGTGTACATTCAGAGCTCCAAATGCTCATATATATGCAGAAATGTACGTAGAATCTAATGGTCCTAACAGTTTTTGAGTGCGGCAATGAAAAAGTAAAAAGCGGCGCGGTTCTTTGTTAAAATTACGAAAATAATTCAAAAATTAAAAAGCGCACGTTAAATTTAAAGGAGATAAAGTGTACATTCAGAGCTCCAAATGCTGATATATATGCAGAAATGTACGTAGAATCTAATGGTCCTAACAGTTTTTGAGTGCAGCAATGAAAAAGTAAAAAGCGGCGCGGTTCTTTGTTAAAATTACGAAAATAATTCAAAAATTAAAAAGCGCACGTTAAATGTAAAGGAGATAAAGTGTACATTCAGAGCTTCAAATGCTGATACATATGCAGAAATGTACGTAGAATCTAATGGTCCTAACAGTTTTTGAGTGCGGCAATGAAAAAGTAAAAAGCGGCGCGGTTCTTTGTTAAAATTACGAAAATAATTCAAAAATTAAAAAGCGCACGTTAAATTTAAAGGAGATAAAGTGTACATTCAGAGCTCCAAATGCTGATATATATGTAGAAATGTACGTAGAATCTAATGGTCCTAACAGTTTTTGAGTGCGGCAATGAAAAAGTAAAAAGCGGCGCGGTTCTTTGTTAAAATTACGAAAATAATTCAAAAATTGAAAAGCGCACGTTAAATGTAAAGGAGATAAAGTGTACATTCAGAGCTCCAAATGCTGATATATATGCAGAAATGTACGTAGAATCTAATGGTCCTAACAGTTTTTGAGTGCGGCAATGAAAAAGTAAAAAGCGGCGCGGTTCTTTGTTAAAATTACGAAAATAATTCAAAAATTAAAAAGCGCACGTTAAATTTAAAGGAGATAAAGTGTACATTCAGAGCTCCAAATGCTGATATATATGCAGAAATGTACGTAGAATCTAATGGTCCTAACAGTTTTTGAGTGCGGCAATGAAAAAGTAAAAAGCGGCGCGGTTCTTTGTTAAAATTACGAAAATAATTCAAAAATTAAAAAGCGCACGTTAAATTTAAAGGAGATAAAGTGTACATTCAGAGCTCCAAATGCTGATATATATGCAGAAATGTACGTAGAATCTAATGGTCCTAACAGTTTTTGAGTGCGGCAATGAAAAAGTAAAAAGCGGCGCGGTTCTTTGTTAAAATTACGAAAATAATTCAAAAATTAAAAAGCGCACGTTAAATTTAAAGGAGATAAAGTGTACATTCAGAGCTCCAAATGCTGATATATATGCAGAAATGTACGTAGAATCTAATGGTCCGAACAGTGTTTGAGTGCGGCAATGAAAAAGTAAAAAGCGGCGCGGTTCTTTGTTAAAATTACGAAAATAATTCAAAAATTAAAAAGCGCACGTTAAATTTAAAGGAGATAAAGTGTACATTCAGAGCTCCAAATGCTGATATATATGCAGAAATGTACGTAGAATCTAATGGTCCTAACAGTTTTTGAGTGCGGCAATGAAAAAGTAAAAAGCGGCGCGGTTCTTTGTTAAAATTACGAAAATAATTCAAAGATTGAAAAGCGCACGTTAAATGTAAAGGAGATAAAGTGTACATTCAGAGCTCCAAATGCTGATATATATGCAGAAATGTACGTAGAATCTAATGGTCCTAACAGTTTTTGAGTGCGGCAATGAAAAAGTAAAAAGCGGCGCGGTTCTTTGTTAAAATTACGAAAATAATTCAAAGATTGAAAAGCGCACGTTAAATGTAAAGGAGATAAAGTGTACATTCAGAGCTCCAAATGCTGATATATATGCAAAAATGTACGTAGAATCTAATGGTCCTAACAGTTTTTGAGTGCGGCAATGAAAAAGTAAAAAGCGGCGCGGTTCTTTGTTAAAATTACGAAAATAATTCAAAAATTAAAAAGCGCACGTTAAATTTAAAGGAGATAAAGTGTACATTCAGAGCTCCAAATGCTGATATATATGTAGAAATGTACGTAGAATCTAATGGTCCTAACAGTTTTTGAGTGCGGCAATGAAAAAGTAAAAAGCGGCGCGGTTCTTTGTTAAAATTACGAAAATAATTCAAAGATTGAAAAGCGCACGTTAAATGTAAAGGAGATAAAGTGTACATTCAGAGCTCCAAATGCTGATATATATGCAGAAATGTACGTAGAATCTAATGGTCCTAACAGTTTTTGAGTGCGGCAATGAAAAAGTAAAAAGCGGCGCGGTTCTTTGTTAATATTACGAAAATAATTCAAAAATTAAAAAGCGCACGTTAAATTTAAAGGAGATAAAGTGTACATTCAGAGCTCCAAATGCTGATATATATGCAGAAATGTACGTAGAATCTAATGGTCCTAACAGTTTTTGAGTGCGGCAATGAAAAAGTAAAAAGCGGCGCGGTTCTTTGTTAAAATTACGAAAATAATTCAAAAATTAAAAAGCGCACGTTAAATTTAAAGAAGATAAAGTGTACATTCAGAGCTCCAAATGCTCATATATATGCAGAAATGTACGTAGAATCTAATGGTCCTAACAGTTTTTGAGTGCGGCAATGAAAAAGTAAAAAGCGGCGCGGTTCTTTGTTAAAATTACGAAAATAATTCAAAGATTGAAAAGCGCACGTTAAATGTAAAGGAGATAAAGTGTACATTCAGAGCTCCAAATGCTGATATATATGCAGAAATGTACGTAGAATCTAATGGTCCTAACAGTTTTTGAGTGCGGCAATGAAAAAGTAAAAAGCGGCGCGGTTCTTTGTTAAAATTACGAAAATAATTCAAAGATTGAAAAGCGCACGTTAAATGTAAAGGAGATAAAGTGTACATTCAGAGCTCCAAATGCTGATATATATGCAGAAATGTACGTAGAATCTAATGGTCCTAACAGTTTTTGAGTGCGGCAATGAAAAAGTAAAAAGCGGCGCGGTTCTTTGTTAAAATTACGAAAATAATTCAAAAATTAAAAAGCGCACGTTAAATTTAAAGGAGATAAAGTGTACATTCAGAGCTCCAAATGCTGATATATATGCAGAAATGTACGTAGAATCTAATGGTCCGAACAGTGTTTGAGTGCGGCAATGAAAAAGTAAAAAGCGGCGCGGTTCTTTGTTAAAATTACGAAAATAATTCAAAAATTAAAAAGCGCACGTTAAATTTAAAGGAGATAAAGTGTACATTCAGAGCTCCAAATGCTGATATATATGCAGAAATGTACGTAGAATCTAATGGTCCTAACAGTTTTTGAGTGCGGCAATGAAAAAGTAAAAAGCGGCGCGGTTCTTTGTTAAAATTACGAAAATAATTCAAAAATTAAAAAGCGCACGTTAAATTTAAAGGAGATAAAGTGTACATTCAGAGCTCCAAATGCTGATATATATGCAGAAATGTACGTAGAATCTAATGGTCCGAACAGTGTTTGAGTGCGGCAATGAAAAAGTAAAAAGCGGCGCGGTTCTTTGTTAAAATTACGAAAATAATTCAAAAATTAAAAAGCGCACGTTAAATTTAAAGGAGATAAAGTGTACATTCAGAGCTCCAAATGCTGATATATATGCAGAAATGTACGTAGAATCTAATGGTCCTAACAGTTTTTGAGTGCGGCAATGAAAAAGTAAAAAGCGGCGCGGTTCTTTGTTAAAATTACGAAAATAATTCAAAGATTGAAAAGCGCACGTTAAATGTAAAGGAGATAAAGTGTACATTCAGAGCTACAAATGCTGATATATATGCAAAAATGTACGTAGAATCTAATGGTCCTAACAGTTTTTGAGTGCGGCAATGAAAAAGTAAAAAGCGGCGCGGTTCTTTGTTAAAATTACGAAAATAATTCAAAAATTAAAAAGCGCACGTTAAATTTAAAGGAGATAAAGTGTACATTCAGAGCTCCAAATGCTGATATATATGTAGAAATGTACGTAGAATCTAATGGTCCTAACAGTTTTTGAGTGCGGCAATGAAAAAGTAAAAAGCGGCGCGGTTCTTTGTTAAAATTACGAAAATAATTCAAAAATTAAAAAGCGCACGTTAAATTTAAAGGAGATAAAGTGTAAATTCAGAGCTCCAAATGCTGATATATATGCAGAAATGTACGTAGAATCTAATGGTCCTAACAGTTTTTGAGTGCGGCAATGAAAAAGTAAAAAGCGGCGCGGTTCTTTGTTAAAATTACGAAAATAATTCAAAGATTGAAAAGCGCACGTTAAATGTAAAGGAGATAAAGTGTACATTCAGAGCTCCAAATGCTGATATATATGCAGAAATGTACGTAGAATCTAATGGTCCTAACAGTTTTTGAGTGCGGCAATGAAAAAGTAAAAAGCGGCGCGGTTCTTTGTTAATATTACGAAAATAATTCAAAAATTAAAAAGCGCACGTTAAATTTAAAGGAGATAAAGTGTACATTCAGAGCTCCAAATGCTGATATATATGCAGAAATGTACGTAGAATCTAATGGTCCTAACAGTTTTTGAGTGCGGCAATGAAAAAGTAAAAAGCGGCGCGGTTCTTTGTTAAAATTACGAAAATAATTCAAAAATTAAAAAGCGCACGTTAAATTTAAAGGAGATAAAGTGTACATTCAGAGCTCCAAATGCTGATATATATGCAGAAATGTACGTAGAATCTAATGGTCCGAACAGTATTTGAGTGCGGCAATGAAAAAGTAAAAAGCGGCGAGGTTCTTTGTTAAAATTACGAAAATAATTCAAAGATTGAAAAGCGCACGTTAAATGTAAAGGAGATAAAGTGTACATTCAGAGCTCCAAATGCTGATATATATGCAGAAATGTACGTAGAATCTAATGGTCCTAACAGTTTTTGAGTGCGGCAATGAAAAAGTAAAAAGCGGCGCGGTTCTTTGTTAAAATTACGAAAATAATTCAAAAATTAAAAAGCGCACGTTAAATTTAAAGGAGATAAAGTGTACATTCAGAGCTCCAAATGCTGATATATATGCAGAAATGTACGTAGAATCTAATGGTCCTAACAGTTTTTGAGTGCGGCAATGAAAAAGTAAAAAGCGGCGCGGTTCTTTGTTAAAATTACGAAAATAATTCAAAGATTGAAAAGCGCACGTTAAATGTAAAGGAGATAAAGTGTACATTCAGAGCTACAAATGCTGATATATATGCAAAAATGTACGTAGAATCTAATGGTCCTAACAGTTTTTGAGTGCGGCAATGAAAAAGTAAAAAGCGGCGCGGTTCTTTGTTAAAATTACGAAAATAATTCAAAAATTAAAAAGCGCACGTTAAATTTAAAGGAGATAAAGTGTACATTCAGAGCTCCAAATGCTGATATATATGTAGAAATGTACGTAGAATCTAATGGTCCTAACAGTTTTTGAGTGCGGCAATGAAAAAGTAAAAAGCGGCGCGGTTCTTTGTTAAAATTACGAAAATAATTCAAAAATTAAAAAGCGCACGTTAAATTTAAAGGAGATAAAGTGTAAATTCAGAGCTCCAAATGCTGATATATATGCAGAAATGTACGTAGAATCTAATGGTCCTAACAGTTTTTGAGTGCGGCAATGAAAAAGTAAAAAGCGGCGCGGTTCTTTGTTAAAATTACGAAAATAATTCAAAGATTGAAAAGCGCACGTTAAATGTAAAGGAGATAAAGTGTACATTCAGAGCTCCAAATGCTGATATATATGCAGAAATGTACGTAGAATCTAATGGTCCTAACAGTTTTTGAGTGCGGCAATGAAAAAGTAAAAAGCGGCGCGGTTCTTTGTTAATATTACGAAAATAATTCAAAAATTAAAAAGCGCACGTTAAATTTAAAGGAGATAAAGTGTACATTCAGAGCTCCAAATGCTGATATATATGCAGAAATGTACGTAGAATCTAATGGTCCTAACAGTTTTTGAGTGCGGCAATGAAAAAGTAAAAAGCGGCGCGGTTCTTTGTTAAAATTACGAAAATAATTCAAAAATTAAAAAGCGCACGTTAAATTTAAAGGAGATAAAGTGTACATTCAGAGCTCCAAATGCTGATATATATGCAGAAATGTACGTAGAATCTAATGGTCCGAACAGTATTTGAGTGCGGCAATGAAAAAGTAAAAAGCGGCGCGGTTCTTTGTTAAAATTACGAAAATAATTCAAAGATTGAAAAGCGCACGTTAAATGTAAAGGAGATAAAGTGTACATTCAGAGCTCCAAATGCTGATATATATGCAGAAATGTACGTAGAATCTAATGGTCCTAACAGTTTTTGAGTGCGGCAATGAAAAAGTAAAAAGCGGCGCGGTTCTTTGTTAAAATTACGAAAATAATTCAAAAATTAAAAAGCGCACGTTAAATTTAAAGGAGATAAAGTGTACATTCAGAGCTCCAAATGCTGATATATATGCAGAAATGTACGTAGAATCTAATGGTCCTAACAGTTTTTGAGTGCGGCAATGAAAAAGTAAAAAGCGGCGCGGTTCTTTGTTAAAATTACGAAAATAATTCAAAGATTGAAAAGCGCACGTTAAATGTAAAGGAGATAAAGTGTACATTCAGAGCTCCAAATGCTGATATATATGCAGAAATGTACGTAGAATCTAATGGTCCTAACAGTTTTTGAGTGCGGCAATGAAAAAGTAAAAAGCGGCGCGGTTCTTTGTTAAAATTACGAAAATAATTCAAAAATTAAAAAGCGCACGTTAAATTTAAAGGAGATAAAGTGTACATTCAGAGCTCCAAATGCTGATATATATGCAGAAATGTACGTAGAATCTAATGGTCCTAACAGTTTTTGAGTGCGGCAATGAAAAAGTAAAAAGCGGCGCGGTTCTTTGTTAAAATTACGAAAATAATTCAAAGATTGAAAAGCGCACGTTAAATGTAAAGGAGATAAAGTGTACATTCAGAGCTCCAAATGCTGATATATATGCAGAAATGTACGTAGAATCTAATGGTCCTAACAGTTTTTGAGTGCGGCAATGAAAAAGTAAAAAGCGGCGCGGTTCTTTGTTAAAATTACGAAAATAATTCAAAAATTAAAAAGCGCACGTTAAATTTAAAGGAGATAAAGTGTACATTCAGAGCTCCAAATGCTGATATATATGCAGAAATGTACGTAGAATCTAATGGTCCTAACAGTTTTTGAGTGCGGCAATGAAAAAGTAAAAAGCGGCGCGGTTCTTTGTTAAAATTACGAAAATAATTCAAAGATTGAAAAGCGCACGTTAAATGTAAAGGAGATAAAGTGTACATTCAGAGCTCCAAATGCTGATATATATGCAGAAATGTACGTAGAATCTAATGGTCCTAACAGTTTTTGAGTGCGGCAATGAAAAAGTAAAAAGCGGCGCGGTTCTTTGTTAAAATTACGAAAATAATTCAAAAATTAAAAAGCGCACGTTAAATGTAAAGGAGATAAAGTGTACATTCAGAGCTCCAAATTCTGATATATATGCAGAAATGTACGTAGAATCTAATGGTCCTAACAGTTTTTGAGTGCGGCAATGAAAAAGTAAAAAGCGGCGCGGTTCTTTGTTAAAATTACGAAAATAATTCAAAAATTAAAAAGCGCACGTTAAATTTAAAGGAGATAAAGTGTACATTCAGAGCTCCAAATGCTGATATATATGCAGAAATGTACGTAAAATCTAATGGTCCTAACAGTTTTTGAGTGCGGCAATGAAAAAGTAAAAAGCGGCGCGGTTCTTTGTTAAAATTACGAAAATAATTCAAAAATTAAAAAGCGCACGTTAAATTTAAAGGAGATAAAGTGTACATTCAGAGGTCCAAATGCTGATATATATGCAGAAATGTACGTAGAATATAATGGTCCTAACAGTTTTTGAGTGCGGCAATGAAAAAGTAAAAAGCGGCGCGGTTCTTTGTTAAAATTACGAAAATAATTCAAAAATTAAAAAGCGCACGTTAAATTTAAAGGCGATAAAGTGTACATTCAGAGCTCCAAATGCTGATATATATGCAGAAATGTACGTAGAATCTAATGGTCCTAACAGTTTTTGAGTGCAGCAATGAAAAAGTAAAAAGCGGCGCGGTTCTTTGTTAAAATTACGAAAATAATTCAAAAATTAAAAAGCGCACGTTAAATGTAAAGGAGATAAAGTGTACATTCAGAGCTTCAAATGCTGATACATATGCAGAAATGTACGTAGAATCTAATGGTCCTAACAGTTTTTGAGTGCGGCAATGAAAAAGTAAAAAGCGGCGCGGTTCTTTGTTAAAATTACTAAAATAATTCAAAGATTGAAAAGCGCACGTTAAATGTAAAGGAGATAAAGTGTACATTCAGAGCTCCAAATGCTGATATATATGCAGAAATGTACGTAGAATCTAATGGTCCTAACAGTTTTTGAGTGCGGCAATGAAAAAGTAAAAAGCGGCGCGGTTCTTTGTTAAAATTACGAAAATAATTCAAAGATTGAAAAGCGCACGTTAAATGTAAAGGAGATAAAGTGTACATTCAGAGCTCCAAATGCTGATATATATGCAGAAATGTACGTAGAATCTAATGGTCCGAACAGTGTTTGAGTGCGGCAATGAAAAAGTAAAAAGCGGCGCGGTTCTTTGTTAAAATTACGAAAATAATTCAAAAATTAAAAAGCGCACGTTAAATTTAAAGGAGATAAAGTGTACATTCAGAGCTCCAAATGCTGATATATATGCAGAAATGTACGTAGAATCTAATGGTCCTAACAGTTTTTGAGTGCGGCAATGAAAAAGTAAAAAGCGGCGCGGTTCTTTGTTAAAATTACGAAAATAATTCAAAAATTAAAAAGCGCACGTTAAATTTAAAGAAGATAAAGTGTACATTCAGAGCTCCAAATGCTCATATATATGCAGAAATGTACGTAGAATCTAATGGTCCTAACAGTTTTTGAGTGCGGCAATGAAAAAGTAAAAAGCGGCGCGGTTCTTTGTTAAAATTACGAAAATAATTCAAAAATTAAAAAGCGCACGTTAAATTTAAAGGAGATAAAGTGTACATTCAGAGCTCCAAATGCTGATATATATGCAGAAATGTACGTAGAATCTAATGGTCCTAACAGTTTTTGAGTGCAGCAATGAAAAAGTAAAAAGCGGCGCGGTTCTTTGTTAAAATTACGAAAATAATTCAAAAATTAAAAAGCGCACGTTAAATGTAAAGGAGATAAAGTGTACATTCAGAGCTTCAAATGCTGATACATATGCAGAAATGTACGTAGAATCTAATGGTCCTAACAGTTTTTGAGTGCGGCAATGAAAAAGTAAAAAGCGGCGCGGTTCTTTGTTAAAATTACGAAAATAATTCAAAAATTAAAAAGCGCACGTTAAATTTAAAGGAGATAAAGTGTACATTCAGAGCTCCAAATGCTGATATATATGTAGAAATGTACGTAGAATCTAATGGTCCTAACAGTTTTTGAGTGCGGCAATGAAAAAGTAAAAAGCGGCGCGGTTCTTTGTTAAAATTACGAAAATAATTCAAAAATTGAAAAGCGCACGTTAAATGTAAAGGAGATAAAGTGTACATTCAGAGCTCCAAATGCTGATATATATGCAGAAATGTACGTAGAATCTAATGGTCCTAACAGTTTTTGAGTGCGGCAATGAAAAAGTAAAAAGCGGCGCGGTTCTTTGTTAAAATTACGAAAATAATTCAAAAATTAAAAAGCGCACGTTAAATTTAAAGGAGATAAAGTGTACATTCAGAGCTCCAAATGCTGATATATATGCAGAAATGTACGTAGAATCTAATGGTCCTAACAGTTTTTGAGTGCGGCAATGAAAAAGTAAAAAGCGGCGCGGTTCTTTGTTAAAATTACGAAAATAATTCAAAAATTAAAAAGCGCACGTTAAATTTAAAGGAGATAAAGTGTACATTCAGAGCTCCAAATGCTGATATATATGCAGAAATGTACGTAGAATCTAATGGTCCTAACAGTTTTTGAGTGCGGCAATGAAAAAGTAAAAAGCGGCGCGGTTCTTTGTTAAAATTACGAAAATAATTCAAAAATTAAAAAGCGCACGTTAAATTTAAAGGAGATAAAGTGTACATTCAGAGCTCCAAATGCTGATATATATGCAGAAATGTACGTAGAATCTAATGGTCCGAACAGTGTTTGAGTGCGGCAATGAAAAAGTAAAAAGCGGCGCGGTTCTTTGTTAAAATTACGAAAATAATTCAAAAATTAAAAAGCGCACGTTAAATTTAAAGGAGATAAAGTGTACATTCAGAGCTCCAAATGCTGATATATATGCAGAAATGTACGTAGAATCTAATGGTCCTAACAGTTTTTGAGTGCGGCAATGAAAAAGTAAAAAGCGGCGCGGTTCTTTGTTAAAATTACGAAAATAATTCAAAGATTGAAAAGCGCACGTTAAATGTAAAGGAGATAAAGTGTACATTCAGAGCTCCAAATGCTGATATATATGCAGAAATGTACGTAGAATCTAATGGTCCTAACAGTTTTTGAGTGCGGCAATGAAAAAGTAAAAAGCGGCGCGGTTCTTTGTTAAAATTACGAAAATAATTCAAAGATTGAAAAGCGCACGTTAAATGTAAAGGAGATAAAGTGTACATTCAGAGCTCCAAATGCTGATATATATGCAAAAATGTACGTAGAATCTAATGGTCCTAACAGTTTTTGAGTGCGGCAATGAAAAAGTAAAAAGCGGCGCGGTTCTTTGTTAAAATTACGAAAATAATTCAAAAATTAAAAAGCGCACGTTAAATTTAAAGGAGATAAAGTGTACATTCAGAGCTCCAAATGCTGATATATATGTAGAAATGTACGTAGAATCTAATGGTCCTAACAGTTTTTGAGTGCGGCAATGAAAAAGTAAAAAGCGGCGCGGTTCTTTGTTAAAATTACGAAAATAATTCAAAGATTGAAAAGCGCACGTTAAATGTAAAGGAGATAAAGTGTACATTCAGAGCTCCAAATGCTGATATATATGCAGAAATGTACGTAGAATCTAATGGTCCTAACAGTTTTTGAGTGCGGCAATGAAAAAGTAAAAAGCGGCGCGGTTCTTTGTTAATATTACGAAAATAATTCAAAAATTAAAAAGCGCACGTTAAATTTAAAGGAGATAAAGTGTACATTCAGAGCTCCAAATGCTGATATATATGCAGAAATGTACGTAGAATCTAATGGTCCTAACAGTTTTTGAGTGCGGCAATGAAAAAGTAAAAAGCGGCGCGGTTCTTTGTTAAAATTACGAAAATAATTCAAAAATTAAAAAGCGCACGTTAAATTTAAAGAAGATAAAGTGTACATTCAGAGCTCCAAATGCTCATATATATGCAGAAATGTACGTAGAATCTAATGGTCCTAACAGTTTTTGAGTGCGGCAATGAAAAAGTAAAAAGCGGCGCGGTTCTTTGTTAAAATTACGAAAATAATTCAAAGATTGAAAAGCGCACGTTAAATGTAAAGGAGATAAAGTGTACATTCAGAGCTCCAAATGCTGATATATATGCAGAAATGTACGTAGAATCTAATGGTCCTAACAGTTTTTGAGTGCGGCAATGAAAAAGTAAAAAGCGGCGCGGTTCTTTGTTAAAATTACGAAAATAATTCAAAGATTGAAAAGCGCACGTTAAATGTAAAGGAGATAAAGTGTACATTCAGAGCTCCAAATGCTGATATATATGCAGAAATGTACGTAGAATCTAATGGTCCTAACAGTTTTTGAGTGCGGCAATGAAAAAGTAAAAAGCGGCGCGGTTCTTTGTTAAAATTACGAAAATAATTCAAAAATTAAAAAGCGCACGTTAAATTTAAAGGAGATAAAGTGTACATTCAGAGCTCCAAATGCTGATATATATGCAGAAATGTACGTAGAATCTAATGGTCCGAACAGTGTTTGAGTGCGGCAATGAAAAAGTAAAAAGCGGCGCGGTTCTTTGTTAAAATTACGAAAATAATTCAAAAATTAAAAAGCGCACGTTAAATTTAAAGGAGATAAAGTGTACATTCAGAGCTCCAAATGCTGATATATATGCAGAAATGTACGTAGAATCTAATGGTCCTAACAGTTTTTGAGTGCGGCAATGAAAAAGTAAAAAGCGGCGCGGTTCTTTGTTAAAATTACGAAAATAATTCAAAAATTAAAAAGCGCACGTTAAATTTAAAGGAGATAAAGTGTACATTCAGAGCTCCAAATGCTGATATATATGCAGAAATGTACGTAGAATCTAATGGTCCGAACAGTGTTTGAGTGCGGTAATGAAAAAGTAAAAAGCGGCGCGGTTCTTTGTTAAAATTACGAAAATAATTCAAAAATTAAAAAGCGCACGTTAAATTTAAAGGAGATAAAGTGTACATTCAGAGCTCCAAATGCTGATATATATGCAGAAATGTACGTAGAATCTAATGGTCCTAACAGTTTTTGAGTGCGGCAATGAAAAAGTAAAAAGCGGCGCGGTTCTTTGTTAAAATTACGAAAATAATTCAAAGATTGAAAAGCGCACGTTAAATGTAAAGGAGATAAAGTGTACATTCAGAGCTACAAATGCTGATATATATGCAAAAATGTACGTAGAATCTAATGGTCCTAACAGTTTTTGAGTGCGGCAATGAAAAAGTAAAAAGCGGCGCGGTTCTTTGTTAAAATTACGAAAATAATTCAAAAATTAAAAAGCGCACGTTAAATTTAAAGGAGATAAAGTGTACATTCAGAGCTCCAAATGCTGATATATATGTAGAAATGTACGTAGAATCTAATGGTCCTAACAGTTTTTGAGTGCGGCAATGAAAAAGTAAAAAGCGGCGCGGTTCTTTGTTAAAATTACGAAAATAATTCAAAAATTAAAAAGCGCACGTTAAATTTAAAGGAGATAAAGTGTAAATTCAGAGCTCCAAATGCTGATATATATGCAGAAATGTACGTAGAATCTAATGGTCCTAACAGTTTTTGAGTGCGGCAATGAAAAAGTAAAAAGCGGCGCGGTTCTTTGTTAAAATTACGAAAATAATTCAAAGATTGAAAAGCGCACGTTAAATGTAAAGGAGATAAAGTGTACATTCAGAGCTCCAAATGCTGATATATATGCAGAAATGTACGTAGAATCTAATGGTCCTAACAGTTTTTGAGTGCGGCAATGAAAAAGTAAAAAGCGGCGCGGTTCTTTGTTAATATTACGAAAATAATTCAAAAATTAAAAAGCGCACGTTAAATTTAAAGGAGATAAAGTGTACATTCAGAGCTCCAAATGCTGATATATATGCAGAAATGTACGTAGAATCTAATGGTCCTAACAGTTTTTGAGTGCGGCAATGAAAAAGTAAAAAGCGGCGCGGTTCTTTGTTAAAATTACGAAAATAATTCAAAAATTAAAAAGCGCACGTTAAATTTAAAGGAGATAAAGTGTACATTCAGAGCTCCAAATGCTGATATATATGCAGAAATGTACGTAGAATCTAATGGTCCGAACAGTATTTGAGTGCGGCAATGAAAAAGTAAAAAGCGGCGCGGTTCTTTGTTAAAATTACGAAAATAATTCAAAGATTGAAAAGCGCACGTTAAATGTAAAGGAGATAAAGTGTACATTCAGAGCTCCAAATGCTGATATATATGCAGAAATGTACGTAGAATCTAATGGTCCTAACAGTTTTTGAGTGCGGCAATGAAAAAGTAAAAAGCGGCGCGGTTCTTTGTTAAAATTACGAAAATAATTCAAAAATTAAAAAGCGCACGTTAAATTTAAAGGAGATAAAGTGTACATTCAGAGCTCCAAATGCTGATATATATGCAGAAATGTACGTAGAATCTAATGGTCCTAACAGTTTTTGAGTGCGGCAATGAAAAAGTAAAAAGCGGCGCGGTTCTTTGTTAAAATTACGAAAATAATTCAAAGATTGAAAAGCGCACGTTAAATGTAAAGGAGATAAAGTGTACATTCAGAGCTCCAAATGCTGATATATATGCAGAAATGTACGTAGAATCTAATGGTCCTAACAGTTTTTGAGTGCGGCAATGAAAAAGTAAAAAGCGGCGCGGTTCTTTGTTAAAATTACGAAAATAATTCAAAAATTAAAAAGCGCACGTTAAATTTAAAGGAGATAAAGTGTACATTCAGAGCTCCAAATGCTGATATATATGCAGAAATGTACGTAGAATCTAATGGTCCTAACAGTTTTTGAGTGCGGCAATGAAAAAGTAAAAAGCGGCGCGGTTCTTTGTTAAAATTACGAAAATAATTCAAAGATTGAAAAGCGCACGTTAAATGTAAAGGAGATAAAGTGTACATTCAGAGCTCCAAATGCTGATATATATGCAGAAATGTACGTAGAATCTAATGGTCCTAACAGTTTTTGAGTGCGGCAATGAAAAAGTAAAAAGCGGCGCGGTTCTTTGTTAAAATTACGAAAATAATTCAAAAATTAAAAAGCGCACGTTAAATTTAAAGGAGATAAAGTGTACATTCAGAGCTCCAAATGCTGATATATATGCAGAAATGTACGTAAAATCTAATGGTCCTAACAGTTTTTGAGTGCGGCAATGAAAAAGTAAAAAGCGGCGCGGTTCTTTGTTAAAATTACGAAAATAATTCAAAAATTAAAAAGCGCACGTTAAATTTAAAGGAGATAAAGTGTACATTCAGAGGTCCAAATGCTGATATATATGCAGAAATGTACGTAGAATATAATGGTCCTAACAGTTTTTGAGTGCGGCAATGAAAAAGTAAAAAGCGGCGCGGTTATTTGTTAAAATTACGAAAATAATTCAAAAATTAAAAAGCGCACGTTAAATTTAAAGGCGATAAAGTGTACATTCAGAGCTCCAAATGCTGATATATATGCAGAAATGTACGTAGAATCTAATGGTCCTAACAGTTTTTGAGTGCAGCAATGAAAAAGTAAAAAGCGGCGCGGTTCTTTGTTAAAATTACGAAAATAATTCAAAAATTAAAAAGCGCACGTTAAATGTAAAGGAGATAAAGTGTACATTCAGAGCTTCAAATGCTGATACATATGCAGAAATGTACGTAGAATCTAATGGTCCTAACAGTTTTTGAGTGCGGCAATGAAAAAGTAAAAAGCGGCGCGGTTCTTTGTTAAAATTACGAAAATAATTCAAAAATTAAAAAGCGCACGTTAAATTTAAAGGAGATAAAGTGTACATTCAGAGCTCCAAATGCTGAAATATATGTAGAAATGTACGTAGAATCTAATGGTCCTAACAGTTTTTGAGTGCGGCAATGAAAAAGTAAAAAGCGGCGCGGTTCTTTGTTAAAATTACGAAAATAATTCAAAAATTGAAAAGCGCACGTTAAATGTAAAGGAGATAAAGTGTACATTCAGAGCTCCAAATGCTGATATATATGCAGAAATGTACGTAGAATCTAATGGTCCTAACAGTTTTTGAGTGCGGCAATGAAAAAGTAAAAAGCGGCGCGGTTCTTTGTTAAAATTACGAAAATAATTCAAAAATTAAAAAGCGCACGTTAAATTTAAAGGAGATAAAGTGTACATTCAGAGCTCCAAATGCTGATATATATGCAGAAATGTACGTAGAATCTAATGGTCCGAACAGTGTTTGAGTGCGGCAATGAAAAAGTAAAAAGCGGCGCGGTTCTTTGTTAAAATTACGAAAATAATTCAAAAATTAAAATGCGCACGTTAAATTTAAAGGAGATAAAGTGTACATTCAGAGCTCCAAATGCTGATATATATGCAGAAATGTACGTAGAATCTAATGGTCCTAACAGTTTTTGAGTGCGGCAATGAAAAAGTAAAAAGCGGCGCGGTTCTTTGTTAAAATTACGAAAATAATTCAAAAATTAAAAAGCGCACGTTAAATTTAAAGGAGATAAAGTGTACATTCAGAGCTCCAAATGCTGATATATATGCAGAAATGTACGTAGAATCTAATGGTCCGAACAGTGTTTGAGTGCGGCAATGAAAAAGTAAAAAGCGGCGCGGTTCTTTGTTAAAATTACGAAAATAATTCAAAAATTAAAAAGCGCACGTTAAATTTAAAGGAGATAAAGTGTACATTCAGAGCTCCAAATGCTGATATATATGCAGAAATGTACGTAGAATCTAATGGTCCTAACAGTTTTTGAGTGCGGCAATGAAAAAGTAAATAGCGGCGCGGTTCTTTGTTAAAATTACGAAAATAATTCAAAGATTGAAAAGCGCACGTTAAATGTAAAGGAGATAAAGTGTACATTCAGAGCTCCAAATGCTGATATATATGCAGAAATGTACGTAGAATCTAATGGTCCTAACAGTTTTTGAGTGCGGCAATGAAAAAGTAAAAAGCGGCGCGGTTCTTTGTTAAAATTACGAAAATAATTCAAAAATTAAAAAGCGCACGTTAAATTTAAAGGAGATAAAGTGTACATTCAGAGCTCCAAATGCTGATATATATGTAGAAATGTACGTAGAATCTAATGGTCCTAACAGTTTTTGAGTGCGGCAATGAAAAAGTAAAAAGCGGCGCGGTTCTTTGTTAAAATTACGAAAATAATTCAAAAATTAAAAAGCGCACGTTAAATTTAAAGGAGATAAAGTGTACATTCAGAGCTCCAAATGCTGATATATATGCAGAAATGTACGTAGAATCTAATGGTCCTAACAGTTTTTGAGTGCGGCAATGAAAAAGTAAAAAGCGGCGCGGTTCTTTGTTAAAATTACGAAAATAATTCAAAGATTGAAAAGCGCACGTTAAATGTAAAGGAGATAAAGTGTACATTCAGAGCTCCAAATGCTGATATATATGCAGAAATGTACGTAGAATCTAATGGTCCTAACAGTTTTTGAGTGCGGCAATGAAAAAGTAAAAAGCGGCGCGGTTCTTTGTTAATATTACGAAAATAATTCAAAAATTAAAAAGCGCACGTTAAATTTAAAGGAGATAAAGTGTACATTCAGAGCTCCAAATGCTGATATATATGCAGAAATGTACGTAGAATCTAATGGTCCTAACAGTTTTTGAGTGCGGCAATGAAAAAGTAAAAAGCGGCGCGGTTCTTTGTTAAAATTACGAAAATAATTCAAAAATTAAAAAGCGCACGTTAAATTTAAAGAAGATAAAGTGTACATTCAGAGCTCCAAATGCTCATATATATGCAGAAATGTACGTAGAATCTAATGGTCCTAACAGTTTTTGAGTGCGGCAATGAAAAAGTAAAAAGCGGCGCGGTTCTTTGTTAAAATTACGAAAATAATTCAAAGATTGAAAAGCGCACGTTAAATGTAAAGGAGATAAAGTGTACATTCAGAGCTCCAAATGCTGATATATATGCAAAAATGTACGTAGAATCTAATGGTCCTAACAGTTTTTGAGTGCGGCAATGAAAAAGTAAAAAGCGGCGCGGTTCTTTGTTAAAATTACGAAAATAATTCAAAAATTAAAAAGCGCACGTTAAATTTAAAGGAGATAAAGTGTACATTCAGAGCTCCAAATGCTGATATATATGCAGAAATGTACGTAGAATCTAATGGTCCTAACAGTTTTTGAGTGCGGCAATGAAAAAGTAAAAAGCGGCGCGGTTCTTTGTTAAAATTACGAAAATAATTCAAAGATTGAAAAGCGCACGTTAAATGTAAAGGAGATAAAGTGTACATTCAGAGCTCCAAATGCTGATATATATGCAGAAATGTACGTAGAATCTAATGGTCCTAACAGTTTTTGAGTGCGGCAATGAAAAAGTAAAAAGCGGCGCGGTTCTTTGTTAAAATTACGAAAATAATTCAAAAATTAAAAAGCGCACGTTAAATTTAAAGGAGATAAAGTGTACATTCAGAGCTCCAAATGCTGATATATATGCAGAAATGTACGTAGAATCTAATGGTCCTAACAGTTTTTGAGTGCGGCAATGAAAAAGTAAAAAGCGGCGCGGTTCTTTGTTAAAATTACGAAAATAATTCAAAAATTAAAAAGCGCACGTTAAATTTAAAGGAGATAAAGTGTACATTCAGAGCTCCAAATGCTGATATATATGCAGAAATGTACGTAGAATCTAATGGTCCTAACAGTTTTTGAGTGCGGCAATGAAAAAGTAAAAAGCGGCGCGGTTCTTTGTTAAAATTACGAAAATAATTCAAAGATTGAAAAGCGCACGTTAAATGTAAAGGAGATAAAGTGTACATTCAGAGCTCCAAATGCTGATATATATGCAAAAATGTACGTAGAATCTAATGGTCCTAACAGTTTTTGAGTGCGGCAATGAAAAAGTAAAAAGCGGCGCGGTTCTTTGTTAAAATTACGAAAATAATTCAAAAATTAAAAAGCGCACGTTAAATTTAAAGGAGATAAAGTGTACATTCAGAGCTCCAAATGCTGATATATATGCAGAAATGTACGTAGAATCTAATGGTCCTAACAGTTTTTGAGTGCGGCAATGAAAAAGTAAAAAGCGGCGCGGTTCTTTGTTAAAATTACGAAAATAATTCAAAGATTGAAAAGCGCACGTTAAATGTAAAGGAGATAAAGTGTACATTCAGAGCTCCAAATGCTGATATATATGCAGAAATGTACGTAGAATCTAATGGTCCTAACAGTTTTTGAGTGCGGCAATGAAAAAGTAAAAAGCGGCGCGGTTCTTTGTTAAAATTACGAAAATAATTCAAAAATTAAAAAGCGCACGTTAAATTTAAAGGAGATAAAGTGTACATTCAGAGCTCCAAATGCTGATATATATGTAGAAATGTACGTAGAATCTAATGGTCCTAACAGTTTTTGAGTGCGGCAATGAAAAAGTAAAAAGCGGCGCGGTTCTTTGTTAAAATTACGAAAATAATTCAAAAATTAAAAAGCGCACGTTAAATTTAAAGGAGATAAAGTGTACATTCAGAGCTCCAAATGCTGATATATATGCAGAAATGTACGTAGAATCTAATGGTCCTAACAGTTTTTGAGTGCGGCAATGAAAAAGTAAAAAGCGGCGCGGTTCTTTGTTAAAATTACGAAAATAATTCAAAGATTGAAAAGCGCACGTTAAATGTAAAGGAGATAAAGTGTACATTCAGAGCTCCAAATGCTGATATATATGCAGAAATGTACGTAGAATCTAATGGTCCTAACAGTTTTTGAGTGCGGCAATGAAAAAGTAAAAAGCGGCGCGGTTCTTTGTTAATATTACGAAAATAATTCAAAAATTAAAAAGCGCACGTTAAATTTAAAGGAGATAAAGTGTACATTCAGAGCTCCAAATGCTGATATATATGCAGAAATGTACGTAGAATCTAATGGTCCTAACAGTTTTTGAGTGCGGCAATGAAAAAGTAAAAAGCGGCGCGGTTCTTTGTTAAAATTACGAAAATAATTCAAAAATTAAAAAGCGCACGTTAAATTTAAAGAAGATAAAGTGTACATTCAGAGCTCCAAATGCTCATATATATGCAGAAATGTACGTAGAATCTAATGGTCCTAACAGTTTTTGAGTGCGGCAATGAAAAAGTAAAAAGCGGCGCGGTTCTTTGTTAAAATTACGAAAATAATTCAAAGATTGAAAAGCGCACGTTAAATGTAAAGGAGATAAAGTGTACATTCAGAGCTCCAAATGCTGACATATATGCAAAAATGTACGTAGAATCTAATGGTCCTAACAGTTTTTGAGTGCGGCAATGAAAAAGTAAAAAGCGGCGCGGTTCTTTGTTAAAATTACGAAAATAATTCAAAAATTAAAAAGCGCACGTTAAATTTAAAGGAGATAAAGTGTACATTCAGAGCTCCAAATGCTGATATATATGCAGAAATGTACGTAGAATCTAATGGTCCTAACAGTTTTTGAGTGCGGCAATGAAAAAGTAAAAAGCGGCGCGGTTCTTTGTTAAAATTACGAAAATAATTCAAAGATTGAAAAGCGCACGTTAAATGTAAAGGAGATAAAGTGTACATTCAGAGCTCCAAATGCTGATATATATGCAGAAATGTACGTAGAATCTAATGGTCCTAACAGTTTTTGAGTGCGGCAATGAAAAAGTAAAAAGCGGCGCGGTTCTTTGTTAATATTACGAAAATAATTCAAAAATTAAAAAGCGCACGTTAAATTTAAAGGAGATAAAGTGTACATTCAGAGCTCCAAATGCTGATATATATGCAGAAATGTACGTAGAATCTAATGGTCCTAACAGTTTTTGAGTGCGGCAATGAAAAAGTAAAAAGCGGCGCGGTTCTTTGTTAAAATTACGAAAATAATTCAAAAATTAAAAAGCGCACGTTAAATTTAAAGAAGATAAAGTGTACATTCAGAGCTCCAAATGCTCATATATATGCAGAAATGTACGTAGAATCTAATGGTCCTAACAGTTTTTGAGTGCGGCAATGAAAAAGTAAAAAGCGGCGCGGTTCTTTGTTAAAATTACGAAAATAATTCAAAGATTGAAAAGCGCACGTTAAATGTAAAGGAGATAAAGTGTACATTCAGAGCTCCAAATGCTGATATATATGCAGAAATGTACGTAGAATCTAATGGTCCTAACAGTTTTTGAGTGCGGCAATGAAAAAGTAAAAAGCGGCGCGGTTCTTTGTTAAAATTACGAAAATAATTCAAAAATTAAAAAGCGCACGTTAAATTTAAAGGAGATAAAGTGTACATTCAGAGCTCCAAATGCTGATATATATGCAGAAATGTACGTAGAATCTAATGGTCCTAACAGTTTTTGAGTGCGGCAATGAAAAAGTAAAAAGCGGCGCGGTTCTTTGTTAAAATTACGAAAATAATTCAAAGATTGAAAAGCGCACGTTAAATGTAAAGGAGATAAAGTGTACATTCAGAGCTCCAAATGCTGATATATATGCAGAAATGTACGTAGAATCTAATGGTCCTAACAGTTTTTGAGTGCGGCAATGAAAAAGTAAAAAGCGGCGCGGTTCTTTGTTAAAATTACGAAAATAATTCAAAAATTAAAAAGCGCACGTTAAATTTAAAGGAGATAAAGTGTACATTCAGAGCTCCAAATGCTGATATATATGTAGAAATGTACGTAGAATCTAATGGTCCTAACAGTTTTTGAGTGCGGCAATGAAAAAGTAAAAAGCGGCGCGGTTCTTTGTTAAAATTACGAAAATAATTCAAAGATTGAAAAGCGCACGTTAAATGTAAAGGAGATAAAGTGTACATTCAGAGCTCCAAATGCTGATATATATGCAGAAATGTACGTAGAATCTAATGGTCCGAACAGTTTTTAAGTGCGGCAATGAAAAAGTAAAAAGCGGCGCGGTTCTTTGTTAATATTACGAAAATAATTCAAAAATTAAAAAGCGCACGTTAAATTTAAAGGAGATAAAGTGTACATTCAGAGCTCCAAATGCTGATATATATGCAGAAATGTACGTAGAATCTAATGGTCCTAACAGTTTTTGAGTGCGGCAATGAAAAAGTAAAAAGCGGCGCGGTTCTTTGTTAAAATTACGAAAATAATTCAAAAATTAAAAAGCGCACGTTAAATTTAAAGAAGATAAAGTGTACATTCAGAGCTCCAAATGCTCATATATATGCAGAAATGTACGTAGAATCTAATGGTCCTAACAGTTTTTGAGTGCGGCAATGAAAAAGTAAAAAGCGGCGCGGTTCTTTGTTAAAATTACGAAAATAATTCAAAGATTGAAAAGCGCACGTTAAATGTAAAGGAGATAAAGTGTACATTCAGAGCTCCAAATGCTGATATATATGCAGAAATGTACGTAGAATCTAATGGTCCTAACAGTTTTTGAGTGCGGCAATGAAAAAGTAAAAAGCGGCGCGGTTCTTTGTTAAAATTACGAAAATAATTCAAAAATTAAAAAGCGCACGTTAAATTTAAAGGAGATAAAGTGTACATTCAGAGCTCCAAATGCTGATATATATGCAGAAATGTACGTAGAATCTAATGGTCCTAACAGTTTTTGAGTGCGGCAATGAAAAAGTAAAAAGCGGCGCGGTTCTTTGTTAAAATTACGAAAATAATTCAAAGATTGAAAAGCGCACGTTAAATGTAAAGGAGATAAAGTGTACATTCAGAGCTCCAAATGCTGATATATATGCAGAAATGTACGTAGAATCTAATGGTCCGAACAGTGTTTGAGTGCGGCAATGAAAAAGTAAAAAGCGGCGCGGTTCTTTGTTAAAATTACGAAAATAATTCAAAGATTGAAAAGCGCACGTTAAATGTAAAGGAGATAAAGTGTACATTCAGAGCTCCAAATGCTGATATATATGCAGAAATGTACGTAGAATCTAATGGTCCGAACAGTGTTTGAGTGCGGCAATGAAAAAGTAAAAAGCGGCGCGGTTCTTTGTTAAAATTACGAAAATAATTCAAAGATTGAAAAGCGCACGTTAAATGTAAAGGAGATAAAGTGTACATTCAGAGCTCCAAATGCTGATATATATGCAGAAATGTACGTAGAATCTAATGGTCCTAACAGTTTTTGAGTGCGGCAATGAAAAAGTAAAAAGCGGCGCGGTTCTTTGTTAAAATTACGAAAATAATTCAAAAATTAAAAAGCGCACGTTAAATTTAAAGGAGATAAAGTGTACATTCAGAGCTCCAAATGCTGATATATATGCAGAAATGTACGTAGAATCTAATGGTCCTAACAGTTTTTGAGTGCGGCAATGAAAAAGTAAAAAGCGGCGCGGTTCTTTGTTAAAATTACGAAAATAATTCAAAGATTGAAAAGCGCACGTTAAATGTAAAGGAGATAAAGTGTACATTCAGAGCTCCAAATGCTGATATATATGCAGAAATGTACGTAGAATCTAATGGTCCTAACAGTTTTTGAGTGCGGCAATGAAAAATTAAAAGCGGCGCGGTTCTTTGTTAAAATTACGAAAATAATTCAAAAATTAAAAAGCGCACGTTAAATTTAAAGGAGATAAAGTGTACATTCAGAGCTCCAAATGCTGATATATATGCAGAAATGTACGTAGAATCTAATGGTCCTAACAGTTTTTGAGTGCGGCAATGAAATAGTAAAAAGCGGCGCGGTTCTTTGTTAAAATTACGAAAATAATTCAAAGATTGAAAAGCGCACGTTAAATGTAAAGGAGATAAAGTGTACATTCAGAGCTCCAAATGCTGATATATATGCAGAAATGTACGTAGAATCTAATGGTCCTAACAGTTTTTGAGTGCGGCAATGAAAAAGTAAAAAGCGGCGCGGTTCTTTGTTAAAATTACGAAAATAATTCAAAGATTGAAAAGCGCACGTTAAATGTAAAGGAGATAAAGTGTACATTCAGAGCTCCAAATGCTGATATATATGCAGAAATGTACGTAGAATCTAATGGTCCTAACAGTTTTTGAGTGCGGCAATGAAAAAGTAAAAAGCGGCGCGGTTCTTTGTTAAAATTACGAAAATAATTCAAAAATTAAAAAGCGCACGTTAAATTTAAAGGAGATAAAGTGTACATTCAGAGCTCCAAATGCTGATATATATGCAGAAATGTACGTAGAATCTAATGGTCCTAACAGTTTTTGAGTGCGGCAATGAAAAAGTAAAAAGCGGCGCGGTTCTTTGTTAAAATTACGAAAATAATTCAAAGATTGAAAAGCGCACGTTAAATGTAAAGGAGATAAAGTGTACATTCAGAGCTCCAAATGCTGATATATATGCAGAAATGTACGTAGAATCTAATGGTCCTAACAGTTTTTGAGTGCGGCAATGAAAAAGTAAAAAGCGGCGCGGTTCTTTGTTAAAATTACGAAAATAATTCAAAAATTAAAAAGCGCACGTTAAATTTAAAGGAGATAAAGTGTACATTCAGAGCTCCAAATGCTGATATATATGCAGAAATGTACGTAAAATCTAATGGTCCTAACAGTTTTTGAGTGCGGCAATGAAAAAGTAAAAAGCGGCGCGGTTCTTTGTTAAAATTACGAAAATAATTCAAAAATTAAAAAGCGCACGTTAAATTTAAAGGAGATAAAGTGTACATTCAGAGGTCCAAATGCTGATATATATGCAGAAATGTACGTAGAATCTAATGGTCCTAACAGTTTTTGAGTGCGGCAATGAAAAAGTAAAAAGCGGCGCGGTTCTTTGTTAAAATTACGAAAATAATTCAAAAATTAAAAAGCGCACGTTAAATTTAAAGGCGATAAAGTGTACATTCAGAGCTCCAAATGCTGATATATATGCAGAAATGTACGTAGAATCTAATGGTCCTAACAGTTTTTGAGTGCGGCAATGAAAAAGTAAAAAGCGGCGCGGTTCTTTGTTAAAATTACGAAAATAATTCAAAAATTAAAAAGCGCACGTTAAATTTAAAGGAGATAAAGTGTACATTCAGAGCTCCAAATGCTGATATATATGCAGAAATGTACGTAGAATCTAATGGTCCTAACAGTTTTTGAGTGCGGCAATGAAAAAGTAAAAAGCGGCGCGGTTCTTTGTTAAAATTACGAAAATAATTCAAAAATTAAAAAGCGCACGTTAAATTTAAAGGCGATAAAGTGTACATTCAGAGCTCCAAATGCTGATATATATGCAGAAATGTACGTAGAATCTAATGGTCCTAACAGTTTTTGAGTGCGGCAATGAAAAAGTAAAAAGCGGCGCGGTTCTTTTTTAAAATTACGAAAATAATTCAAAAATTAAAAAGCGCACGTTAAATTTAAAGGAGATAAAGTGTACATTCAGAGCTCCAAATGCTGATATATATGCAGAAATGTACGTAGAATCTAATGGTCCTAACAGTTTTTGAGTGCAGCAATGAAAAAGTAAAAAGCGGCGCGGTTCTTTGTTAAAATTACGAAAATAATTCAAAAATTAAAAAGCGCACGTTAAATGTAAAGGAGATAAAGTGTACATTCAGAGCTCCAGATGCTGATATATATGCAGAAATGTACGTAGAATCTAATGGTCCTAACAGTTTTTGAGTGCGGCAATGAAAAAGTAAAAAGCGGCGCGGTTCTTTGTTAAAATTACGAAAATAATTCAAAAATTAAAAAGCGCACGTTAAATTTAAAGGAGATAAAGTGTACATTCAGAGGTCCAAATGCTGATATATATGCAGAAATGTACGTAGAATCTAATGGTCCTAACAGTTTTTGAGTGCGGCAATGAAAAAGTAAAAAGCGGCGCGGTTCTTTGTTAAAATTACGAAAATAATTCAAAAATTAAAAAGCGCACGTTAAATGTAAAGGAGATAAAGTGTACATTCAGAGGTCCAAATGCTGATATATATGCAGAAATGTACGTAGAATCTAATGGTCCTAACAGTTTTTGAGTGCGGCAATGAAAAAGTAAAAAGCGGCGCGGTTCTTTGTTAAAATTACGAAAATAATTCAAAAATTAAAAAGCGCACGTTAAATTTAAAGGAGATAAAGTGTACATTCAGAGGTCCAAATGCTGATATATATGCAGAAATGTACGTAGAATCTAATGGTCCTAACAGTTTTTGAGTGCGGCAATGAAAAAGTAAAAAGCGGCGCGGTTCTTTGTTAAAATTACGAAAATAATTCAAAAATTAAAAAGCGCACGTTAAATTTAAAGGAGATAAAGTGTACATTCAGAGGTCCAAATGCTGATATATATGCAGAAATGTACGTAGAATCTAATGGTCCTAACAGTTTTTGAGTGCGGCAATGAAAAAGTAAAAAGCGGCGCGGTTCTTTGTTAAAATTACGAAAATAATTCAAAAATTAAAAAGCGCACGTTAAATTTAAAGGAGATAAAGTGTACATTCAGAGCTCCAAATGCTGATATATATGCAGAAATGTACGTAGAATCTAATGGTCCTAACAGTTTTTGAGTGCGGCAATGAAAAAGTAAAAAGCGGCGCGGTTCTTTGTTAAAATTACGAAAATAATTCAAAAATTAAAAAGCGCACGTTAAATTTAAAGGAGATAAAGTGTACATTCAGAGCTCCAAATGCTGATATATATGCAGAAATGTACGTAGAATCTAATGGTCCTAACAGTTTTTGAGTGCGGCAATGAAAAAGTAAAAAGCGGCGCGGTTCTTTGTTAAAATTACGAAAATAATTCAAAAATTAAAAAGCGCACGTTAAATTTAAAGGAGATAAAGTGTACATTCAGAGGTCCAAATGCTGATATATATGCAGAAATGTACGTAGAATCTAATGGTCCTAACAGTTTTTGAGTGCGGCAATGAAAAAGTAAAAAGCGGCGCGGTTCTTTGTTAAAATTACGAAAATAATTCAAAAATTAAAAAGCGCACGTTAAATTTAAAGGAGATAAAGTGTACATTCAGAGGTCCAAATGCTGATATATATGCAGAAATGTACGTAGAATCTAATGGTCCTAACAGTTTTTGAGTGCGGCAATGAAAAAGTAAAAAGCGGCGCGGTTCTTTGTTAAAATTACGAAAATAATTCAAAAATTAAAAAGCGCACGTTAAATTTAAAGGAGATAAAGTGTACATTCAGAGGTCCAAATGCTGATATATATGCAGAAATGTACGTAGAATCTAATGGTCCTAACAGTTTTTGAGTGCGGCAATGAAAAAGTAAAAAGCGGCGCGGTTCTTTGTTAAAATTACGAAAATAATTCAAAAATTAAAAAGCGCACGTTAAATTTAAAGGAGATAAAGTGTACATTCAGAGGTCCAAATGCTGATATATATGCAGAAATGTACGTAGAATCTAATGGTCCTAACAGTTTTTGAGTGCGGCAATGAAAAAGTAAAAAGCGGCGGGGTTCTTTGTTAAAATTACGAAAATAATTCAAAAATTAAAAAGCGCACGTTAAATGTAAAGGAGATAAAGTGTACATTCAGAGCTCCAAATGCTGATATATATGCAGAAATGTACGTAGAATCTAATGGTCCTAACAGTTTTTGAGTGCGACAATGAAAAAGTAAAAAGCGGCGCGGTTCTTTGTTAAAATTACGAAAATAATTCAAAAATTAAAAAGCGCACGTTAAATTTAAAGGAGATAAAGTGTACATTCAGAGCTCCAAATGCTGATATATATGCAGAAATGTACGTAGAATCTAATGGTCCTAACAGTTTTTGAGTGCGGCAATGCAAAAGTAAAAAGCGGCGCGGTTCTTTGTTAAAATTACGAAAATAATTCAAAAATTAAAAAGCGCACGTTAAATTTAAAGGAGATAAAGTGTACATTCAGAGGTCCAAATGCTGATATATATGCAGAAATGTACGTAGAATCTAATGGTCCTAACAGTTTTTGAGTGCGGCAATGAAAAAGTAAAAAGCGGCGCGGTTCTTTGTTAAAATTACGAAAATAATTCAAAAATTAAAAAGCGCACGTTAAATTTAAAGGCGATAAAGTGTACATTCAGAGCTCCAAATGCTGATATATATGCAGAAATGTACGTAGAATCTAATGGTCCTAACAGTTTTTGAGTGCGGCAATGAAAAAGTAAAAAGCGGCGCGGTTCTTTTTTAAAATTACGAAAATAATTCAAAAATTAAAAAGCGCACGTTAAATGTAAAGGAGATAAAGTGTACATTCAGAGCTCCAAATGCTGATATATATGCAGAAATGTACGTAGAATCTAATGGTCCTAACAGTTTTTGAGTGCGGCAATGAAAAAGTAAAAAGCGGCGCGGTTCTTTGTTAAAATTACGAAAATAATTCAAAAATTAAAAAGCGCACGTTAAATTTAAAGGAGATAAAGTGTACATTCAGAGCTCCAAATCCTGATATATATGCAGAAATGTACGTAGAATCTAATGGTCCTAACAGTTTTTGAGTGCAGCAATGAAAAAGTAAAAAGCGGCGCGGTTCTTTGTTAAAATTACGAAAATAATTCAAAAATTAAAAAGCGCACGTTAAATTTAAAGGAGATAAAGTGTACATTCAGAGCTCCAAATGCTGATATATATGCAGAAATGTACGTAGAATCTAATGGTCCTAACAGTTTTTGAGTGCAGCAATGAAAAAGTAAAAAGCGGCGCGGTTCTTTGTTAAAATTACGAAAATAATTCAAAAATTAAAAAGCGCACGTTAAATGTAAAGGAGATAAAGTGTACATTCAGAGCTCCAGATGCTGATATATATGCAGAAATGTACGTAGAATCTAATGGTCCTAACAGTTTTTGAGTGCAGCAATGAAAAAGTAAAAAGCGGCGCGGTTCTTTGTTAAAATTACGAAAATAATTCAAAAATTAAAAAGCGCACGTTAAATTTAAAGGAGATAAAGTGTACATTCAGAGCTCCAAATGCTGATATATATGCAGAAATGTACGTAGAATCTAATGGTCCTAACAGTTTTTGAGTGCAGCAATGAAAAAGTAAAAAGCGGCGCGGTTCTTTGTTAAAATTACGAAAATAATTCAAAAATTAAAAAGCGCACGTTAAATGTAAAGGAGATAAAGTGTACATTCAGAGCTCCAGATGCTGATATATATGCAGAAATGTACGTAGAATCTAATGGTCCTAACAGTTTTTGAGTGCGGCAATGAAAAAGTAAAAAGCGGCGCGGTTCTTTGTTAAAATTACGAAAATAATTCAAAAATTAAAAAGCGCACGTTAAATTTAAAGGAGATAAAGTGTACATTCAGAGGTCCAAATGCTGATATATATGCAGAAATGTACGTAGAATCTAATGGTCCTAACAGTTTTTGAGTGCGGCAATGAAAAAGTAAAAAGCGGCGCGGTTCTTTGTTAAAATTACGAAAATAATTCAAAAATTAAAAAGCGCACGTTAAATTTAAAGGAGATAAAGTGTACATTCAGAGGTCCAAATGCTGATATATATGCAGAAATGTACGTAGAATCTAATGGTCCTAACAGTTTTTGAGTGCGGCAATGAAAAAGTAAAAAGCGGCGCGGTTCTTTGTTAAAATTACGAAAATAATTCAAAAATAAAAAGCGCACGTTAAATTTAAAGGAGATAAAGTGTACATTCAGAGCTCCAAATGCTGATATATATGCAGAAATGTACGTAGAATCTAATGGTCCTAACAGTTTTTGAGTGCGGCAATGAAAAAGTAAAAAGCGGCGCGGTTCTTTGTTAAAATTACGAAAATAATTCAAAAATTAAAAAGCGCACGTTAAATGTAAAGGAGATAAAGTGTACATTCGGAGCTCCAAATGCTGATATATATGCAGAAATGTACGTAGAATCTAATGGTCCTAACAGTTTTTGAGTGCGGCAATGAAAAAGTAAAAAGCGGCGCGGTTCTTTGTTAAAATTACGAAAATAATTCAAAAATTAAAAAGCGCACGTTAAATTTAAAGGAGATAAAGTGTACATTCAGAGCTCCAAATGCTGATATATATGCAGAAATGTACGTAGAATCTAATGGTCCTAACAGTTTTTGAGTGCGGCAATGAAAAAGTAAAAAGCGGCGCGGTTCTTTGTTAAAATTACGAAAATAATTCAAAAATTAAAAAGCGCACGTTAAATTTAAAGGAGATAAAGTGTACATTCAGAGCTCCAAATGCTGATATATATGCAGAAATGTACGTAGAATCTAATGGTCCTAACAGTTTTTGAGTGCGGCAATGAAAAAGTAAAAAGCGGCGCGGTTCTTTGTTAAAATTACGAAAATAATTCAAAAATTAAAAAGCGCACGTTAAATTTAAAGGAGATAAAGTGTACATTCAGAGCTCCAAATGCTGATATATATGCAGAAATGTACGTAGAATCTAATGGTCCTAACAGTTTTTGAGTGCGGCAATGAAAAAGTAAAAAGCGGCGCGGTTCTTTGTTAAAATTACGAAAATAATTCAAAAATTAAAAAGCGCACGTTAAATTTAAAGGAGATAAAGTGTACATTCAGAGCTCCAAATGCTGATATATATGCAGAAATGTACGTAGAATCTAATGGTCCTAACAGTTTTTGAGTGCGGCAATGAAAAAGTAAAAAGCGGCGCGGTTCTTTGTTAAAATTACGAAAATAATTCAAAAATTAAAAAGCGCACGTTAAATTTAAAGGAGATAAAGTGTACATTCAGAGCTCCAAATGCTGATATATATGCAGAAATGTACGTAGAATCTAATGGTCCTAACAGTTTTTGAGTGCGGCAATGAAAAAGTAAAAAGCGGCGCGGTTCTTTGTTAAAATTACGAAAATAATTCAAAAATTAAAAAGCGCACGTTAAATTTAAAGGAGATAAAGTGTACATTCAGAGGTCCAAATGCTGATATATATGCAGAAATGTACGTAGAATCTAATGGTCCTAACAGTTTTTGAGTGCGGCAATGAAAAAGTAAAAAGCGGCGCGGTTCTTTGTTAAAATTACGAAAATAATTCAAAAATTAAAAAGCGCACGTTAAATTTAAAGGAGATAAAGTGTACATTCAGAGGTCCAAATGCTGATATATATGCAGAAATGTACGTAGAATCTAATGGTCCTAACAGTTTTTGAGTGCGGCAATGAAAAAGTAAAAAGCGGCGCGGTTCTTTGTTAAAATTACGAAAATAATTCAAAAATTAAAAAGCGCACGTTAAATTTAAAGGAGATAAAGTGTACATTCAGAGGTCCAAATGCTGATATATATGCAGAAATGTACGTAGAATCTAATGGTCCTAACAGTTTTTGAGTGCGGCAATGAAAAAGTAAAAAGCGGCGCGGTTCTTTGTTAAAATTACGAAAATAATTCAAAAATTAAAAAGCGCACGTTAAATGTAAAGGAGATAAAGTGTACATTCAGAGCTCCAAATGCTGATATATATGCAGAAATGTACGTAGAATCTAATGGTCCTAACAGTTTTTGAGTGCGGCAATGAAAAAGTAAAAAGCGGCGCGGTTCTTTGTTAAAATTACGAAAATAATTCAAAAATTAAAAAGCGCACGTTAAATTTAAAGGAGATAAAGTGTACATTCAGAGCTCCAAATGCTGATATATATGCAGAAATGTACGTAGAATCTAATGGTCCTAACAGTTTTTGAGTGCGGCAATGCAAAAGTAAAAAGCGGCGCGGTTCTTTGTTAAAATTACGAAAATAATTCAAAAATTAAAAAGCGCACGTTAAATTTAAAGGAGATAAAGTGTACATTCAGAGGTCCAAATGCTGATATATATGCAGAAATGTACGTAGAATCTAATGGTCCTAACAGTTTTTGAGTGCGGCAATGAAAAAGTAAAAAGCGGCGCGGTTCTTTGTTAAAATTACGAAAATAATTCAAAAATTAAAAAGCGCACGTTAAATTTAAAGGAGATAAAGTGTACATTCAGAGGTCCAAATGCTGATATATATGCAGAAATGTACGTAGAATCTAATGGTCCTAACAGTTTTTGAGTGCGGCAATGAAAAAGTAAAAAGCGGCGCGGTTCTTTGTTAAAATTACGAAAATAATTCAAAAATTAAAAAGCGCACGTTAAATTTAAAGGAGATAAAGTGTACATTCAGAGGTCCAAATGCTGATATATATGCAGAAATGTACGTAGAATCTAATGGTCCTAACAGTTTTTGAGTGCGGCAATGAAAAAGTAAAAAGCGGCGCGGTTCTTTGTTAAAATTACGAAAATAATTCAAAAATTAAAAAGCGCACGTTAAATTTAAAGGAGATAAAGTGTACATTCAGAGGTCCAAATGCTGATATATATGCAGAAATGTACGTAGAATCTAATGGTCCTAACAGTTTTTGAGTGCGGCAATGAAAAAGTAAAAAGCGGCGCGGTTCTTTGTTAAAATTACGAAAATAATTCAAAAATTAAAAAGCGCACGTTAAATGTAAAGGAGATAAAGTGTACATTCAGAGGTCCAAATGCTGATATATATGCAGAAATGTACGTAGAATCTAATGGTCCTAACAGTTTTTGAGTGCGGCAATGAAAAAGTAAAAAGCGGCGCGGTTCTTTGTTAAAATTACGAAAATAATTCAAAAATTAAAAAGCGCACGTTAAATTTAAAGGAGATAAAGTGTACATTCAGAGGTCCAAATGCTGATATATATGCAGAAATGTACGTAGAATCTAATGGTCCTAACAGTTTTTGAGTGCGGCAATGAAAAAGTAAAAAGCGGCGCGGTTCTTTGTTAAAATTACGAAAATAATTCAAAAATTAAAAAGCGCACGTTAAATTTAAAGGAGATAAAGTGTACATTCAGAGGTCCAAATGCTGATATATATGCAGAAATGTACGTAGAATCTAATGGTCCTAACAGTTTTTGAGTGCGGCAATGAAAAAGTAAAAAGCGGCGCGGTTCTTTGTTAAAATTACGAAAATAATTCAAAAATTAAAAAGCGCACGTTAAATGTAAAGGAGATAAAGTGTACATTCAGAGGTCCAAATGCTGATATATATGCAGAAATGTACGTAGAATCTAATGGTCCTAACAGTTTTTGAGTGCGGCAATGAAAAAGTAAAAAGCGGCGCGGTTCTTTGTTAAAATTACGAAAATAATTCAAAAATTAAAAAGCGCACGTTAAATTTAAAGGAGATAAAGTGTACATTCAGAGGTCCAAATGCTGATATATATGCAGAAATGTACGTAGAATCTAATGGTCCTAACAGTTTTTGAGTGCGGCAATGAAAAAGTAAAAAGCGGCGCGGTTCTTTGTTAAAATTACGAAAATAATTCAAAAATTAAAAAGCGCACGTTAAATTTAAAGGAGATAAAGTGTACATTCAGAGGTCCAAATGCTGATATATATGCAGAAATGTACGTAGAATCTAATGGTCCTAACAGTTTTTGAGTGCGGCAGTGAAAAAGTAAAAAGCGGCGCGGTTCTTTGTTAAAATTACGAAAATAATTCAAAAATTAAAAAGCGCACGTTAAATTTAAAGGAGATAAAGTGTACATTCAGAGCTCCAAATGCTGATATATATGCAGAAATGTACGTAGAATCTAATGGTCCTAACAGTTTTTGAGTGCGGCAATGAAAAAGTAAAAAGCGGCGCGGTTCTTTGTTAAAATTACGAAAATAATTCAAAAATTAAAAAGCGCACGTTAAATTTAAAGGAGATAAAGTGTACATTCAGAGCTCCAAATGCTGATATATATGCAGAAATGTACGTAGAATCTAATGGTCCTAACAGTTTTTGAGTGCGGCAATGAAAAAGTAAAAAGCGGCGCGGTTCTTTGTTAAAATTACGAAAATAATTCAAAAATTAAAAAGCGCACGTTAAATTTAAAGGAGATAAAGTGTACATTCAGAGCTCCAAATGCTGATATATATGCAGAAATGTACGTAGAATCTAATGGTCCTAACAGTTTTTGAGTGCGGCAATGAAAAAGTAAAAAGCGGCGCGGTTCTTTGTTAAAATTACGAAAATAATTCAAAAATTAAAAAGCGCACGTTAAATTTAAAGGAGATAAAGTGTACATTCAGAGCTCCAAATGCTGATATATATGCAGAAATGTACGTAGAATCTAATGGTCCTAACAGTTTTTGAGTGCGGCAATGAAAAAGTAAAAAGCGGCGCGGTTCTTTGTTAAAATTACGAAAATAATTCAAAAATTAAAAAGCGCACGTTAAATTTAAAGGAGATAAAGTGTACATTCAGAGGTCCAAATGCTGATATATATGCAGAAATGTACGTAGAATCTAATGGTCCTAACAGTTTTTGAGTGCGGCAATGAAAAAGTAAAAAGCGGCGCGGTTCTTTGTTAAAATTACGAAAATAATTCAAAAATTAAAAAGCACACGTTAAATGTAAAGGAGATAAAGTGTACATTCAGAGCTCCAAATGCTGATATATATGCAGAAATGTACGTAGAATCTAATGGTCCTAACAGTTTTTGAGTGCGGCAATGAAAAAGTAAAAAGCGGCGCGGTTCTTTGTTAAAATTACGAAAATAATTCAAAAATTAAAAAGCGCACGTTAAATTTAAAGGAGATAAAGTGTACATTCAGAGCTCCAAATGCTGATATATATGCAGAAATGTACGTAGAATCTAATGGTCCTAACAGTTTTTGAGTGCGGCAATGAAAAAGTAAAAAGCGGCGCGGTTCTTTGTTAAAATTACGAAAATAATTCAAAAATTAAAAAGCGCACGTTAAATTTAAAGGAGATAAAGTGTACATTCAGAGCTCCAAATGCTGATATATATGCAGAAATGTACGTAGAATCTAATGGTCCTAACAGTTTTTGAGTGCGGCAATGAAAAAGTAAAAAGCGGCGCGGTTCTTTGTTAAAATTACGAAAATAATTCAAAAATTAAAAAGCGCACGTTAAATGTAAAGGAGATAAAGTGTACATTCAGAGCTCCAAATGCTGACATATATGCAGAAATGTACGTAGAATCTAATGGTCCTAACAGTTTTTGAGTGCGGCAATGAAAAAGTAAAAAGCGGCGCGGTTCTTTGTTAAAATTACGAAAATAATTCAAAAATTAAAAAGCGCACGTTAAATTTAAAGGAGATAAAGTGTACATTCAGAGCTCCAAATGCTGATATATATGCAGAAATGTACGTAGAATCTAATGGTCCGAACAGTGTTTGAGTGCGGCAATGAAAAAGTAAAAAGCGGCGCGGTTCTTTGTTAAAATTACGAAAATAATTCAAAAATTAAAAAGCGCACGTTAAATTTAAAGGAGATAAAGTGTACATTCAGAGCTCCAAATGCTGATATATATGCAGAAATGTACGTAGAATCTAATGGTCCTAACAGTTTTTGAGTGCGGCAATGAAAAAGTAAAAAGCGGCGCGGTTCTTTGTTAAAATTACGAAAATAATTCAAAAATTAAAAAGCGCACGTTAAATTTAAAGGAGATAAAGTGTACATTCAGAGCTCCAAATGCTGATATATATGCAGAAATGTACGTAGAATCTAATGGTCCTAACAGTTTTTGAGTGCGGCAATGAAAAAGTAAAAAGCGGCGCGGTTCTTTGTTAAAATTACGAAAATAATTCAAAAATTAAAAAGCGCACGTTAAATTTAAAGGAGATAAAGTGTACATTCAGAGCTCCAAATGCTGATATATATGCAGAAATGTACGTAGAATCTAATGGTCCTAACAGTTTTTGAGTGCGGCAATGAAAAAGTAAAAAGCGGCGCGGTTCTTTGTTAAAATTACGAAAATAATTCAAAAATTAAAAAGCGCACGTTAAATTTAAAGGAGATAAAGTGTACATTCAGAGCTCCAAATGCTGATATATATGCAGAAATGTACGTAGAATCTAATGGTCCTAACAGTTTTTGAGTGCGGCAATGAAAAAGTAAAAAGCGGCGCGGTTCTTTGTTAAAATTACGAAAATAATTCAAAAATTAAAAAGCGCACGTTAAATTTAAAGGAGATAAAGTGTACATTCAGAGCTCCAAATGCTGATATATATGCAGAAATGTACGTAGAATCTAACGGTCCGAACAGTGTTTGAGTGCGGCAATGAAAAAGTAAAAAGCGGCGCGGTTCTTTGTTAAAATTACGAAAATAATTCAAAAATTGAAAAGCGCACGTTAAATTTAAAGGAGATAAAGTGTACATTCAGAGCTCCAAATGCTGATATATATGCAGAAATGTACGTAGAATCTAATGGTCCTAACAGTTTTTGAGTGCGGCAATGAAAAAGTAAAAAGCGGCGCGGTTCTTTGTTAAAATTACGAAAATAATTCAAAAATTAAAAAGCGCACGTTAAATTTAAAGGAGATAAAGTGTACATTCAGAGCTCCAAATCCTGATATATATGCAGAAATGTACGTAGAATCTAATGGTCCTAACAGTTTTTGAGTGCGGCAATGAAAAAGTAAAAAGCGGCGCGGTTGTTTGTTAAAATTACGAAAATAATTCAAAAATTGAAAAGCGCACGTTAAATTTAAAGGAGATAAAGTGTACATTCAGAGCTCCAAATGCTGATATATATGCAGAAATGTACGTAGAATCTAATGGTCCTAACAGTTTTTGAGTGCGGCAATGAAAAAGTAAAAAGCGGCGCGGTTCTTTGTTAAAATTACGAAAATAATTCAAAAATTAAAAAGCGCACGTTAAATTTAAAGGAGATAAAGTGTACATTCAGAGCTCCAAATGCTGATATATATGCAGAAATGTACGTAGAATCTAATGGTCCTAACAGTTTTTGAGTGCGGCAATGAAAAAGTAAAAAGCGGCGCGGTTCTTTGTTAAAATTACGAAAATAATTCAAAAATTAAAAAGCGCACGTTAAATGTAAAGGAGATAAAGTGTACATTCAGAGCTCCAAATGCTGATATATATGCAGAAATGTACGTAGAATCTAATGGTCCTAACAGTTTTTGAGTGCGGCAATGAAAAAGTAAAAAGCGGCGCGGTTCTTTGTTAAAATTACGAAAATAATTCAAAAATTAAAAAGCGCACGTTAAATTTAAAGGAGATAAAGTGTACATTCAGAGCTCCAAATGCTGATATATATGCAGAAATGTACGTAGAATCTAATGGTCCTAACAGTTTTTGAGTGCGGCAATGAAAAAGTAAAAAGCGGCGCGGTTCTTTGTTAAAATTACGAAAATAATTCAAAAATTAAAAAGCGCACGTTAAATGTAAAGGAGATAAAGTGTACATTCAGAGCTCCAAATGCTGATATATATGCAGAAATGTACGTAGAATCTAATGGTCCTAACAGTTTTTGAGTGCGGCAATGAAAAAGTAAAAAGCGGCGCGGTTCTTTGTTAAAATTACGAAAATAATTCAAAAATTAAAAAGCGCACGTTAAATTTAAAGGAGATAAAGTGTACATTCAGAGGTCCAAATGCTGATATATATGCAGAAATGTACGTAGAATCTAATGGTCCTAACAGTTTTTGAGTGCGGCAATGAAAAAGTAAAAAGCGGCGCGGTTCTTTGTTAAAATTACGAAAATAATTCAAAAATTAAAAAGCGCACGTTAAATGTAAAGGAGATAAAGTGTACATTCAGAGCTCCAAATGCTGATATATATGCAGAAATGTACGTAGAATCTAATGGTCCTAACAGTTTTTGAGTGCGGCAATGAAAAAGTAAAAAGCGGCGCGGTTCTTTGTTAAAATTACGAAAATAATTCAAAAATTAAAAAGCGCACGTTAAATTTAAAGGAGATAAAGTGTACATTCAGAGCTCCAAATGCTGATATATATGCAGAAATGTACGTAGAATCTAATGGTCCTAACAGTTTTTGAGTGCGGCAATGAAAAAGTAAAAAGCGGCGCGGTTCTTTGTTAAAATTACGAAAATAATTCAAAAATTAAAAAGCGCACGTTAAATTTAAAGGAGATAAAGTGTACATTCAGAGCTCCAAATGCTGATATATATGCAGAAATGTACGTAGAATCTAATGGTCCTAACAGTTTTTGAGTGCGGCAATGAAAAAGTAAAAAGCGGCGCGGTTCTTTGTTAAAATTACGAAAATAATTCAAAATTAAAAAGCGCACGTTAAATTTAAAGGAGATAAAGTGTACATTCAGAGCTCCAACTGCTGATATATATGCAGAAATGTACGTAGAATCTAATGGTCCTAACAGTTTTTGAGTGCGGCAATGAAAAAGTAAAAAGCGGCGCGGTTCTTTGTTAAAATTACGAAAATAATTCAAAAATTAAAAAGCGCACGTTAAATGTAAAGGAGATAAAGTGTACATTCAGAGCTCCAAATGCTGATATATATGCAGAAATGTACGTAGAATCTAATGGTCCTAACAGTTTTTGAGTGCGGCAATGAAAAAGTAAAAAGCGGCGCGGTTCTTTGTTAAAATTACGAAAATAATTCAAAAATTAAAAAGCGCACGTTAAATTTAAAGGAGATAAAGTGTACATTCAGAGCTCCAAATGCTGATATATATGCAGAAATGTACGTAGAATCTAATGGTCCTAACAGTTTTTGAGTGCGGCAATGAAAAAGTAAAAAGCGGCGCGGTTCTTTGTTAAAATTACGAAAATAATTCAAAAATTAAAAAGCGCACGTTAAATGTAAAGGAGATAAAGTGTACATTCAGAGCTCCAAATGCTGATATATATGCAGAAATGTACGTAGAATCTAATGGTCCTAACAGTTTTTGAGTGCGGCAATGAAAAAGTAAAAAGCGGCGCGGTTCTTTGTTAAAATTACGAAAATAATTCAAAAATTAAAAAGCGCACGTTAAATTTAAAGGAGATAAAGTGTACATTCAGAGCTCCAAATGCTGATATATATGCAGAAATGTACGTAGAATCTAATGGTCCTAACAGTTTTTGAGTGCGGCAATGAAAAAGTAAAAAGCGGCGCGGTTCTTTGTTAAAATTACGAAAATAATTCAAAAATTAAAAAGCGCACGTTAAATTTAAAGGAGATAAAGTGTACATTCAGAGCTCCAAATCCTGATATATATGCAGAAATGTACGTAGAATCTAATGGTCCTAACAGTTTTTGAGTGCGGCAATGAAAAAGTAAAAAGCGGCGCGGTTCTTTGTTAAAATTACGAAAATAATTCAAAAATTAAAAAGCGCACGTTAAATGTAAAGGAGATAAAGTGTACATTCAGAGCGCCAAATGCTGATATATATGCAGAAATGTACGTAGAATCTAATGGTCCTAACAGTTTTTGAGTGCGGCAATGAAAAAGTAAAAAGCGGCGCGGTTCTTTGTTAAAATTACGAAAATAATTCAAAAATTAAAAAGCGCACGTTAAATTTAAAGGAGATAAAGTGTACATTCAGAGCTCCAAATGCTGATATATATGCAGAAATGTACGTAGAATCTAATGGTCCGAACAGTGTTTGAGTGCGGCAATGAAAAAGTAAAAAGCGGCGCGGTTCTTTGTTAAAATTACGAAAATAATTCAAAAATTAAAAAGCGCACGTTAAATTTAAAGGAGATAAAGTGTACATTCAGAGCTCCAAATGCTGATATATATGCAGAAATGTACGTAGAATCTAATGGTCCTAACAGTTTTTGAGTGCGGCAATGAAAAAGTAAAAAGCGGCGCGGTTCTTTGTTAAAATTACGAAAATAATTCAAAAATTAAAAAGCGCACGTTAAATTTAAAGGAGATAAAGTGTACATTCAGAGGTCCAAATGCTGATATATATGCAGAAATGTACGTAGAATCTAATGGTCCTAACAGTTTTTGAGTGCGGCAATGAAAAAGTAAAAAGCGGCGCGGTTCTTTGTTAAAATTACGAAAATAATTCAAAAATTAAAAAGCGCACGTTAAATTTAAAGGAGATAAAGTGTACATTCAGAGGTCCAAATGCTGATATATATGCAGAAATGTACGTAGAATCTAATGGTCCTAACAGTTTTTGAGTGCGGCAATGAAAAAATTAAAAAGCGGCGCGGTTCTTTGTTAAAATTACGAAAATAATTCAAAAATTAAAAAGCGCACGTTAAATGTAAAGGAGATAAAGTGTACATTCAGAGCTCCAAATGCTGATATATATGCAGAAATGTACGTAGAATCTAATGGTCCTAACAGTTTTTGAGTGCGGCAATGAAAAAGTAAAAAGCGGCGCGGTTCTTTGTTAAAATTACGAAAATAATTCAAAAATTAAAAAGCGCACGTTAAATTTAAAGGAGATAAAGTGTACATTCAGAGCTCCAAATGCTGATATATATGCAGAAATGTACGTAGAATCTAATGGTCCTAACAGTTTTTGAGTGCGGCAATGAAAAAGTAAAAAGCGGCGCGGTTCTTTGTTAAAATTACGAAAATAATTCAAAAATTAAAAAGCGCACGTTAAATGTAAAGGAGATAAAGTGTACATTCAGAGCTCCAAATGCTGATATATATGCAGAAATGTACGTAGAATCTAATGGTCCTAACAGTTTTTGAGTGCGGCAATGAAAAAGTAAAAAGCGGCGCGGTTCTTTGTTAAAATTACGAAAATAATTCAAAAATTAAAAAGCGCACGTTAAATTTAAAGGAGATAAAGTGTACATTCAGAGGTCCAAATGCTGATATATATGCAGAAATGTACGTAGAATCTAATGGTCCTAACAGTTTTTGAGTGCGGCAATGAAAAAGTAAAAAGCGGCGCGGTTCTTTGTTAAAATTACGAAAATAATTCAAAAATTAAAAAGCGCACGTTAAATGTAAAGGAGATAAAGTGTACATTCAGAGCTCCAAATGCTGATATATATGCAGAAATGTACGTAGAATCTAATGGTCCTAACAGTTTTTGAGTGCGGCAATGAAAAAGTAAAAAGCGGCGCGGTTCTTTGTTAAAATTACGAAAATAATTCAAAAATTAAAAAGCGCACGTTAAATTTAAAGGAGATAAAGTGTACATTCAGAGCTCCAAATGCTGATATATATGCAGAAATGTACGTAGAATCTAATGGTCCTAACAGTTTTTGAGTGCGGCAATGAAAAAGTAAAAAGCGGCGCGGTTCTTTGTTAAAATTACGAAAATAATTCAAAAATTAAAAAGCGCACGTTAAATGTAAAGGAGATAAAGTGTACATTCAGAGCTCCAAATGCTGATATATATGCAGAAATGTACGTAGAATCTAATGGTCCTAACAGTTTTTGAGTGCGGCAATGAAAAAGTAAAAAGCGGCGCGGTTCTTTGTTAAAATTACGAAAATAATTCAAAAATTAAAAAGCGCACGTTAAATTTAAAGGAGATAAAGTGTACATTCAGAGGTCCAAATGCTGATATATATGCAGAAATGTACGTAGAATCTAATGGTCCTAACAGTTTTTGAGTGCGGCAATGAAAAAGTAAAAAGCGGCGCGGTTCTTTGTTAAAATTACGAAAATAATTCAAAAATTAAAAAGCGCACGTTAAATGTAAAGGAGATAAAGTGTACATTCAGAGCTCCAAATGCTGATATATATGCAGAAATGTACGTAGAATCTAATGGTCCTAACAGTTTTTGAGTGCGGCAATGAAAAAGTAAAAAGCGGCGCGGTTCTTTGTTAAAATTACGAAAATAATTCAAAAATTAAAAAGCGCACGTTAAATTTAAAGGAGATAAAGTGTACATTCAGAGCTCCAAATGCTGATATATATGCAGAAATGTACGTAGAATCTAATGGTCCTAACAGTTTTTGAGTGCGGCAATGAAAAAGTAAAAAGCGGCGCGGTTCTTTGTTAAAATTACGAAAATAATTCAAAAATTAAAAAGCGCACGTTAAATTTAAAGGAGATAAAGTGTACATTCAGAGCTCCAAATCCTGATATATATGCAGAAATGTACGTAGAATCTAATGGTCCTAACAGTTTTTGAGTGCGGCAATGAAAAAGTAAAAAGCGGCGCGGTTCTTTGTTAAAATTACGAAAATAATTCAAAAATTAAAAAGCGCACGTTAAATGTAAAGGAGATAAAGTGTACATTCAGAGCTCCAAATGCTGATATATATGCAGAAATGTACGTAGAATCTAATGGTCCTAACAGTTTTTGAGTGCGGCAATGAAAAAGTAAAAAGCGGCGCGGTTCTTTGTTAAAATTACGAAAATAATTCAAAAATTAAAAAGCGCACGTTAAATTTAAAGGAGATAAAGTGTACATTCAGAGCTCCAAATGCTGATATATATGCAGAAATGTACGTAGAATCTAATGGTCCGAACAGTGTTTGAGTGCGGCAATGAAAAAGTAAAAAGCGGCGCGGTTCTTTGTTAAAATTACGAAAATAATTCAAAAATTAAAAAGCGCACGTTAAATTTAAAGGAGATAAAGTGTACATTCAGAGCTCCAAATGCTGATATATATGCAGAAATGTACGTAGAATCTAATGGTCCTAACAGTTTTTGAGTGCGGCAATGAAAAAGTAAAAAGCGGCGCGGTTCTTTGTTAAAATTACGAAAATAATTCAAAAATTAAAAAGCGCACGTTAAATTTAAAGGAGATAAAGTGTACATTCAGAGCTCCAAATGCTGATATATATGCAGAAATGTACGTAGAATCTAATGGTCCTAACAGTTTTTGAGTGCGGCAATGAAAAAGTAAAAAGCGGCGCGGTTCTTTGTTAAAATTACGAAAATAATTCAAAAATTAAAAAGCGCACGTTAAATTTAAAGGAGATAAAGTGTACATTCAGAGCTCCAAATGCTGATATATATGCAGAAATGTACGTAGAATCTAATGGTCCTAACAGTTTTTGAGTGCGGCAATGAAAAAGTAAAAAGCGGCGCGGTTCTTTGTTAAAATTACGAAAATAATTCAAAAATTAAAAAGCGCACGTTAAATTTAAAGGAGATAAAGTGTACATTCAGAGCTCCAAATGCTGATATATATGCAGAAATGTACGTAGAATCTAATGGTCCTAACAGTTTTTGAGTGCGGCAATGAAAAAGTAAAAAGCGGCGCGGTTCTTTGTTAAAATTACGAAAATAATTCAAAAATTAAAAAGCGCACGTTAAATTTAAAGGAGATAAAGTGTACATTCAGAGCTCCAAATGCTGATATATATGCAGAAATGTACGTAGAATCTAATGGTCCTAACAGTTTTTGAGTGCGGCAATGAAAAAGTAAAAAGCGGCGCGGTTCTTTGTTAAAATTACGAAAATAATTCAAAAATTAAAAAGCGCACGTTAAATTTAAAGGAGATAAAGTGTACATTCAGAGCTCCAAATGCTGATATATATGCAGAAATGTACGTAGAATCTAACGGTCCGAACAGTGTTTGAGTGCGGCAATGAAAAAGTAAAAAGCGGCGCGGTTCTTTGTTAAAATTACGAAAATAATTCAAAAATTGAAAAGCGCACGTTAAATTTAAAGGAGATAAAGTGTACATTCAGAGCTCCAAATGCTGATATATATGCAGAAATGTACGTAGAATCTAATGGTCCTAACAGTTTTTGAGTGCGGCAATGAAAAAGTAAAAAGCGGCGCGGTTCTTTGTTAAAATTACGAAAATAATTCAAAAATTAAAAAGCGCACGTTAAATTTAAAGGAGATAAAGTGTACATTCAGAGCTCCAAATCCTGATATATATGCAGAAATGTACGTAGAATCTAATGGTCCTAACAGTTTTTGAGTGCGGCAATGAAAAAGTAAAAAGCGGCGCGGTTGTTTGTTAAAATTACGAAAATAATTCAAAAATTGAAAAGCGCACGTTAAATTTAAAGGAGATAAAGTGTACATTCAGAGCTCCAAATGCTGATATATATGCAGAAATGTACGTAGAATCTAATGGTCCTAACAGTTTTTGAGTGCGGCAATGAAAAAGTAAAAAGCGGCGCGGTTCTTTGTTAAAATTACGAAAATAATTCAAAAATTAAAAAGCGCACGTTAAATTTAAAGGAGATAAAGTGTACATTCAGAGCTCCAAATCCTGATATATATGCAGAAATGTACGTAGAATCTAATGGTCCTAACAGTTTTTGAGTGCGGCAATGAAAAAGTAAAAAGCGGCGCGGTTCTTTGTTAAAATTACGAAAATAATTCAAAAATTGAAAAGCGCACGTTAAATTTAAAGGAGATAAAGTGTACATTCAGAGCTCCAAATGCTGATATATATGCAGAAATGTACGTAGAATCTAATGGTCCTAACAGTTTTTGAGTGCGGCAATGAAAAAGTAAAAAGCGGCGCGGTTCTTTGTTAAAATTACGAAAATAATTCAAAAATTAAAAAGCGCACGTTAAATTTAAAGGAGATAAAGTGTACATTCAGAGCTCCAAATCCTGATATATATGCAGAAATGTACGTAGAATCTAATGGTCCTAACAGTTTTTGAGTGCGGCAATGAAAAAGTAAAAAGCGGCGCGGTTCTTTGTTAAAATTACGAAAATAATTCAAAAATTAAAAAGCGCACGTTAAATTTAAAGGAGATAAAGTGTACATTCAGAGCTCCAAATGCTGATATATATGCAGAAATGTACGTAGAATCTAATGGTCCTAACAGTTTTTGAGTGCGGCAATGAAAAAGTAAAAAGCGGCGCGGTTCTTTGTTAAAATTACGAAAATAATTCAAAAATTAAAAAGCGCACGTTAAATTTAAAGGAGATAAAGTGTACATTCAGAGCTCCAAATGCTGATATATATGCAGAAATGTACGTAGAATCTAATGGTCCTAACAGTTTTTGAGTGCAGCAATGAAAAAGTAAAAAGCGGCGCGGTTCTTTGTTAAAATTACGAAAATAATTCAAAAATTAAAAAGCGCACGTTAAATGTAAAGGAGATAAAGTGTAGATTCAGAGCTTCAAATGCTGATATATATGCAGAAATGTACGTAGAATCTAATGGTCCTAACAGTTTTTGAGTGCGGCAATGAAAAAGTAAAAAGCGGCGCGGTTCTTTGTTAAAATTACGAAAATAATTCAAAAATTAAAAAGCGCACGTTAAATTTAAAGGAGATAAAGTGTACATTCAGAGGTCCAAATGCTGATATATATGCAGAAATGTACGTAAAATCTAATGGTCCTAACAGTTTTTGAGTGCGGCAATGAAAAAGTAAAAAGCGGCGCGGTTCTTTGTTAAAATTACGAAAATAATTCAAAAATTGAAAAGCGCACGTTAAATTTAAAGGAGATAAAGTGTACATTCAGAGCTCCAAATGCTGATATATATGCAGAAATGTACGTAGAATCTAATGGTCCTAACAGTTTTTGAGTGCGGCAATGAAAAAGTAAAAAGCGGCGCGGTTCTTTGTTAAAATTACGAAAATAATTCAAAAATTAAAAAGCGCACGTTAAATTTAAAGGAGATAAAGTGTACATTCAGAGCTCCAAATCCTGATATATATGCAGAAATGTACGTAGAATCTAATGGTCCTAACAGTTTTTGAGTGCGGCAATGAAAAAGTAAAAAGCGGCGCGGTTCTTTGTTAAAATTACGAAAATAATTCAAAAATTAAAAAGCGCACGTTAAATTTAAAGGAGATAAAGTGTACATTCAGAGCTCCAAATGCTGATATATATGCAGAAATGTACGTAGAATCTAATGGTCCTAACAGTTTTTGAGTGCAGCAATGAAAAAGTAAAAAGCGGCGCGGTTCTTTGTTAAAATTACGAAAATAATTCAAAAATTAAAAAGCGCACGTTAAATGTAAAGGAGATAAAGTGTACATTCAGAGCTTCAAATGCTGATATATATGCAGAAATGTACGTAGAATCTAATGGTCCTAACAGTTTTTGAGTGCGGCAATGAAAAAGTAAAAAGCGGCGCGGTTCTTTGTTAAAATTACGAAAATAATTCAAAAATTAAAAAGCGCACGTTAAATTTAAAGGAGATAAAGTGTACATTCAGAGGTCCAAATGCTGATATATATGCAGAAATGTACGTAAAATCTAATGGTCCTAACAGTTTTTGAGTGCGGCAATGAAAAAGTAAAAAGCGGCGCGGTTCTTTGTTAAAATTACGAAAATAATTCAAAAATTAAAAAGCGCACGTTAAATGTAAAGGAGATAAAGTGTACATTCAGAGCTTCAAATGCTGATATATATGCAGAAATGTACGTAGAATCTAATGGTCCTAACAGTTTTTGAGTGCGGCAATGAAAAAGTAAAAAGCGGCGCGGTTCTTTGTTAAAATTACGAAAATAATTCAAAAATTAAAAAGCGCACGTTAAATTTAAAGGAGATAAAGTGTACATTCAGAGCTCCAAATGCTGATATATATGCAGAAATGTACGTAGAATCTAATGGTCCTAACAGTTTTTGAGTGCGGCAATGAAAAAGTAAAAAGCGGCGCGGTTCTTTGTTAAAATTACGAAAATAATTCAAAAATTAAAAAGCGCACGTTAAATTTAAAGGAGATAAAGTGTACATTCAGAGGTCCAAATGCTGATATATATGCAGAAATGTACGTAGAATCTAATGGTCCTAACAGTTTTTGAGTGCGGCAATGAAAAAGTAAAAAGCGGCGCGGTTCTTTGTTAAAATTACGAAAATAATTCAAAAATTAAAAAGCGCACGTTAAATTTAAAGGAGATAAAGTGTACATTCAGAGCTCCAAATGCTGATATATATGCAGAAATGTACGTAGAATCTAATGGTCCTAACAGTTTTTGAGTGCGGCAATGAAAAAGTAAAAAGCGGCGCGGTTCTTTGTTAAAATTACGAAAATAATTCAAAAATTAAAAAGCGCACGTTAAATTTAAAGGAGATAAAGTGTACATTCAGAGCTCCAAATGCTGATATATATGCAGAAATGTACGTAGAATCTAATGGTCCTAACAGTTTTTGAGTGCGGCAATGAAAAAGTAAAAAGCGGCGCGGTTCTTTGTTAAAATTACGAAAATAATTCAAAAATTAAAAAGCGCACGTTAAATTTAAAGGAGATAAAGTGTACATTCAGAGGTCCAAATGCTGATATATATGCAGAAATGTACGTAGAATCTAATGGTCCTAACAGTTTTTGAGTGCGGCAATGAAAAAGTAAAAAGCGGCGCGGTTCTTTGTTAAAATTACGAAAATAATTCAAAAATTAAAAAGCGCACGTTAAATTTAAAGGAGATAAAGTGTACATTCAGAGCTCCAAATGCTGATATATATGCAGAAATGTACGTAGAATCTAATGGTCCTAACAGTTTTTGAGTGCGGCAATGAAAAAGTAAAAAGCGGCGCGGTTCTTTGTTAAAATTACGAAAATAATTCAAAAATTAAAAAGCGCACGTTAAATTTAAAGGAGATAAAGTGTACATTCAGAGCTCCAAATGCTGATATATATGCAGAAATGTACGTAGAATCTAATGGTCCTAACAGTTTTTGAGTGCAGCAATGAAAAAGTAAAAAGCGGCGCGGTTCTTTGTTAAAATTACGAAAATAATTCAAAAATTAAAAAGCGCACGTTAAATGTAAAGGAGATAAAGTGTACATTCAGAGCTTCAAATGCTGATATATATGCAGAAATGTACGTAGAATCTAATGGTCCTAACAGTTTTTGAGTGCGGCAATGAAAAAGTAAAAAGCGGCGCGGTTCTTTGTTAAAATTACGAAAATAATTCAAAAATTAAAAAGCGCACGTTAAATTTAAAGGAGATAAAGTGTACATTCAGAGGTCCAAATGCTGATATATATGCAGAAATGTACGTAAAATCTAATGGTCCTAACAGTTTTTGAGTGCGGCAATGAAAAAGTAAAAAGCGGCGCGGTTCTTTGTTAAAATTACGAAAATAATTCAAAAATTAAAAAGCGCACGTTAAATTTAAAGGAGATAAAGTGTACATTCAGAGCTCCAAATGCTGATATATATGCAGAAATGTACGTAGAATCTAATGGTCCTAACAGTTTTTGAGTGCGGCAATGAAAAAGTAAAAAGCGGCGCGGTTCTTTGTTAAAATTACGAAAATAATTCAAAAATTAAAAAGCGCACGTTAAATTTAAAGGAGATAAAGTGTACATTCAGAGCTCCAAATGCTGATATATATGCAGAAATGTACGTAGAATCTAATGGTCCTAACAGTTTTTGAGTGCGGCAATGAAAAAGTAAAAAGCGGCGCGGTTCTTTGTTAAAATTACGAAAATAATTCAAAAATTAAAAAGCGCACGTTAAATTTAAAGGAGATAAAGTGTACATTCAGAGCTCCAAATGCTGATATATATGCAGAAATGTACGTAGAATCTAATGGTCCTAACAGTTTTTGAGTGCGGCAATGAAAAAGTAAAAAGCGGCGCGGTTCTTTGTTAAAATTACGAAAATAATTCAAAAATTAAAAAGCGCACGTTAAATTTAAAGGAGATAAAGTGTACATTCAGAGCTCCAAATGCTGATATATATGCAGAAATGTACGTAGAATCTAATGGTCCTAACAGTTTTTGAGTGCGGCAATGAAAAAGTAAAAAGCGGCGCGGTTCTTTGTTAAAATTACGAAAATAATTCAAAAATTAAAAAGCGCACGTTAAATTTAAAGGAGATAAAGTGTACATTCAGAGCTCCAAATGCTGATATATATGCAGAAATGTACGTAGAATCTAATGGTCCTAACAGTTTTTGAGTGCGGCAATGAAAAAGTAAAAAGCGGCGCGGTTCTTTGTTAAAATTACGAAAATAATTCAAAAATTAAAAAGCGCACGTTAAATTTAAAGGAGATAAAGTGTACATTCAGAGCTCCAAATGCTGATATATATGCAGAAATGTACGTAGAATCTAATGGTCCTAACAGTTTTTGAGTGCGGCAATGAAAAAGTAAAAAGCGGCGCGGTTCTTTGTTAAAATTACGAAAATAATTCAAAAATTAAAAAGCGCACGTTAAATTTAAAGGAGATAAAGTGTACATTCAGAGCTCCAAATGCTGATATATATGCAGAAATGTACGTAGAATCTAATGGTCCTAACAGTTTTTGAGTGCGGCAATGAAAAAGTAAAAAGCGGCGCGGTTCTTTGTTAAAATTACGAAAATAATTCAAAAATTAAAAAGCGCACGTTAAATTTAAAGGAGATAAAGTGTACATTCAGAGCTCCAAATGCTGATATATATGCAGAAATGTACGTAGAATCTAATGGTCCTAACAGTTTTTGAGTGCGGCAATGAAAAAGTAAAAAGCGGCGCGGTTCTTTGTTAAAATTACGAAAATAATTCAAAAATTAAAAAGCGCACGTTAAATGTAAAGGAGATAAAGTGTACATTCAGAGCTCCAAATGCTGATATATATGCAGAAATGTACGTAGAATCTAATGGTCCTAACAGTTTTTGAGTGCGGCAATGAAAAAGTAAAAAGCGGCGCGGTTCTTTGTTAAAATTACGAAAATAATTCAAAAATTAAAAAGCGCACGTTAAATTTAAAGGAGATAAAGTGTACATTCAGAGGTCCAAATGCTGATATATATGCAGAAATGTACGTAGAATCTAATGGTCCTAACAGTTTTTGAGTGCGGCAATGAAAAAGTAAAAAGCGGCGCGGTTCTTTGTTAAAATTACGAAAATAATTCAAAAATTAAAAAGCGCACGTTAAATTTAAAGGAGATAAAGTGTACATTCAGAGCTCCAAATGCTGATATATATGCAGAAATGTACGTAGAATCTAATGGTCCTAACAGTTTTTGAGTGCGGCAATGAAAAAGTAAAAAGCGGCGCGGTTCTTTGTTAAAATTACGAAAATAATTCAAAATTAAAAAGCGCACGTTAAATTTAAAGGAGATAAAGTGTACATTCAGAGCTCCAAATGCTGATGTATATGCAGAAATGTACGTAGAATCTAATGGTCCTAACAGTTTTTGAGTGCGGCAATGAAAAAGTAAAAAGCGGCGCGGTTCTTTGTTAAAATTACGAAAATAATTCAAAAATTAAAAAGCGCACGTTAAATGTAAAGGAGATAAAGTGTACATTCAGAGCTCCAAATGCTGATATATATGCAGAAATGTACGTAGAATCTAATGGTCCTAACAGTTTTTGAGTGCGGCAATGAAAAAGTAAAAAGCGGCGCGGTTCTATGTTAAAATTACGAAAGTAATTCAAAAATTAAAAAGCGCACGTTAAATGTAAAGGAGATAAAGTGTACATTCAGAGCTCCAAATGCTGATATATATGCAGAAATGTACGTAGAATCTAATGGTCCTAACAGTTTTTGAGTGCGGCAATGAAAAAGTAAAAAGCGGCGCGGTTCTTTGTTAAAATTACGAAAATAATTCAAAAATTAAAAAGCGCACGTTAAATGTAAAGGAGATAAAGTGTACATTCAGAGCTCCAAATGCTGATATATATGCAGAAATGTACGTAGAATCTAATGGTCCTAACAGTTTTTGAGTGCGGCAATGAAAAAGTAAAAAGCGGCGCGGTTCTTTGTTAAAATTACGAAAATAATTCAAAAATTAAAAAGCGCACGTTAAATGTAAAGGAGATAAAGTGTACATTCAGAGCTCCAAATGCTGATATATATGCAGAAATGTACGTAGAATCTAATGGTCCTAACAGTTTTTGAGTGCGGCAATGAAAAAGTAAAAAGCGGCGCGGTTCTATGTTAAAATTACGAAAGTAATTCAAAAATTAAAAAGCGCACGTTAAATTTAAAGGAGATAAAGTGTACATTCAGAGCTCCAAATGCTGATATATATGCAGAAATGTACGTAGAATCTAATGGTCCTAACAGTTTTTGAGTGCGGCAATGAAAAAGTAAAAAGCGGCGCGGTTCTTTGTTAAAATTACGAAAATAATTCAAAAATTAAAAAGCGCACGTTAAATGTAAAGGAGATAAAGTGTACATTCAGAGCTCCAAATGCTGATATATATGCAGAAATGTACGTAGAATCTAATGGTCCTAACAGTTTTTGAGTGCGGCAATGAAAAAGTAAAAAGCGGCGCGGTTCTTTGTTAAAATTACGAAAATAATTCAAAAATTAAAAAGCGCACGTTAAATTTAAAGGAGATAAAGTGTACATTCAGAGCTCCAAATGCTGATATATATGCAGAAATGTACGTAGAATCTAATGGTCCTAACAGTTTTTGAGTGCGGCAATGAAAAAGTAAAAAGCGGCGCGGTTCTTTGTTAAAATTACGAAAATAATTCAAAAATTAAAAAGCGCACGTTAAATTTAAAGGAGATAAAGTGTACATTCAGAGCTCCAAATCCTGATATATATGCAGAAATGTACGTAGAATCTAATGGTCCTAACAGTTTTTGAGTGCGGCAATGAAAAAGTAAAAAGCGGCGCGGTTCTTTGTTAAAATTACGAAAATAATTCAAAAATTAAAAAGCGCACGTTAAATTTAAAGGAGATAAAGTGTACATTCAGAGCTCCAAATGCTGATATATATGCAGAAATGTACGTAGAATCTAATGGTCCGAACAGTGTTTGAGTGCGGCAATGAAAAAGTAAAAAGCGGCGCGGTTCTTTGTTAAAATTACGAAAATAATTCAAAAATTAAAAAGCGCACGTTAAATTTAAAGGAGATAAAGTGTACATTCAGAGCTCCAAATGCTGATATATATGCAGAAATGTACGTAGAATCTAATGGTCCTAACAGTTTTTGAGTGCGGCAATGAAAAAGTAAAAAGCGGCGCGGTTCTTTGTTAAAATTACGAAAATAATTCAAAAATTAAAAAGCGCACGTTAAATGTAAAGGAGATAAAGTGTACATTCAGAGCTCCAAATGCTGATATATATGCAGAAATGTACGTAGAATCTAATGGTCCTAACAGTTTTTGAGTGCGGCAATGAAAAAGTAAAAAGCGGCGCGGTTCTTTGTTAAAATTACGAAAATAATTCAAAAATTAAAAAGCGCACGTTAAATTTAAAGGAGATAAAGTGTACATTCAGAGGTCCAAATGCTGATATATATGCAGAAATGTACGTAGAATCTAATGGTCCTAACAGTTTTTGAGTGCGGCAATGAAAAAGTAAAAAGCGGCGCGGTTCTTTGTTAAAATTACGAAAATAATTCAAAAATTAAAAAGCGCACGTTAAATTTAAAGGAGATAAAGTGTACATTCAGAGCTCCAAATGCTGATATATATGCAGAAATGTACGTAGAATCTAATGGTCCTAACAGTTTTTGAGTGCGGCAATGAAAAAGTAAAAAGCGGCGCGGTTCTTTGTTAAAATTACGAAAATAATTCAAAATTAAAAAGCGCACGTTAAATTTAAAGGAGATAAAGTGTACATTCAGAGCTCCAAATGCTGATATATATGCAGAAATGTACGTAGAATCTAATGGTCCTAACAGTTTTTGAGTGCGGCAATGAAAAAGTAAAAAGCGGCGCGGTTCTTTGTTAAAATTACGAAAATAATTCAAAAATTAAAAAGCGCACGTTAAATGTAAAGGAGATAAAGTGTACATTCAGAGCTCCAAATGCTGATATATATGCAGAAATGTACGTAGAATCTAATGGTCCTAACAGTTTTTGAGTGCGGCAATGAAAAAGTAAAAAGCGGCGCGGTTCTATGTTAAAATTACGAAAGTAATTCAAAAATTAAAAAGCGCACGTTAAATTTAAAGGAGATAAAGTGTACATTCAGAGCTCCAAATGCTGATATATATGCAGAAATGTACGTAGAATCTAATGGTCCTAACAGTTTTTGAGTGCGGCAATGAAAAAGTAAAAAGCGGCGCGGTTCTTTGTTAAAATTACGAAAATAATTCAAAAATTAAAAAGCGCACGTTAAATGTAAAGGAGATAAAGTGTACATTCAGAGCTCCAAATGCTGATATATATGCAGAAATGTACGTAGAATCTAATGGTCCTAACAGTTTTTGAGTGCGGCAATGAAAAAGTAAAAAGCGGCGCGGTTCTTTGTTAAAATTACGAAAATAATTCAAAAATTAAAAAGCGCACGTTAAATGTAAAGGAGATAAAGTGTACATTCAGAGCTCCAAATGCTGATATATATGCAGAAATGTACGTAGAATCTAATGGTCCTAACAGTTTTTGAGTGCGGCAATGAAAAAGTAAAAAGCGGCGCGGTTCTATGTGAAAATTACGAAAGTAATTCAAAAATTAAAAAGCGCACGTTAAATTTAAAGGAGATAAAGTGTACATTCAGAGCTCCAAATGCTGATATATATGCAGAAATGTACGTAGAATCTAATGGTCCTAACAGTTTTTGAGTGCGGCAATGAAAAAGTAAAAAGCGGCGCGGTTCTTTGTTAAAATTACGAAAATAATTCAAAAATTAAAAAGCGCACGTTAAATGTAAAGGAGATAAAGTGTACATTCAGAGCTCCAAATGCTGATATATATGCAGAAATGTACGTAGAATCTAATGGTCCTAACAGTTTTTGAGTGCGGCAATGAAAAAGTAAAAAGCGGCGCGGTTCTTTGTTAAAATTACGAAAATAATTCAAAAATTAAAAAGCGCACGTTAAATTTAAAGGAGATAAAGTGTACATTCAGAGCTCCAAATGCTGATATATATGCAGAAATGTACGTAGAATCTAATGGTCCTAACAGTTTTTGAGTGCGGCAATGAAAAAGTAAAAAGCGGCGCGGTTCTTTGTTAAAATTACGAAAATTACGAAAATAATTCAAAAATTAAAAAGCGCACGTTAAATTTAAAGGAGATAAAGTGTACATTCAGAGCTCCAAATCCTGATATATATGCAGAAATGTACGTAGAATCTAATGGTCCTAACAGTTTTTGAGTGCGGCAATGAAAAAGTAAAAAGCGGCGCGGTTCTTTGTTAAAATTACGAAAATAATTCAAAAATTAAAAAGCGCACGTTAAATTTAAAGGAGATAAAGTGTACATTCAGAGCTCCAAATGCTGATATATATGCAGAAATGTACGTAGAATCTAATGGTCCGAACAGTGTTTGAGTGCGGCAATGAAAAAGTAAAAAGCGGCGCGGTTCTTTGTTAAAATTACGAAAATAATTCAAAAATTAAAAAGCGCACGTTAAATTTAAAGGAGATAAAGTGTACATTCAGAGCTCCAAATGCTGATATATATGCAGAAATGTACGTAGAATCTAATGGTCCTAACAGTTTTTGAGTGCGGCAATGAAAAAGTAAAAAGCGGCGCGGTTCTTTGTTAAAATTACGAAAATAATTCAAAAATTAAAAAGCGCACGTTAAATTTAAAGGAGATAAAGTGTACATTCAGAGCTCCAAATGCTGATATATATGCAGAAATGTACGTAGAATCTAATGGTCCTAACAGTTTTTGAGTGCGGCAATGAAAAAGTAAAAAGCGGCGCGGTTCTTTGTTAAAATTACGAAAATAATTCAAAAATTAAAAAGCGCACGTTAAATTTAAAGGAGATAAAGTGTACATTCAGAGCTCCAAATGCTGATATATATGCAGAAATGTACGTAGAATCTAATGGTCCTAACAGTTTTTGAGTGCGGCAATGAAAAAGTAAAAAGCGGCGCGGTTCTTTGTTAAAATTACGAAAATAATTCAAAAATTAAAAAGCGCACGTTAAATTTAAAGGAGATAAAGTGTACATTCAGAGCTCCAAATGCTGATATATATGCAGAAATGTACGTAGAATCTAATGGTCCTAACAGTTTTTGAGTGCGGCAATGAAAAAGTAAAAAGCGGCGCGGTTCTTTGTTAAAATTACGAAAATAATTCAAAAATTAAAAAGCGCACGTTAAATTTAAAGGAGATAAAGTGTACATTCAGAGCTCCAAATGCTGATATATATGCAGAAATGTACGTAGAATCTAATGGTCCTAACAGTTTTTGAGTGCGGCAATGAAAAAGTAAAAAGCGGCGCGGTTCTTTGTTAAAATTACGAAAATAATTCAAAAATTAAAAAGCGCACGTTAAATTTAAAGGAGATAAAGTGTACATTCAGAGCTCCAAATGCTGATATATATGCAGAAATGTACGTAGAATCTAATGGTCCTAACAGTTTTTGAGTGCGGCAATGAAAAAGTAAAAAGCGGCGCGGTTCTTTGTTAAAATTACGAAAATAATTCAAAAATTAAAAAGCGCACGTTAAATTTAAAGGAGATAAAGTGTACATTCAGAGCTCCAAATGCTGATATATATGCAGAAATGTACGTAGAATCTAATGGTCCTAACAGTTTTTGAGTGCGGCAATGAAAAAGTAAAAAGCGGCGCGGTTCTTTGTTAAAATTACGAAAATAATTCAAAAATTAAAAAGCGCACGTTAAATTTAAAGGAGATAAAGTGTACATTCAGAGCTCCAAATGCTGATATATATGCAGAAATGTACGTAGAATCTAATGGTCCTAACAGTTTTTGAGTGCGGCAATGAAAAAGTAAAAAGCGGCGCGGTTCTTTGTTAAAATTACGAAAATAATTCAAAAATTAAAAAGCGCACGTTAAATTTAAAGGAGATAAAGTGTACATTCAGAGCTCCAAATGCTGATATATATGCAGAAATGTACGTAGAATCTAATGGTCCTAACAGTTTTTGAGTGCGGCAATGAAAAAGTAAAAAGCGGCGCGGTTCTTTGTTAAAATTACGAAAATAATTCAAAAATTAAAAAGCGCACGTTAAATTTAAAGGAGATAAAGTGTACATTCAGAGCTCCAAATGCTGATATATATGCAGAAATGTACGTAGAATCTAATGGTCCTAACAGTTTTTGAGTGCGGCAATGAAAAAGTAAAAAGCGGCGCGGTTCTTTGTTAAAATTACGAAAATAATTCAAAAATTAAAAAGCGCACGTTAAATTTAAAGGAGATAAAGTGTACATTCAGAGCTCCAAATGCTGATATATATGCAGAAATGTACGTAGAATCTAATGGTCCTAACAGTTTTTGAGTGCGGCAATGAAAAAGTAAAAAGCGGCGCGGTTCTTTGTTAAAATTACGAAAATAATTCAAAAATTAAAAAGCGCACGTTAAATTTAAAGGAGATAAAGTGTACATTCAGAGCTCCAAATGCTGATATATATGCAGAAATGTACGTAGAATCTAATGGTCCTAACAGTTTTTGAGTGCGGCAATGAAAAAGTAAAAAGCGGCGCGGTTCTTTGTTAAAATTACGAAAATAATTCAAAAATTAAAAAGCGCACGTTAAATTTAAAGGAGATAAAGTGTACATTCAGAGCTCCAAATGCTGATATATATGCAGAAATGTACGTAGAATCTAATGGTCCTAACAGTTTTTGAGTGCGGCAATGAAAAAGTAAAAAGCGGCGCGGTTCTTTGTTAAAATTACGAAAATAATTCAAAAATTAAAAAGCGCACGTTAAATTTAAAGGAGATAAAGTGTACATTCAGAGCTCCAAATGCTGATATATATGCAGAAATGTACGTAGAATCTAATGGTCCTAACAGTTTTTGAGTGCGGCAATGAAAAAGTAAAAAGCGGCGCGGTTCTTTGTTAAAATTACGAAAATAATTCAAAAATTAAAAAGCGCACGTTAAATTTAAAGGAGATAAAGTGTACATTCAGAGCTCCAAATGCTGATATATATGCAGAAATGTACGTAGAATCTAATGGTCCTAACAGTTTTTGAGTGCGGCAATGAAAAAGTAAAAAGCGGCGCGGTTCTTTGTTAAAATTACGAAAATAATTCAAAAATTAAAAAGCGCACGTTAAATTTAAAGGAGATAAAGTGTACATTCAGAGCTCCAAATGCTGATATATATGCAGAAATGTACGTAGAATCTAATGGTCCTAACAGTTTTTGAGTGCGGCAATGAAAAAGTAAAAAGCGGCGCGGTTCTTTGTTAAAATTACGAAAATAATTCAAAAATTAAAAAGCGCACGTTAAATTTAAAGGAGATAAAGTGTACATTCAGAGCTCCAAATGCTGATATATATGCAGAAATGTACGTAGAATCTAATGGTCCTAACAGTTTTTGAGTGCGGCAATGAAAAAGTAAAAAGCGGCGCGGTTCTTTGTTAAAATTACGAAAATAATTCAAAAATTAAAAAGCGCACGTTAAATTTAAAGGAGATAAAGTGTACATTCAGAGCTCCAAATGCTGATATATATGCAGAAATGTACGTAGAATCTAATGGTCCTAACAGTTTTTGAGTGCGGCAATGAAAAAGTAAAAAGCGGCGCGGTTCTTTGTTAAAATTACGAAAATAATTCAAAAATTAAAAAGCGCACGTTAAATTTAAAGGAGATAAAGTGTACATTCAGAGCTCCAAATGCTGATATATATGCAGAAATGTACGTAGAATCTAATGGTCCTAACAGTTTTTGAGTGCGGCAATGAAAAAGTAAAAAGCGGCGCGGTTCTTTGTTAAAATTACGAAAATAATTCAAAAATTAAAAAGCGCACGTTAAATTTAAAGGAGATAAAGTGTACATTCAGAGCTCCAAATGCTGATATATATGCAGAAATGTACGTAGAATCTAATGGTCCTAACAGTTTTTGAGTGCGGCAATGAAAAAGTAAAAAGCGGCGCGGTTCTTTGTTAAAATTACGAAAATAATTCAAAAATTAAAAAGCGCACGTTAAATTTAAAGGAGATAAAGTGTACATTCAGAGCTCCAAATGCTGATATATATGCAGAAATGTACGTAGAATCTAATGGTCCTAACAGTTTTTGAGTGCGGCAATGAAAAAGTAAAAAGCGGCGCGGTTCTTTGTTAAAATTACGAAAATAATTCAAAAATTAAAAAGCGCACGTTAAATTTAAAGGAGATAAAGTGTACATTCAGAGCTCCAAATGCTGATATATATGCAGAAATGTACGTAGAATCTAATGGTCCTAACAGTTTTTGAGTGCGGCAATGAAAAAGTAAAAAGCGGCGCGGTTCTTTGTTAAAATTACGAAAATAATTCAAAAATTAAAAAGCGCACGTTAAATTTAAAGGAGATAAAGTGTACATTCAGAGCTCCAAATGCTGATATATATGCAGAAATGTACGTAGAATCTAATGGTCCTAACAGTTTTTGAGTGCGGCAATGAAAAAGTAAAAAGCGGCGCGGTTCTTTGTTAAAATTACGAAAATAATTCAAAAATTAAAAAGCGCACGTTAAATTTAAAGGAGATAAAGTGTACATTCAGAGCTCCAAATGCTGATATATATGCAGAAATGTACGTAGAATCTAATGGTCCTAACAGTTTTTGAGTGCGGCAATGAAAAAGTAAAAAGCGGCGCGGTTCTTTGTTAAAATTACGAAAATAATTCAAAAATTAAAAAGCGCACGTTAAATTTAAAGGAGATAAAGTGTACATTCAGAGCTCCAAATGCTGATATATATGCAGAAATGTACGTAGAATCTAATGGTCCTAACAGTTTTTGAGTGCGGCAATGAAAAAGTAAAAAGCGGCGCGGTACTTTGTTAAAATTACGAAAATAATTCAAAAATTAAAAAGCGCACGTTAAATTTAAAGGAGATAAAGTGTACATTCAGAGCTCCAAATGCTGATATATATGCAGAAATGTACGTAGAATCTAATGGTCCGAACAGTGTTTGAGTGCGGCAATGAAAAAGTAAAAAGCGGCGCGATTCTTTGTTAAAATTACGAAAATAATTCAAAAATTGAAGAGCGCACGTTAAATTTAAAGGAGATAAAGTGTACATTCAGAGCTCCAAATGCTGATATATATGCAGAAATGTACGTAGAATCTAATGGTCCTAACAGTTTTTGAGTGCGGCAATGAAAAAGTAAAAAGCGGCGCGGTTCTTTGTTAAAATTACGAAAATAATTCAAAAATTAAAAAGCGCACGTTAAATTTAAAGGAGATAAAGTGTACATTCAGAGCTCCAAATCCTGATATATATGCAGAAATGTACGTAGAATCTAATGGTCCTAACAGTTTTTGAGTGCGGCAATGAAAAAGTAAAAAGCGGCGCGGTTGTTTGTTAAAATTACGAAAATAATTCAAAAATTGAAAAGCGCACGTTAAATTTAAAGGAGATAAAGTGTACATTCAGAGCTCCAAATGCTGATATATATGCAGAAATGTACGTAGAATCTAATGGTCCTAACAGTTTTTGAGTGCGGCAATGAAAAAGTAAAAAGCGGCGCGGTTCTTTGTTAAAATTACGAAAATAATTCAAAAATTAAAAAGCGCACGTTAAATTTAAAGGAGATAAAGTGTACATTCAGAGCTCCAAATCCTGATATATATGCAGAAATGTACGTAGAATCTAATGGTCCTAACAGTTTTTGAGTGCGGCAATGAAAAAGTAAAAAGCGGCGCGGTTCTTTGTTAAAATTACGAAAATAATTCAAAAATTAAAAAGCGCACGTTAAATTTAAAGGAGATAAGGTGTACATTCAGAGCTCCAAATGCTGATATATATGCAGAAATGTACGTAGAATCTAATGGTCCTAACAGTTTTTGAGTGCAGCAATGAAAAAGTAAAAAGCGGCGCGGTTCTTTGTTAAAATTACGAAAATAATTCAAAAATTAAAAAGCGCACGTTAAATGTAAAGGAGATAAAGTGTACATTCAGAGCTTCAAATGCTGATATATATGCAGAAATGTACGTAGAATCTAATGGTCCTAACAGTTTTTGAGTGCGGCAATGAAAAAGTAAAAAGCGGCGCGGTTCTTTGTTAAAATTACGAAAATAATTCAAAAATTAAAAAGCGCACGTTAAATGTAAAGGAGATAAAGTGTACATTCAGAGCTTCAAATGCTGATATATATGCAGAAATGTACGTAGAATCTAATGGTCCTAACAGTTTTTGAGTGCGGCAATGAAAAAGTAAAAAGCGGCGCGGTTCTTTGTTAAAATTACGAAAATAATTCAAAAATTAAAAAGCGCACGTTAAATTTAAAGGAGATAAAGTGTACATTCAGAGGTCCAAATGCTGATATATATGCAGAAATGTACGTAAAATCTAATGGTCCTAAGAGTTTTTGAGTGCGGCAATGAAAAAGTAAAAAGCGGCGCGGTTCTTTGTTAAAATTACGAAAATAATTCAAAAATTAAAAAGCGCACGTTAAATTTAAAGGAGATAAAGTGTACATTCAGAGGTCCAAATGCTGATATATATGCAGAAATGTACGTAGAATCTAATGGTCCTAACAGTTTTTGAGTGCGGCAATGAAAAAGTAAAAAGCGGCGCGGTTCTTTGTTAAAATTACGAAAATAATTCAAAAATTAAAAAGCGCACGTTAAATTTAAAGGAGATAAAGTGTACATTCAGAGCTCCAAATGCTGATATATATGCAGAAATGTACGTAGAATCTAATGGTCCTAACAGTTTTTGAGTGCGGCAATGAAAAAGTAAAAAGCGGCGCGGTTCTTTGTTAAAATTACGAAAATAATTCAAAAATTAAAAAGCGCACGTTAAATTTAAAGGAGATAAAGTGTACATTCAGAGGTCCAAATGCTGATATATATGCAGAAATGTACGTAGAATCTAATGGTCCTAACAGTTTTTGAGTGCGGCAATGAAAAAGTAAAAAGCGGCGCGGTTCTTTGTTAAAATTACGAAAATAATTCAAAAATTAAAAAGCGCACGTTAAATTTAAAGGAGATAAAGTGTACATTCAGAGCTCCAAATGCTGATATATATGCAGAAATGTACGTAGAATCTAATGGTCCTAACAGTTTTTGAGTGCGGCAGTCAAGAAGTATAAAGCGGCTCGGTGCAGAGTTCTGTCAAGAATTAACAATTCCTTAATTTCTAAGTTCGGAACTTTTAAATCTGTTAACCACAGTTTTAAGAGGTTAAATGTTTAAATTAAATGTGCATTAGGGAACAGTGAAACTAATTCTGAAGATATCAATTTGTTTTCATCTATGGTGAAATTTTTCAACAATTCGATATTATTTTTTATAGACAAATTTAATGGTTTAGGAGGGGATTCAACTTTATTACTTAACAGTTTAGATAAATTATAGGTATGAGCGTTTATATTTGAAACTATTGGTTTATAACTATTACCTTTTTATATTGGATGCGGTCTACAATTATTTGGTTGAAATTCATATTGCACTAATTTTGAATAATTCACTGTTTTATAAATATAATGTTGGGATTTTTTTTAACACATTGTTGAAATTAATAAAACAATGTTTTATTCAAAATTACTGTATTATCTTTTTTATGGATTTTTGGTAATCCGTATAACATTGGTTGTGTTGGGTTATTCACATTGATCTTTTTTGCTAATTATTTATTAATAACTGTACTACACATTTTTGAGGATTTGTGTTAAGGCTCACGTGTGGTCCTTTTTTAATTAATTAATCTAACATACTATTTTCACCATCTGATTTGTCGACAATACAAACAGCGTTCCCTTTGTCAGATTTGAGGTAATAACAGTTCTCCTTTTTTATACTAATAATGGTCTCTAAACCCTTTCTGGCAAATTCGACTGTTTTCTTAATATAATTCTCTTGTTTAATTTTTTAAATAAATTGTTTATATTCAAGTATAATTTGCGATTTCTCGTTTTCGGATAAATTAAAAAAACATTTTTCTATATCTATTATATACCTAATCTAAATGATAAATTTCGATTTACATTTCAGTAACATCCCCTTTTCGATATTTTTCAATATGTTAGAGGTAGAGTCTATATATATATATAAGTTTTTATCTGTTTACCATTGAAAATGACAACTTCGTAGTTGAAATGTCGATTTGATTGTTCACAATAAATATAAATATTGTTTCTATTATTATAAAGCGTTTTATTCCATTTCTTATATTAATAACAAATTCAATTCTTATATTAATTGTGGAACATGCAGCATATCTTATACAAATCAGACTGAGAAGTCACAAAAGTTAAACAATTATTATTCAATGATATTTCGTAGTTTTGTAAAATAGTTTTTTTATAGACATTTTGTGAATAACATTATGTCTAAATTTAAAAATTTTCTGAGACAAATAAAGTCTCGTTTAAAGTAATTGTCCATAAATTTTCTGTCGATGAGGTATTTATTGGTAAGGCATTTTTTTCCAAGGCACTTTCTTCCTCAAAACAAATGAAATTAATATTTGAGAAATCAAAAAAAGAACAATCGATGTTTCAACAAGATTTTTTATTATTCAATCGACAATTGTTTCAACTAACAAGCCCTTTTCAAGAGTACATTGTCAATACTAAAGTTACATTATAACGAAATTCTATTTAAATACCTATTCTAATAGCGAAAGCCTAATCAACGTACATACGTAAAATTTTCCATAATTATTACAAGTTTAATAAGAGAGGTGTATTCCGAACAAACAATTCTTTGTGATTATTAACGATGTTTTTGTTTAGTTTCTGGGCATTCTTAATTTCAAGAAATTCCAATAAATTTAATTTCTTGCCCTTATGTTGAGTGTGTATTAACTTAATATTGACATTTATACTATGGTTTCTATTAAAACAATGTTCTGAGAGACCTGTATTATATGTTTTCTTCTTTATGTTATTTATATGTTCTTTTAAACAGGTGTCTAATGAACGACCAGTTTGTCCTAAATAGATAGCATTACAATCGTTGCAATTTATTTGGTAAACGCCATTTTTTTGGCCGTTGCTTAATTTACGTTTGTTGTTTATTAGAAAAGTTCCTAAATTGTTTTTATTGATCTCTATTGCATTAATATTGAATTTACTAAGTTTTTTTACTATTTTAGAACTAGATTGTTGTAATTGTAGTATGTAGGCTTTCACGACCGGCGTCAATCGAATTAAGATAACTTACCGGGCTTTTGGCCCGTGGTCTATAGGCTTTTTGGCGTTTTGACGTTTCGTCAGCGGCTGCGGCTGACATCTTCATATACGACATTAGACGTTTTCGATATCGAAAGCTGCTACAACGACCAAACCACAAACGCTTCTGAAGATGTCAGCCGCAGCCGCTGACGAAACGTCAAAAGCCCGGTAAGTTACCTTAATTAGATTGTTGTATATAATTAATAGAGCAAAAACTGACATTATTTTTGATATTAAAGGCATAATCACTGAATAATTATTGTAATAGACTTAATAATCTTGTTGAATCATCTACCGTTCTTTTTTCGATTTCTCAAATATTAAACACGTTTCATCACAACACCACCATAGTTAGTTTTAATAAATGAAATTAATTTACAATTAAATGGTACCTAAACATAATTTGGAAATTTTGTAAATAATATCCAAAATGTTTTAAGAACAAACGATAAACGTTTGAAGCAATATTGTAGTAATACAAATAAATTTTATTGAATCATAAACCATTTGTTGTATTTTTTATTAAATAAATGTTACATTACATTAAATTAAATTTTCTTAATTATTTAAGACTGTAAGTGAACTTTTATATATACTTTTAATTATTAGTTATTAGTCCCCCGGATTATGCAATGAACCCCCTCCATCTCCTTTTATTCTGACCTTATTATTTTTCATCCAATGAAATTATGTTTCGCCGTACCTGCCTACTTCTGCACATTCTATATTTTATATACACAAACTTGATAAAAATATGATATTTAATAAATAAGACACTCTACTTACCCTTCGTTTGATTTGTTGAACATGAAGAGTATTTTATAACCAACCATATAAAGACGTCCTTATCACTTAACCATTTACATATGTGACGTACCCAGTGCAAGTATTTATTTATTAACTAACTATAATTATTTTTACGTACGACACAAAATAGCTACAGTACCAATTAATTAATAATCATACATTTCTTGTTAAATTAATTAATGTTCCATTCAATTTACAGTGTTGAAGTCAGAAGTCACGACGACACGAACGCGAAATTGCTTACGATGCGACTGTACTAGATTGAATAAACCGAATATCAACCTGTAACCTCTTCAAGGTCGCTGACTGTTTATCGGAGTCTATAAATAGATTTTAGAAGAAGTGGAGTTTTGTTGAATTGTAGACAAATAAAACGTATACCGGACCGAATAAAAATTGTACGAATAAAATTAAATTATATTTTTCAGTAAATAAAAATCGCAACCAAGATAAATATGATTTTCATTTAATATACAATATATGTATGTCTTTCAAATTTTTATTATTTTTATAATAAAATAACGAAACGATTAAATCAAATTAGGTATATTTAATTCAATACAATACTGTAAAAGAATAATATTAATATATATATATATATTGCAAGGTACACAAAATAGTATAAATCTATAATAAAACACTTAGGAATCAGTACAGTTTTAATTGGCGCTAAAACTTATTACTTACATTAAAAAAACGGAATATAAGGAAGGATAAAAAGGTTCTTTGAACGTTGTATGCCTTCGCACTTTTCAAGATCCTCATTTTTTATGATTACTTCAATATACAATTAATTTATTATTTATTCTATTCATTGGCCTGAAAAAAGAACAGAAAAATTAAATTATTTTATTTTAAAATTAATTATATACCTAAAAACTTCGCAACTTTGAAAACGAGTTACTACTAAATAAATAAATAAATGAATTCCTAAAAAGAAACCATTTTCCGCATTTAAATAGTTTACAATGACACATTGTTGTTGATTAATAATTACCAGTTTTAAGCAGGCCATTAGAAAAATTTGTATTTTTCACGGGTCCAATACTGATAGTGACCCGATTCGAATTGGAATTTATCTTGTTTTCTCTGCTGTCTAAAAGATTTTCAGTGGACCTAGCGAAATTTCTTAGAAGATTACTGCCCACCGATATAGTGACTGTTCCGTTACTTTTAGAAGAAATTCGGGAACAAGTCAAATTCTCCTGAAATAACATCGTATCATGGAATAGAAAATTTTGAAATAATTAGGATCCAAAAAGGAAAAGCACAATCTACTGAGCCAAGAAAAGAGAAAGAGATATCAAAGAGAAGTAAAATAGTTTGATAAAAGTTGTAAGTTTTAAACGAATTATATAACAAAGAAAAAAACATAGAATGAATATTGAAGAACATTTTTACATTGATAAAAATACTGCAATTTCTTGAAAAGATGTTAGTTCAAAACTACTATATGGATTATTTAAAGAAAATAACAGATGTCTAAAAATACGAAGCAGCAGAAAGCACCATCGATTTTAAGGGAAAATGGTGCAAGAAAAATTGTTAGTAAGAAATTAAAATGTACCCAGAATAGAAAATACTTTAATGAAATTTTAAAATTACGGTTTAAAATTCAAATATAAGCATTTACCAAACTTATTGGATATGCCTTTAAATATACAGCTTGTAATAATCTATAACAGCTTTTAAAAATTTCAGCACATGTCACTACATGTTAGTACTTATCCAAAAATATAATTTAGATATACTAAATTAAAATTCTTTTGTTAAACAATCACATTGATAAATACGAATTAAAGCAGTTATTGAAAGAAGAAAAAACAACGAAATTTTAATAAATACTGAAGTCATTTAGGTGTGCATTTGAAGGTTAATAATATTTAAAATTACGAACTTCTTAATACAATATTTATTGTAAAATATGAAATATTTAACTACTGAAAAATAGAATTAAAACGAATAGTGAATGACACTAAAGAAACAGCCGTCATGTGACGAACATAAAACATTTTGGTTATTTTAATTAATTTGTTTAATAAAATCAAAACGGTAGGTAAATAAATTTGTCTGAACTTACCACGGATTCCGTCTTTCTCCTGAGGTTCGACCTATTTAAAGTTTGCGCCAATTCACTTGCAAATTGACTGCTAATAGAATCGCCACTCGACTGAGAACTTCGGTCCACTTCATCTAAACTGTTCTGTAGGAAATCGAGTTTTCCAGGTTGCCTCCTCAGGGTGTCTGATGGATACTCCCCGATGACAACACTTACTGGTCTTTTTTTCAATGTAGAGGTTTCTGGCGACCCACCACCAGGAAGTGGTGGACACTTTGGAGGCGAGACAAAACTATTCGAGGGACTGCCTCCGTTGCTTAGCGAATTTCTAGGGGTGACAATACCATTGATAGGTGAACTTCCCAATGAACCAACACTGTTTGTTTTAGATATAGACCCATTGATTGGTGTAGATCCATGTTCTGACTGACTAGTTTTGGTTATGGGTTTGGCGTATATAGGAGAATTGTTTTTCGTGAGCGTATTTGACGAAAAGTTGAGGTTGTCGTAGTCTGGGGTAGGAGATGGTGGAGGCTGACCGCCAATCTTTTGAGGGAGTCTGTTCGTTGTTGAAAGGGTTGAATATTTTATTGGAACTGGTGGAGGCTGTTTGGGCTTTTGTTTTTCGGAAGGTGATTTTGAAACAGTCGTTGTTGGTGGAATAATCTTGCAAGAAACATCTCCAATTGGAGGCTGAAAGAAATTATCTAAATAATAATTTGTCATACTTATGTTAAATAGTGTGGTTGCAAATGAAAACTCGCCACAAAAATTATGTGTATTGTAACGTTCAGGGGTTCAACAATCAAAACTCGAAGACTTTTAAACAGGAACAACAATTTATTTATACTAATATTAACTAACTTTACCACCAATTACACTATTTATTTATGTACATTTTCGGAACACTGCCGAGAAACATAGAAAAGTCGGGATCATTTTATTTTTCGCCGAAATATTGAACAAGTTTCCGCGAAACACATGTCCTCATTTATTACGCGACCGGCTCGCTCACATACATGGGCACTCGAACGCACACAAGCAAACGCGCACTCGTTACAGTATTAATGTATTTATCTTATATTTGTTTCTTTCTTTGTTTCAGTAAATTCTAGTTTTTTTTCTCTTATCAATTGTTCTCGAATATCTCTTATGTTGTTCTGTTAGTACTTGTGCCATTAATTGTTGTAAACATTGTTTGTTACCTGCAAATAACATCTGTAATATCTACTCATTCGTTTGGTAGTAGCGATCAAAAATGTTATAATATTTCAGAAACCGAGTACTACCTGCGTTATATTTACATTCAATAGTTAAGCAGAAAATTGTAGTAACTATGTAAATACCCTATTCAAACGATATCTAGGATTTCCATTTAATTACTTGTCCACTAATCCACGAACAATGTTGATAGATATATAATTGCAGCTATGAAATTACAAAAAATGACCCTCCTCCTAAATTTTAAAAAGAAGTAATTAACCTACTGAAAACCTATTCACTTTTTATAGATGAAACTCAAATTGAACTGATGTTGTCCTTCTTCGGGTGTACAGGCCGTCGTCGGTTGGAATTGCTTCCTAACGTTTCGCTAGCACGATAGACCTCTGAAGAAGCTCGCCACTCGTGCTAGCGAAATGTTAGGAAGCAATTCCAACCGACGACGGCCTGTACACCCGAAGAAGGACAACATCAGTTCATCAACTGGCCGCGAAAGCCTTAATCAATTTGAAACTCAAATTTTTAGATACAAAATAATGAATCCACTTAGTCCTTCTTCAGTAGTTTCTTACATAAACGCACCATGTTATAAACTTTATGAGTTTTCCAAAATTAGCTTAGAATAAATCAAAAGAAACTAAACAGTATTGTTTCAACGAATTTTTATTTTTTAGTTTCTTTTGATTTATTTAAACATGTTTCATCACAATACGTCCGCAGTTAGCTTCAATATCATCTTAAAATGTCTAGAACATTAATCAAGTTTTACTGTCAAAATGCAATAGATTATTTTAATAAAATTAAAGATATCAGTTTGACACATAATGCTACTTTTGTTTCATTTAATGTGAGCAACCTCTTCATATCTATTACAATTAAAGAACCAGAAATCCTAATTAGAAAAAATCCTGAGTCTTTGCATTAAACAAAATTACTTCAATGCTATTGTATTCAAAGAGATGGTATTCCAAGGGGTTCACCATTACCACCTATTTTGTCAGAAGATGATGTGTTTTGTATATGGATTAGCACTGTTAGACAATTGAACAGCTTCTTGAATCATTAAAATTCCCGAAACAACAATATTAAATTCACTATGCACAAACTTTCTAGATCTAACAGTGTCTCATCCCCAAATTAACCAGTATACCTATGACATTATTTGATAATATTCTAAATAAAAAATTTCCATCTCAAGCTAGATCAATGCTAATATCCGGTTTCCACAATGTTACTGATAAACCCATTTTCTGTTCCTTAAATTTTGTTAAAAATCAAAAGCAGGTTACATAAATTCAATTTAACTACAATAGAAGCCAATAAGCGAAACAAAAACTTGAAAAAACTAAAACAATTTGAAAATTCATTCCGTAAACAGTGCCAGAGCCCTAAGGACTCGTATTAGTGAACCAATATATAATTTAAACAATAAAAAACAAACAACAGGTTTCTCAGAACATTACATCGAAAATAATCACAATTTAGATGTAAATAATATAAAAATTCTTCATACCGAAAACAAAAATAATATATTAATATTCTTATTATTTTTTCATAATAAAACTGTATTGTGTTTTCCTTATTTACTAAATATATGAATTTCTAATTTGGTAAAACTTCAAAATCAAACTGTTAAAGTGAAACAGTGGATAATAAAATTATATTTGCATTTTTCTACTTTTATTATGACTTTGTAATACGATTAACGATGTATTAAAATAACAATATACGACTGAAATGGTCAATAATAAAATTTCTTAATAAAACAGAAATGATTTAAGCGCATACGATTATTCTTTTTATGTAATAATAAAAACATAAAAATAATCATATCTCTTGCAGTCATTAAATCGCACTAATTGCTGCTGTAGTTTTTTAGAAATCAGCTAGGTAATTAATTGTTTCCGAAAAAAATCTTAATTGACTTTAGAGCAGTTGAAAGCTAATTACAAAACGAGAATTTGTTTAATAATAAATAATCTCATGCATGTTAGATATTTTATGCATGTATTATTCTCCGATGTATTTTTGTATTATATGCTACCACACACTGAAATGTACACTTAATGCAGTCTTAACGACTTATTTACATTTTTTTATATTTAAACGTAACATATAACGAATGTATGTACGATATTGTTATTCACGTTAGATTTAATCTATTTTACAGTGACAGCTGATACATATGGTTAATGGGGCATAATACGTTTACATATGTTAAAGCAAAGATAGTAGGTTAGCTAAGCAGTAAAATCTATGGATATTTGATAGCCCTATAACCCTAATAAAGATGCCCGTGAAGCTGGCCAAAATAAATTTTGAAAATACCAAAAAAACATGGGATTTTGTAGGGAAGCCTCTTCTTAAATTTATTTTGGTTAATTTTTTACTAACCTCAATTTTCTTTTTAGTGTTATGCAGTTCTTGAAGACTAGTTTAGTTTAATCTTAACTTCTTTTGTTGGACTGTACAAAAAAATAACCATACGGTGTATAGTATTATGGTTATAAGATTAAGAAATAAAACACTTGGTACACTTTTGTTTCACAGTTTACCAGTTGACCTGTCTACATTGCTCCACCTTCTATATTGGACAAACAGGTCGTTCTCTAAAAACCCGTTTAGAAGAACATAAATAATCTATTATCCAAAATAAAAAATGCACTGGATTAGTCGAACACTGCATTACAAACGATCATTTTATTGATACAAAAATTTTTAAATTGTTACATAATTTAAATAAAGGCAAACGGCTAGATCTGTATGAATTTTTAGAAATTAAGAAAACTTGCAAACATCAAGATAACGTACTAAACGACCAAACTGAATTTTGGACCTCCCCACTCTTAAATTTGTTCATCTAACCACTACATAGGTATATAAGATCGTTGTAAACTGTGAAACAAAAGTGTACCAAGTCTTTTATTTCTTAATCTTATTAAATATGTTTCACCAAGTACCTAGCCAAGAGTCAATTTCTTACACATTATGGTTATTATATGGTATATTTTCGTAAATTTCTTCAGGAAATAAATACAGACAGCGTAGTGAACACCATCTATAGATAATTGCTACTAATTTGTAGCATTTAGTATTTTAAATTTAAAACTTTCTTAAACTTTAAATATCCTTTTCAAATTAGGATTTCTGCTTTTTAACGCGAGTGACCCCCATTCAGAGATGGATCACCAACTTCGCAGTACATCTCCTCAACCCCCCTCCATCTATCTCCCCGGTGGTCTAAACCGTCAGGTTGAAGTAGACGCGTCCACGAGCCGCTACTGATATTTCATACATATTCCTAACGTAATAATAACGAATTGACTGCCTAACATACACAACATTGTATTTCATACGACCTTGCGTTATCGGACATACCAAAGGTATTGTAAAATTCAACTAACAGTTTCTAATAATACTAAGCACGCATGTATATATTTATATATTTATGTACTTCAAGTCTTGCAAGCAAGTATGTTAGGTCATTCAAAATTAAATAAGTACCCTTTACGTTAGGTAACCATTACTAATTAACAAATACTTGATGGCGGATTTCGTAACATTAATGATATATGTATATCTAATCTTTATAAAAAATACACAGACAGCTGATAGATATTATTACATTTCACAATGACAACAATAAATAAAGTTTAAATTACTATTTTCTAAACATAAAAATTTTGAACTACCCTCTAATCCCATTGTGCAGCTACCTAAACCACCCAACAATAATTAGGGATAATACAAGATTTTTTCTATTTAGGGCAGTAGCTGATACGTATTGAAACTTATTCATAATTTTAACGAAAAACAAAAACAACAAAGTTTCAAGTAATGTATAAAGTTTTGTAGACGACAAAAACATACAGTGGCACCATCATCTATATCTACGTTATATTTGAACATAAATTAATTCAACAACAAATTGGCTTATATGCTGGTTGAGGGAAGGTGTAGAGGGAAAAGGTTTAATAGTGGGGAACTACTTAATTCTACTAGTCCGTTTATTAGAATATCGCTATCTTAATTTCTAAAATTTCTAGAAGAGACAATTTTAGGTATTATTTTCTATATGTAATATTTAAAAATCTTCATTGAATTGATGATTATGAGTGATTATGTGGTTTACATAATTGGAAGAAACAATGTTTTTGTTATAAAATGCTCTTTTGTGTTCACTAATTCTTGTTTTAAAATTTTTACATATACAAATTAAATAAACCTGTTGAAACTTATATGTGTTATTATTTGTTTAAATTGGATTAATTTTTGTTGAATAATCCGAAAATCTACTTGTTTGTGGTCTGTCTGATTAAAAAAAACTGTTAATAAAATTCCTTTCGGATGCGAATATGCACATACATACTGTAACGAAAAAAAAGTCGTTACTTAAAAAAATAATTTTTTTTTAGAATCGATAAGCATAGCGCTGGGTTACGGTCATAGTTAGACGAGTGAGGGTTTTCCATGTATGGGGGTTTGGAAAAAGGAAGGGATTGCCCTACACAACGAGAACCACGAGGATTTTTCGGAGGGACACTTGACCTAGAGACATTCGTATAGTTGCGTGTTTTGCTAGTTTTATATTCATTATTAATTTTATACTTATCATTAGTTCACTAATGTTTATTAATAAATATTTTTACTGCTCGCTATCTTTTGTTTGTTGTGAGGCTCTAGAAGTGTAATAAGAATAAGCAACGGGGTAAGTTGAGAGTTTTCTTATTTTTTATGGGGTCTGTATGTCTCTCGTAGCGATAGATCTACAACCGTCCTTTTCTTCTCTCCTCAGTTTAGCCTATTCACGATTGTGGGTCGTTGTTTAAAAGAAAATAAAAGAGACACATGCACACAGACCATGTCACATACTTCTTTCTCATATTAAAACCTGTGACTTTATCCCTTATATTCACCCCCTGCAATTTCACTAGAATCCGGCTCGAAGGACCAAAAAAATGTATCATGTACTCGATAAATCTCAAGCGAACTTAAAAGTGCGGTAGTAGTACATGAAACGTCCTGACAAACCTAATTAAAGGGTTGCAGGTAATAAATTTCTGATTAATACACAAATGATTTTCTTGTAACGTCTATTAACACTATTTACAAAATGTACATATGGTATCAATCAGGTGCGGGAAGAAGTTGAAAGAATAGCGAGATGAACTACAATCGGTGCGGTGTTACAATGTATGATTGTGAGGGTGCGCGTACACGTGGTTTATTTGGCGGCGATTTACTTAACACTCACTTAACTTAAAGGAGAGAAGAGGCGGAAGAAATAGAAAAGGAAAGGCGCAGTAATAAGAGATTGAGATAGCTGTGGCGACAATGAAGATACAGGGTTGTAGGCAGTTGTAGGTCATAAATTGCAGGGGGTGAATATAAGGTATAAAGACAGATAATTGTGGTGAAGGGTATTACAGAATGACAAATAAAAGATGCAGCAGTAAATTATATAATAAGTTCCCTATATACTAGGAAGTCGATAAGAAATACGTACAGTAAAAAACTTGATGACCAATGACATGTGTTCCTTGCAACTTTATTGTTAATTTGTTTTTTTTTTATAGAAAACAAAATGTTTTGTCTTTGGTTTAAATTCAATTAAAACGGTTGATTTGAGTTAATTGTTTAGACCAGTCGTGTGGATCAGAAAGTGGATACTTACCGGCGGTGGAGGGGGCGGTGGACACACGGTTGACGTGGTACCGTTTTGGTTCGGTGACGGCACCCTTTGTGTGGCTTCTGATACCGGCGAAGACCCATATGAATCGCCTTTCGTGCTAACTCGACTGTAGTCTCGATCCTTAAACAGATTAATAAAACAAATCATTCCAACGGAATATCATAAAACAAGAAAAAATCTAAATAGTCATTGCAAGTTTTCTATTTTACTGTACCAGTCACAGTTAGAAATATATATATATATATATATATATCTTTTTTGAACTCAAATGCAACATTTATTTAATATCCTTAACAAAAACAATTATGATGCCTATAGAGAAAAATGCACTGCCAATTTGTCCTTTTTGATCGAAAATTCTTAAAGCTACTTGATTTTTGTAAAACAAAAGATAAGATAATACTTTAAGTACCTTTTCCAATAATATAATAATAAGGATGATCATACTGAATTGGTCCGAATTTACACTAGCTAAAACAATTTTTCTGAACGAAATGTTCCAAGAAAAAAAACAGAAGATAAAAGACATCACTATATAAAATAAATAATCAAATTGTACTTCAAACTTTTTATATTTACTGCAAAAAAATTACAATCTCAAAAATATGGTTTCAAGCTTCTGGGGAAAAGACACGAAAGCTGTTTCATCAATTTTTATTTGACTACCCGACGATATTTTTTCGATCGACAGTGATCATTCTCAAGAGTATTTAAACTAAATATTAAAGACGAATGCCAACTTATTTATATTAAAAGCAAATTACGAAGGAGGGATGGGGTGTTGGTGAAACCTAGCTCAGTTTGGTTGTTCACTAGGTTTAATGTATTACTAAGATCTTTTTTGATTCATAAGTTCTCTAACATTGTTAGTTTTTTTCATTGTTAATATTTTTATGGAGTATTTTTGAAATTTGAATTTTGAAAGATTGGTTAGAGTATATGCAATGTTCAACAAATCCTGTTTTTTAAGTTTTTTATTAATTAACAATAAGGGGCAAATTCACACTTTGTGACTTGTAAGAATTTTTGTTTTGCTATATATCATCCAATCAGAAGAAAACGCTTAAAAAGATCGACAACTGCAACATTTAATTAGATTATCAATTTTTGGAATGAATGATTCATATTACAAAAATTCAATAAAAAACTTTTGATATACGTGTTTATTTGTATTGTAATTGTTATTACTGATAAAACAAAAAATATTCAACATGATTCATTAATTACCTACTAAATAACTTTTATCTATATAACAAAAACTCAACTATTCAGTCAATTTATGAAAATATTTTGAACAATTGCATTATTATGGACGCTATTAGGGCATCTTTCTTACTACCTGATAATAAAATAATTAAATTCATAGATACATTTTACACTTTTTTAATTCTCCATTTAAATTCAAATTTAGATTCATGCCAGTAGTTTACGTAACATCAGTATTAGTTCTAAAATAATTTAGATTACATTTTATCCTGGTACCTACTAAACTAATTACTAAAACATTTAATTTCCACATATGTACTAATTAACCGAAAAGATGATATTGATAATACCTGTTTTTGTTTAACTTTTTATAAATGTAATCGTGACATGGCGCATCCAATAATAATAATTATTAAAAGCACATTATTTACAATCAATTGAGATGATAGTCAATCGTAAGGTAAAGTTAAAGTTATTGATTTAATCATATGATTTTTAATATAAAAAATGCTGTTCATGGTGCAGTCTTGATGAAACATGTTAAATAAGGAAAATAACGACGAAAAATTTCCTTTTTTTTAACTGTTTATTATAAGAAACTCTTACAATTGTTTCGATCAACAGATCATTATTAAAGAGGCAGCATTTCTACTTAAAACTGTTTCTTTGATAATGATTGAAACAATTGTAAGAGTTTCTTATAATAAACAGTTGAAACAAAACGAATTTTTCGTCGTTATTTTATTTATCACATGATTTTTATTAGGGAACCATGTGACTACTTGAAAGTATATTTTTTCTTGGCATGTTACAATAATGTAATGTGTTGTGTATGTATAAATTTCATATGAATAATCATAAGTAGGTAAACCTATTCCATTATGTACCTACTTGAGTTTTGACCATGAAAACTGTTGTAGGCTAACGAGATATCTATGCGGCAAAATGCCTTTCATTGCCTAATATTGATCTTTCTATCAAATTACAATTACTTATACTTGTTTCTTATGTTTTATTTTCTAGCTGAATATAAAGAATTACAGTTTACAAAACAATAACCTGTCTCAAACCAAACAGTAGCAGTAAGCTGTAAATTTATTAAGATCCATACGATATAGCTATCAATGAAAAATGAAAATACCCAGTAAATGATAACTTCAGTCGGATTTAAGGATTAAAAAATCACAGTCACTAAATATTCACGTAACTACTTAGTAAATACAACAAGGATGATTTAAAATCCTTCTTCAACGTTTTATCAATTAATATTATATGTAATAAATTGTTTCATTTTTCCCAGTATCTACTACCGAGATTGAATTAAATCTAAATACTGGTTTTATTTGCTTTTATAGGTGTGAAGTTTCTATTTTTACTAAATATCACAAATAGAAAACAATACAGTAACTCATCCTGCACCAACACTTAAATTATTAGCAGAAATTATTATGAAACATTTGGTGAAAACATTGAGATATTTAATAACTATAATTTTCCGACCACTTTTTGATTTCATAGTATCTGGCCTCCTCAGAATTACCACATCATGAATGAATTTTGAGAAATCCTACCTTCAAGTTCTAAAAAGTTCATTTTTTGATACTTTTTGTGAAATAAGAGGCAAAAACAAGCACCGAAGTATCTCCTGTCATTGAATTAGAGTCTGACCTTATAACTGCCTCAGAATATTATATATTTTGATATATCTTAATTTAAAAATTCGAATAATGGCGGGTTGAAAGCAAAAAACACAAACACTGTAATTTTCGATATATTCTTCAAAGGTGAAAAGTGAAAAGTACTGATGACAAAGTTAAAACAATTTTTTGAAAATCGGCTTTACGGGCAGCGGGCTCTAATCCAGATATGCTATACGAGACTCTTTTTGGGTACGCTTTTATTTATATATATATAGTATATAAAGCAATCTTAACAGTTCATACACCACCTTCTTGTAAAATTTACATCAATTGAAAAACAAATTGTCTATCAATTAATTAAACTGTCAGTTTTTAATGATTTGATCTTATAATACATTCATTGTTAACTATTTTAATTTTTAATTTAATTTAATAGCTGTCTTACAAAATCTGTATGTTTCTGTATGAAAGAAAAAAATGAAAGCTTTTCGTGGCCAGCTTCCTTGAATGGTACCTATAATTGGTAAATTTCGTTAAACAAAACAATTGAAATAATAATAAATACAGTTATCGTTTAAATTTCTTATTACGGTACTTTATTGGTTGTTTGTTTATTTCTTTCTTGTTTTTTTTGTTGATTACGTAACCATGCCGAGACACCGGTCTAGCTGACTTAATTAAAATGTTTCCTTGCAACAAGGTGAAACAGAATCTATGAAATAAGTCACCGAACGCTATATCTATTCATGTACTACATATCTCGTTACCAGCAAACAGCAATTATAAATGCTACTTTAATTATATATATAATTGCAACTATTTTTACGTATAAATATATATGAGGGTTATATTAAAATTACCTACCACAATGATATTCGTAAGAGATTCAAAACTAACAATAATTTAGGTAATATCATAAAAAACAACAAAGATAAAACAGAAAAGTCATTGAAATCAGGAGTGTACTTATCGAAATGGGGGGATTGTAATTAAGGATACGTGGTACAAACAGGCAGGACTTTTAAAGATAGAATCAGAGAACACATTACAAGTTTTAAAAACAAGAATTCAAAATCTGCTAGAGTTTAAACACAATTTTTTAATTTAAAAATTCTCCATTTATAAAAGAAAAGCAAAAAATTAAATCTATTAGAAAAAATAGCAATTAACAAATTAAATGAAAAAGGTTTAGCCTTAAACGATCAACTGGAAGTTTGCCACTCCCCTCTTCTAAATATTTAGATGTACTATCTTATTGTAAAATATCCCTCCACCTACCCTTATTTTGTAATTTGGTATATAAGACGCTATATGTTTATAATTAGTTTATTAATCTTCACCTAAAGAAGACTCCGTGAGTTGAAATAATTATTGTGTGTTAACAACTAAAAACGTGTTTTATTTTATATTCGTAAGATTCCTGTGAATTAAAATGTAGTAACATTATTGTGGTACAGTGAATGTATTTTCACGGCTTCCAGAAGTTTCTGACATTTGTTTTCTTCAATTTCAAAATCATTATTATTTTAATTTTAATAAAATTACACTGTTAACTTCTATACTAATAAACGATTACTATTATGAAATACACAGAACATGGAAGAAATTTCACTGGAAAACATTACTTTCCATACAACCCTCGTATATTTAATACTTATCAATTGAGTTGACAGGTTTTCTTTCTCTATGAAAATTATTGTAGCTAATTGTTACTGGTAAGTACCATAAGAGAGAGAAATTTGATTAGCAGGAAATCCACAGGTCTGTTAGTTCTTTTTATTTGACTTCCTAATTGCATTGTTTTCTCTTACAGTGCAAAAGAAAACGAAAATCAGTTTACACAATTTATTACTAGTGTCATTACATTGGGAACTTTCCTTGTTAGGCCTATAAATGTAGAAAGTGGTTAAGATGAAAATCGTCACGGTGATTTTTTTTCAGCTTACTAGATTTTTGAAAGCTAGACACGAGCTAAGAAGATTTAATTGATATAATTTAACAGTTAAATGATACGAAATAGAAATGTTAAACATTAGACAAGTTAACAATTTGTGGTTACAAATTACAATTCAATAATGAAAAATACGAACAATTCTGTTTATAAAAATGAACAAAAAGAAGATTAATAAATTCTCTAAATGATAATAACAGAAAATTGTTGTTATAAATACACATTCAGTGTAGAATTGGTACTGGTTTCGTCTGTATTTAGAAATTTATTTTAATAATAAATAATGAATTGACAAACTTAAAAGTTGTAACAGTAATAAAAAATTATTATTATTAATTGTCAATTTTCGGGCTTATTGACCATCGTTATGAGTTTTTAATCCTCGACGTTTCGGCTACCTACCTACCACCCTCGGAAAAAGAACTCCCGAAGATGTCGTCCACCCGTGATGACGAAACGTTGAGGATTAAAAACCCAGAACGACGGCAAAAAAAAAAACAAAATTGACAACAATATTAACGAAAACCGCAAAAGCTTGAATCAGTAATATTAGTAATAAAAAATGTTAATAATTGTATTAAATAATTTTTTACTAACAAATTAAAATTCAAAACAAGCACTTGGTTTTTGTAGTTTCACAATGAATTTATTTAAAACTGGTTAAACCATTTTTAAACAGTATGTTGTAGTATAGACACCAAGGGCTTTTACTCAATTTTTATTTTTTATTTTTCAACATGTTTCAGCGAGTGCCAAGCGATTCAACTATCAATATTAAATATATTTTTACCAAAACAAAATAAATCGTGTCTTTTTAATGCACTTTTTGATGAATACTGTTTACGCAAAACAAAAAATATTATTTATTTACCAGAATGAATGACAACGTGACTAATATTATTATTTAGAAAAATCGAACAACACGTCCAAAAATAAAAGAATATTTTATAACAATTTTATTTTTAAAATGAACTTTAATAAACCTTAGTGGTTTCGGGTTAATGATCAGTAGTTACTTATAAAATAGTTAAATCCCAACGGGGTCAGGCAATTAAAAATATATTAAACAATTGTTTTCTCAGACGACTTGTTCTTTGTCGAAAACAAAAATCCAACAAGAATCTTCTAGTAAAACTTTTTAGAAAATTATATAGGTAAATATTGGAATTCTCTAGCATAGTCACAACACTGATGTTACTTAATTATTTTGTACTTTATTCTTTAAATTAATAATAAAATTGTAATTGTACAAAATCTTCCGATTAATTTTGGATTTTTTTCAAATAAAACACTGGGAAACATCCGAATGCTTCGAAAGAGTATAAAAGAAGGAATCGAATGACAGAAAAATATGAAAAAATGAAGTTATTGTTTTTTTTTAACGCCCTATATAAATTATAAAGCATAATTTTGGTATAACGTTAGCCTTAATACTTCACTATAACAAGTAAAAATTTCAGCATTCTAGGTCAAGTTTTTATGCAAGTTATGTTTTTTTATAGTTTGGGTTACAGTAGTGCTCTTTTTGTATAAATTAAATTACCTCTGAAACTATTCATTGTCGGCATACAAGTTAGTTATCAAAGTTACCATAAAATTGTATGCTTAATACGAAAGCGTTGTAAAAAAATTACTATCCATTTAAAAAAAACAAAGTTGACATAAACATCCGTATAACCACAAGTGGCAGACAGTTGAAGTTATTTTATGTAAAAAGATAATCCTTGGTAACCCCTACTACCACATTCTAGTAAATTATAAGTAAATTAAAGAAATCAGACTTTGATTTAAAAACTTCTACGGCAATTATTTGTAGCAAAATTTAAAATAGAATAAAATATAGAATCAATAGATATTAGAAGAAGAAAGAAACATCTGCAAAACGAAATGGGATTTCCTTTGAAATTACTATTTTGAAACGGAACTTTGGTGTAAGACTTCTTCAAGGTAGATTGCAGGTTAATAGTTATTTGTACAGTAATCGAGATCATATTAACCTTCAATATACCCTGAAAAAACTTTAAATCAAAAGTGAAACGTCAGTGTTGTTTGCAATATTAATTTTTTTTTTTTAATATACATTTACTCTACAATTATTTCGGCCTATCAAACCTAAAGACTCTTTAAAGAAGCTTGATAGGCCGAAACCATTGCAGAGAAAATGGAAATAACTTAAGTAAACGTGTAACACTTGTGGCACTTTATTGTTGATAAAAACTGGTATCATATACCTTCCAATATTCTTGCATTAACAGTTAATTGTATCGAGGCATCTAGTACGCAAACGCATAATTATTTTAATTTTATACATGTTTCTTTTCGTTGAATAATTATAGTATTTTAAAGTTTTGATATTTAATTATTTAAATAAAAGTTTAGCTACACTTATATTCATTGATTTTATCTCAGTTTTGATTAGGTAGGTAATATATAATACCCAGGAAATTCCATGTTTTTAGACACTATGAAAGATTGTAGTAAAATTTATGTTATTGTTTATCGTTTTTTGTTTTTACCCTTAATTGGCTTTTATTTATACAAGAATTTTGTTTGATTCCAATCTAATAAAAAATTAGGTAAGTATCTACCTCTTGTGTAAGAGAAAGTTTATTATCATATTATTAATATTTGGTAGGTATGCACATGAAATTATGATCAAGGTCACTTTTTCTCTAATTGTGTACTGAATCAATTGTTTCAAGCTGATTGCTTTGATACTATTTAATTTTAAAAAACAAACCATAACTGAAATGACCTTAAATAAAATGCATTTTCACACTTCGATTTCTGTAAATAAATATAAATTTGAAAGTTTCAAAAATTTGGAATTTGTTTGCTAATGTAGACGATAATGAATATATAAAATATTGATTGATATATAGATTTCATATGTCTACCAAGTTGATCTAAAGATCAAAATCGCGATCCACGTCTGGTAGCTTCGATAAATTACTTGACCAGGAACCTATTTTTGTTCTTATTAATATAAGTATTTAATACTAGTTCTTGTTGATTTTAACAGTATTAATACACACTATTTAAATTTGTTCGGTTTCACTTTTATAGACTTTATTTCTCAAAAATATTGTTTCGGCCAATCGGCCATTTGCAAGAGAGAGTACAAAGATTACTAAATTTTAAAATATCTAACATTAAATTATAATACTTTAAGGGTCAATGGTGGGGTAGGTTACAATTTATGGAGGATGAGCGGGGGTTGTAGGTATAGAGCTCTTTCTGGTTCTTTACTATATTCATATTTTTATAAATGGCTTTTTGAATATCTAGGTTTTCTAATAGCGATAATTTCCTACTTTTTTCTATATTCCTAAGTAAAATTTTTGTTTAATTTATATTAATCTATTGCTAACAAAACATGCCGTCTTTAATTGTTGGATACATAGATTATGTAATATCCCACTGTCCCCAGAAGAATTCAACAAAGAATTTGATTTTATAAAATATATAGCTTCAAAAAATGGTTATACACACAAATTAATAAATAAGATTTTGAATAAAAATCTTAAAAAGAAGAAAATCATATAACGATAATAGTAACAACGATACTCAGAATAATAAATTTGCAAGCATTCGTTTTATTGATAAATTAAGCGCGAAAGTTAAATATAAAAGACAAAAATATTCTGAAAATAAAATTATTGAAACAAATAACTTCAACCTAGCCTCAGTATGAATTAATGATAAAGAAACTACAAACCTTCTGGAGAAAAGTGGGATTCATCAAGTGTTCTGTGATACCTGCGATGCAACTTACATAGGTCAAAGTGGCCGTTCTATTAAAAAACGTATCCATGAACATATATATTCTATAAACAAAAAAGACTGCAAAACAGATATAACAGAACACTGCACATTGAATAACCATAATATTAATATAAATCAAACAAAATTTTTACATAGGAATATAAAAAAAAGTAGGAAATTATCGCTATTGGAAAACCTAGACATTCATAAAAATATCAATTTAGTAAATTGTAACCTATCCCACCATTTACCCTTAAAGTATTATAATTTAGTGCTAGATATTTTAAAATTTAGTAATCTTTGTACTCTCTCTTGAGAATGGCCGATTGGCCGAAGCAATATTGTTGAGAAATACAGTATTTAAAAGTGAAACCCTCCAGTGTTTAATTTAATTTCATACTTATTTGTATTAATAAACAACAGCAATTAATGTCCAGTGAAACAATATGAAATAATATGGTGCATACTATCTGATAATTTTGTGGTTTTTTAAAAATTGCAGTCCCTATATTATAGGACTTATAAACTATTTTGCGGGCCTCTTTATCGACCACGATTTCCTATAAATTTTATCAGTTATTGCTAAACAAATTTTACTATCGCTAACAAAAACACACAATAACACTCACTTTTGTTCAGGTTTTGTTTCACAGAATTTTTTGAAGTGCATGAGTTTATTATCAGAAACTTCATAATTTTCATTCGGTACCTATTTTAATTAAATAAAAACAAACGCAGTGACAATACCACAGTGATGAATTTATTCTACCTGTTTTCAATCATATTTTAGCTGGTCAGAATTGATAATGAGATACTCTGAGAGAAAGGGATTTTACAATCAAGAAAAAATGCTTGGCACAAACCATTTCCTGCTCGAATACTTTTCTCTTATAACAAAAATCGTAAATCACGAACATAATTGATAATTAGAACGTTAAAATATTTAAAGTAGTAATAATAATTGATCAATCAAATATTTTCTTGTAAACTAGTAACATCTTTTTCTTGTAAATAATTGCAATGACATAAAAACGTATAAATTCAACATTAGCTATGAACTATATAAATTTTACAATATTTAATTTAATTAGATAAGAATAAGTAAAACAATAATTGACTTTTTTGGTCAGGTATTTATCAAGACCACCAAATGTGGATAGCAATTTCGAATATATTGGTTCTCATCACACCGACGAAACCAAAGTTGTCCCATAAAAGGAGGTTGATATAATATTAGCTTATTGCCAGGATATCGCCATCTACTGATATTTACTGCTAACCTTATTATACATTCATATGTTTGACAAAGACTTACAAAGGCTTGGTTCGCAGTTATTTCAATAAATAAAACAGTTGATTTCAAAATCCAATTTTATTTTTCTTTATATAATTGTTTTGTATTGTGAAAACGAATAACCCCATGTTTTGATATGAATTTTTCACATACATATTTATTTACTTCAAAAGTAATCATTATCATAATATTTAACTTTTAATAAATATTATTTTCTCAGAGTACCATTTTTAACAGGTGGAAAGAATTTATTAAAATTTGTAAAAAGTAATAACAATGCTGATTCAAGACATATTATTAAATAAAACGATAAAGGCTAAATAGAAATTAGTTTTTTGTTGTAATCCTGATAGAATAAATCAGAAACTCAAATAAATATGGTGTTTTTTTTGTAACAATAATTTTAAAATTCCCATACAATCTTACACTCCTTTTTCACAAATTTATTAGGGATTGAATTTCAAAAAGTCCTTTCCTCTTCTTCATGATGAGTTAGTTACTCATTGTCTGAGTTTTTATACACCCACTTACCTATATAAATAACATATTTTCGTTTTTTTTTTTTCTAAATTGAAAGTAATAAATTCATGGAATACTCAACTAACTTCGCAATAAAAGTTTAAAAATTGTAACAACCTAATAACTATACGTATTGTTAGAAACCTTGTCGTTTTCTACATCGTTTACTTGGATAATTCCTTTTGTTTTTAAGTTTAATTTAAGGTGGGTAACAAGAAAATACCTGATTTTAAATAACTATATACATATAAATAAGTACATATCAATTTGATGTAATAACTGATGCTAGCATTCTTCTAATCCGTTTCTTAATTATACCTGTGTATGGGTTACCAATTCAGAGAAATTATTATTAATACATTTCAGTACATTCCAATTTTTTATGCACTAATTACCATATGTTTTCTATTTCTATATATTGTTTTTTTATAGGCTTGGAACAACTTACAGATACGTATTGTACGTCATACGATAAACAATAACATAAATTTTACTACAATCTTTCATAAAGTGTCTAAAAACATGGAATTTCCTGGGTATTATATATTACCTACCTAATCAAAACTGAGATAAAATCAATGAATATTAAGTGTAGCTGTACATTTACTAAAATAATTAAACCTCAAAACTTTAAAATACTGCAATTAGTCAACGAAAAGAAACATGTATTAAATTAAAATAATCATGCGTTTGCTTACTATAGCCCCTATACAATTAATTGTTAATGCGAGAATATTGGAAGATATATGGTATCAGTTTTTATCAACAATAAATTGCCACAAGTGTTAACGTTTACTTAAGTTATTTAGATTCATTTTATGACATTGTCTAACTTTTAAGTATCATTTTATCATCAGGTAATTTATTTTTTAATTTAGTATTTCTTCTGAAGTAAAATCTTTTTATTGTCAAGATCTTATTGTAGAAGTCAACGCTAAAATGAGTGAAAAAAAACACTTCTTCATAACAACCAGAACTAGCGTTTCGTTTTCTAGTATAAAAGTTTTTCAAATTGGATTGGATCAGTAGAATGCAATCTACTTTGAAAGATGTATATTAAAATACCAAACGTGGGTATTGGGGGCTATAATAACGTATATTTTGTCCCCCATTTTAGCATTGATTTATACAATTATATATTACTGACAATTAGTGGTCTAAATAAATAAGTTTAATAGGTCTTTCCACCGGAAAAGTTTGATATGATTTTCTCTATCAAGCTTCTTTAAAGAGTCTTTAGGTTTGATAAGCCGAAATAATTGTAGAGTAAATTTATATTAAAATCAAGATTTAAATGCAGTTGTGTTTTTCTATTTATTTATTTAATTATATTTCGATTTAAAACCAATTATTATTAACAAGGATATCTATTGAACATCCTGTATAATAATAGTTTTTGATTTTCCGGTTTATTCATTGTGTTTTTTTTTTTTATTTAAATTAATAAAACGTATACACTAAATATATTTTCATCTGCAAAAATTCTCCAACATATTTATAACGTTCTGATAAATAAACACGAGAAGGTTAAAAGACAAGTTTTAGTGATGATTTTATCTTTTTATTTTCGATTAGAAAAAAAAAACTTAAGATACTCATATCTTGTTGACGTCAGTATACACGAACAGAAACATTATTAGTCTGTTTATTACTAGTCTATGATTTGCTCATTTTGTTGGTTAAATCCAATCTTTTTATAAAAGTATTTCAAACAAAAATAGATATTCGCTAATCATTTTTAGATTTTCATACAAAAACAAATAGAAAGGAACCCTTACGAGCTTCCCTGTTCAACCGTTCGTAATATATGTGTTTATATTGATTGCGAATGGGGTTCAAAATACGACAGGGTTTTACCTTTTGGCTTTGAATTAACATATATACCTACCCTTACTTTCTTATTTATGACCAAAACGTATTTTTGTAGGCCAAAATAAAATTGTACTATTTATTTAAAATGGAATAGGAAAAAACCAAACAGATAAAAGTGTAAAAGAAAAACTTACTTCGTAGCTCTGAACCACGACAAGAGGCTTGAATTTCGATCCACACTGCATCATCGCTTTTCCTTTCCTTTTTCGCAATAAAAACACAATAACAATAATAAAATTGTTCACACACGTGTACGTATAGAATAAGAATACTTCTGATATGTGCACTTAACAGGCAACGTAATTACGTGTTACGGTGTATAAAATTCATCTGCTCATTACCATAGCCTAGCATCATTATGTAATTTTTGTTTTCGTGCTAAACAAAACAACAATATGAAGAAGAAGTCACACACAGTTGGTTAGTTAGTTAGTTACCTGTTTGTTGCAATGAATAAACTACAATCACGAAACAATATTTAAAATTTTAAATTATTAAAGGTAATATAACTTCTTTCGAGAAAACTAATAAATAATGCGCTTATTGTTAATGTAATGTAGATGTATTAATAAATAATTATTAGGTGTTCTGTCGCGTGTTTACCGGTTAGACTTTTGTTTTACAATTGTTTGTTTGTACGACACAACCTTTGCTTCTACAGTACTTGTTTCGAATGCTGCATATTATTGTGTAGTCATTTGTTCAGTACACTTGTTAGCACGTGCTCACTAGTAATTGCACAAACGTCACGTCCAACGTTGTTTAGGTAACGACAGGTAACTAGCGTGCTCAGTACCTGTGCTCCATAATAATATAAAATGATTAAAAGCAACACTAACGATAATCTTGTTGGAGTGGGTGGTGGTGGTAATCTGGTGACAGACATTTTTCTCTATCTCTCTCTCTCTCTCTTTCTCTAATTTAGAAACGTTCGTTGTTTCTCTCTTAGTAAATAGATAAATAGAAAGCGCTGAAGTTTTGAATTAATAGATTCACACGGTCGTACACAGGTGTAATAAGAAGAAGATGCCGCCGTTATTTAATAAGAAACAACAAATAAGTCATTGAATATGTATACGTACAGGGAAAGCTCAATATGTTGCAGTGAAAAATAAGTAATTTTAACCCTTCAATTGTCGATAATATTTTGAAAAAGATGAAAAATAATTTAACCATGAAACAGCTTTACGCCGGCCATTCAAAAACCACTGGTTATTATACCTTAATTAATCACTGTGGTAAATTAAGTCACAAAATATGTACGTCTCTAAATAAATTAGATATTAAAACTGTTTCAGTCAATAAATGTAATCTTGGTAAATTGTTAGTTAATAATAAGGATAAAATTTCTAATTCTAAGAAAAGTGGAATTTACAAAATTAGTTGTAATGAATGCGATGCATTCTATATAGGACAGACGAGGAGGAATATAGGCATCAGGGAAAAAGAGCATATAAAAAACATAAAAGACGGTAAAAAGTGCACAGGTATGAGCACTCATTGCATAGACAATCAACATAATATAGATACAGAGAAAACAGAATTATTACATCATGAGAACAAAGGGAGAAGATTAAATTTACTAGAACACCTAGAAATAAAAAGAGCATTGTTAAAAAATTGTAACATCACTAATGATCAGCTAGAATTTAAAGAAACTTTTGTCATAAACCAATATTTAGGAATCACTTATAATAATCGCACACATACGTATTAATCTGTAGACTTGTTTATATATATATATATAAGACCTACTTCCAATTGTCATCTTTAGTAACACATTACTCTTGAGAAAGGGCTAATCACCCGAAACATATGTAGAGTTTATACAATAAAATTTTGAAACATTTAAAAGCAGTTCTCTGGTATTTTTTCATTAAGTAATTATAAATGTTACTGTACGCATTTCAAAGGAGTTTAGGGACTTACTTTTAAGTAAGTTTTAAGAACTGTTCCAAGATTCTGTAGAATATTGTTTCATTTGATATTCTAAAAAAAGACAGTTTTTGGTGTATAAAAAGTAATCCAAATCATGACTAAGTCCCGTTTCATCACATGAGACGTGGTTTAGTGGCTTAGATGATTGGTTAAGGTAGGTACAGACTTGCAACATCGCCCAGTCGCGAACCCCGTCGCGAACTTCATAGCGTGAATATACCCCGTAAATTTACTCCGCCTCGTATCAAGACTGTGCAATTATTGCGTTCTACTTATTTAGGGATTCTCTATTTAGTTTTGAGAAAGCATTCTGCAAGTATGGAAGTGGCGACAGCAGCTTATATTTATTTGCACTATTCCATAACGAAGGAAAATAGAAAACGAAGAAAAAGAAGGTGGTGGCAAACTAATATCTATACTTCAAGAGCGAAATATGACGGTGAAGCTTTACTAGCTAATTTGAAGTTTCAAACAGTCAGTGGTCAATACAAAATTTTTACAAGAATGACACCTACAGATTTTGAATAACTGATAAATTTGATAGGACCAGTAATAGGCAAACAAGATACAAAACTAAGAAAAGCTATCTCAGTACAGGAACGTCTGGCCGTAACGATGCGTTTCATGGTGACAGGAGATTCATAGAGTAGCATTCAGTACTTATTCAAAGTATCAAAAGAAGCTATCAGCGGTATAGTTCCCGAAGTTTGCACAGCTTTAACTCAAGCACTGACAGGATACATAATAAACTGTAACGTTTCCCCTTCTATCCACTCCATGTTTACTCTTAAAAAGTACTCGAATAACTGAAGTCTACTAGTAGGTTCTTTTGCTGGTGCTTTTGAAGAGTGCGTTATGCCCTACCCTCCGGCTTTGCACTGAAGTGTAGGACGGAGGTACTGTCCGCACACCAGTACGAGTAACTGGTAGGAATTAAACACCCAAAAAAGCTTTTAAAAAAACGCCCAAAGTTCTCTGTTGTGCATTCCTGTGCAGTTATCATTATTATCTAATATTTCTGGGTTAGAACATAAAGTAAAATTAGTGGAAATTGTTATACAGGACTTAAGCAAATTAATTATAACTGTCTTTTGGTTTGTTTGTATGAAATAGCATTATCTTAATTATACTTACCTAATACTGTTAGTAGAGAAGTGATAAGATATGAATTTTAACAATTATAGGATGATTCATGTAACATTAAAAATCGCAAAGGTATAACAATATACCTATGGTAACAGTATGAAAAGATTGTATGTAGACCAATTTTATTTAAAGACATACGGCAGGTATCTTTCATACTGACTCATATTGCAACAGGTAAACAAGCTGCAACGTACGTTATTCAGTATAATAAATAATATCGGACGAAACTTATAGAGTACATTCGTTTGTTGTTATATGCGATTATTTTTTATATATAGAAACAAAAAGTTACTATCACATTATCATATAAACACGGAGACAGTATTTAATACTATATAAGTGATCCTGAAATAACAAATAATTGTGGTTCGCCTTTCTCGTTCTAACGCGGCCTGATTAGCTGTCCCTACCCTAGCCTTATCTCTTTCTACCAATTAGGACGCGTTCAGGTCGCGTTAGAGTGAGAAAGTCGAACCACAATTATTTCCTATTTCAGGATCACTGCTCCTACAATACTATAAATGCTGTCTTTATGTTTTTGTGCTCTAAAGTGTAACCTAGAAGCAACGATCTAAACGTTTCATTTCATGGATATTGTTTGCACTATCTCTCTTGTCCTTTTACAGAGTTAGAATAGCAATTGGTAGAAGAGGTGGATGTAAGTTTTTATAGTTGCCAAAAATGCCCAGTACGTACACATAGTCTGTCAAATTCCCTTCAACCAAGATACTCAGGGATCAAGGCGAAAGAAATTTGGAAAGACCAGGGTCACTTTCACCAGGTTCGATCAGATTATCCGATAAAAATACAAGGAATGGTCATGAACCGAAAATAATGTTAGGAAAGTAAACTTTCGACGGTACATTTGTTGTGAAAATTAAGAAATAACTCAACAATGTTATATCATTTCCAAGAGTTCTTAAATTACTAAATTACAAAAGTGTGCAGTACTACTTAGTTCTAATTGGTTGTTCATTAGAGGTTCAGAATTTTTTATTATTTTATTGATTTCTAGCCATTCGGAAAGTGACATTTTCTATCATTTACTTATATTGTTGTAAAGAATCTTTATGTTGTCCAAATTTATATTATGCTTTATATATATATATATGTATATATACAATGTTCTGTAAAACCTGTTTTTCTAAATTTTTTATTTATGCAACTGATGTGTTCGGAAATCCTCGTTGTAATAGCTCTGTCCGTTTGTCCAATATAATTACCGTTACAACTGTCACAAAAGATTTTATAAATGCCATTTCTTTTTAAGTTGTCTAATCTAGGTTTTATATTAACTATTAGGTTTTTGAGATTTATTTTATTGCTTTATATGGTCGAAATATTGAGTTTTTTTAAATGAATTTCGGTATTTAAAGCTTATATTCGGAATTAAATTGATGGAACAGAAAGTATTAAGTGGTGAAAGGCTGTTATTATAACTTAATAGTTAATACAAAACCTAAATTAGACAACTTAAAAAAAAAGGTATTTAAAAAATCTTTTGTGACAGTTGTAACGCTAATTACATTGGACAAGCGGGCAGAGATATTACAACAAGGTTTTCCGAACACACCAGTTGCATAAATAAAAAATTTAGAAAAACAGGTTCTGCAGAACATTCTATAGGTCTAATGCATAATATAAATTTGGACAACATAAAGATTCTTTACAACAATATAAGTAAATGATAGAAAATGTCACTTTCCGAATGGCTAGAAATCAATAAGCTAATAAAAAATTCTGAACCTCTAATGAACAACCAATTAGAACTAAGTAGTATTACCTTCCCTCTTATTTTAGATAAGCTATAAATATATTATTTGCACACTTTTGTAATTGAGTAATTTAAGGACTCTTGGAAATTATCTTGTAAGATCGAAACAATTGTTGGCTAGACAACAACAAACAGGTGAAATTTATCCAAATTACTGTGTTTTATTTCTTAACGTTAGGAAAGGATTTTGACCAGATTTCCTCTGTATGTACTTTTGTACTCCACTTTGTAGTGGTAAAAGATAGGGCTAAAAAAATCCATGCGGAGTTCTACATTCATCTGTCTATGTTGATAGTTGATGAGAATTGACTGAATGTGGTGTTTTTCTCCCTTTTGTTTCTAATTTCCAGATATTACATGACCCTGTATAATCGACTTAAATGTTTAATTAAGTTGCTTCGATTCTGTTTTAAAATAACAAAGGGGAACATGTAATAACCAATTGTAAACTTTTTAATAGAACAATAAAAAGGTAATTGGATAGTTTTTATAACAAAATATAGGTAATGCAAATGTAAACACAATTATTTTTTAAGCTTTCCATAACTATCGGAACACATCTACATTACATGTCGAAAATGTAAAACGCATTTTATTATAGTAATAGAAGTATTTTATTAATTTGCTGTATTGTATTCGTCGTTTTATTTGCAATCTGGAAATTTTCTGGAGATCTAATCAAATTAACTATACAAATTATATTGACGGGAATTTTGTTTTTTTTTATACCAAAGTTGTTAGACATTCATTTCAAATGTAAATTGTTGATAAAAGGTAATAAAAATTTATGCTCAACAATTATAATCCTGATTGATACAAATAGAAAATAAGCTCGATGTTGTATTCGTTATTTATACTTTCCCAGATGTAAATTGTTAAATACTAACTACTATAATAACTTAAGTATGCTGCGTAATTAATTTAATAACTTCAAAACTGAATGAATACAGTTATGTACAGGTGTAATTATTTTAATTCTAGTTACGCATTTTTTATTAAAATAGTTCATTATTATCTTTATAAACATTACACAATTCTATGTTTAATAATTGATCTTTCTCTGGAGTCCCAATCGTATCTGATAGACACGTATAACAGAACATAAGTTCTTGGTCGGTAATATGGTTAGTAGTAAATTTTTACAGATGGAGCTTGCCAAGTTGTCTGTAGTTATTTGTAAAACGGTATTTCAAGGTAGCAAGTGTAACAGCATGTTGATGAGAACTAGTTAGTTCGAAATCATGATCCACATCTAATGGTTTCGATAATAGAACACTAACCAAGGACTTATATTCTATTAAAAGTGTTATTTATTTCCTTTTCTACTATAATAATCTTTTTACACATTGTTTTATTTTTTAGTTTATTAGATATTTACTTATATCATTGTTTAATTTTGGACTGTTCTACTCACAGTGGTATAATGTAAATTAAATCAAAGTTGAGACAGTCCAAATCTAGATTTTTTCTCCTTGAGGATTTCTCTAAGCTCTTTGCATTAATTATAATATCTATAATTAAATGTTGCATTCTATTGTTTAACTTATCTAGAATCGCAATGACGAAAAACTTTCCATTATTAAGTGTATATAGCGAACAAATTGCAACAAAAAATAACTAATTAACAAAGTCGAATGAGCACAAAGATGGGAGTTTCATTTTATCAGGATATTTACAACGCTGATTAATAATAATAATCAATGAATATTATGTTTGTTCGACAGGAAATGAACAAAACAAAATAAAACGTACAAACGTGAGATAATGAATGCTAGCTGGGTTAAGAATGTATCTAAGGCTTAAACAAATCTATATAACTGTAAATTTGCAGTAGATACACCGATTTATTTGCAATTAACGCAGGTGTACAATAATTAATTAAAATCGCAATCAAGAACTTGTTTACGAAGTTGAACAACTTAAATCGTTCAAAATCAAAAAAGGCAAGGTGAGGTAATCGTTTACGCATTTACTATTTGAGGAGTTTTTCAAAATTCTATTTATTTAAATCTATCCTTTGGTATTTTAGCTTCCTTAGAGAGCTCCCAATTGTGGATCACACTTCTATATTGCAAAGCTTTTTAATTTTAAAATAATTAGTGCCTAAAGTTTAGCATTCAATAGAAAAGGTTTGAAGAAAAACTTTTCTTGAAATTTCAATTACAAGTTCAATTAGAATAACAAAAATTTAAAAAAATAAGTGTGTTAAGGTATTACATTAAAATAATAAATAAATTTATTACAATGATAGAAGCCTTTTGATGGAGTTACTAGTTTTTATTTGTTCTGAAAAAATTCGTATAGTTATTTGCTATTTTCAAAAATACTAACTATAATTGTCTACTAATTTTTAAACGATTTTAGGTTTCTAAATTGCCATTTATGATACGTGTGACGATGTTATTTAACTTTTTAATGTGTTTGCACAACTAATTTAGTTTACTCATCCCATGTAGGTAAGTATAGTAAAGTACAGATAAAATCACATTTTGTAATTTAATGTTTGTTTTAGTTAAGGTACTTTTTATTAAAAGCGCCTGCAATGCTTATGATATGTGCCCATATTTATGAAGTATCAATTTATGTTTGGTTGTTCGTTAGAAGCAAAAATAAAACTACTTTTGGTTTCAATATTTCCAGTGTTTGCAATTACTTCCCCTTATCTGCTTTTATCAAATGGACAAGAAAACACAAAGCAATATCTCAAATAAGATACAAAAAAGGAATACTGATTGTGAAAATAAAAATTAAATTAATATACATATAAAACTAAAATAAATATGTACTGCTTCGTAAACAATTTCATTTGAATTGAAGAATTATTACAATGTACTTTATTACATTAGGAATTCTTTTAAAAGATAGAATTTCAAACCAAGAATATGCAACTTTTGTCACAGGGAACCTAAAGCCGAACATAAATATTCGGAATCTGGCACATTCATTGCTTTTTACTCAACGCTTAGTTTTCCCAAATATTACACATGTAATGTGTGTTGAATAATATTGACACATATACGTTTATTAAGTCAATTACAAAACGTTTAGTTACGTTATTATAATTTTTTAACATTAGTATCAGTTTCTTCATGGATATTAACAATTAAATATTTAATTGAATAGGCACTACTATGTTTAAACTCCATTATAACGTAGGAAATAAAACACAACTGTTTAAAAGTCTAACAATTAAAAAAAGATAATGGCCGACATCAGCAACAATACGACGACCATTAAAAAACAAAATGGGTGACTGGAACAACAATAACGTAACAATGGATGTACAAAAATGGCCGACTATAATCAACTGATTGTACGATAAATATATAATATCATTAGAGAATTATATAAATACAATGTGTATGTCTAATTATTTTTCACATTGGTTATAAAAAACCTTAAATATATTGAGAAACCTATTTAACTTTTAAATTAAATCAAATACATCAAAATCAGATGACTAATTGCTTGGCTATGATGCCACATACAGACCCATGCAGCATAACACAACCATACAAGTCGAGGGATAAGAAAAATAAAACAAGCAAAATCTATTTTCTTCACTTACCTTTGGCGATGCGGCAATATCATTCACGGTCGTCGTCCTTGCAGGCTCCACGACTTCTTCGACTTCATCAGAACCCCTGAACATTTTCTTATGGACCAACTTAAATTCATCCATAAGTTTTGTGTGGTGTGACTGCTGATTGGTACTGATCCCTTTAAGAATTTTCTTCTTTTGTAATTCTTCATCTATACTCGGCTTGTTCTTTGTTTCAGTACATTTCCTCTGTAACAAAATTACAATGTATTAAGTACATATATCAATAATTTATAATTTTAATTAATTGTCTTACCTGCATCCTCCTCTGTATCTCTAGACTTAGAGCACTAGATAAACTGGAAGAGTCACAGTTTTCAGCTGGCACTTGTTCTTTTTGGAATGGCGGACTGTTTTCGATATGTCTCCTGGTGTTATCCATCTTATGGACTTCGGCAATGACAGTCTTTGTTTCTTGATGTTGCACTGTTGGTGAAGATGTTAACCTCATATCAGCGATTTTATTCGAAATTGCTCTGGTTAGTGTTGCATTTTCGTCCATAAAATCGTTTAATTTCTTGGTGTCTTTAAAGCTTACAACCGTTGTTTTGTACGGAGGTTTCGGTTCTTCTTCCCATGCTTGTTCTTTCCATTTTTTTGACGATTTCAATTGGCACAGTCTGTCTTCTAACTCTATCGACTCTTCTTTGACTATTGAAAGTCTTTTCGAATCTGACCAGGAAGGACTCTGATCACCAGTAACGGAACTTGCAGAACTGTTGTATCCACTCGATTCCCCAGGGAACAAATCACATGGTGGAGACTTTCGGACCACAAGATCTAATTGTCGAGCAGATTTCATCAAATTTACCGCCTGAAAAGTGAATCCAATAGTATAAGTAACTAAATTAAATACTTTAACAACTGTCTACTTTTCGTATTACCTCATTGAATGGAATGTCACTGAAGTCGACATTATTACAAAAGAGAATTTGGTCTCCTGGTCGTAAACCAGCCTCTCTGGCGATTCCTCCTTCCTTTGTAAATTGTACAAATATTCCTGGTTTCCAGTCGGGACCTTTGCAAATCCTGTTTTAAATAAAATAATAGTTTAGACAGAGCAAATTATAAAATTGTTGGTACATACCCGCAACCCAGTTTGGTTCGTGGTGCCACCATGATGCTGATTCTGACGTCGTGAATCTTTTCACTTAATTGAGGGGATGACCTTGTGGATGAACTGTTTTCAGAAATGACTGTCCACGTCAGAGGGTCTGTACTTTTACTGTAATTTTTATAGAGAGAGAGTAAAAAGAAAGCCAAACTGATTTAATTTATTATCTCTCTTAATCTGTGTCTGTTTTATTTATTTACTGTAATATGCTATTCAAGAAGAATGAAATAAGTATTTTAAATATGTACTTACTCTTTTATTGGAATCATTCCAATGCCTAAAACAAACAAAAAATAATTATATAGTTAAGATTCAGGTTGAAGATAAGCTGTGGTCGAATTAAACAATTAAGTCCAGAAAACTACGTAGTTTCAACTGAAGGTATCAGGTAATTGCCGACGAAATACCTGCACTTAATCGCTCGAATCATAATTCTATTCCAGCCGTGAAAGCAACAACCCTTACAAAATAAAATATTTTTATATATTTTTGTAGAAAATTTAAATGGCGTTATGAATTTATTTATATAGGAAATTCGTATAAAAAGAAGAAGTAAGAATCGCCTCGGTGGGTAAAAGAAAATTTGTTAGAGTAAAATTTCTTCTCATGATCTTAGATTAACTTGACATAATTTATTCTGCGCTGGGATAATTGTAAAACATGATTACTAATAAATTACAAAACACAAACTGTTGTTTTACACTTTATTATTAGAAAACTCTAACAATTGTTTCGTCATTGCTATCATCATCATCAGAGAGTTGCGTAAAACTAACATAAAATTTAGAAGTGAGTACAATTTATACTAATATTCTGGTTGCTATTTATTTGGGAAACTAGTTACCTGTTTGTGATATCACTTTCAGAATAGGGCTAGTTCAAGTTTTCCGTGTTTTCGTTTGTAATATTTAATTAATGGCTTTTTATATCTCAACTTTTTCTAAATAATTAAGTTTTTGTCCTTTATTTTCTATGGGAATAATAGAGAGGCTATCATCATTTATTGAATGGTTTGATGTAATACAGTGTTGTGCTAAACCTATAGATAATTTTTTATCAGAAATAGATTTTTTGTGCTCTATTCTGAAAGTGACAAGCAACCAGTTTCCTAAATAAATAGTAACCAGAACATTAGTATAAATTGTACCCATTTTTAAATTTTAAGTTAGTTTTAAGCAACTCCCTGATGATGACAGCAATGTCGAAACAATTGTTAGAGTCTTCTAATAATAATGTGTAAAACAACAGTTTGTGTTTTGTTATTTATTATTAACTTGACATATTTGCAATTAAGAATTAAATAATTAATAAATTGCAAATTTGTACTGATATAAAAGGAATTGAGATAATTTGTTAGATTTGATTATCAGAATTAAATTTATGAAAACCAATGAACACCTACGTACCCTGTACGAACGTTAGATATTAAACACAAACATAATAGGTAGATATATGTATGTTGATGTGAATTTTTTACGGTTATTTTCATGAAAGTCAAACAGGAAGGTCAGAAATTTTCAAAGGCGTATTCTATTGTTTTAATATAATGCACATGTAGGTTGGACTGAAATCGATTTGCACATATACACAGGCACGTATGTATTGAAGATGGAATACAATATTCATTGTTATTTACAATTTATCACGAACAATGTTATCCATGTCTCAAGTTATTAAATAAGAAAATACTTATTACAGGTAAAAACTAGAAATAAAATAAAAATATGGATACTGAACAGTTTACTTATTTACTCTTGAGAATGATGGACCAGGTCGAAATAATATACTGAAATTTTAATATAAAATGTGTTAAAATAATTTTGTTTGTTTTTATATTCGAGTTTTGAGTTAAAAAGAACAACATTATAAACAAAAGCATGAGACTTAACTAACTACAGGATGTTTTCAAAAATGATTTCAGAAAAAGCAACTTGTTGTTTGATTCTCTCAGTTATGAAATACACTTTTAAATTTTGAATTTAAAATTCATCAAAACTGCTGAGTTTCTGCAAGAATTTTATATTACTTTTCATTGAATATTACGTTTCTCTTTAATAACTGATATCAACATAATGAAAATTAAGTTATTGATCGGAAATTTATCGATTACTAAATGTCTAAGAAGTTGCATCATGTTGCCATTCTCAAATATTTGCTGCTATAAAAATAAATAAAAATTTGGTATATAACAGAAGAGGTAATACGAATATTTCTAGTGAGTTGATTTAAACGATTCAATTTTATGAATGGAATCGATTATCACGATGGTTCGTGAAGCTTTTGCGCTTCGGGAGACTCTGCCACATCTCGTATTGTCTGCGATTACACAATTCACTATGACGATTTATCAGAAGGAGCTGCACCGTAAGCAGCGAACGATTCATGCGATTCTTTTTTAAGAGTCGTTTAAATGAACGATTCGTTCAATCATTGCCCTCCTCTAGTTATGTAAGAGAGAGAAGAGAGAAATTGGAAACGAAGACTTACGAGTAATCATCGATTTTCGATATCTATGTAGTTTAGAGTAGATTTTAATAAAAATAAATCACTTTTGTATTCGCGAGCGGTTAATTTAGGAACTAGAAAAATTCTAGGCTTTTGGTAGTGTTCGGTAGATGAAACATATTAATATAGATGATTTGAATTTCAATGAAAAACAATAACAACGTTTCGACACTTTTATTATAAGATTCGACGAATCGTTTCGACCGAACGGTCATTATCAAGAGTAAACAAAGTACTACTAATATTGAAAGTGTATGTTTAAAGCACGGCCCTGTACGGTGCGAACTGTGGTGAAAGACTGACGACCTTGTTTTGATAATCCTGGTAAGGCATCTTATTTTTGTTGTCCTATTTCAATAACTATATACTATCGTGTAAACGTTTTTAGATTTTCTTTTCGTATCCAATGTTATTTAACATTGTGTCGATAAAATTTTCTATCCCTAATCGTTGTTCGAGTAGCCCCGGTCCCGTGAGAACGTCGATTTTTTTCTTAGCCAACATTTCTGTTTGTACTCTGTTTTACTTACGATTGGACGTACCACCAATGAACAGTTTGCGTGATCAAAGAGTTTTTCAATTGGCGGTGTAGGTACAAACACAAGTACATATAGACTTACAGATAGTTGGTAGTACTGTTATCCCACTGTCTTAGAAAATATGACTGCATTGTTTTTCATTGTAATAAAGAAGTCCGGCGGGACGTTAATTGAGAATAAACCAAATACTTTAAGAGGTATATTTTATATATATATATATATATATATATATTACATATATATATATAAATACATATACACGAAGAGAGAGAGATGCACAACAGGTTTTAGAAAACGTTTACTTACTTCGGACTTTCAAGGTTAAGTGTGTGTGGTTCGATATAAGTTGAAGGACTTCTTTGTGGACCGCATCTTCGACGGCGAATCCATTGATGCGAAGTATCTGGTCTCCCACCTGCAAGGCAAAAAAGAAAACGGAATAAAATGACAACTTCTTTGCAACGATCTACTGCAAATAACGTTATATTAAAGTTGTTAATTCCTTGACACATGACCATATGGGTTGATTCGAATTAAACGTAGGTACAAAACAATTCTTATCAATTCTCCCTTTTTTTACCATATTATGGAGAATAAAGGCCAAAGCCAAAGCGAGAAAAAACTAATTAAATATTAAAACTTACACAAAAAGAACTTCTGAAGAAGAATATATTTTGTAGTGATTGTGTTGCAACTTACATAGGAAAAAGTGGTAGAGCTCTAACCACAAGAATTAACGAACACATCTACTCTATCAATAAAAACTCAAATAAACAGATTACTTGGAACACTGCATAGATGACAATCACGATATCGATATAGAGTCAGAAAAACAATTAAATCTCCTTGATTTAAAAATTTTCCATAACAAAAACAAACTTGGCTATAAAATTTTCCGAAAACCTACAACGACAGAGATAATAATACCAGCAAATTCATATGAATTTACAAATTCAGCTACAAAATCAAAAACCGTCTGAGCAAATTCAACATAACGACAAGAGAAATCAATAAATTCAATTTAGGCTCCTTCTTAATCAACAACAAAAGAAAATTAGATAACAATCAAAAAAGCGGTGTTTACCAACTAAAATGACAAAAGTGCGATACTTTATACATTGGACAAACTGGTCGGCCTTTAGAAGTTCGGTTTAAAGAACTCCTAGGAAGTATCAAGAATAAAAAACTTGAAACGGGTCTGACAGAACACTATCTACAAAATAACCATCAATTAAACATCGACAATTTGAAATTGCTCCATTGTCAATCTAAAAGTAGGAAATTAACCTTATTGGAGTTTTTAGAAAAAAAAGGCTTTGACAAATAACAAGAATATTGTAAATAATCAAAAAGAATTGTACATGCTAAACACCCTACTCCTTCTTAACCTATAATGTACCTATATAAGTTGTAATTTTCACATTTTAAAATTAGTATAGTTTATTATTGGAGATAATGGCTATTCAGCCGAAACAATTGTCGAGGATTATTGAAATATACCACAAGCACTATCGATACTAGTCATTGAGACCGAAGCAATATTGTCGAGTCCAAATATATTGATGAAACTATGCAAATTAGTCTTCCTTAGTGAATTTACATCATGTTTTACAATCCTTGCAACAAAGAAAGTCTTAATAGCATATGTTAAATTGACAATAAGATAGTTAATAAAAATGGTTGACTTCTTGATCGAAATTACCAGATGCGGATCGCGATTTCGATTTTATTAGATACATTTCTGACTAACTACACGTTCTTTATTAATTTGGTTAATCACGTACATTAGCTGCATTGTGGATCCACTTTGTCAAGTATGTTAGATACCTTCGTAATGTCATGCTAAACATATGAAATACCACAGCTATCAGTAAATATATAATAATACCTGTAATACGATATTAAATAAAATTGTGTTTTAATTTAAAAGGAAATCAAGTAAATCTAGATTTAATTTATTCTAATCGAATATCACAGTCAATATCCACGTGCAACAGTCTCTAAGGACAAATAACAAGCCCCAAATGATACTAACTCATACAATTATTTATAATTTACCTAAATGCTACCAGCATTTGTTTTATTTTAATAGTTCCGATCTACCTATTTCTAATTAGACCGCTTTTAGTTCTTTCTCCTAAATATGAAATTATTTACAATTATCGATCAATTCTAACATCTAAGCGTAAAAGAAACAAAATTCATATTATACTGGCCTACTTTTCTCAACATTCTAAGGAACTTCTATAAGATAATCTTGAATAAAAAGTTTCCGTGTTATTTTGAATATTAAACCAATCAACTGCTTGAGATGCACCATTGGACTTACGCATTTTTAATTCTCTATTAAATCAATTAGTTTGGACTGGTTCTATTGCATATTGATACGATCTGGACATAAAGCATGGTAAATTGATTACATGCAAACGTCTGTAGTTTTAAAATCTATAATAATCAATGGACTATCTGTAGAAGTCAACGAACGGAATTTTTTTTCACAAAAATAATCGAGGAATTTGCCAGAATACGTTAAAAACAATCAACAAAAATTAATTTGCATTGTCAGTTATTTAATAATTCCTAATGTGGTACAAGCAGGAAAGAAGTTAGTAAAGAAAAATTATGATGATGTTTAGTAATGAGAAAAGACAATACAGAAGTTTTGTGAAGAATTAAACACCAAAAGATGACAATGGGAAACGAAAGAAAAGTGGTGAAAGATAAAGTTTTCCATTAATAAAATTTAAGGTAGAAGCAACATTTCTTTTAATAAAAATATATCATCTATGTATATATATATATACATATATATATATATATATATATATATATATGTATATAGGAAAAATTACATAAACGCCCTTTGTGAAAGCTTAAACACAGAAAGGAAGAAGTAGACAATGAGATCGGTATAAACTTTGTCAATAAAAACCGTGAAATTAAAGCGGCCTTGGCAATTTACTGTCTTTTGTGCAACAGTGGGATTGTTTGGTTTTGAAGAATCCACAGTTTTTCCTACTACCTACCTACAACTTACTATTGTTGCACGATTGTTTTGCAAAATGATTTACTTAATTTGTTCCCGCCGTATTTTGTAATTGAACTCAGTGAAGCAAACCATAATAATAATAATAATAATAATAAGTACCAGTCGTATTACAATCGGAATTATTTCCTGAATCGCAATGTGTACGTATTTAAATGTATTTTAATATTCACGTTTCCTGTACCACTTTAGCAATACGGCTTCGATATAAATAAATAAATAAGTAAACAAATAAATAATGGTGTCTAACTGTTCTTTAACTAGTCGTTAAGATGACAAAAATCCAAGTGCATACACCACTGAACATGTAAAATTAATTGGAAGCGACCATTTCAAAAGATATACTGGTTTAATTAAGGGTCATTTTTTATGCAAAATACTTCAAATTCTCAGAATTATTTCATATGTTTCACGAACTCAATTTACATTTTAATATATACAAAATATTATATAAATGGTACACTATACCTATCTACATATATGCGCCTATGTATATTTTGCCCATTAGAAAACCGAAGGTCTTTGAACTTTTTATGTTTTTTTATTCCGAAGTAGCATTTCGAGAGCCATGGCTGGCCTTCAGGTATTTATCAAGTTGACTGCGTATAGATTTACATTTTGCATATTTTTATGTTCATATTATCAATCGAGATTTAATAGATGTAATGCCTTGTCATCAGGAACATGTATCGGACATCTGGAATTCGGTACTCTACCAAAAACGTCTTCAAAACTTTTTACAACCTAATACACATACCGCAAGCTCTTTTAATCTTATTTAAGGAATTATTATTTATCACTAGTTATTGCAGAAAACTAGACTAACTTGCTATTAAGTCAAATAATATACATTTCAAGTTTAATATTATAGATAATATCATAAAATTGTTACGATCGGAACAATTCGTACGTATTCGGCTGTGTCCAGATCTGCCTTGGGCAGCTTCGGACAGAAATCGAAGCACCTGCCACGCGGACGACCCAGGCTGGTTTCACGTTCAATGCAATACCTTTTTTTACTTTTTTACCTTCTCCAACGGCAACATCCACAAGTGTTTTTTTATTTTGTACAAGTCTATGACTCAGTATCTTTCTAAAGATAAAAGTTTTATATCATGTATTCGTTAAATCTCAAGCGAACTTAAAGGGTGCGGTGATAATACATGATACGTCCTGACAAACCCAATTAAAGGGTTGCAGGAATTAAATTATTGATTGATTGCTTGTAACGTCTATTAACAGTATTTACAAAATGTACTTTTGGGATCTGTCAGATGCGGGAAGAAGTTGAAAAAATAGCGAGATGAACCACAATCGGTGCAGTGTTACAATGTATGATTGTGAGGATGCGAGTACACGTGGTTTATTTGGCGGCGATTTACGCAACACTCACTTAACTTAAAGGAGAGAAGAGGCGGAAGAAATAGAAAAGGAAAGGCGCAGTAATAAGAGATTGAGATAGCTGTGGCGACAATGAAGATACAGGGTTGTAGGCAGTTGTAGGTCATAAATAGCAGGGGCTGAATATGAGGTATAAAGACAGATAATTGTGGTGAAGAGTATTACAGAATAACAAGGAAAAGATGCAGCAGTAAATTATACAATATTTTACAACTTGATGAAAATTCATTTTAATCAAAACAACAAATTAAACACATTCTTACAAAACTTTATTTAAATATCGTAACATACGTTTCGCCAAACTTTGACTTCATCAGACGAGACAGTTTTTACTACTAAATTTCTTCTATGTTTCATTTTCCTTCTTTTATAATAAATACCGAAAAAGTATACTAGAAGTTTCTATGTTCACGTATTAATACAATGATTAAAGATAAAATTTTGATGTATAACATACGGTAAAGTGATATTTTTTTATAACGGTGTTCCAATACAGTTGGTATTCACTTTTTAATCCGATTTGATTTGTTGAATTCCTCAACCTACGCAATGACTTACTCGTTGGTTTCAAATTTTCGTACAACGAGCAATAATTTCAGTGTACAGAATAGATGACAGTCACTGGATGTTAAATCTGACGAATAAGGTGGCTGTAATGATTCGGGTGATGGTTTCCCTTCTTGCTGGTCGGAAACTGAACTTCGATGTTGGGATAAGTTACTAATTTAAATCTTACTTCGTCTTGAGTGGACTGTATATTAAATAACATAATTTTAACATAACTAAAATATATTCAACATCATACATTGAGAAATAAAATTGGTTTCTATTTATTGGAGAGCGCTCTTTCACTCTCAATGTCTATCAAGACTGCCTCGAACAACCCACCTGTGGATGCACGCGCGAACAAAAAACAACTGAGTGTGGCAACAACAAACGAAAAAATCAAAGTAGCTACCCGCACTTGTCAGAAACAATTCTTTAATAATCGTACGCAAAAGAAATATTAGACAGTGGCTTAGGAAGCAATTTAAACTTTAATTCTTTGATTTTAGCCATCGCAACAAGTGATGTAAGTACTGGTGCATTATTATGGTAAAATAAGGTCTCTCTTTTGCCAGATATGGATAGTTTTCTATTCACTCCACGTGACATCATCAGTGGTGCTAGGATGGTAATATTCCACAGATAAACTTTCACTTCTCTTCTATCTTTATTTCGTCCATCTCATCTTTCCCTCCCTAACCACACCACCCACCCATTCTAACGATTCCTGAAAGGACCCTGAAGAGGACCTTACGCCCTACCCTCCGGCTTTGCATTACAAAGTAGATCGGAGATACTGCACGCTCACCAACACGAGTAGCTGGCTTCAAGGTATAACCATCGCTCAAGTTGTCACGCAGTTGCCAACGAACCTAACCGTTCATCCAACCTAGCCTAACCTAACCTAACTATTCATTTAGACCACAGCCCTTTAGCCCCAATCTGAATTCTACTAGAGATGGGTAGTCTTATAGAACACCAATACGAAATTAGATTTTTTGACCTCGTCAAAATTCATGGTAAACTATTTATGGATCCTATTAATAATCCTTAAATAACAATAAAAATCCTTAGTTCCTTAACTCTTCTAGACGATTATGTCGACGTTATTCAATAATACATATTTTCATTTTATGCCACTTGTTTCTTAGTAAAACTTTTTAACACATGATTAGCAAAATGTGCAAACTTTTTTTGCACTGTTTAACGCAAATAATATAGCTCCTTTTTAGGATATGTCTGCTTGGAACCTAACAGTAAAAACAAGTTAGGTGTTTGCATAACTAATGCAAACTGGAGACCAGTTAACTAGCAAACATTGAACATTTTGTATTATGTTTCTTATACGTGAAAGAATTTTAAGACGGGTTTTTACAACAAAAATAATTTTAGTGTAAAAACTCTCATTTTACAAATAGTTATGTATCACAAAGTCAAAAGTTGCTGCTATATTTAAGGACACATTTAAAATATAGCCTTTAATTTTTCTTGTCGTAATTTTTATAAGGCCACACCTTCAAAGCAACACCTAATATATTTAATAACTTATTCGGAAATTCTCATATCAAATATTTTTCTCATTATTAGACAATAAAATAATAAACAATTTGGAGATTATTAAAGGAATACTAATTAGTTTACAATACTAATAATTTAATCGTATAAACTGGTAAAGCTTTCAGTTAAACCGTAACATAAAAAGTAAATAGATGGACCTCTCTCATCCGAAGATACAATACTCTACAATTAGCTAACCATTTAAAAATGTGTAACACCACCCCTACGTTTCAATTACGCGCCCAAACGCGTCGGGTAGTTCGTCGCGTCACCCGACCACCCTCGTTGATTTCCGATAATACTGACCAACAACCCTTCTAACGGAGTGGGAGCATAGAGCTCGCACCACCCTTCTCGACTACCCCTTCTCTACGTAGGGGCTATTTAAGAAGATGCTTCCCCCAGAAACGACTTCCCTGAGCCGCTCTTATTTGCTCAGTCCTAGTTTCGATTTTTAGCGCGAGTGCCCACCCTTCGTATCAGAGGTCTGTATCACTGTCTTTCTAACGCCCTCCCCCAACGCTCCCGTCCTTTCCCCCCAAAACTCTGCCCTCTCCTCAATCCACTTCTCTATCCCAACCTCTCCACACCTACCCTGGGGATGTTAAAACCTTCTGGTTGATAATCCCCACTCGAAGTGGGTTTTTAGTCAGTAAGAATCTGACACTACCCCACTTCAGGGGGTGCCTATGTAAGGTTTTCCCACCTCGAATTAAATTTAAACAAAGAAAAAGAGAAAGGACAGTTGTTGGCCACTCTCCTAACAGCTCCTCTAGACTGAGCATCCTTCGTCTGCCTGGAAATTAGTAGGGACCAACGCCTACTGCACCCTTAGGGTCAGCCTTGAGTCGCGCTCGCCTCCGGCCTGTTTACGTGCGGTTGTTTACGTGTATCGGTAACCCAAGACTACTTTAGATATAGTGATACTTCTAACAAATACCGCAAGTTCTTCAAAGAACGTGTAATAAGTGTAATTAAAGGATTGAGCTAACTGATATGCACCATCAACAACAGCACCAATACGCCCAAATTGGACGGGTTGGCCCATCTCTAACAAATGCTACTTAAATTAATAAAGAACATTTACTTCTTGTACCGCGTTATCGATCTTATTAGATCCCATCAGCACGCCACAGGTAGTATCAATAAATTCAAATTCAAATATCAGTAGATGGCGACATACAACCTTTAATACGATACTGCTTATATTATATTATTCTCAAAAACGTCTAACAACTATACTGTATGACACACCCAGTATAAATGATGTGGTTATATGAACAGTTTTATATCTCTGTACATATATGCAAACGTTAGTACCGATAAAACAGCGTTAGTCGTTTTATTTTTAACGAACTAGTCCCCGGAAACATGCACATACAGTGGCCGGCATGTAAGGAGATTCAGCGACGGTCAGATTGACAGGTAGGTGGGCGGAGACTTTTAGCATAGCAATAATTGAAAAAGCCAATAAGAATATAACTGGATCGAAATGTCAACTTGTAGTTCAGCGGCGCGTATCACTGCGAGAAAAAGTACTGAACACGGAACACAAGTGAATTCATTCAACTGATTTACTTACCCTAGTGGGGTTTTAATGATGTATGCGAAGTGAACAATTAAAATTTCACTATCATTATGAACATAAGGAGAAAATCACGGTTTTAAATACCTAATTATATAAATCTAGGAATAATAGCTAATTTAAAGATTATTAGGTATGCATAGAAATAAGTTGTTGACAAACAAAATAAATTGGAATGAACAAAACTTGATAATTTGAATTATGTAGTGGATTTTACACAGGTCTATTCGATCGTCATATAACTCACCTACGTTGTTTATGGGAATCAGCTGTTGTCTGTTCGATACACTGGCTATTAACGTAATTTGGAAGGGTTGTTTATAGTTGTTAAATGAAATACAACAAATATGTGACATCCTAATTTTATTATGAATGAAATGATCAAATCCCAAGATTACTCATTTCAAACACAATTTACAAACAATCACTTCTCTACTCTATTAATTTGCAACTGTTTGCCGCTACGCTACTGAACTTTGCTGAGCAGTTATCATTCTGCCTACGGGTCGATTAACCCCGCCCTAAAGAGGCTAGACTTTGCTACTGCGCGTCCGATGATTTATGGCTTTTGAATCTCCTTAGGTGCCTGCCACTGTACATATGTATAAACTTGTTCGGGTTATTAAATACTTTAAGAGAATATCCCGTCAAAAATCAAAACCTCAAAGGTTTAGCTTATCTCCATACACACGGTGTTGTAAAAATGTTTGAAGAAAATTTATCTTTACAAATACTATTGAAAAGACCAAATGTTTAAACCAGAATAAACGTAGAAATAAATGCAGAATGATGACGTAAGTTCCTGAGTAAATGGGACTTAACGTTACAAACGATTATATTAAGCAAAAATTTGCTTTCCCATGACACATTTCCTCAATGGTTAAAATTGAATAATACATAAAATACTTGGACTTACAGAAACAGTAAATAGTTTCTTACACTAAGTTTAAAATATTGAAACTAGCTAAAAATAGATATTAAAATTTGTACATGAGAACTTAAGGTGTAGCAACGTTTACAGCTTAAACAATTAAGTCAAATAATTATTATACAGATCTCCTGAAACCGACCATTAGCGCATTCATAGAAACCAAATATGACACATTCTGTGATGTGATGTAATTTAGTCGAATTCTTAGAATAAATAAAGGCGTTTCTGTCTGGAATGTCCTTTAAACTATTTTTATTTTGACAGCTTTTAATTACTAGTCTACAAGTAATGCCCTAGGTGTTCGTTGCTATTTTTTGCTGAATCAAGTTATAAACAATTGAAAATGCAAACTATGACAAATGATAATGCGCCTTCTTTGTTGTAAGTTGAAATCGATCAAACGATACTAAAAAATGAAACATCTTGCAGCGAAGGAAACACGCACAGTCTTTTTGATTATTTCGATTATCAAAAAAATGATCCTTATTCTCTGCAAACAGAAATCGGTGAAACAATACCAAAAGCAGTGGAAACAAATGCTTTGTTGATCACCTTTCGGTAACAAAAACGTACTTGATCTCCTCGCTAATTTTAACAATTGACGAATGAGAATGTGCCCACAGAAAACAGAAATCGATTAAACAATACTAAGAGCAGATGAAAAGTGCTCTTACTTCATTTTACACCAACAGAGATCCGCTCTGCCTTAGTAATTATTTCAATTTCCAATTGCCAGAGCTCAATACATAATTGCAGGATAAATAGTTTGTAAAATTAATTTTCACAGTTAGATTCCTACTTCTACCTTTTTACGCATCTTATATTTTGCAAAGCATGTTTTCTAATTTCGTTGTTTACTTTACGATGGTAAATGATTCAATTCATTCATAAAACAGCGTCATTTTGTGCGGATTTGTTATTTACTATATTTTAACAACAGTATATAACACCTATATATACAATTGCAACACTGTTACACTTCAATTTCTTAAAATTAAACCTCACTTTATTAAAACAATAAAAAAAGTTTGTAGATAATTTGATAATGGTCAAATCCAGCATTAAAATCGTTGCAAAATTTTAAGGAATAATCAAAAGGCATTCCGCAATAACAATTAAAAAAAAAATACTTATTCTACGCGTGAAAACTGCGAACTCGACAAATTTATATTAGACACAACTCAGTGAATAATTCAATTTCATCATAACAATTTGTTGTTTCTACAATAATTTAAAAAAAAGAAAAGCAGTTTCAGCTTCCAGTTTGTTTTGTTTCACGATCGTTCATAAAACAAAAAATATATACAAACTCCTTGTGCCGTTACACAAAAAAGACAGAGATATCGCAACTAACCATAATAATGGCACCTCTGCAGACGATTTCTTCTGCTTGATGATCATTACAAGCACATTTTGTAACGGTTTAAACCGAACTATTTCACTTGGTTCACGTACGGCTATGTCAAAACAATATAGAAAATTATTAACAGACCAGACCGTCTGTTACTGGGCTCAAACTGAAATTTCTTGAATGATTTACGAGTTAAAGCTAACGGTTACTATGACAGAATGTTTCTTTTATTTAACACGTCTTTTCAATATCAATGTTAAATGAAATGTAAATAATACAGTAGTCAAATGTAGAGAAATGAGACAGACACTTATACAGAGCGTTTCTTTGACAAAGAAAAATGAAACATATTTACAAAAGTCAGTTGTAAACGGTACATAAAGTAATATATGGTCATAAAACAAAATAAAAACAAAAAATAACTAATAAAAAGTTTCAAGTTTCTCTATTGTTGTTTTCGTATCATAATAACTTTATAATTCTGATAAAAGTCAATTTATGTTGTTTATTTATTAGGTATCAACTAATTTTTGGTGAACAATTGTCAGACGTGGGTCGCAGTTTCGAACTTGTTTGTTTTCATTGCAATGCAATGCCGGAAGATAGGGTGGAAAGCGCTCTTCAGCCTCGTTTTAGGAATCGTGGGAATGGATAGTTGGTGGTTGGGGAAGAGAAAAAAGAGACGAATGAAATAAAGACAGAAGGGAAGTGAAGTAAATGGTCTTCTATGGAATATTACTACCGTAGCCTCAATGACATCGAATGCTAAGCAATGGACTAACGATTAAACCACGCCACTCAGTGAATACTGATCAATCGAAGCTGCTACTTGTTAACCGTGAGGTTAATAAACAACTACAGAGAGCGCAATAAATGCCATCTATGAAAATTTATCACTAATAAAATTCGGTATGCGTGCTTTATTACTTAGATAACTATACCGTAGATTCAATTTCAGAAGTCGATGTCCTTAATTAAAAAGGACCTTATTAAATATAATTATTCACATATGCCATTTTCTGCACTGTCCATGGTTAATTATTAGACACTCAAACTCATAAAGTTTACTTCGTTAGTTAATTGAAAAATAAACTATAAAAGTTTTATAAACTTTTCTCCAGTTTTTAATTTGATGATTAAGATTAAAATTGTGGTGGAGCATTTTATATTTCAAAGATCCTTTAGAAGCATACAAATGTCATCTTCAGGGACAACTAATGTTCATTTTCTCCAAATAATGAAACGATTTTTATCAAACCCACACATGAAAATATTCGAAGAACGTTTTGTTTCTTTTACGACGAATTCATAAAACATAAAATAATAATTTAAAAAGTGTTTAATTATTCTTTGTTTTATAGTAAGGTATTTAATTGGAATTTTTATGTGGGTTATAAACTGTAATTAAAACATTAATTACTAAATGGTACGCACATTGAATGAACTAATAAACGTCTCAAATAATTTTTAATACAACAATACCAATCACTGGTAACGGATTTAAGATTAAGATTGAATTTGTAATAATTATTCATCTGGTAAGCACCTTCATTTTATAATTCTATGCCCTATTCTTTTTTAATTTTATAATAATAAACAGCTACGTTTTCTTTTTGTTTTAAGTAATTATTTATTTCATGTTACCTTTAATCCATTCCTTTGGGCTTCTGATCCCAATTCGACATTGGACACAAAAAACCCAGTACCAAACTCCCTGCCTCCACGAATGCTAAATCCCAGATTAGGTCCATGTTTTGCTGTTAATCCTGGAGGAGGTAGAGTAGCTATATTTGGACGTACCAAACGGACAGTTCTAATCCTTGGTTGGACGCTGGTCACGCTGCCCGAAAGGGTGTCCGAACTTATGGTAGACGATGCATATTGAGATGTATAGTCCACCATGGTCAACATGGCACTGAAACAATTTATAACAGTTTAACAATTGAACTTCTGCAAAACAAGTTAAAGATTTGTTTATCAAATTTATATCCTTTAAAAAAATGAAAGAATTGTTTTCAATAATATTTAAACTATCGTAGGTGTATTCCTGGAGAAACATCTTAATAAAGAAATTCAAACAAAAATGTTTCTGCAACTCGAACCCGGCATCGTAGTGGCAAAAGCATTGGCGTGTAAAAAAATTTTCCTCATTAATTTGAGGTAATTAATTCAATAATTAATTTCGCATTGATGGAAAATTATTCAATTTTAAGAATGAAGATTCAGTTTTAAATAAATTTTCACTTATTGTACCTTATTGTGGACGAAAATGATTTTCTTAATTTTCTGTGGTTAACAAGTAATCGGTATATGAGAAACTTGCTGATTTGTTATTCAGAGTAGAACATTTTTTGTTCACGATAAAAAATTGCGGTCAGATGGTAATAAGTAAAACGATTAACGAGTAGTTGCAGAAAGTTTGGTAATAGTCGGTAACTAATAAGATAAGTAAGCGACACTACTTTCTATGGTTCAATTTCTTATACACTGGACACAAGTGACAAAATTTAAAGAAAAACGCATCGGGTGATTGTTGATAAAGTACACGAAAAACCTACGCACCAGAACGCAACTTTTGTATAACTGTTTAACAATGAATGTTGACACTAAAGTGAAATTTATTTTCCCAATAAACGCCGTACAAAAGTTAATTTGTTTCTGGCTTTTTGTAATACTTAATCGTTATTTTTAAATTGGTTCTTAAATCGTAAACTTTGGTACGTACATTCCAAAGAGCGCCTTAGAATGTAAATGAAGCTGTGCTGTCATTTTTGTTATGTGTCAATATATGTAAATATTAGATCTCATTGTGTGTTCTTTATGCTCACAAAACGGTTAAAAATTGTAGTTTTGGTAATTCTGGTCAAGATATCTCAAATTTTTGACGTATTGAGGCAATTCTGATGTCAAATTCGAACTCTACGTGGGAAATGACATATGGTCTTGTTGTTTTTTTTTCACTACAACACTATGTACCATTAACACAACTGATGACACCATCTTCAGAGAAATAATCAATAACATTACATTCTACCTTAATTAATCTTAAACTTAAAGCTGAACGGATTCTAGCTACACATTGTGACCATTAGAAACCGACACGTACTCTGTTTCTACCACGTTTCTAAATTGTTACAAACGCAATTGTAGTTTCGATTCCTCAAATCACCCACAATCTCACAAATTAGCAGCCGTGATACATAGAGACTTCGCAATGCTTCTTTCTAAAGAGAACCTGCATAAATAAATACAAACAATAAATAATATCGCTTAAACAAACAGCTTTAAAGAAACATCAATTCAAAATCTAATCAATAAAAAACAATTCAATCGAGCATATTATGGCATTTGTTCCTTTTATAAAAACTGAAATATAACTTATGCCTCTATGACATACTTAGGTAATATTTCCCAAGAGATTGCAAAAATCTTGTCATATGTCACATGATAAAACGAATTTCTTTGAAAAATATGGAATTTACAAGCTAAAATACCTTCTACATAGGTCAGACGGGTAGATCACTCAAAACCCGCTACAACGAGCATCTACGATCTTTTAGATTTGAAAATACGGATTCTAACTTCTCTAATCACATCACAATTTGTAAAAATAGTTTCCCGGAGCCGGATAAACTAGAAGTATTGCACATCATGAAAAAATGATTTAAATTAAACATACTAGAAGCAGTTAAAATTCATAAATAAATTATAAATCCAGAAAATGTTTTATTAAATAAGCAAATAAGTTTATATCGATCACCTTTATACAGCATACTGTAACAACTATCATTATTTTACCCACTCCCCGATAATTGGCTTGTATAAATAACCCTACATAACCTGCATTTATTTATTAATTCAACGTGAATATACTGAAAATGATACCTGTAGTATGGAAACAATAGTTACGTTTGTAACAATTCAATAAAGTATAGGTACGTGTCGTAAAAAATAAAAGGTGTCTGCCGTTAGCTCTTGGTGAACCATGTAGAAATAATAAATAAATAAATAAATAAATAAAAATTCTTGGAACATTGTGACCAGTTTCTAAGAATTTTTATTTATTTACTTATTATAATTGTTGAAGGACAGATTTGTTTCAATTTTTTGAAATAAACCATAGGCGTTGGTAAAGCAATATTTTCTCAAAACAACGATGCGACGTCTTCATTTTACGCACCATTATTTTCCAGGAAGAGAAGCCGCAATTATTCGAAAATTAATTGAATATTACCGATAATGCTATTTAACTATTAAACAGTTCAAGTGCTGACATACGAAGATTTATGTGCATGTATGTTTTCAAATATACATATACATTCTGCGACCGCATAAACAAAGAAATTTATTCGGTTAGGTAAACAAGCAAGTTTAACTACTTGTTGGTAGTTTACTTGCCGCCAGACTTAATACTCATACGGCTTTGGAGACAGGAAGTGAAAATCTGTAGTTTCGTTGTTATTTCCATACGACCTAAGCCTAATATGCAAATTTCCTCTTTCAAGGACTTTGAATTTGTTCTACTTTAAGCAAATCTGTAACAACAAACACAACAAAAATATTTTAATTGAAATTAAAGCATTAACATTGAAATTGTTCAAGGAATCATCATTTCAACGTTCTACGTATCCATGGTGCTAACGTATATGTAGATAGGTTTGTAAGGTAAATTTGTGGAGCTATGACCTCTCATGACACAAAACTGTGGAATTAGCTTGCTATTAAAACGTCCAATTAAAGGATGAAATTAACTAACCCGCCTACTTTCAAAGTCCAAGATTTTGACATTTAAGCGGAATTTTTAATTGAAAATCATCAACATTTTGACGTGTGAGAGTGTTTATATATACTAATAGTCGTTGTCTACAAATATAGATACGATATGGTAGTGGTTGTGCCTAAAGGTCCGCCGACGGAATTTTGTCATGATTAAACTGTAAATGGTATGCACCATCGATTGCGGTACGACCATGTTGTATAATATATTGTTCTATTAATACGTTTCCATAATAATTAAAAATCGAAATCGTTATCTAATGTAACTCAGTTTCAAAAAATTTATTTAAGTTAGAGTTATCTTTAATCCAAATTATTTAAGACACTTTTAGTACGATTGGTAAACATTCTGGGCGCAGCAAACTGATGAAATACGAGGGTGTATCAAATATAAACGAGACAAATTTTTTTTAAATCACAGAGAGATCAGTGACCTGGTAGAAGCAGATGCGAAGATGGTCCTACTACCTACTATCTACCGCAATTCCCTCGAGTCGCTTTAGTACGAAAAGAAACAATGAGCGAAACGAGCTTTTGGAGGCCAACGTTTCCACGAGAACGACGCAGTGCTCCAATGGTTACAAGAACCTCCGAAGAGGTTCTACCCTGATGGCATAAAAAAGCCCTTATTTCTAGGGCGGAAGGCAATGTAGAAAAATAGTATACGTCTCGAAATCTAATTAAATATAGTTCTAATCTTTTCCAAAACCAATCCCATTTATATTTGATACACCCTCGTACATCTAATCTCCGTCTTAATCATATAAATATTTTATATTTATTGGAACATTTGCAGGTTAATATAATGTATTACCTCGACAAATTTTTATTCTCTACATTTTACCTATGAGGTACTAACAACCAGCATTGTTAGGAAATAAAACAATCAATTATCAACTCGATATAGTTTATCAGTTATTGTCCTGGATTCTTTCTACGATTTCTTATTTATTGAACTCTGATAGGAAACTGGATTAACGCAAGTCTGCGTTATATTATTGTATCGTACTTACTTACTACACAGTTTCCTATATTAGAATTATTTCCCATCGATTTAACACTTGCATTGGTCGCAATTTTGTGGTTTGTGCTCGCATATGTGCCGGGCGTTGTTGTTAAGAAGTAAAAAGTTCTTTAGGTGTGGGCCTGTTCGGCCTGGGGCCGTTTTTAAGTAGGCCTTGATTGAGAAAGTGCATATTTTACATACATACGTGTACAGACTGGGCACACGCACTCGCTAATGTATTATGGTTAATGTTTACATTGGTTGCTGATGGCCGAAATACATATGTATGTACCTATGTACGTACTTACTCGGTTGAAGTTTATGTTTATCTCGTAAATTACGAACCGGCTGCAAAGAAAGTATATCAGAGACATTTTTGTGCCAAATTCAATAGCAATGGGTACTCTTATACGTCCAAGACACTTTAAGAGAAATATGAGAGAAAAACTGGCGGTTTTGTTAGTAGATTTTTGAAGATACAAGCGTTACTAAAGTTCCAAAATTGCTTTCTTCGATAATTAGTTAATTTGTTGGTCCTTGTACTTAAAAATACAAGATAAAAATGGAGACCAAAAACAAGACTGCAAGAGCAAGAGTAGGTCATGAGTATGCAAGAGCAATATTGGATAATTTGAAACCATATATGTAATGTAATGTAACTAGTGCTTATATTTATTATATTCTGATTTGTTGTTGTTTCTTACATTTAGTTTATTTAATAAATACCATTTTTGCTTTTGTTCCAATAAATTAATAATACGAATCAACGAATTTAGATTCAATAGAATTAGTGTGGGGATGATGAATTTTTGATGTGTTTTTTTTCTATTAAATTTTCGTTACAGAAACGAACAGAAATTTTAGAATTGTTCATATTTGTTTGCATTAAAGTTTGCTACAATCGTTTTCTATCAGATCAGATAATTTAGTTCTAATGTTGTATTTTTGTTATAAATGTTAAAGGTATTTGGATAGTTATTGTATAGTTTTATATTTTCAAATGAAATACTGTTTATGTATAAATTGACGTGTCTCTAAATTAATTGCTACTTAGCTGCAAAAAACATAATAACATGGTCAGTTCTTGAAATAAAGTATTCAGAAAATAAACAAAAAAAGCTCTAAAAACCGTTGCTCATTTTAATAATGCCCTATTTTAAGATCTAGTCAAGCATTCTTCTGTCTAATCCTAGAAGTTATAGATCGATATCCTATCAAAAGTTCCTCCATACCGCAAAGCTGTATTTTAAACAGTTTACGTTTTATGAATTTTTTCCGAACTTCTGTAAAATAGTTAGCGATAAAAAACTTCTGAGTCAAATATCTCACTTCCAGCATAAATGACCTACAGTTTTTTTTCTTCTTATTTTTGAATTATACGACCTCAAATTAGTCTGGAAACAAAAAAGCTCCTCAAATCAAAATTTTCTAAAATAGAGCATTGCATTTGGACTGAGCCTTCGTAGGATATCAGTCTATAACACATGAACGAAAAAGTCCCGAGCCTAACACATAGATGGCGCTAGCTTTATTGCATTCACCTCTTTTTCACTAAGTACCTACTAATCTTCAAAAGACAGCTGTTAAAATATCATGATATTCTAACATGTTCATTAGTTTGTGAGTTATTGTTCTGACGCTAGAGAGTGACGCTACTTTTGTTATTTTCAAAACAATTGATCAAAAACAATTTCGTGTTTTAATTTTACACTGCTTATTGATGGGAAAAAATACCGTTCAAGCGAAGCAATGGCTTGAAAAGTGTAAAAGTGTTATGGAGACTCCGCTCCATTGGAAACAATCGAAACAAAGTCAAACGTTGGTTTGTTGACTTCACACATGGTCGTAACATAGAGACACTGATGAAGAAGAAGAAGAAATTTCGCTCGAATGAAGAGGTTATCGCTAAATATAAGGACTATTTTGAGGCAAATGGTACATTGTTCTACAAAAGTGGTATTAAAATGTTAGAACGGCGCTGGAATAATTGTGTTGCTCATGATGGAGATTACATTAATGAATAAAGTCAATTTTGAACAAAAAAAAACGTGTTTTCTTTGTTAGGCCCGGGACTTTTCAGGCCATGTGTTAATTCCTATGAAGCGAATTAACAATGCTTGTCCAGTTCTTAAAAACCGTCATTCACAAAAAAGGTAACAGGGATTTTTGAGCCTTTTTTTTATTTATTTTCTGAATGCCAAATTTTAGGAAGTGGCCAATATTGTTCTGTTAACACAATTAAAGCGCATGTTGTATCAACAGTTTTTGCTTTTAAATAGCATAATATTTTTTTGCTAGAAATGTTTCCTGTTTTCGTTCAAGCAATTCTAATTTAATACTTTTTACTGTTTGTGCAATGCACTTGTCGCATTGATGACAGTTAACACAAAAAAAGGTTGAACTAATTGATTTTTGGTAAACGTAACATTTTTTTGCCTCTCAGTGCAGTAGTCGTAGTTTTATCTGAAGACGTATTTAAACGTGTTGCATACATTATATGTTCCATTTCTTTTGTGTGTCTTATAATTTTTTTAATTAAATTTGTACTTTCATTTATTGCCTACTAAGTATATATGTAATTCAACTTTGTTCCCACAGAATAAAATACTACGCAATTAATTACAATTATTTCATTAAAAAAGACAGTTACGACTTTTGCAATATTATTATAATAAAAAGTCTGTTATGCGTATTATAATTGTAGGTATAACAATGATACAGTTTTTTTTGTTTCTGTATTGATAAATCTTCTCACAAATCGAATCGCCAACCTTGAGTTACTGCACTTAACATTAACAATTTAAATATCAAATTCTTTGGTATTACAGTTCTCAATACAACAAACTAGCTTCACTATAGTTAAGCAGCCTATGTCGTGATTCCGTTAAATGAAATCATATTGCAGAACATTGCTTTTGCGATGACGACATTCAAAACCTAACCGATTGTGAAAATAGGCTTTTAACCGAACAAATTACCATGTGGCAGCTTATTGTTTATCTACCTGCTTGCTCACTCATAAACCTTATCGTTTAAATGTTATCGTAGATTTGGTTGTTAGCTACATACGTTTAGGTACGCAATTTGTTTCGGTTATTTATGTGGGTATTTATGCCACTAAAATTTCAACGGTAACTTAAAACAAAAGCACAATTAAAATAAATGATATGAATGCAGGGTACAAAAGGACTTTAAATTATTTTATTTATTAATTAAAAATAACAAGATACGTACTCATCGATTTTAATTAGAATCAAGTACTTTATTAAGAACAACAGCATTTTCTAACGTCTGCGTTTATAACGTTGGTTCGCATATAGCGACGAAATTTCGTACATTTGTTTGTTTGCTTCGTATGTTATCTCATGTCAGTAAAAGTTCTTCTCTTATAACGACAAAAAACAAGTGCACCTAATGTAATAATAAAAAGTTCCCAGTCGCTGCCAAAACTTCGAGGTATAATAATAACTTTTATTCATCTTGCATTCATTGAAGATACCCGCTGTTGGTGACGAAAGGTATGGACTTAATAGTCCATTTCGACCGCTGCCCATCAGACCGAATCTTAGTTCCATAATGGATTCGGGCCATCAACGCCTACGTTTTTACCATCGTCAGTAACAAAATATGTTGATCGGCATGTTATCAAAACGTTACAACAGGAGATCGAAGCCTGAATTAGGAGGCATGTTTTTTAAGTAAGTACCGTTTTGAAATTAATAAAAAACGTGCAAAGATATCTTAATAATTTTATTTTTACATGAAAGCCTGTACTTTAATCTCCTTTTCGCCATAATTTCCTTAAATATTTAGGCACTTGTCATAACGTTTGACCAGCTTCTGAATACTCTTCTCATAGAACTCTGCCACCTGACTTCTTAACTGTTAACCACTGCATCACAACTGTTTTCACTTCGTCATCCATCGTCTCGAAGATGTTTTCTCAAGTGCAGGAACAAATGGTAGTCACTGGGCGCCAGATCAGGGCTGTACGGAGGATGAGTCTCCCATTAGTTTCTTCATTAACGATCGAAAAACGCCCACTTCATTGTTCATTATGCACATTTGTGCGGCCATCTTTAAATGCTCTCATTCATTTCCTTACCATTCCATCACTCATAATGTTTTGTCCGTAAACTGCACAGATCTCAGATCTCACGATGAATATATATATATATACTTCACAGTCTGCGGGACTCACAATTATCGGAGTCATCTTAAAAACGTAAACAGGTGCGAATCATACTGTAATGGCGTCAGTGCGTAGGTGAGAGATGTAGGTACTCAGTGCGCATACGCGGAACGCTGACCGCAGCACTGCGGCGCCAGAATTTCAAAACGGTACTTAAATAACATGCCTCGTACATTTAACTTTAGTTTCCTCTCATTTTATTCAATTTTGTATAGTGCACCAAGATGGATAAAAAAGTGCATATTCTGTTTTGTTTCCCCCTAAGAATCGGACCCCCATATGTACTCGTAAATTATTTACAGCGGGCGAATTTTGCCAACCCCTTTTACGAAATCATTTTTAAAAAGTAGATAATGTGGTCTGATAGGTAGAAGGAAATATGGCTAGGCCACGTTAGAGCGAGAAAGGCGAATCACAATTATCTTATATTCGCTGCTATAGAATTAAATTCTATCTCTACGTATTTATGCTCTAAAATATTCATTCAGACGTATTTTTGCAGAAATTTTTAGTAGATGTTAATTAAACTACATTAATGTGATATTACTTTTTCAGTTAATTTGTACCTACTACAGATTACCTCAAAGTAATGAGAAAAAATTTGTTGGTACGTCACGTTCTAGCCGGGAATCGAACCCGGGATCTTTGGCTTTACACACCAATGCTCTTACCACTAAGCTACGAGAGGTGACAGCAATAATAACGACGAATGTACTTACAAATAAAATATTTTTGGAGAATTTTTTAGTGAGGTTAAAATATTTTATTGTTAATGATTAGTAATAATATACATTGATTTCAATGATTCTATGACTTTGTAAGTACATTCGTCGTTATTATTGCTGTCACCTCTTGTAGCTTAGTGGTATGAGCATTGGTGTGTAAAGCCAAAGATCCCGGGTTCGATTTCCGGAAAGAACGTGACGCACCAACAATTTTTTTCTCATTACTTTGAAGTAATCGGTAGTAGATACAAATTAATTAATTAATTCAAAAACAATAGATCGCTCTTCAGTTGTACGTAGTCGTCAATGCGCAATAGGTATAAACAACAGTAAGTTTTATTTTTTTAAATTTCTGAGGTATAACAATAAAAAGAACATGGAAACAATGGTCCTGGTGCCGTTATAATCTGTGCACGCGAGTTCATATCTCTCTCGATCTGTTGCTTATGAACATACAATTGTATTTGCTAGGTAGGTTTTATTCTCTTTTACACGTGTACAAACACACGTAACGTAACTGGAAAGCTTATGAACGACCTAGACAAGGTAACTCGATTCGTCTTACGCGTATTCATATAATCGGTGTTTCCATGTCCTCAAGTAGGTGCGTGCATACATATACATATTTACGCATACATACATGTAATTTAGTACCTATATTTACATTTTTATTCTAGGTACATAACTTATTTTGTTTCATATACCCAAGAAAAAATGTGTCCTCATACATAGGCAGACGTACGAGGGTGAATCAAATATAAATGGGATTGGTTTTGAAAAAAATTCGAACTATATTTAAATAAACTTCGTACATATGTTATTATTCTACAAAGTCTCCCGCCTTAAAAATACGTTATTCCCATCGGATTGAGGAAATTTTTATATCATCATCGTAGAAACTTTTCGGACGTTCCTGTAACCATCAAATGCTTCCACCTGGGTCGTTCTCGTGGATACATTTGCCTCCAAAAGCTTCTTTCAGGGGCCCATAAAGATAGAAGTCACAAGCGGCCATATGGCGGATGTTCCAGCGTTTCCTAACCTAATACAATTTGTTGAAATTTGATAATTTCAATCAATCTTATGTGGGACAAATTGATAGATCCTTTAACCAAAAGATCTTCAAACACAAGGAAAGCTTTACTAAAGGAATGAAAGACCTGTCACACATTTCATGTCTATTTTCAAATTTTAACTGAACTACCTAAAAGCCATGAATTGAATTTTAGTATAAGTTAATACATTAACAAATATAATAAGTTAAACGTATTGATTAACGATAAAATTTAAGTAAACAATTCCCCTATGTTAAATTCCTATTCAAAAGGTTAATGTATATATATATATATATTTATCCATTTAAGCTATTATCATTAGTATCTTGAAGAAATATTTGTCACAAACTGTTTAATTTCTCCCACCTGAAGAAGTCAATGTTTGGCAAAACAATTGTAGTGATGAACTATCAAAATCATTTTTGAAACTTGTGTTCTTTTTATTTATGGCATTATTTAGATTCTTTTTGAATTTCCCGCCTTTGTGGGTGGAGCTACTTTGTGGTACTATTATTATTATCGTACGAGTGGTGAGTTGAGGGAGATCGATTTCCGAACAGTCTTATGTGTTATGTCGTTAGAGTAACAACCCTTATGTTTCCTTATGTACGTTGTGTTAAGTTACTGTGTTTTATTGTTAGTTAATAAATAGAAATTATATATATATACAAGTTCGTGTATCATTTCGCTGGAAGGCTAATCTTACTACATCAGGTGTGGGGTAAAGAGGCCAAGAGATAGGGGAACAGTAAAAAGAATTGATTAAGAAGATAACCGGAAAGCGTGGTTTTACACAAAATGGAGGGTCAAGACGACACCAATCATATCTCTGTTCCGTCTGAAAATTTTGAATGTTTTCAAGAACAAATACAATCTCAGGTTCTAACCAGTCGGAATATCAGCGATGTAGTGCAACCGGTGGAAACGAATAATGATCGGCAAAATAATGTTCCTGTAGACATAAATGCAATGATGGCCACCATGAACCTTATGTTACATCAAAATGCCGCCATGTTGCAAATGCTAAACGAAAACCAGAGACAACAAGTTCGGAACTATAGTGTAATGCCAGATTTTTCGAAGACTGTCTCGAAATTTAGTGGTGATAGTATATCGGAAGTGGAAAGCAGATCCTGGTTACATAGTTTGAAAAGTGCTGCCACTTTGCATAATTGGCCAAAGGAATTCCTTTTGGAAACTGCAAGGAGTCATTTAGAGGGAGCTGCACATCATTGGTATGAATCAAGAAGAGATAATATACATACCTGGGAGCAATTTCGAAACGAATTTAAACGCACGTTCTTACACGAAATGAACTTAACATCATTGTGGAAGACGATGACAGGAAGAATACAAGCTCATCAGGAAGGCCTGAGCCTATACTTTCATGAAAAGATAAAACTGTGTAAGCAGTTAAACCTTAGCTTCGACGAACAGAAAGAGCAAGTTGCTATTGGGTTGGCTTCCAGAGAGATGGCCTCTATGGTAATGGCGAAAACACATATGGATGTCGATGACCTTTATAGTGATCTCATCGCGTATGAAAGGGTGGCTGCAGAGAGAAGATCGCGACAAGCAGTGAACAATAAGAAGCCCGGAGTACCTGCTCGTACTCATACCAATTCGGCAGTCTCCTCCCGAACATCGACATCATCTACGGTGAAAGGAGGTATGAAATGTTATAATTGCCAGGAAGAAGGTCACACAGCTAACCGGTGCCAGAAGCCAAGGAGAGAAAGAGGTTCTTGCTTCAATTGTGGATCGTTGGACCATCAGAGGAAGTCATGTCCGAGAAGGGAGAATGGATCGTGTGTTACAGCATCCTCATTCCAAGCCGGTTTGTCGACAATGGTTATCAATGAGGCAACTGAACAGGTCCCTGATTCTCCTACAATTCATACCGAACCAGAGATGATGCAAGCAAGTGGATTATACGAAATTCCTGTCAGGTTGGAATGTGATGACAGAGGTAATAAGTATTTGTTTAACGTAAATGCCATGCTTGATACGGGTAGTCCAATTAGTCTCATTAAATCGAAGTATTTGCCCGGATATTGTATTTCGCCAATTTCGAATTTAAATACCAAGTATGTTGGTATTAATGGTTCACTTTTAGATGTTAAGGGAATTTTTAGCCATACTATAATAATTTGTGATTTAGTTGTACCACTGAAATTTTATGTTGTCTCGGATGATACTATGAGTTATCCAGCTATTTTGGGTCGTGATTTTACTTGTTTACAAGATTTCAAGATCACTTTAGGACGTGATGTTACCTTAGAGAAAATTCGCGACGGTAGCTTTTGTCAAGAGCTATTATTTATTGATTGTGCAAATACCTCTAAGGACGAGCCTTTGAATATCAATCCTGATTTACGCCCAGATATTTCAAGACAGGTAGAAAACCAGATTTTCAATGAGTACATAAATGTCCCTCGACCAGTCAAACCCATTGTTGATTTTGAGATGCACATTGCATTAAGGCACGACCAACCGATATCTTGTAGACCTCGTAAGTTGTCATTTGATGAAAAAAAGCATTTAAGGGGCATTATAGATGAATTATTGTCTCAAGATGTCGTTAGGGAAAGCTCTTCGCCTTATTGCAGCCCAATTGTTCTTGTAGGTAAGAAAAACAATAAGGGATATAGGTTATGTGTAGATTTTAGGGAGATTAATAAAATAACCATTAGGGATCATTTTCCTATTCCCTTGATTGATGACCAACTGGACTTGTTGAAGAATAAAAACTTTTTCACTTGCCTCGATTTGAAGAATGGTTTTCATCACGTTAAAGTAGCTGAAAGTTCGGTTAAATATACGTCCTTTATCACTCCCTTAGGCCAGTTTGAATATTTAAAAATGCCATTCGGTCTGACGAATGCACCCTCAGTGTTTATGAGGTTCATTAATGCAATCTTTAAGGACTTAATCAGGCAAAACAAAATATTAACATATATGGATGATATTTTAATTGCAACGGACACCATTGAGCAACATTTCCAAATCCTATCCGAAGTTCTTGCTTTGATGGTCAGCAATTTGTTAGAATTGCACTTTGAAAAATGTTCATTCTTACAGACGAAAATCACCTACTTAGGTTACGTCATTGATAATACGGGTATCAAGCCTAATCCCCAAAATGTACAGGCGTTATTAGATTATCCGGTCCCCACCGATCCCAAGAAGGTACAAAGGTTTCTGGGACTAGCTTCTTATTTTAGACGATTTATTCCACAATTTTCTTTGATCGCGAAACCATTGTATGACCTTTTAAGGAAGGAATCCAGTTTTAAATTTTGTAAAGAGGAAATAGAGTCATTTAACTTGTTAAAAACTAAACTAATAAACACCCCTGTTTTGTCAATTTATTCACCCGACCTAGATACTGAATTACACTGTGACGCGAGTTTGACCGGTTTCGGTTCCATACTTCTGCAGAAGCAAAGAAATAATCTATTTCAACCCGTGTTCTATTTTAGCAAAAGGACAACAGACGTAGAATCTCGGTATCACAGTTACGAGCTGGAGATGCTGGCCATTATCTATTCATTAGAAAGGTTTCGGATATACCTACAGGGAATCCACTTTAAAATAGTTACCGATTGTAACGCGATAAAACAAGCTCTAAATAAAAGAGAAATCAATCGTCGAATTAACCGTTGGGCTCTTAGTCTGCAGAATTTCGATTACTCCTTAGAACACCGGGAAAACAACAGGATGCGGCATGTAGATGCACTCAGTCGCGCTAACAGTATTCTGATTCTCGAGGAAAATACGTTCGAGCAAAATCTTTCAATCGCCCAAAACTTAGACCCCGATATCGTCGAGATAAAAAACAATCTTCTGACCAGCGAAGACAAACGCTTTGAGCTGCGTAATGGCCTAGTGTACAGGAAATTTAAGGACCAGTCAAAAACTCTTTTTTATGTCCCCCGTCGATGGAGGAAAAAGTTATTTTCAATTGTCACGATAGTTTAGGTCATCTAGGCATAGATAAAACCGCGGATTATCTCTCTAAAGATTATTGGTTCCCGGATTTTAGAAGTAAAATTAAAGCTTACATAAAAAACTGCATTAAGTGTATAACCTACTCGTCAAATTTAGGAAAGACCGAAGGAATCCTCCATAATATACCCAAAGGAAATAAACCATTCGATACTTTACATATTGACCATTATGGTCCTTTGGAAAAAACGCCTACAGGTCAAAGATACGTGTTTGAAATGATTGACGGTTTTACTAAATTCGTTAAATTTTATCCCGTGAAGACAACAAAAAGTATTGAAGTTATACATAAATTAGAAAGTTACTTTAATAACTACAGTAGGCCTATTAGAATTGTATCCGATCGCGGTACAGCGTTTTCTTCCTCTGAGTTTGAAAATTTTGTCAATGAAAACAATATATCACATATTAGAATAGCCACATCTTCACCTAAGTCTAATGGACAGATTGAGCGCGTAAATAGAGACTTGACGCCTATGCTCGCGAAACTTTGTGATCTAAAAAATAAATGGGACAAACACCTGCCTGAGGTTGAATTTGCCATCAATAATTCGCATTCCCGTTCCATAAACACAAGTCCAAGTATGTTACTTTTTGGAGTAAACCAGAGGCATAAAAACGACGACCTTAGAAATCACTTAGAGTCAGAGAATAGTGATGAGAATAGGAATTTAGAAAATATTAGAGCTCAAGCGCAACAACAAACCGAAAAAGTACAATGTTACAATAAAAAGTATTTTGACAGTAAGCATAAACCCCCTTACAAATATGAAATAGGAGATTATGTAGTTGTAAAAAATAACGACGTTACCCCCGGCGTAAACAAGAAACTCATACCCAAATATCGCGGACCATATGAAATTAAGAAAATTTTAGACAATGACCGTTATTTTATTACCGATGTAGAAAACTTTCAATTAACGCAAAGACCATTTGAAGGCGTTTGTAGCCCAGACAACATGAAATTATGGTTACACTAATATCGTTTACATGTATATATTAATTAGGATGATTGTATTGTTATCTTTTTGAAACTCTTTTCTTAGTTTAGCATTATGGATTAAGGATATTATAACTTATAAACCCCCTTTGTTTTATTATGTACCCATTATGTTTACTTATGACTTAAGAATCTTGCCAATTAAATATTGTATTTCCTTATGTATCTTTTAGGTTTAAATTATGAATTTATGTTATTTACTTTTATGTGCAGATCGAGACGATCTTAAGTCAGGTTGACCGAGAATTATGGCATTATTTAGATTCTTTTTGAATTTCCCGCCTTTGTGGGTGGAGCTACTTTGTGGTACTATTATTATTATCGTACGAGTGGTGAGTTGAGGGAGATCGATTTCCGAACAGTCTTATGTGTTATGTCGTTAGAGTAACAACCCTTATGTTTCCTTATGTACGTTGTGTTAAGTTACTGTGTTTTATTGTTAGTTAATAAATAGAAATTATATATATATACAAGTTCGTGTATCATTTCGCTGGAAGGCTAATCTTACTACATATTAAATATTTGATTATAAAATTTCAACAAGTAAAGCCTACAACTATTAACTATATAATTTTGAAGACCTAAAATAAAATAAAGGAATTTTTTAAAAAGCAGTAGACACCATAAGATTGGTAGTCAGTCCAAAAACAAAAATTTTTCATGCCCGTCCTCTGTTTTGTCTAAATAAAATAAATGTATAATAAAAATCAATAAATGTGGGGTTTACAAATTAAATTGTAACTCTTGTATAGCTACATATATTGGTCAGACAGGGAGGAAATTTAAAGAAAGATTGAAAAAACTACTCAGGAAATTCTACCTTCATGAACCATATACATAATAAAAAACATGATTTTAATTCAATCGATAATTTTAAAATTTTACACTGATTGGAGAAAGGTAAAAAGCTTAACATGAATCATTAGAAATTAAAAAACAGATAAAACAAAATAATGATTCTTCCTTAAACGAAATTGATAATGTTTTTGATTTAATAATTTAAACAAAATTATACAATGTACCCCTTCCACAACCCCCTAATTAAACGTAGCATGTATATATAGGTAGGATAATATACGTAATTTGTTATTACGTCTTCTGAAGATGCCCATGTTGGGTGAAACAATTGTTAAGTTATTAAATAAATCAGTGGAAAATTGAACCTCGAATTTTGTTTTATTTACGTATTATTAGACTTAACTATTTAATGGATGAAATGAGCGTAAACATCCTCTAGTTCTATAAATTAAACAACTGATTTGTGGTAACTAAGTAATAACAAAGAATGTTACAAACATCTTCAATGCAATCTTATCTAATAAAGATAAAGATGTGGGTTACACTAACACAGGCTCGCTCGAGTTAATACAGATAGCAAGCTCTTAGTGGTTATCACAAGGCTTGAGATATCAGTCATGAAGTCGGAAACGCATTCCAATCCGTTACTCTCCTTCATAACGTATAATCTTTTCCAGAATTTAATTTTTCAAATGGTCGAGGCTCAGGCATCCCATATGATATTTTACTCCAATAGTTGCAATATATACCCATAAATTAAATTATATAAACTTCTACATAATAGCATTCTTCTTTTACAGCAGTTGGTAGCTACAGTGGCCGGCATGTAAGGAGGTTCAGCGACGGTCAGATTGACAGGTAGGTAGGCGGAGACTTTTAGCATAGCAATAAATGAAAGAGCCAATAAGAATATAGCTGGACCGAAACGTCAACTTGGAGTTCAGCGGCGCGTATCACTAAGAGAAAAAGTAGTGAACACGGAATACAAGTGAATTAATTCGAAGTAAACAATTAATATTTCACTATCATCATGAACATAAGGAGAAAATCACGGTTATAAGTACCTAATTATATAAATCTAGGAATAATAGGTAATTTAAAGATTACTAGGTATGCATAGAAATAAGTTGTTGACAAATAAAATAAAGTCGAATGAACAAAACTTGATAAATGAATTATGTAGTGTATCTTACCCAGGTCTATTTGTTAATGCATTTGTTAGAAAACTTAGTTTGTACAATCGATCTTTATATTTGTTATTTTTATATTTCGTAGTTTCGTTTATAGTTGTACGAATTGTTTAGTCTGGGTATCAGGTTCGCTGGGGGCGATAGAAGGATATAGTGGTTAGTAGTTGTAAGTATATTATTTCTTTACAAACAATCACTTCTCTACTCTGTTAATTTGCAATTGTTTGCCACTACGCTACTGAACTTTGCTTAGTAGTTATCATTCTATCTACCGGTCGATTAACCCCGCCCTAAAGGGGCTAGACTTTGCTACTGCGCATCCAATGATTTATGGCTTTTGAATCTCCTTAGATGCCGGCCACTGTACATCTGATTATATAACTGCATCGGTGATACGTATGTATTTACGTTATTTATTGACGATATTACATATTTAAGTTGCCAACGTAAGAAATGAATTGGATTTAAAATATTCACATTAGTGTAATGAACGAGATCAAATATACAAAAACAATAAAACCATTGAGAGCAAAATCATGTTGAACAAAAAAAAAACAGAGACGATGCGTTCTTCATTTATGTATCATGTAGGCTTCGGAAAGAAAAAAGAGAACTAAGGATGAAAACATTCTTGATGCTTAACTGGATACCTAATAACGTATGTGCAACCTTTTTTGAATCGTATTATAGGTAGGCACATGCAACACCATTTTATCCTTAAGATGTCTTACGATTGGTTTAGTTTTAAACGTATTTTGACTCAGAAATTCTTACAAAAGAATGAACTAAATAGTTGAGTTATGAAGTTAATAAAAATCTATAAAGTAGATTCAAAAATTATCTTAATATACATCTAGACATTAAAAACACATTTAAAGAAACAAAAGAATGCATCGTATTAATGAGTATTGTTGTAAATAAAAAGAAAACAATTTGTAACTGCAAAATAGAACAGAATTTCTTATTAGATTAATGGATGGAAATATTCTACGTCGTTGATAAAAATGACATGGATTACTATAATAATAGTCTTCCCAATTAGCGCCAATGAACCACAAGTATATTAAAAGGTACAGCTACAACAGTAGAGCCTGAAGTTTGTTTATTATTTTTTATTATTAGTTATCATGAGGTAGCCTAGCTAGTATTACAGACCGAGTTATTATAATATAATCTACAATGATATTAGGTAAAGAAAACTTTCATTTAATTTTTATTAAAATTCTTAACAAGTTACAGTACGTGTTCACACCCACTGAAGATTTCAGCCGCAGTTGCCGACGAAACGTCTGGACGAAACCGTTCACATCGACCACGCCCTACAAGCCCGAATCATCATTCTACTATAGTTTCATTATTTTTACCCCCTACTCCTATCATAACTTGTACCAATTATTTAAGAATAGTTTGTACTATAGTATTTTACATTTAGTATTTAATTGTACTTTTCAGGATGACCCTCAGGTAGAAACGATTCGTCGAGATTATTTATTAAATAGTGTTGCAACATTTGAATAGTTTTCTTTTTCTTTTAAACTATTTAATAAATTATTTATTCTATTCATCAAGATATGTTGTATTTCATTAACTATCCGACACCACACCTGCAATCTACAATTTCTTTCTGGGAAAATTTTGAATTAACAGTGCATCGGACGCTAATGGAATTTAAATATGACACTTAGGTATTGTAGTACACAATGTTTTAATTCTTGCAACAGGTGTATGAAGGTATGTTTAATAACTCTGATTACAAACCGGGTGTCTACACACACATACACAAAGAATAAAAATGTTTCTACATCGTTCTCGATAGTGCATGCCAATTAGTTAACAATTATGTGTTTTGTTTTTAATTGATAAAGAAAATGAATTGAATCGTTAAGGTAAATTACAATAGTCATTAGGGACATTCGTCTATTCGGCATAATCTGAACTGATAAGAGAACTGTCTGCGATTTTTAATTACACACAATAATTAACAACATTTAAGCATCTCTAAAACATATTTATTTATGTACATTACTGCCTCGTTCGTATATCGTAATTATTTTTTTATCTCAACTTTCGTCTGTTTGTAATAACAGTTTTTCTTAGAAATTCAATATTTTCCAACAAAAAAATAATAACCATTTTCCGAAATTACTAAGTAAAACTAAATTTTCAAAAGTACGGGGTTTCTAGGAGTTTACCTAAGATAACTACCAAATATTCTAAATTTTATATTTCAATAATTAGAAAAACAAGCACTTGGTGTAGTTCCACAAATTTTATTAAAATCTGATTGATCTATTGTTTCGGCTGTTATGCCATTATCAAAGTGATTATCAAAGTGTAAACTCTGATAATGGCATAATAGCTGAAACAATATTGTCAGACTTTAATACAATTTGTGGAACTATACCAAATGTTTGTTGTTCTAATTATTTAATATGTTCTACCAAGAGCCAAGTCAGGATTCAATTTCATTAATATTATATTTTAACAAAACTAAAATAAATTCGAGGTTCAATTTTCCACTGATTTATTTAATAACTTAATAGTTGTTTTACCCAACATGGGCATCTTTTGTTTAAAATTATTGAATAAAAAATATTTTCAATTTCGTTTAAGGAAGAATCATTATTTTGTTTTATCTGTTTTTTAAAAGCTACATATATTGGTCAGACAGGGAGGAAATTTAAAGAAAGATTAAAAGAACATGTAAAAAACTACTCAGGAAATTCTACCTTCATGAACTACATACATAATAAAAAACATGATTTTAATTCAAACGATAATTTAAAAATTTTACACTGCTTGGAAAAAGGTAAACAACTTAACATCTTAGAATCATTAGCAATTAAAAAACAATAATTTAAAAATATATATATATACAATGTACCCCTTCCACAACCCCCTTATCAAACGTAGCATGTATATATAGGTAGGATAATATACATGATTTGTTAATTGTTGAATCAAAATTTGTCATTATGTCTTCTGAAGATGTCCATGTTGGATGAAACAATTGTTAAGTTGTTAAATAAATCAGTGGAAAATTGAACCTCGAATTTATTTTAGTTTTGTTTGAATCATGATTTTCCATAATGTAATGGCTGAATCTATTAATTATATTTTAAATTTTGTCTATCAAATAGAACAACTAATTCGGTACTGTTTCTTTATATAAGTCTGTAATACTGTTTTTACTAACAACAGTCGCTTTATTTAGTACTACTGGCGCTTTCGGTGAGTTAATTCTGGGTCCCAATTAACTGTAACTGGTCCAATTACAAAATAGGTGCAAATATACCGTAATTAAACTGTAGGTATGAGGGCTATAGAATTCAATCGATATTGCAAAAACCCATGACACAGAAGCTAACCCAGTAGCTGACTGCCCGATTTCACAAAATTTTTGCGTCACTTAAATAATTCTTGCAAATTGAGAACAAGGTTGAAAGTTCCTGATAATGGGGACATGTGTTAATTCACTTTACTTCAGTTTATATTTATTATATACCTACCTACAGACACAAACAGTTTGATAAGATACAACATTTTAAGTACACAGTGTGTGTTCGTTCTTTCTTTAAAGAGTAATTTTAGTAGATAAAATATGAAAAAGAAAAAACGCTTGCTTTAGTTTCACAAATCGTACCCATTTATTATCTTAATATAAATTTAGACTTTTAGTAGAAGGGAAAGATTGAAATCAGTTTTGTCATTAGTAAGAATGTTGTTTTTCTTAACTGCTTTTGTTATCTTTATACTTTAAAAAAAGGCTAATCTTTTTTATTGATATTATGTACGAGTTTGAATTTAAAGTGCGATTATTTGAGATACAGTGGTCAAAAAAACCTGTACCATTATCTTTTTGTAAAATTGACCTTTTTATGGTCATTTAACCTACATTTTTATGCTGTATCAATTTGACCGATGTAAATGGCCTCGCAATTTTCAGAATTTATTTGATAGACACCGGTTTCTTGTATTTAAATGCTCCCTAAATTTAGTTAACGAATTAAAAAGTTTATCAATACCATCTAATGCTAAATTGGTTTTTTATTTTTCACGTTTCATGTTTCACTAAGCGACTAATATCCGCATAATTTCCAAAATTTTAATAGATTATAAATCATTCAATAACGTCAAACGACGAATATTGGTAAAAAAATTCTACAAGTGTCAATGACTTTGCAGAACTCCAAAGGAAATTTTTACCTACCACATTAAACATAATTTGTTTTTTCTTAAAAAAATAGTTCTTCAATTAAAAATTAGCCGGTTTACATACGTAAAGGAAAAAGAAATTCTCACTAATCGCAAATAACTGAACACTGAATTAACATCTAGTGCTACATAACACCTTTCGTAATTAGTTTATAATTACCTGCAATATTCTTTTTGTGTACTGTCGCATATAGTTAAAATCGGATTCGTGATACATTAGAAATTTTGCGGTTATTGACATATTTCATAGAAACGAATTACACCCCTTCTTCAAATCAATCCACTACAAAAATGCTTTGTGTGATAATAAATATGTGATTGAATATTAAACTAAGCAATTGTTTTATAAGATACTGTTTGACAAATAGAACTTTAATATTTATTTCATTTGTCTTTACCCATAAATGTGTCTTATTGAACTTTACTGATAGTCTATAGATTGATTGTTTACAATACTGTTACTTTGCATGATTGAGCATTACCAGATGATGCAGTAAATGCTTTTTGCTTTTCTGTGTTAATAGAATAGATTATTATTAAGAAAAACTTACAGTGAAAGTGTATAGAACTACAACTCACAGATTTTATTATACCTATATACACTACTCACCTCTTCGTTGTATTAATCGTATCAAGAAAAAATTGAGTACCTACCTAATACTTACATAAAATACGAGGCATGTTTTTTAAGTAGGTACCGTTTAAAAATTCTTCCGCCGCAGCGCTGCGGTTAGCGTTCCGCGTATGCGCACTGAGTACCTACATCTCTCACATACGTACTGACGCCATTACAGTATGATTCGCCCTTGTTTACGTTGGTTACTAAGTGTTTTAAGATGCCTCCGATAATCGTAAGTCCCGCCGCTTGTGAAGTCCAGAGTGTTGTGCGATTCCTTAGTGCTAAAGGACTAAAACCGATTTATATCCATCGTGAGATCTGTGCAGTTTACGGACAAAACATTATGAGTGATGGAATAGTTAGGAAGTGGGTGAGAGCCTCACAAATGTGCATAACAATGCCCGTCCGCATGTGGCTAATCGGACCAAAGATTTCATCACATCTTTTCACTGGAAAACTCTAGGTCATCCTCCGTACAGCCCTGATCTGGCGCCCAGTGACTACCAATTGTTTCTGCACTTGAAGAAACATCTGGGCGGTCATCGTCTTTAAGACGATGGATGACGAAGTCAAAACATTGTGATGCAGTGGTTAACAGTCAGAGTTCTATGAGAAGGGTACTCAAAAACTGGTTACCGGTCAAACGTTATGACAATTGCCTCAATATTGGAGGAAATTATGAAGAAAAGTAGATTAAGGTACAGGCTTTTATGCAAAAATAAAATTATTAAGATGTCTGCACGTTTTTTTATTAATTTCAAAACGGTACTTACTTAAAAAACATACCTCGTACTAATCGTATCAAGAAAAAATTGAGTACCTATCTAATACTTACATAAAATATATCATCAAAAGCAACTGAAGACGAAAGATTAAACTATTATTTAATTTACGTTACGTTACGATAAATAAAATTGTGTTTATCTCCATCTTGACTCACATTTTTAATTGTTATTTGTTTGTAATTTTCGACCTTTTTGTTTTTTTACACCTAAATTATAAAAGGAAAGTCACATAAAAAGACAGAAGTTTCTACATTGTGAGTACCTAAGTTTTTTTATGTTCGATTAGAATGTTATCACCAGCAGTGCCTCGTATAAGTCAATTTTGTAATTGGAAACACAAAACTCATTCGTCAGTGTAAAACCATAACAAATAAAATCGTATCAGTCACAGATCACAATAAATGGGGACTTCCCACGACGTTGAAGGAAGCAAACTGTCTCATGTAAAGGTAAAAGCTGTTAACCAAATAACTTACAAGAATAAATTGGAACTTAAAATCTTACATTACCTAATTTATATATTTGATCTATTTGATTAGTTACAATACGATCATCTTCCAAACAAATTATTATTATTTAGACGCCTTTTAATTGTTATAAAGAAACTCTATTCATGTGCCTAATATATTTATTATTTTAGATAAGGTTGCTGTTTTCATTTTTAGTAATTTATAAAATTTCTCCTAAACTTAAAACGCAAGTGACTGTCAGTATATCGCCATCTATAGATCTTTTTTACTAACTGTAGTATTTCATAGTATTGGGCAAGATCCTTATGAAGGTACCTACTTACTAAACTGAATCTAGAATGTATCATATACACGAGACAGCAAACTAAGTTACCGAAACAACTAAATGTGGATCACGACTTCAAAGTGTTCCATAAAAGGAAGATGGTATAATATCAAATTATTGTAAGGATATCGCCATCTCTCGATATTTCCCGGAAGCTGCATTGTATTATTTACTACTTATTTCATATTTTCTGAAAGATTTATCAAAAGCATCTGGCCAATGAAATTAAAATGTTTGTTTGGACATACAATAAATAAAAATTTGGGAAAATGTTCCAATGTTTAATTAGATTTTCATCATTACATATGTTACGGGTAAAGTTAAATAAGCGAGTTAACCTAGGTTTACCCGGGTAAACTGCGTAATACCCAAGACTCTTGGGTAAAGTACAAAATATATTTGGAATTGTGCACGTTTCGGGCTTTAGCCGGGTAAACCGCGTTTTAACCGCTTTCGCTTGGTTAAAGTTGGATGTACCATAAATGACTAATATAACTCAAGATGTTATTAAGCTATATCTGCGCTTGTGTCAAGGGTGTCAACAAAAACTGAAATCTGTCAAAAAAGGACTTGTGGTTAGGTTAGGTTAGGTTAGATTAGATAAAGCTATTGGAAACCTTTGCAACTCGAAATGACACAGCAGCATGTCTTGTTTGAACAAATAAGTACTCGTGAGTAAATTACCTTTACGAGAATACTGTATTAGAATTCTAATTTTTATTTGTAAAATGTGTTTTTTGAATTAAATATGTTTTTCAAAAATTATGACCTTGTCTTATCCAAATATATTTTGGACTTTACCCAAGAGTCTTGGGTATTACGCAGTTTACCCGGGTAAACCTATTTTTACTCGCTTATCTAACGTTACCCGTGACACATATATTTCGCCACCCTTGCACCGAGAAAAGTTCAATATTTAAAGGATTTTTGATGTTAAAAAATATTAATAAAACCGTCGATTTTACGTAACTTTACATTTTTATTTTATTAATGAGATGAAACTCTGACTTGACTTTTGGTGAAACATATTTAAATAATTAGGAAAAACTAATGGCATACCAGCCGAAACAATATTATTAGTTAATTATAATAAATAATACCAGGTGTTTAGTTTTTCCTTATTATTTTCATTTTATATCAAAATCATCAAAGTTTATTTTATAGTAATGGTAGCTTGATTCTGTAGCATTACTACACTTTTGTTTCCATGTCTCACTGTTGGGCAGTTTAAGTTGCTTTTTCCGGGTGAAACAGAAAGATACTCTGGAGCACTTCCGATTTTATTAACAAGACATTTTTGTTGAAGAGAAAGGTGCAATGAAATTCTTGTTTACTCAGCATCAGCTATTACTTTTACTAATCAATAATTCACTACCGACAGAGCCACTTGAATAACCAATCAGTTCGGTGCGTGTAATTATAATTTGCTACATATTTGAAGTGGGTTTTAAACGGTCACGCTAATTACATACAAATCACGAATATAAATTTGGCAATCATATTATAATCTTCTGCGTTCACTTGATTTTCTCATGGCACTATTACTATTTACATAAGAGTTTGTTCAGGTGACAGGTGTCTAGGTACCCACAGAAGGTACTTTCTTTTTTTTTTCTCTTTCGCTCGAGTTTACCAAATATGTCTTCACTATACCAACAAACCTATAAGCTTTATTTTAATTGGATGCGACTGCGGATATATAATTCTTGATTAGTGAAACGACGATAAGTCCTACATCAAAGAGTACTACTATCTAACATAACATAATAATGATTAACGATTACCAAAATTAATCCTATAATTAGTGTTAGTCTTGAATTTTCACTTTTGCCGGGAAAACTTGAATCCTTTAAAAAAAAGATCATTAGTGTTATTAGAATTTACAATTACTAATTGTAGCGAAAGATAGTCAAAAATAAATGAATAGAAAAAATTAATATGCCAAAGTTATTGCCATTATACCGCCACCTACTGATGTTTACTGCTAACTGTAATATTTCAAATGTTTAACAAGGTTGGTGTTTTACGAAGGAATTTACTTGTCAAACTGAATCTGAATTATTTTAATTATCATTATCATATGTTTAGAAGAACAAAAACACAAAACTACTTTTCTGTACTTATGCAAAAATCGATGTTCTGGCTTTAAAAGGTTTTGTAAACAATGTCGAAACCTAACCTAACCTAACCTAATCTAACCTAATAAAAATCAGAGTATCGCCTTGATCTTGTCACCATAATTAGTGAAATAGGAAATTAAAAGAGAATACGTTACAAATCATGAGACACTGCCCTTTAAGTACGTCTAAATGGGTCACAGAAATGAGGGTCAAAATGTCAAGTAGTTCAGAACGCCATTGAATTAACTATTATAAAATTCTTGAGAAGCAGCGTTTACGATATCAGAATATATAGGCTGTACGAAATAATCTAAGGAATAATGACAACAGTACATTGAACTCGCTCGTAATATATAGAAAATTCCATACAAGTAACATACGAGTTATTTTCTAAGGTTACATCATCATTTTAAGTGTAATTAAGTAAGATGAACGTAAATCATAACTAACTTTGTTTGTTGCGTAACATACGTTCCAGTTTATTTGAGAATTTTTACAAAAAGCAGAATACGAACCGTGTGTCGCTGAATGAATAATTAGTCACACACAATCTCCCAATGATATTAGCTACTATACTTTTAGATGATAAAATGTAACAATAAAACACAAAGTTTTAAATTTCACTAATCTTTATTTAATAGAATATGTTTCGCCAGAACATGGCTTCTTCAGTCTTAGATCCTATTACACAAAAAATATCTGCACATTTAAAAACGTTAGGTCTGAACTTAGCTTAAAACACTAATTTTTCAGTAAGCAAATTAATTATAAAAAATAATAAAGATAAAATCAACAACTAAAACCTATCTGGAGTTTTACAAATTAACTTGTGAATCATGTCCTAAAGTATATATTGGACAGACTGGTAGAACCTTTAAACTACGTATTTTAGAACATAAGAACAGTTATGTAAAAAATACATATAACTCTACATACTCTAACCGTGTAACTGAATCAGGACATAATTTTAAGGATAAATATGAAATTTTAAATATAAACAACAATAGATATAAATTATGCCTTTTAGAACATTTAGAAATAAATAAATTTAAAAAACAAAATATTTTGTTAAACGACCAATTAAAATGCAATGGTTCACCCCTCTTAAATATTTTTTAAAATATACAGTATTAAACACCCCCTTTTAGTTTATACCTATTTAAGAAATCATCCCTTAGTAATAGTTAGTAGTATGTACTCATCTAACCTGAAGTAGCCAACGTTCTGGCGAAACATATGTCGTTAAATAAAAATTAATGATAGAAATCAAACAAACCCTGTTGTAAGGTTTTACAAAAATTTTAATAAGACTCCTCTTACACTGTTTCGGCTTATTAGGCCATTATCAAAGAGTTGAATAGAAACTAACTTAATCTAAAGAAACGTCACTATATATACATATTTAAGTAAGTAGGGATAAAACAAATCATATTATTGAAACCAGGTTAAAAATGTACGACTTTTATGCCCTTCACATTGTTCATTTGTAATATTTTTATTATGAAAAAATGCATTTTGAATTTATAATTTCTCTAACAGATTTAATCTTTTACTTTTATTTATACAATGCAAAATCTTAAAATTATCTTCACTAAAGTTACGATTATTTACAAAACAATATTGGACAAAACCAGTATTACATTTTTTATCAATAATAGACTTTTTATGCTCCTTAAGTCTAGTTTTAAAGGATCTAAATAAATTCTTTTCAAATTGGTCCATATAAATTTCTGTCAATTTAATACCCAAACTTCCCTAATAAGCAATGTCATTAAGTGGATCAGATATGTCGACGACATGTTCTGTATTTGGATAGGTACCAGAAGACAATTACAAAATTCTCTATTATATTTAAATTCCATCAATACAAAAATACAATTTACAGTTGAGATAGAATCACATAATACTTTAAACATTTTAAACTTTCGATAGTGCAACGTTTGTCATATAATAAAATATATATATATAAACTGTTAAAAATAACGTAGAATAAAAAAATGTTATTACACTAATTTTTATTGAACTCGACAATCTTGATTCGATCGTCAGCGATCATTCTCAAGAGTACTTACACTTTAAAGTTTTTTACTGAAATAACATTGTTTTATTCTACGTTATTTTTAACAGTTTAAACTTTTTAGATTTGTCAATATCACGTAAAAATGGTATTTTAGAATTCAACATTTATTTTATCATCTGTATTATGGAATTTCACAAAGTAACGGTCCAAACCATTCAATTTTTGAAAGATATTATCTATACATTTAGTATTTCTGTAACAGGCGAGTTACTGGAACACAATGCGCCTAATACTGATTGCAGTTTTTGAAGCATGTAAAAAAGTAGAATTGGCAAACATTGTTACAGATAGCAAATTGTATAGGTATCCTTAAATGTATTTTTACCATTGATATACCTAGAAATAGTTGCATTACTTCGTACTAATTAATTACGATTTTGTTGCCGGATAAGTTTTACATAATAAACCGAAGGAACACAGGTAGGTACTGATGGAAGAACAAGGTCCGTTACTATATCAATTCAAAACAATCGCCCATGTCCCGTGTTGCGTGTCATTCGTGCTTCTTGCAAAGAGTATTTTTATTCTGGTGTGAAACGTTTCCTGTATAGCATAGTTTAGGAATTATACACACCAGAACAAATTGTTTACTCAGAGATTATTATTTAATGCTGTATCAGTCGCATCTGGATTGGACTTTCTAAAACGTGAGCCTAATACTTGCGATAACTGATTATTATCCTGCCTAATCGTAAGCTTAAAGGCAAAGACGTAATAGGACAAAACCCTTATTACATATAAATATTAAAGTGATCCTAAAAAATCGACTTTTGTTTTATTTTTTTCATCCACGTTGTAGTAACCAGAGTCTGTCGTTCTCTGCGCCTATTTCAATAATTTCACACTTCCCTAAATTATTACCTACTACTCATAAATCAGGAACTGTTTGGTTATCTTAGACGCGAACGAACGATAAAAATTCTAGATGAGGGAGATGTCGCTCAAGAGGTCTGAGATTTACCAGTGCTCAGCGTCGGATTCTTGGTTGTAGAGAGAGGGTCGTATGATTACTCTTTGGGTTGTCAGTGTAGTGAAGTGTCGCGTTTGTTGACTCTTTGTTTTTTTATTTCTATTTTTGTATGTTTTTCAAGTTGCATTCACAGGTAATAAACTACTATATTTGCATGTATTTCTCAACGAGGTTTTAATATTTATTATGCTGTTTTTCACTGTTATAGAATTTACACAAAAGTTGTCAATTTTCATTGTTCTTTCAATCCATTTTATAATGACGCAATAATTTGTATCTTGCATATTTTGTGATGTTTTGTATAATTTGAACTTATTTTATTAATTTGAATGAAACGGTGATGTGTAACAATTATTTTGTGATTTTTATTTGTTTCCAATTTTTATGATTTTGCTCTTTGTTGATCTACCTGGTGCGTTCAGAATGTTTCGAGCTTTGTTGAATTTACTAACATATTTTATTTTGATATTTATTTCGTCGCAATTATTTACATGTTTATTTTGGAATTTATTTACTGTAATTTATTTTTTTATGTGAAGCCCAGATTATTCTCTAAAATCTCAACTTATATCTGGGTTGCCTCCCGTATGGAACCTCAGTACCTTTATTTTTTTTACAGTGTCTACTAACTAATACCAACATTCTTCAGTTTTAAATGATTATTTACATGTGTCTGTGTATGTGGATCGTGCAGGGTAGATTTTCACAGAGTGATATTTTTAATGTATATACATTTCATACTTTACGGATGATACACATCTCTGATTTGTGGGGCTAAGATCGTGAGTTTCTCTGCCATACTCTTTCCCCGCGCTAACCCTAGACTGAGTCTGGCATTTATATTTGTTTTGTTTAAATTTTAATCTTACTGGGATTTCTCTGATATTTTATCATTTCATTCATAATAAAGTTAGGATGTCACATATTTGTTGTCTTTCATTTAACAACTATAAACAACCCTTCCAAATTACGTTAATAGCCAGTGTATCGAACCGACAACAGTTGATATCCATAAACAACGTAGGTGAGTTATATGACTATCGAATAGACCTGGGTAGGTTAAACTACAACGTTAAAATGTTGAATGAAAGGAAAATAAGACACCTGTATAATTTGAGCCCTTAATATTAATGTTTAGTACTTCCTAAACGCAATTTTCCGTTTTACATTTAATTAACATGGGTAAAAGTTTTCAATTACTTTTGAATTTTATAGTTCAGCAACGGGGAAATGTAGATAAATGTACATATTCTTACAGGGAATTGAATACTGTGCAAAAATGTTTTGATAACTTATCTATTTTAAAAGTTATTCAAAATGAAAGTTGAAGTCGTGTAAAAATTCTCGTAACAATAAAATTGCTAGACATATTCCAAAATCAACGCCATTATTAAAGTTACCTAATGGTAATAGAAATAGTCTGAGAATGTATTTTTCATCATAGAAACTATTTAAAGGTCATTTACTAGATACTTGTAAAATTACCTTAAATGTAATGGTTTTCTATTTTTTGTTGGAATTTTCATTATAATTTTTAAAAACTTATATTCAATCTTTCCACAGTTTATTGAAGTAAATGTAGTTTTTAAAAGAATTTCTACAATTTAAATGATTTTAGTAATATCCGTTCAGGATTCAATACAAAATTATTGATTATTGTTAATTGTATTTTAATCGGCAATGTGCTTTGCTTTTAATGGTAAACCCATTAATTAATCTAATCTAACCTAACTTAACACAATTAACATAAATTTTTATATGTAGACTTGCAATAAATGTTTATAATCTATGAATACATTATAGTTACCTATCACTTTTATTACATTAAAAAAATACTAACATTGAAAAACAATATTTTTAAAGATTTAAAAGAACTTAATTTAACAAAAGAAATATTATTGTCCATAGAAAGATTCGACGACTTCCAAATTGAGCCTAAATCACGAATTAAACATGAAACGTTTTTTTTTCAAATATGTCTTATCTGTACCATCTGTTGAAATTTGCTATTGGGGGATTTAATAACGTTCAACGAGATATTAATAAAGATATCGGCTTGTCAAACTGAACCTCCGGCGTAGTTATCTGCGTGATAATAGATAACAGAAAACTTCTTGGTGGTCAGTAACTTCCAGACGTGAATCGCGATTTCGAACTCTTTGGTTCTCATCAGCACATCTACAGAATTCTGACCGTCAAGAACATTACTGCTCTATTTAGTTACGTACCACATCACGCAGATAGCAACACTGTAGGTTCATATCTAAAAAAGAAGGTATTAAAATAGCCTGTAAAGGTCTTTCTGCCAACGGCCACCTGAAGGTACCCAATAGGTCGAAACCGGTTGTGGGATATGGCTTTCGGTTCGCAGTGTCTACTGTGTAGGACGTGTTCTAAATATTGGATCTGTGATCCTTAATATAAAGACGAAAAAGGATTTTAATGCTTTCTTTTTTAGATATGTTATCTTCGTCTAGTAATCGTTCATAATCAACAGTGTAATTCAATGCCGGTAGGGGTGTTAGCCCTCGGAGTAGTTGTTTCTGTTGATTCCATATTTATACTGTGGGTTCAGCTTAAAAGTCGATATTCTTATTATTACAAAAGGAGTGAGAGCTAATGATTTCGAAAGCGCGATCCAAGTCTGACAGTTAGTACAGAATCAAGAACATATTTTTGGTGTATTATCAGTAGAAATTTGTAAACATTAAATTGAATAAGAAAGCCTTTTAATCACATTCGCTGAGAGTTTCCATGAGATACCTATTTGCTTTGGGAGGACGCTCACCCCCAATCAAAATACAGTGAAAATCTGGGGCTACTCAAGAACTACATTTGTTAGAAACGTAACCGTTTATAAAAAATAATATTTTATCCTTTAATAGACGCTTTGCGTATCAATTTTGTTTGAATAAGCTGTAATAACAATGACAGATTAGCATATTTAATGTAAATAAAACTTTACAAGGACAAGTAGACCAAACAATAATTGTATTTTTTATAGTAATAATAATAATAATAATAATAATACACCACACATGTCTTTCAATAGACTTGCCTCTACCCAAATAATAGCAACAACAAAAGCAATAAAAACAACAACAACAAAAGATAGAAATAAATATGAAAGTTTAAATTCAGTGCGTGTTAAGAAACTTTTAATTAAAATGAGCAAAAAGTGCTATCTAGAGAATTCGTTGAAGTTTTTATTACGATATATGAATAATATGAACTGTAGGTATAACTAACTACCTACAAGTCAATCAATATGACTTTGATAGATAAAAAGTAGAAACCCGAGGTTAAAGTATATATTAAAAAAAGGGAAGCTAAAAAAAGTAATATCAAGAATGTGTCAAAAAGAATAAAGTAACACGTCCTTAATGATCAAAAAGAACAGGAATTTAAATTAAATTAATTAAAGCACAAACAAGCACTAAAAATGGTCTTGGGCTACTTATTAAAGAGGGCTAAAAAATTCTAGCACAACTTCATTATATTTCATTTCTTATGAATCGTGAAAATGGGTGAGTCATAACGGTTAGGGGACCAGATGAAGATAATAGAAGATAATACAAGAGAATATATGTAAAATATTACCACCTCAGCATTAAACCACGCAAACCACCAAAAACTTGGATCAAGATAAACACATCCAAAATCAAACAAGTATCCTTCCAATGTCACTATTTCCAGGACTCATACAAGCCATCGTGAATATACAATATAGCACCCCTATAATAATACCACTTACTACATAGATTAACCAAGGGGCAACGCTAGACTAATAATCATCTCCAATAAGTTCACAATTTATATTATTAACGAAAAGATACTAATTTTACACTAACAACCCAAATTGTTCGGCCACTTTGCGACTTCTTCAGAAGTTGTATTTAGAAATACTTGCAGTACTTATTAAAAATTATGAAAACTTAAATGTGTCTGTTTATACTTAAACTAATAAACAAGTCCTAACATTTTATATTTCAATATTTAATATGTTATTTTCATGTGAAAAAAACGCAAAATTACGGTTTAAATGTTCACGTAGCTATTAGCCAGAAACGATTGGCGCAATTAAAATATTTCCAGCGAAAGTCGCAGACAAGTAAAAATACCTTCAATAAGACCAAGTCCCATATAATGTCCATAAGTATTTCAAGTATACAAGTGTACATATCGCAACATAGCTATTATAATATGATATATTTTCAATGACCCGAAATTCATTTCTACGACACTCCACGCTCAGCCAGATCTGAACTGGATCTTTGTTCCTATTGTTACAACAAAAAAACACCATCGCAATATATTATTATTTCCAAAGAGTACGGTGTTTCCACATTAGTTTATTTAAAAAATCATACACATAGATACAATAATTAAGAAAGTAACTCACCTGCTACAATATTGGTTACCAATGTGAAGACTGCATAAAATTATTGTTTTGAAAGAGACCAATAGACACCTGATTTGGATTTTATTAAAACGTCAGTGTTAACAACTGCACATTCAAAAACTTCACAAACGAAACAAAAACAAAAATAAAATAACGGTCGGGTATCCGTGGCGTGTTTGTTGTTGTTTATCTTTTGTTTTCGTCGGACACTATTTAAATTAAGACCAACAGAAGTAACTTGCTCGTTTCACTATTGATGATTTAGTAAACACGTGTAAAAGCGCACAGGCCGCGCGCGAGGAGGATGGGTCGAAGTGTTTTTCCGCTCTTGATATCGACGGAACTGTAAACAGTGAATGGTTGCCGGTAGCAACACGCAATGGAGAAAAACTTTTCGATCGAACTCTAATAATAATAACAAGAACGCGTGCGAAATAGTTTCACTAGTGAAGCCGGTCGTCGGTCGTAGAAGGCTATTGCCATCATCGGCATCATCAACTGTTTCCAGTGCCTGTTTTGCTTTGGCCTGCTGCTCTTGCCTTCCTTGCACTCACCTTCCAGTTGCTGGTTCGGTGAATGTTCCTCGACGTCCCCACCAAGAGTTGGCTGCTTCTCTCCGCGTGCGGAATGTGCCGGTACAGGTGTGCTAACGACTACGGACGGCCAGGCGACGACGAACTACCACGACTACGAATATAATAGATACCGTAATCCGTAACTCTAGCCAAATAACTACACGACTCCACGATCTGCAATCGGATCACCTGTGGAAAATAAGACGAAAGAATCACTTTACTTGCTGCACACCACTACTCGAAACTCGATGTTTGTGTTGCACTTTGATTCGGAACGAACTAAAACACCGAATAGTTTGGAGCAAGGTCTTCCGAGCAATTACGAATGATAATGATCGACTTCCAATTAACAAACCAGCAGTCGTGTCCTTCTGATGATGTTTTTTTTTCACTAAGACTGCCTCTTTAACGAGATGTTGGAATTTTGTTTCTTTCGTCTGGTACTTTTATCAGTTGTCTAAAAGGTTTACTCAATTTATGTGTTTCATTTGACATACAGAAATACGAGGGTCTATTGTTGAGGATGGCACCTTGGATGTTAAAAACCGTTTTATGTTTTTAAATGTATATGCGGAATTTTGGCTAACATATTGATTAAGGCTTTCGCGGCCAGTTGATGAACTGATGTTGTCCTTCTTCGGGTGTACAGGCCGTCGTCGGTTGTTTGTACACCCAAAGAAGGACAACATCAGTTTGGCTAACATTTTCTTTTTTTGGGAGTATGCAACTGATTTATTTCTACCGATGTTCCATGAAATGACTTTAACTGTTATCTATTTTTTCCTTGGAAAGAACTGACTCACTTGGTTTATAGCAATGCCTCTTCCGTTTGAAATCTCATGGCTTTCTCGCGATCTTGTGGAACAATGGTGTCACATTTTCGACAGTATTTTTTCAATTGTTTCACTTTTATATTGTTTTTTCATAAAATAGCTCTATCTCGTTAATAGAGTTAACTACTTAAATCTATTTCATGTTCTCCAAATTATATCCTGCAAATCTTTGATCTATGTATTTTTCATGTTCAGTCATGTTTTTTAAGTGTGAATACACTAATCTCTAGGACCCCTTCCCCTTTTTGTTTAAGTGTATGAATTTCTTTTGTTGTTTTTCTTAAATTTTGTCCTCGAACTGTTTTGGTGATCTCTCTAAAAACATTCCGTAAATTTCCTTCAAATTCTAGCCTGCAAGTGACTGAATATTTTCTTGATCTTCAGTCTTCTCGTTTCCAGTGTTTCAATTCTACAACATTCTGTCTCAATTTTTCGAAAGCTTCTCAATTATTATTTTTGTAGGTATATTACTGGATCATTTGTTTTTCTCTTTTCAATTTTAATTATGTAGATATGCAACATTAAATATTCTCTTTTCTACAGGATTCTTTAATTTTTAAAAATCTACGATTATAAAAACCAGTTTATATCTCTAGATTATTCTTAATTTTTTGTCATAACAGTGCTCTGTTTAATGTTTTCTAATCAAAACGTATATAATTGCTTGGTAAACCTGAAATGTACCAAGCCATTGTTTAAACAATCAAACAATTGAATTTATCTTTAGTGTGTTAATATTTAAATTGTGACAATGAACCTCTTAGATTGTGTAGATTCATTACAATCCTTCGCTTATCTTTAAAGAAAAGTATAAACAAAATGACAAACCTAAAATCCACATTATTTTGCGTCTAATTATATTAAAGTGATCTAAACAATTATTATATTTTATTGTATAAAATAAAATAGTAATATCTGACTACATCTTCACTACTGTTCTCTGATCGAATTAGTGAAAAATTTGTTTTTTGCTGTTTATTACTTTATAAATTTGAAATGAATAAACACAAAATTAGCCGAAACTTTATGTTCCAAAACTTTTGTATGTAAACAAATTTTCCAGATATTTCAAGTAGAGTTAGAGCAGATTGTTAAAGGTGTATATCTGGAGCATGGAACGTAGATGGTGGGTGCGGTCGAAAAGAAGAATATAGATGCGTTTGAGATATGGTGTTATAGGAGGATGATTAAAACACCTTGCAATGAAAAGGTTAAAAATAAGGAGGTATTGGAAATATTAGAGGCACATAATAATGATGAGGTCTCTTAATAGTTGAAATTGAGGTTTCGCTGATCACTCGGTGAAACATAATGAATAATTAATAAAATAAAACACACGGTATATTTCACAAAAGTATTAGACTATCTCTGACATATGTTTCGGTTTGTACACCATTTTCAAAGAGCTATAGATAACTGAGGTACATTATTTCCTTACAAACTACTTATACTTAGAATACAATGGATTTTAATAACGGGGAAACCCCAAAATCGGTCTGGTCATTGGTAATAGGTAGACCGTTTGCGATGGCCTTTTTTATTTCGACTATTTCCAAGAAATTCAGTCTTCTCCCTTTACTTTCTCTATGTATTATTTTTATATTCTTATTATCTATTTCATGATTTTGGGAAATACAATGGTCCGCTATACCTGTACATTTGTTGCCATTTTTTATGGAATTTATGTGTTCGTCTAAACGTTTTTTAAGGGCCCGTCTCGTCTGTCCAACGTAAAACGCTTCACAGTTCTTGCAATTTATTTGATAAGCTCTTAACTGAAATTTACCTAAATAAATGAACATGTGAAGACATTTTTTTTTTAATTGTATTTAATGTTAGTTCTACGGTTTAATAACTTCGTTAATTATGTGTTGTTCAAAGCATTATATCATCTAATATCGCAATTTGCTATTGCTAAAGGTGTCTTTTTTATGGCATGTACGATATTCATATAAGAAGATAATTTTGCTGTATGCAACGTGATTTAATCAACTTGACGTATATCATGAAGTGAAAGCTCATTTTTATGAACATCAATTTTATATTCGATGAAGGGTCTAGGCACCTTTAGTTAAACAACTAAAAACAACACACGTAGATAGGTTTATTTGATCGATTTTTCTTTGAGGAGTTTCAACAAGGAATTCATTACTTACAGTAATGTAAAATAATTTGTGTATTTTAAACAGAAACAACTGCTTCGGTGTTTCTATTATTCTTTCGTATATTTGCCAAGGCATTCTTAATGTAAATTTTCCGAAATTCTTTTGAAACTTTCGTAATGGTTTATAGTCCTAGATAAATCACGTTTATTTTCATTCTCACAAAACTATTCATAATCACTGTTATTATTTAGGCGTGTTTAATAAATAAACCATTAACATACTTGGAAGCAGATTTTATCTCAAAGAAATTTTTATTCCGAATAAATTAAATAAAAAAGGCGGTATGTAAATTTCCTCTGTTAACTAACTGTTAAGTGATTCCTTACTTCCAATATAAAAGGATCATTTATTATTGGTTGTTAAAGTCTTCCGAAGCCGAATAAATTTATTGATATATACTCACATATTTTATACTTTTGTGGAATAATATCATATTTATGTTAAAAAGGTTCTTACCAAACGTATTTCTTATTACAGTAATACATACAGGGCGTTTAAGACTAATTAAAAACAAAAACTTTTTTGTGTTTCATTCCCACCAGTCACTCGTGCTGATAAGCGGGCAGTCACACTGTAGTGCAAAATCGGAGGGTAGGGCGTAAGGCCCTCCTCGGCCTTCTTTCAGGAACCATGGAAATGGGTAGGTGGTGTGGTTAGGGAGGGAAAGATGAAACGGACGAAATGAAGACAGAAGAGAAGTGAAAGATTATATATGGAAAATTACTACCCCAGCATTTGCCTAAATTATCCAAGGACTAACAGGAAACTTGGACCCGACCCGGGTTCGAACCGGTGACCTCCCCCTCGGTAAAAACTAATTTCGTTTTGGATTCTCTGATTGGTTCGAATGGTCTTACTGATCGTGGGCACTTCTCCTAATTGATCATTCAAAATTTATTATGATTAATGAATGTGGAATCAAAACAAATAACAACAATAATATAAAAATTGGAGACCAAAAACCTAAAAAAGTTGCCGTTTTTTAATATCTAGGAAACGTGAGATAGAATCGTAAGACATATTCTGAGACATGACGGGCTAGTTAGAGGCATTTTAGAAGCATAAAGAGGAGTAAAGAGAAGCAGATGAAGACCTCTCTATTCACAAATCAGTAATCAGGATTTCGTAGTATGAATAAAGTATTTAAAAAATAAGAAATAAGTTTAAAAACTATTCAAATACAAACACAAATTAATATTTAGAAGAAAGCATTTAAAATTAAAATAACAATATAGTAGAACGACTTACGACATCTTCTCATTCGTACTGCTTCATATTACAATGGACAAATAAGGTAGAACGTATGTTATGTAGCATATTAAATTAAATATATCCTACGTTCACAACGATCTCGAACATGGCTTATATTGTAATTTCTACATTTTAGATTTGTTCGTACAGCCTATGCCTATGACGTAAACTCAATCTTCCAATAATTATACAGTAGTTATTTTGTATCTTGCATTTGTACTTTAAATGAAACAATTTCAAATAAATCACATCTCTGATGATCATCTCAAATCTGCTCATCGTTCAATATTTCTGTTGACCTTTGGTGTGAATTTGTGCGGAAAAACGTGAATTCCTGCGAAACAGGACTAAAATTATCACTGACTGTAACAAGATGGATTAAGATCCCACGAATGCATGAACAATTACATCTAGATGTGTACTTACATAACATGTTGTAATAACATATACGTCTAATCGTAACTAAGAACTATATATATATATATATATATATATATATGTTATTAGCCATTATAACTGTATAAGTAATTTTGATGAGCTTTAAATCGAAAAGTCCACATTTGTGCAGGAAAATGACAGTTGAATTTTTCATTTTTGTTGCAATAATGTACTTGTTCATTTATGTTCGTATTAAGAACCACACCAACGTCAGTAAGTATCTACAATAATTTCACCAGGTGTTGATGTAATAATTTCTACTGCATATATGTTCATATGTTACATCGCAAAGGAAAAGGTTAATTGGAGGTGAAATTGTATTATATGTAGATGTGAGCATTTTTTAAATGATTTAAATGATGCCGACCAATGAAGTATACTCTATAAATACTAATAATAGTACTGAAAATTATGTATTACATGAAAATTTCATAAGATAATTATTTCTGATTTGTTTCATGGTCTTGAGAAAACTGTTGTTGTTGCTTCTATATCAAATATCTTTTTCTAAACACTAATTTTTATTTGTAAATTTTTAAAGCTATTTTGCAATTTGAAACCACTAACTGCAAACTAAAATGGATTATACAGTTTCTACTGTAAGATATCCAAAAAACGAAGGAATTAAAAAACTTTATTCGTCTAAATATTAAGATCAATGATACCACATTTGGAACGCCTGCTACCAGTAGACCATTAGTCCAGTCTGGTTGAGTTATCGTGTCACATTGGTCTTATAAAAATGGATGACAAAATCCTTATTGAAAAATACAGTTTGATAAGACTCCTGTGAAAACAAAGTCATTACCGAGTAAGACTTTTTACACCAGTAGAATAGTTAACATTATAGTTATTTCAAAAAAGAAGGAACTAAAATCCTTATTCGTCTAAATTTTAAGATCAAAGATCTCACATTTTGAACGTGTCCTACCAAGTAGGCACAACGAACCGAAAGTCACATCCCACGACCGGTTTCGACCTATCGGGTCTCATCAGGTGGGCGCTAGCAGAAAGGCTTTTACAAGCTATATTATAAATATAAATATAAATATAAATATAAATATAAATATAAATATAAATATAAATATAAATATAAATATAAATATAAATATAAATATAAATATAAATATAAATATAAATATAAATATAAATATAAATATAAATATAAATATAAATATAAATATAAATATAAATATAAATATAAATATAAATATAAATATAAATATGGAATCAACAGAAACAACTACTCCGAGGGCTAATATCCCTACCGGCATTGAATTACACTGTTGATTCCAATGGACTTCTAGACGAAAATATAACATTCAAAAAAGAAGGAATTAAAATCCTTATTCGTCTAAATTTTAAGATCAAAGATCTCACGTTTTGAACGCGTCCTACCAAGTAGGCACAACGAACCGAAAGCCACATCCCACGACCGGTTTCGACCTATCGGGTCTCATCAGGTGGGCGCTGGCAGAAAGGCCTTTACAGGCTATATTTATATTTAAATTAAAATTATTGTTTATTGCGAAATAGTATACAAAAAATTATTTATCAAATATAGAAGAAGCTTCTAAAATATCAAAAGTTTGTTATGTAATAAAATAATAAGTACTATATATACATATAACTATATAACTTCTGTACATAAGTCAAAATAAATATTTCTTTATTGATTGTGATTTTTGAAAATCGCTGATTGTGATTTTGCCAAGAAACCAAAATTAAGAATTAATTTGTGCAAGAAATGTTTCTGGCTTCTTCAACTCTCATTTCCATTTTCTCACATTTCTTGTCTCTTTCTGTACATTATTAAGCAGTAGTGACTGTTTCGTACCATAAAGGATACTCAAACTTTTGGACATCTCAAAATCTCAAAACATCTTATTACTGCAGCTTTATATCAATTTGTATCTACTACAGATTATCTCAAATTTGTTACTGCTGTCACGGTCTCGTCGGGAAGTGAACCCGGGACATTTGGCTTTACGTGCCAATGCTCTTACCACTAAGCTACGAGAGTATTGGTCCGTAAAGCCAAAGATCCCGGGTTCGATTCTCGGCGAGTGCACGACAGCAGCAACAAAAACGTTTTCCCTCATTAATTTGAGGTAATCTGCAGTAGGACCAAATTAATTCAAGGATTAATTTCACATTGATGTATTTAAATTTACCTCTGCTAAAAAATTCTCCAAAACTATTTCATTATTAATATTATAAAATGTCTCAACAGTGCTCTGTGATCCAGTCAACAAGTTTGCTTCGATTAAGTTTCTGAAGAAAATCAATACTTACGTGTTTTTATCCATAGATACCATTTTCATATCATAAAAGTGCAATAAAAGGGTTTATGGCAGCTTACGTAAAGGGTGTCGCATTAAAATAATCGTTAAGATAATCATTTGACGTAACAACAATACGTGCTTTCGATTAGTGAATTGCAAGACCGCTTGCAAAGACGATTATCTCCGATTTTATTTTTCTCCTTACTGTGACAGATTTGATGTTGCTGCAGTAATAACACTTTTATTTCCGACTCGATATAATATTGTACGTTGTCATTTGATCCTTCTGCAACGCGGGTGAAAGCAAAATAATTATTATGAAAAGAGTCGAATGCAATATCACCACCCACGTTTTGGCGTATGTCCATTAAATACAACTTTCGATATTTTTGAACTTCCGGGTTTTAATCGGACAATGGTACAAACAAGGAACATGGTTCTTTATTTTGTTACGTCATTCAGAAATATTGGAAGTATTTTTTAGTAAAAATAATAATAAGGGTGAGTATATAAAAACGGAAAAGTTCTTCCACATTAAGAAAATACAGAGTATCGAAATAATTACTGTGGTTTTTAAATACAGCTTTTAAACTTTTCCTGTGTTTAATTCTGATAAACGGTTCTCCGGGCTGATGGGCCGTGGTCTATTTGGATTTTCTCCTAACGTTTCGTCTGAAACTGCGACAGACATCTTCAGAGGCGGTGTGGTAGTCATCGTAGTGTTCGTTGTGGTGGTTCTGCGTTGAGTGTGTCACACACACCGAACACTACGACTACCACACCGTCTCTGTAGATGTCTGTCGCAGTTGCAAACGAAACGTTAGGAAAAAATCGAAACAGACCACGGGCCATCAGCCCGGAGAACCGTTTATCAGAATTAGACGCGGGCCGTGAAAGCCTACACTCTTCAATTTTCCTGTGTTTGTTTTACGTGAAATATGGACCTCATTGATACTATTTTGAATTTGTTATTTATTTTAATAAATTTAATAAGTTTCCAGCAAGTGTAGTGTCAGTTTAAGATAATAATGTAAAAATAGCAAATACCATTAATGTATTGCAACAGTCTCAATGTGTCTTAGGTTAGAAACGCTTTAATAAACTTAACACTTTGTGGGGTGCAACTGTTGTGAAACATACTTAATGAACTAAAAAAGTCCAAAGTGCAATTTGAAATTTAAAAAATCTAAATTTAAACCTGTAGTTGATAAATTAGAAAAAAGTAGAATTTACAGAATTAAGTGTAATAATTGTGATGCCTTTTACATTGGGCAGAGCGGGAGAGCTACAAACATAAGAATAAAAGAACATATTTATAGTATTACTAAAAAAGATAATAAAACCGGCTTCTCAGAGCATTGCACCTCCTTTAACCACACTATAGACGAGGAAAATGTAGTAGTTTTACATAGTAATATTAACAAAAGTAGAAAGGTATCTCTTCTACAAAGTTTGGAAACCAAAAAAGCTCTCTCGCACAACCAAAATATTGTAAATAACCAATTAGAGTTAAGTTACATTGACTCCCCACTTATTTTGGCTAATCTCTAGTTATATATAGAGCTGTTTTAGTTTTAAGACTTTAGTATTTGTTCTACTCTACTTCTTTGAAAATGGTCGCGTTGACCGAAACTTTTCTAATTCTAAATTTGGTGAAATTTTTATTTTATTTCAAACGGTTTTAAAATACGTATGTATTTGGACATATTTTAGAATATATCATCATTTATTAGATCTACATCATTTTTTTCGTTAAGTTGATCGTGGAAATAGAAAAATCTGGGTTAAAACTAAAAGTAGGTGTCTTCAGAAAAAAAGAAAAAGGTGATAATAATTTCGCCTTAAGGGCTAAATAATGCCAAGCCGTCTGCCAAGTTTTCCTTATTTACTGGCCTACATTCGTTCAAACTGATTGTTGGTCACTTTCTACCTTGTTTACATAAGTACGAGACATGCTTCTGTAAAATGTTCTGCCCAACGACGACCAAAGATAATCGCCGATTTGAACTTAATCGCTTTCGTATTGTATTCAAATTATTCCGGTACTACATGGGCAATGAATCAAATGACGGAAATCAAAACTCCTTAATATGTCCCATGTTTTGGCACCTACACTAACATCTCATGAAGTGATTAATTAGTAGAGGATGCTAATAAATTTTTGAAACCTACTTACAAAAATGTTCGATTTTATGATAAGTAACCGATTCCTATTACGCAGGTAAATCTACTTTTATGAACAATATTAAGAGCAAAATCACGAATTTGATGAAACAAATAATTTTAAAATCCTATATTGTTTAGATAAAGGTAAAAAACTTGACATTTTAGAATCACTAGAAATTAAAAAACATATTCAATAAAATAATATTGTAACATTAAATGAAATAGAAAATACTTATGAATCAATTATTTTAAATAAAATTATAAAATGTTCGACCCCGTCCACAACACCTTAGATTAATTTTACAAACGTGTATGAATATAAGAACTTTGTACTTAATTTTAGTCATATGTCTTCTGAAGATGCCCATGTTGGGCAAAACAATTATAAAGAATTTGAATAAACAGTGGAAAAGTTAGTTACATATTTTATTATTTTATCAAGTGTTTCCTATTAAGTAGGATATTTAATATAATCCGTAAAAAATCTTAACGAAAAGTTTTCATTTTCCAAAACGGGGCTTGTATTAAAGTATGGTATCGTGGTATGGATAAGTTATCTGAAAATGGAAAAACAATCCCTTTAAATCTTCAATAAAGTAATTGTTTGTCATAAATCGTTATACACATAGATATGAAGTGCAATATTTACATAAACTGGTTTATTTAATGGTTTTAAACGGTTGGCGAAAATAAACTCATCTTCTATAATTTGAGGTGCACAACACTTTTAAAAAGGTCAAAAAGTAGAAAGGCTCCAAAAATAAACTGAATATTTTTAATTTCAGTGTTTTTGTGCTTAATATATATTTTTTTATTGAGCGATGTCAGTGACTTCAAATGACACCTGTTGAACCTTTGGTTGTTTTATGACTTGTTTTATTTCACAAGATTGTTGCAGCAAATGCGAACGCAACAAAAATATTTGTCTTTATTTTCATTTTAAAATTGTTTTAATAACTGTATGTATTTTTTTTTTCTACTAAATATGAATGTTGAGTTTACAATATATGCTGTTTCCTAAATTTTTGATTTCAAAAGTAAATAATTTTTACCAAAGTAAAATTATCGTAATTAAAAGTAAGTATGCAGATTTTTTTATGAATGTACAATTACGGATTTATTTAATTTTCATTTGTAATATAAAAGGTAAAACTTAATTTTCCGCCCCATTATTAGGCAATAACGAGAACAGATGAGAGTGTACGGTTGCCGATACTCCACCGGAAAATGGAAATCTGGAAAACATCACGATAAGAATAAAAAACAATCAACTTATTAAAAATATACCATTCATACTCAAAGAACTCTTGACATTGTTTTAGAGTTTACTAAGAAATAATTACATAATTATTGATTATTATTTCATTACAATTAAAATTTGACGAGGTACTACTATTATCCTTTAAGGGTACTACCGGTGACATCTATTGCGTCATATTGACAAAAAAATGAGAAAATTCTCTTCCGCATATTCCTATTTTCCCAAGTAAAAACGTGAGTTAGAGTGGTTTTTACACCGATAAATGTAAAAGAAAGTAAATAGTGTATATTTATGCAAATAAAATGACACTTTTTTAATAATACTGCGTTAGACTTAAAAATAGCATGATTTAGTGTATATTTACAGAATAATATATTGGGAAAGTTATTTTTAAGTTGACATAAATAATTCCTCCTACATGCCTTTGTACTTATCTACGTAGGTACACAATTACGAAGCAGAAAGAAAAACTAAAAGGGGTTAAAGACCTTTTTCTAGTATTTTCTATTTTCCCATTAATATTCCTCTTCATTTTTATTAAATGATATCAGAATTAGGTAGCCTTTAAATTGTTTTCTCTATTATAAAATTAAATAAAAAAGTAGCTCATTTTCAAAGTAATTTAATTTAGAAAATTGAATTGTTTAGTGGATCCCCTCTACTTCCTGACTCAACGCTGGTGTGCTGCACCAATCACGTGCGTCCAAATGGCTATGACGTTGCCATATATTCCATTTTTTATAATTAATTTGTGTCGGTTTAGGTCGCGTCAGTGTGTTATGTGTAATTAAGTGAAAATAAGCGATTTTGGATGTTTCATTGTGAATAAAAAATTTATAATATCCTGTCAATGTATTATTGAATGTTAACAAATATAAATTACAAGAATACGTTGTAGGTGAACACCTCAGAAGTTGAGGTTAAAAATTTCTAGTAAGTTAAGCTGCACCTTTTTTACTTCCAATTATTTAAATATCGTTTAGTTATCTTTATTATCATTGTGTAAATAGTTCTATTGATAATATGACTTTTTTATAATTTTTAGGTCATTGCATGTAAGTTTGGAAGAGCAAGTATGAATCTAAAAGTAATATTACTAGTGTATATTTCTCTAATAATCTCAAATTTGGTAGTATTAGCTGATGATATTGATGATTTGGTAAGTTATGAGTTTTGTTATCACCTTATTTGTTGACTTAATTGAATAATCCCATTAATAGGATGAAGCCACAGTTGAAGTAGAAGACCCTCAAACTGTAGATATTCCTTACAAGAGCCCAATCCCCACCGACCCCAGTAAAATATACTTTGCAGAACATTTTGACAATCCATCTCAATTTGCTAAAAAGTGGATTAAATCACAAGCCAAAAAGGAAGGTATTTCTGAAGATATAGCTAAATATGACGGAGAGTGGAATGTTGAACCAGCACAACGAGATGCCTTAATTGGTAAACTTTAAATTCTTATCTTCTAATTATAATTATGTCTTTTTGTTTATTTTATTTAATCCTAAACCATGTAACTTTATATTTTACAGGTGATAGTGGCCTTGTTTTGAAATCAAAAGCTAAACATGCAGCTATATCAGCACTGTTGGACAAACCTTTTGTATTTAAAGACAAACCATTAATTGTACAGTATGAAGTAATTTTACAAGATGGCCAAGATTGTGGTGGGGCTTATCTTAAGCTTCTGAGTAATTTACAAGATAAAAAATCACTAGGAAACTTCCATGACAAATCTCCTTACTCTATCATGTTTGGTCCTGACAAATGTGGCAATGATCACAAACTACACTTTATCTTTAAGCATAAGAATCCCTTGAATGGTTCTGTTGAAGAAAAGCACTGTAAAAAACCCCAAGAGCGCCTCGAAGACATCTATTCAGATAAACTACCTCATCTTTACACATTAACAGTTCAACCTGATAACAGGTTTGAAATAAGAATCGATGGGAATGTGGTGAATTCTGGTAGTCTATTGGATGATTTTGAACCCCCTGTAAATCCTCCAAAAGAAATTGATGATCCAAATGATAGGAAACCAGAAGATTGGGATGAAAGAGAAAAGATTCCTGATCCAGAAGCTGTCAAGCCAGATGATTGGGATGAAAGTGCACCAGCTCAAATAATAGATGAATCTGCATCTATTCCTGATGGTTGGCTGGAAGATGAGGACAAATTTATTCCTGATCCTATTGCAAAGAAGCCTGAAGATTGGGACACAGAAATGGATGGAGAATGGGAGCCTCCTCTGATTGAAAATCCTCTTTGTGCTCAAGCACCAGGTATGTAAAGAATAATTTTTTTTTCTAACTACTTACATTAAAATTATTCATAAATTAGGTTGTGGAAAATGGGAACCTCCCCTTATCGATAATCCAGAATACAGAGGAAAATGGAGGGCACCCCTAATAGACAATCCCAATTACAAAGGAAAATGGAGGCCAAGGAAGATTTCAAATCCCGATTTTTACGAGGATAAAGAACCGTTCAAAATGCAAAGCATTGCTGCTGTTGGATTTGAATTGTGGTCCATGTCCAAGGATATTTACTTTGACAACATTATCATCGCCGATGATATGGGTGTTGTAGAAGCTTGGGCACAAGAAACTTACGAAAAGAAAAAAATGAAGATTGTTAAAGATAATGTGAGTGATTTAAATAATATAATTATTACATAACACAAGAGTAAGGTAATTTCAAAATGTTTATACTCTTGAACGGGGAAAATTTAAACACAGCAACAATTTTATCTTTTGTACACATTTATTCAAAAAATAGTAAGATATTTTGAAAGAATATTATTTCCTATTTTTTTACTACAATATAATTCTGTTTTTACTAGCAATCAATGTGGGGCCGTTTTTTAAAGGCCGTTAATTACAGACCAAAGTCATGGGGCGTTTATTTTATTTACTGTTCTATTCCCTTCGTTCTCTACATTTGGTATTTATGGACTTGTGTAAAAGAGGTACCAAATAACAAAATTTTGAAACATAGATGCCTTTGCTAGATATTTTGGGGTGCCTTTAAACATTTATAAACACAATTAAATTTCTTGTATAGTTTAGAACCAGGTTTCGTAGTGCTAGATTTTATTAGTTTGTTATTTTTATTATCCTGTAGGAAAGCTTGATTCAACGTTTAGCCAACTTGACCAACGATTACCCATTACTATGGGCAGTTTATATAATTGTTTGTGGTATTCCTGTTGCCTTTGTTTTATACTGCTGCTGTAGACCCGCATCTAAGCCTAATCAGGTGAGATTTCAGCAAAATTCTAATCAAACGTTTTTAAAATTGTTTTATAAATGAAATAAAAGAAATGTTATATGTTATAGTTTTAATTGTTAATTCCTTTTTAATTTATGTTTACATTGTATTTATTGATGTAGTAGTCCAGTTGTTTAAAATAGCTTTTAAAAATACTCGATTTTTTTAATTAATGATTTGTATTCATAAATAAAATAGGAGCAGGAAGAACTTAAGAAAATGGCAGAAAAGAAGAAAACTGACGAAACCACTCCAGATACTGTTGAAGAAGTACCTGAAGAACAACAAGAGGAAGAGGAAAAGGACAATGATGAAGATAAGAAATCGAAACATCTCGAAAGAGATGAAGAAAAAGATTCTGGAAGCGAGGACGAAGATGAAGAAGATGAAGATGGAGAAGAATCTTCTAATGTAGAGGTGAGACCATAAACTTATTTATTCTATGTTAGGGAAGTGTTAAAATTATTTTTTTTTTTCGAATAGCAACCTCCTCCTAGTCAAAGTGGAGAAGGTGACGTACCAAGAAAGCGAAAACCTCGTAAAGAATAATAAAAGAAAACAAAGAAATTATCGCGTTAAAACAGACTGAGTATGTAGCTAGTTAGTAAACCGCCGATTTTAATCATTAATTAAAAGAAATTCTTAATTTTACAACCATCCTCTTACACGCCACTGTCGTCATCTGTTTATTAATTTATTGATTTCGTCGTAGCATTTTTGTTATTAATATGTAGTAAATGATTACGAGATCGAAACATTAGGTCCGTTTCGTTTCTTTGGACTTGACATAGGACATCGTTTGTAATATTGTTATAATAATTATATTATTGTTGTTTGTTATGTCTTTTTTGCCCATTCTGCAGCGACATGTTCGATTGTGCATTTCTTCGCGTGTGCAGTTTAATAAATTGTATATTTAACACACTTTTGTCGTTTTATTTTTAATTTAATAATACTTGCTATTAGATAAATATTTTAAATAGTTTCAATAAGATATAACGACGAAAATTTAAATATTTGATAAAAAACGATTCAAAAAGGAGTTTTCCATGAATAAATAATAATTTCAATAAGAAAATATAGAAAAAAGACTGGAATTAATTTTAAAATATATCGCTTTTTGAAGGTAAGTATTAAAGATGTATATTTAAATATATAAAATAAGCAATCATTCTTAAATACATAGATGGAAAGTAAAACTATGAAAAACAATTGCAACCAACCGATCACTTCCCGACGGCATAAAACTTAAGAAATATTTTTGTATTTCTTTTTTCAGTAAATAATATTACAATTAAATTATTAAAATTTTGAACATTTATTTTTACAGTCTTCTGTTTCTTCTTCGGCATTTTTGAGATCATTTTCAGTTAGTAAAAGTGATTCATATTTATGATTGTTAATTTCTTTAGGCCCGTTGGAGGCAAAGATGTACCCCTTACAGTCCCCGTTCTCTTGATTGATATCGTCATTTAATGGAGAAAAAACCGTACATTGTGTATTACTAGAAATAGTTCTTTCTCTGGATCTTCTGAATTTTTGGCGCCTTTTTATAGCATAAAACTTTTTTATCTCAGTGTGTACTTCTCCATTTAGTAGACAGTATATTAACGCTATGAAAAAGCCCTAAAAGAATGTAAATTATTTTTTATCTGGTTGTGAATTATTAATTAAGTACCTGAAAAGTGGTTAAAAATTGATCCAAAACAAGCCAAATAATTTCCAAAGTACTGTTAGAAGGTACAGCATAGCCCATTATTAACGACACCACATAAGGCACACCAAATAAAGGTATTAAAATAAGGGTAGACCTTGCCAAACGTCTACAAAAAATATTTTGGTAATGAAATAGGTATATAAATTGTTGTAAGTAGTTCATATTCTACCTGTATCTAACACTTCTTTGCTGAATAAACATGGAGCCCAATTTTAGAAACAAAATACGAACTATTATAACGAAAAGTATAAAGTTTATCTAAAATTATAGAAAATTAAAAAATGCATTGTAAATACTAACAAACTTACAATAATTGATGCCGCTTGAGGAATTTCTATAAGCAATCGTAAATATTCATTTTCGTTGGTGGTCCAGCACATTTTATCTTCAAAAATTACCCTTAGAATTGACCAGGGGATTACAAATAAAAAAGGCAATCCTAAATACGAATAAGAACATGTAAAAAAAACTTGTGTAATAGGGAATAAAAGAAGTTCTTTTAATTAAAGTTTCACCCTAGATTGGGATTCTTTGTAGTGTTTGGCTAATTAAAAGGATATATATGTATTATTAAAATCATATATATCGCCAATAAAAATATTTAGTTAGATTGGTAGTGTTAAATAATTCAATGGACTTAAAAATATCTTAAAACACTTGAACAAAACATGCCTATTTGATGATATTATTTTTAGTTTAAATATAAAACAGTAATAAAACGTATAACTCCGCGTAGCTATATAACAAGTAAAAATATATAAATATTTACCCCATCCTGAAAGATAGTAAATAGTAATGCGACTGTTATCTGAAAGTACACTTAAAAACATTAAATTGTGAAGATATATTCCTTCCATTAGGACCATTACACAATTTGCTATTGAAAAATACCATTGCGCACTTGTGAACGCTTTGCAGAGCCAAAACTAAAATGTAAATTTTGTATTTTTAACACTAAACATTTCATTCATTTTAATTCACGCAACTGATTCTTTTTTTTTTATTCCTTCTGATACATTTAAAAAAAGAATTATCGAAGTTGTGATACATAAATAATAAATATAAAACAATGTATTTATTATTGTTTATATAACATTTTTGCTTTGTAATTCTTTTGTTAAGTACTTACATTATGCTCTTTGATAGATTCCCTACCATTAATGGAAACAATATCTCTTTGAAAAGCGATGCCTTTCACGAAAGAAAGGTCCTTTAACAAAAACATGATAGCACGCATTATGAAGGACATAAACAAATGCATGTGTAATCTGTTACGAGGGCACCGTAATTTTCTATAAATTAAAAAAAAAATGGTTATCCACATCATATATTTCATATGTAATCTAAATTTTGCTCATAATAAAAAAAGGAAAAAAAAACAGAACACTATTAATAAGCGCACCAAAATAATTGTAACAATTATTACAAACTTTATTGAAGCAAAAATAGCCATTGATATTATCAGCGCAATCAGGGAAATCCCATATCCAACCCAGGAGGCCCTTTTTATAATTTTCAACCAGATCTGGTATGATTCAAGTAAATCATTGGGTACTGGTATAATAAAATCTAAAGGAATTGCTGCAGTTTCTTCATCTAAGGGTTGATACTGACAAGCGGTTAAGTTTGTCCAAGTTTTGTTATGTTCTGGACTAAAATACCATTGTCCATCTTCTTCACAACGCAAAGTTGCGAATTCCTTAATAAAAATATACGAATCAAAATTGTTCTCCTTTCTTAATTCTTTTTTGGAATTCTAATCAAATTATAATAATAATAATTATTTTAAAATACTTCTACAAGTTTTGCCGTTTTTAATTAATTTTTTGTAAATTTTCTTATCGTTAGAATGCGGTTTCCTTAATTAACTATGTAGCCAAAATCACTGTTCTAATTTCTGAATTCTACTTCTGATTATAACCAAGGTTACAATTTAAGGAACTCTTTATTAATGACTGTTAATTATCAAATCAGTTATGTAATATTTGTGTAAGTAAATGTAAATTTGTTAAATACCTAACAGAAAACAACAATTAATTGTTTTCTATCAAAAAAAAAATCACATGGTTAATTTTAAAAACTACCTACTCACAATTTTTTTTTATTGCAAATTATAAGTACCTTTGAAAGTCCTATGGGGCAATGTTGTTCTGCTACAGTTCCAGCTTTCGTAAAATCCCAACATAATAATCCATCAAAGTAACGATCACAATACAGTCCACCATCAACTGATAATGGACGAGTTATGTTCGAAACATTAGAATAGCACTGTTTGGCTCTGATTTCTCTTTCACCCATCGTTTTGACCGTTGAAAAGAAACTATGAATTTGTTCGGATATTCACCTTAGTTTTATATGAAATATGATAGCGGGCGTGTACAGTATACATATAAGTAGTTGTTTGTGCTGGTGGAAATAACAGTTGCCCATTTTTTGCGATAAAAATGAACATATCACCATCCCCAAACTACAAACAAAGAGCCGCTCTTTTTTTAATTGGAGTAGTTGAACCATTTTGTTTGCAATTTATCATACTTATGTACGCACCAATAGAAAGAAAGCTTTTTACTTGATGATATGTTTGCGTTGGATACATATATTTAGAAAAATTGGTACTTAAAATGATTTTGCACTGATTGCATATGTAATACATAATATGTGTAATGTGTAAACACGGCTCTGTAATAAAATAAAATCGTTTTCCGACGCACACAGAATATACTTACTAACACAGACACAAATATTTACAATTTAAAATAAACAATCTTTTACATAATCCTTAATCTGAAAAGTTGTTTTTAAATACGAAAAATCTTTACTAATTAGAGAAATGGCCTGTAATTTTTATTAATTTTTAATATACAGGGTGAATACAGTTTTATAATGTGAGATTTTCTCCTTAAAATCTTAATATTAGCATGTGTTATGTAATATCTAAATAAATATTTCTTAGAGAATAGAATTTGTAATACTTTTTACCCTTGAAGATGAATTGTAAACAGTAAATATATAATTATAATTTTTACTGTTAAATATAATTAATTATCTATAAAAACTATGGAAATGAAAATTTTAGCAAACTTTAAACTGTTTAAATAATTGTACCGCCAAATCCCAAACAGCAGTTTCGCCAACAAAAAATAGTTACTAAAACGTAGTTTGTTAATTGGTTGGTAATTGGTATGGTAATTGTAAAATAATTAAAAAATTTTCGCGCTTATCAGAAGTTAAATCGAAAATATTTAAACCAAATTGATTCGAAGTACTTTTTGTAAAAGCTGAAAGTGGTAAGAATTTAAAAGGATATTTTGTTTTCTATTCTTTAGACGTCAGCTTATCAATATATTTTGGGTTATGTGCATTTTAAATATGTAAACAAAATGCCTAAAATAAAAATTGATCATATAGTAAGCTTTAGTAGTGAAGACCCTGTAAGTATTTTATCTTTCACTATCTTGGTTGTTATGAGAAGTAATAATTTCTTTAGGTACATTGTGCCAATAACCTTTTGTCGAGTGACCCTTTAAAGAAATGGAAATGTCTCAATCCAGGAGAAAAATCTGCAAGTGTAGTGCTACAATTAGAAAAGGCTTGTGTTATATCCAGCATTGACATTGGAAATGAACATTCTGCATATGTTGAAGTTCTTGCAGGTCGTTCAAGTTCGAATGATGACTACAAGATTCTACTGGTGATGTCAACATTTATGGCCCCTTTGGAGTCAAAACAAAGTAACAATATTAACAAGGTGATTAAAAAAGCTTAGCTAGAATAGTTTACAAAATGGTAAATTTAATTTAGGTGAGAATGTTTACAAAAGATCAACTACAAGATCCAGAACGAAATGAAAAATGGGATAGGATAAAAATCGTTTGTACACAGCCTTTTAATAGACATGTTCAATATGGTCTTTCATTTATTACCTTAAATGCACCTGAAGAAAATGATAATACTTTAGGAATCACAAAAATAGGACAATTCTTAATAAGACCCCATTCACCAGACAATTTAAAAGCAGGGAGTTTATTTGTTAAAAAGAAGGAATTAGAAGAACAGCAACCATTAACAGGTAATATTTTTGTATTTTTTAAGCAAATTTAATAGGTTGCCTTAATTTTTATATGAAATATACAATAATGCAATAAAAAATATATAGTTTAGTGTAGTTTTTTTATATGTACAATTTGTACATTATCTATTAATGTAAAATATAGAAAGGTCACTGCCAAAAGTTAAGTATGGTAAGTTTTTATCTAAATTGTATACCCTTGTAATGGCTAATAAAATTACAGTAATTATAAGCTCTGAATATCAAACAATTTTTGAGTAAAATAATTTTCTTAAAATAATAATTTCTCTCAAAGATACTTAGAAATACACAAATGTTTCAATTTCAGAAAGGTAACTTACATGAAAAATATGAAACTCGATTTAGCCTGGGGTTAATTCAACATACTTACATGGCAATTGCTTTTCTTCATTTATTTTTAGAAAGCACTAAAAAATTTTTTTTTTAGGGGCAGCCGCAATTCGTCAGGCATCAAACTTGGCCTTCAATGGTACTCCCCCGGTAAAACAAAAGTTAATAGATACTTCACTTACCCCTAAAAATAAACTTAGTACTTTAAACGGTTCCGATTCAGAATTAACACTAAAAGAACGTAATCGCGATGAAATTTTATACAATAAAAACGATGAAGGTCCTAACAAAAAAATTGACAAACTAATAGAACAGAAAAACAAAGAAGCCGAAGAGAAAAAACGACAAGAAGAAAACAATAAAAAACAAACACAAAAAAAGGATATTAAAAATGACAATAATGGCACTTTTGCCTTAACAGAAAAAGAAAAAAAGAAGAAAAAACAAGATTACCTAGATTCTCCTTCTACAAGTACCCGAACAATTAAGGAAAATAAAAGAAAAGCTAATAACGGATTCAATATGACACCAAATAAGCGCGTTAAACAAAATGTAAAGAAGAAACCGTTTCACAAACTTCTAGAAGGTGTTGTACTCGTTATAAGTGGTATACAACACCCAGAAAGGGGTAAAATAAGAGTAAAAGCCATGGAAATGGGTTCCAAGTACAAACCCGATTGGGACGTGACTTGCACTCATTTAGTGTGAGTAATATATTTATTTATATACAAAACATTTTATTTTTGTAATTAATTTCTTAATTAACTAACATAAATTTACTTTTACTTGATGATAACCAACACTTTATAATTTCTACACTTTATTCAAATTCATTCAATGTGTATATATTTATTTATTACATTAGGTATTACACACGCCCTTATCCTTATATACATTATTCAAAAAGTAAGAAAAGAGAATAGCAAACCATAAGAATACGAAGAGCAATGTATAGTAAATATATAACTAATTTATGAAACATTTTAACAAAATATACACGAGTAAGGGTGGAAATTATAAGCTGCCTTATATTGTGATTAAATTTTTAATCATACTTAATTAATCTAATGGCTTGTAGTAGATTTTTTAAAACAAAATCTGATAAAGTAGGAGTTATTTTAATGAAAAGATATTTTTCTTACTTTATTTTTACGAAAAAATTTAAAATTGGACAAACAGGTCTAAAATGTTAAATTAACCGTTCATTTCTAGAAATAATATTTTTTTAACATAATTCAACTTGTTATGTAAAAGAAACATCAGATTTTTTATCCAGGTGTGCATTTCCAAACACACCAAAATTTAATCAGGTGAGAGGACAAGGGAAAATAGTGACAAAAAATTGGATTTACGACTGTCATCGTGAAAGAAAACGTTTCCCATGGAGGCGATATGCTTTGGATAAGAGAGATACAAATGAGAATGAAAGTGAAGATGAAATATGGGAACTTAAAGAATTGGGAGGATACGAAGAGGACTCAGCACCTTCAGGTGGAGAAATGTAAGTTAAGTACAGATGGCTTGGAGAAATTTTTAAAAAAGTATGTTTGAAGGCGGACTGGCGATGGTAGTGATACAGAAGATGAAATTGATCGAATTCAAGCCCAACGAAAAAAACAAAACAAGAAAAGAGAAGAAAATACCCATGAAGAAGTAAAATCTGCGGAAATGGATCCTTTTTCCGTTGATACCGAAGATGAAGACGACGTAATGCTACGAAAAGTTGGTAACGTTAATCACCAACTTCCAACATTCTTCGAACATCATGTTCTGTACATTGATAAAGATTTACCTAAGGACGATATCAAACGAATTGAGAAATATATTTATGCCTATAAGGGGTTTGTAATTAAAGAATAATTATTCCAAAGTTTATAATTGGGTTAATTTTCTAATCTTTTTCAGGGTTTTAGTAGAAGATCCCAGTGATGTTGTTGATATCGTATTAGCAGACAGAAACAAAGATAATTCGAATTTAAATGAAGCTTGTCCAGAAGCAAAAATTGTAGATTATAATTGGATTTGGGAATGTCATAATCAACAAAAAATTGTTTCCTTGGATAATTTTACTGTTCAGTCTTAATGATGTATGTGATTATTTGGTTTTTAATAATAATAAAAAAGCATATATGAAGTATTTAATTAACCATGTACAAAAATATATGGTCAAAAATTCAAGAAAAGCGCAACAATAAATTATATCTAGCAATAAAATAAATTGAATTTATACGAAATTTTTGAGAAATGCATAAATTACTTTTTATTTATGCATGATTGGAATTATATAATAAATAACATTTTTTTGTTTTGTTCTCACAGCAACGGTATAACAGTTACATTCTGTCTATTTTTTTTAAATTCAAATTGAAATTCCCGCCACATTGTAGTTCCAAGTAGTTCTACAACATAACCTTATTATTTTTCCAAGTTCGATTGTGGTACGGGTTCTCTCTATCTCTTTTCCTCGTGATAAGTTTTATATCACATATTGCAGTTCTCTCTTTTTAAGTTGCTAGCATTGTGAAGCCGTCACTAATAAAACGTAAAAGCCTAAAGTTGTTTTTTTAAAGTCAAATGATAATTTGTTTTTGTTATAATTCTGTTATATGGGAATAGTGGTTTAATGTTGTGGTGGTGTTTATGCTAATGGTTTTATAACTATAAAATTGCTATAAACTGTAGTTGTCCTCCAAGCATCGTTTCACATTAACAAACAAATGCATCATTATTTTAAAAAATTATTGTATAAAATTTATTCAATAATTGCTTTGGTTGTCTCACCTAATATCAATGGTAACTCTATACAAAATGTGTTTCATACTTTATTAATTATTCTGTACCACTTTCAGAGTAATAATAAAAATAGCAGACAGAAGTCGCGATTTCGTAAATGCCTTAATCAAAGTGATGAAAGTGCTTCAGGATCAGTCAAAGAAGAACCATTTCAATTCCTATTGGTGAATAATAGTGATAAAACAAAGCAAGTAGTTGTACGCATAACGTTTGGTAAATATACAGCAGCTGGTATCACACAAAAGGAAGCGTTAGTTGATGGGCAGTGCTTGAGGGTTCATGTAAAACCAATAAGAGAAAAGAGTAAGTGAGATACGATTTTTGTAATTTTTTTAACATTTACATAGGTTCAAAAGGCTTGCCATGTTACACTTAATAGTATTGTATTAGAAGACTACAATGTAAAATAATAATAAAATTGCATCGTATTTAGAAACTTGCACTTAAATTGTTGTGTAGATGAACTGTATTTTGATTCCTTTTTTGTTTGAGGTTTCAACAAAGCCAACTCACTTTTTGTGATATTAGTAATTTGGTAATTAGTATAAGTGTATTAATAATTAGCACTTTCTTTATTAAAATTCTTGTTATACATCCTGTTTTTGACTAAAGGTTTAAAAAGCATTTCTTAAGTGTTCAGATAGCACTTAATAAGTATTAGAACTGAAACATTAAGTTATTACCATAACTTGAAACAAAATAATTCTATTTAAGTGTTTAGGTGTCCTCTTTCAATATTGTCAGTATAAATAAGAAATTAAATCTATTGAAAAGTAATATTTACGGTTACTTCGTGCAACTTTGTTTTGTTCATTCTTCAAGTGTAATTAATTAAACTCATAACTTAATAGGAAGAAGCACATAGTTTAGTGTTTTCCAAATTCAATAACAAAATGATCTTCAATTATTTCCATATTATGTTGTGTTTTCTAGTAATAAAGAAGTTACCAGAGAAAAACCCACCAGTCCAACTGAAAAAATCACATTTAAAGAAAGGTAAAAAACAACTTAGGTTGTCAAAGAAATTAAAGTCTAAGATAGAGTCGAAATCGTTACAGAACAAAAGAAAACTCTCACTAAAGAATAGACAAAATTTTATTAAACCACAACATATTGGTTTAAGGCGTCGTACTCGATTTCCCAATAAAAAATTTATAAATTTTATAACTGTACCTATTAAAAACCAAAGAAAACTGAAAAGAATGAGTACAGATTCGGAAACTGAAAAGTGTGACCCTCTTAATATTCCAACTAAAACAGAAGAGGTAGCAGCATTTGACGAAGTAAAATCGTTTTTACCTATCGATGAACCAGCTTGTTCAGAGTCAAACGAAAAAGAGAGCGACGCAGATCCTTTGGGGTACGAAAACGATCCATTAAGCGACAACGAACTTCCCCAAATAACCGAGGAAAGTAAACCGGCATTTGAAAAGTTCAACGGGCAAAGTACACCTTTACGTACGTACGCTGGAAAACGACCTAGAAAAAGTTCGTCAGTTTCAGAGACGGAAGAGATCAAAAAACCAAAAATAGATGATACAGACAGTGAAGACTTGGAAACGCTTCTTGCAGGCGCTCCTAAAACTGAAGAAGAAAAAGAAAATAAGGACCAAATTGAAAATGGCGATTCCACAGCGGAACCGGAAGAGGAAAAGACCTCCAGGTCCAGTACTATGAACGGAAATGTTATTGTTGATAACGGTTATATTTACAACCTCGTTTGTAGAACCGGAAGACCGGGTCGTAAGCGAATGTTGAGAAATAATCTTGGTTTCGAGAACTTGGTGCACCAATTGAAACTAATTCGACTTCCAGGTCCTAATTGGAAGATAAGAATTTTTGTGACACGTGATCAACAAATTTCCGAAATTACATTCACTAATAAATTACCTAACGAACGGTGTGTAAAATTCTCACGATCTTCTATAGCTTATGTAATCACTTTCAACTCGAAAGTGATCACTTTAGTGGGTGCACCTACCTCAATCGACTCGCACACAGATATCACACGTTTACTCGAAATTGTGAACATTTTGGACGATGACGACCCCCTGATAGAGTACAATCCCAATACAAAGTAAACAGTTTAAGTGATCAAAATTAAAATAGAGAGTATTTGCAAAGTAGATATTTTTCATAAAAGGGTATTTGCTGTTAGTATCGAGTTATCGAGGCTTGGAAGTCCGAAGCCTTTAAAAAAAAAAAAAAGTTTTGTCCGTGGCGCAAAAACTGTTAAGATGAATTCAGATTAAACCTGACATTTGAAAAAAGAGATTAATTAATTTAAAGTTTTAATAGATAATCTTATAAGGCAACCAAATTTGATTTACTTGCAAAAGAAAAACTTGAAAATTTAGGTTCCTTTTCCCATATTCCTTCCATTTTATAAATTCATTATATTATGTGAAGTAGTGTAATTAAGAACTGTCTCTTTTGCAGGTTAGTATTACAAAATAAATTTATTATGAGGAGTATGTTATTTCTAACTTGTGATGAGTTTTTTATTTACAACCTGACTTATTACGCTTTAAATAAAGTTAAAAAACACAATAATGGATATATCCAAACTTCATTTTAACATTTTTATTTACGTTATCTTTCTGTCAGTGTAGTATATTGTAAAATACTTTTTTGATAATTGTAGGGCAAATAATATATTTTACAATTTTGCATGCCTAACTGTTCATTTGCATTTTATTTTATGAGATTTTTTTGTTATTACATCCGGAATTAGTAATTTCTAATTTGTTTTGTCTCGATAATTGGAGGCAAATGTATGATTATAAAAAAAATAATACTATTTTTAAGTGTGATGTACAATAAATTGTAGTTGTATATATATGCCTTTTAAGTTTCAAAAAATAAAAGACGTTAAATATCCGAACGATCCTTGTTTCTGTTTTTATAAAAGAAAAACAATTACCTTTTTTAAATGTACAATTACAATCATAAATAAGCAAACATAATTATAGTAATCAATCAATTAATTAATACATCTACTATTTACAAATTTGTTAGTGTGAACGAGGGAGTGGGAGCAAAGTCTTTCGAGAACCGCAGCGAAAATGTACAATGAGGCACTAAAAACACATTTATTACACTACGTAATAATAAATTTATTCGGCAGTACTATTAGTTATGTCAGTTGTACTTTGTTGTTGATTTACTTGGAATAAACTTCCAGGATTTACCACCCTCGCAAGAACTTGACGACCTTGCACAGCTAATAACACAAAAAAAAATTACTCAAGAGAAATTATAGAAAAGAGGTGAAAAAATGTGTGGTAAAAGTGAGCGGTTTACGTGGAGATAATATAAAAAATTATATATTATTCATGAGGATGAAGAGAAAATTATTTTAAAGGAAATAATCTTCGGACTCAAATACTGGAAGGGGGGGAGGAGGTAATCAGCACATTTTCATTGCATTTTTAAGCAATAAATTTCATCAAGTCATAATTTTTAATATATTTTAGAAATTGAAAAGCACTATACAACTGTTTGTTTTCAAACTTACCCCTTCCTTGCGTTGTTTGAGCCAATGGAACAACCTTAACACCTTGCAGAGTCTTAATGTTTAGTGCAGTCCCTTGAAACCCAACGGGAAGTAGTATCTGTTGTGCAACAATTTGCCCTCCTTGATTTTGACTGGCTAACACTAATCGTTGTGTACTACTTGCCGGACTCGTCTGCAACCTGACCGTTTGACCTAGTACTATCGGGTTTTGCGTGACTGTCTGACTTTGAGCGATACCGACCGCGGTAGCCTTACCGGCAGTACCCAAAACTACCTGTTGCGATTGCTGAACTTTAAGTTGCGGACTTAAGATCACTTGAGCGCCCCCAGATTGTCCTAGTGTTGATGCCGACACGCTCGTGTTTGACGCAGTCTTAGACGTTGTGTTCGTGAGTATAAGAGTCGCCGCGTTACCACTTCCGCTCGGCTGCGTCTGAATGAGAACGTTAGATACGGGGATGGCTTGTCCCGAGGCCCCTTTATTCGCAAGAATTAACGGTTTGCCGCTGAGTTGCGCTAAATTAAGACTATTCGTGGACACCATTCTTACCGAGCTCGCGTTTACCGCCAACGACTTGCTCACCACTACGTTCTTGGCATTCATGGGAATTTTAATTTGGGGAATGTTCTTTGCGATTTTTGTGGTGCCGACGAGCTGTTGGGTGACTTTAGGGGAAAAACGAGTCGTGGTGTGTGTTCGTGTATTACTTTTAGCGATCGCTTTTGATGTGGTAATCGTGGAGGTGGCTGTCGTCGCCGTTGGTGTCGAAATAACGAGTTTTAGTTGGTTGGGAAACGCTGCGGCAACGTTATTTGCCGAAGCGACCGTGAAGTGGGCGATAGGGGATTGAGCAGAGGCGCTTGTTAGTTGAATTATATTTGGTTGACCACCTTTTGGGCTTGCTATCCTCAATGCCGCTCCTGTATTCAAAATAATTAATTATTAATTAACAGACAAGTAGAACAGTAAATCATACCCTGAGACAGTTGCTTCTGAGTTAGGAGGCTCTCAACAGATATTACTTGACCCGCTGCATTTGTTAACACTTTCGCTACTAAAGGCGCTTGGGTGGTTGAGATCACAGGTTTTCCTTGAATATTATCTAAAATTAACAATTTATTCCGACTTCTGATTACTTTTTAATAAGTTAATAATAAAAGATAAATAGACAAGTTACCCACCTGCAGACAATTTATTTTGTGCTAATAATGACGTTCCGATGGCGGTTGCCTGCTTTATCACCTGTCCAACAGTTCTCTGTTGTTTACTGATACCTCCACCGGGTCTGGGCGAGCACAGAACCGTCTGCTGTACAGGCACTGCTTTCTGTTTCAAAGTTTGTAAAATTTGATGTTGCTGCGCTAGTGTTAACGTTTGGACTTTTGGGCTCGATCTATGAGTTTGTTCCTGCGAATCTGATTCTGGTGACGACGAAATCGATATCACAGGAGTACTTTCTGATCCTGGAGAAATCATCCCGGTGTCTATTTCCACATTGGCGAAATGTTGGTTTGGAGTCGTATTTCTTAATACAGTGATATTTTTGATGTTCTGAAGCTGTTGGGAGGTGAATGTTTGTAAAACTTCGCCTTGAATATTAGAAACCTTAACTTTAGGTTCGGCTAATTTCTGTTGTTGTTGCGACTGATTGGTGACTGTCAGTGTCTGGAGAAGTTGCTGTTGAGAGACGATTTCTTTTGTAGGCGTTTGTCTCTGTTGCTCGGATTGTTTCAAAAGGGGGCTACCTGACGTTGGGATAATGAGAGATTTTCCAGGGTTTGGTGAGATAATTTTCACAAGACTTTTCCCCGTTCGTGGATTTGTTATCTGTTTGGCCACAGGACTCGAAACACGTTGATGTATTAAGGCTTGGATAGTTTCATTAATTTCTTTGCGATCTTGCACCGCTCTTACGATTTGCTTTGACGGAGAGGCCCGAGATGGTGACAATATTATTTGTGCTGTAACATCTTCTAAGTCTTTTTGTGTGACCTGCTTGTCTTGTTTTGAAATCAGTATAGATGTACCGGTGGGTTTGGACTGAACAACTTTAGGTGGGACATTGACTGGTGTTTTCCTTTCAGGTACTGTCACTGCGGTAGTTAATTTCAATTGCAGTTCATTAGATGGTGTTTCACTCACCACTTCTTCTTGTATTATTTCAGGAGTGGATCTTGAAGGCTTCGTTGAGGGTTTTTCAGACTTCGGTTTTACCTTACTCGGTGTTTTAGTTTTGGTGACAACTTTCTTGGGAGTCTTATTGATACCTTGACTTTGTTGGTGAATACGCTCGAAGTCTTGTTCTGATCTGTTTCGGTGTAGGTAGATCCATACCTTTCGTTTCGGGTCATATTTTACACACGGGTCAAATTGAGTGTGCATACGATCAAGAGCCCCACTTACCACCGATTGAAGCACGTTTTCGGGGACATTATTTTGTATATATTGTGATGATTTAAGTAACTGACATATTTCAGCCCTCGTTCCTTCCCCGTTAGGTAGACGAGCTGCAGCATCTCTTACTAAAGTTAAGATGGTTACAAAATTAGGTCTGTCTGCAGTCAGCATGCTGTGGCCCCTGGCTTTTGAAACTCCCAAATTTTGATTACTGTAGACACCTTTGACAGGTCCCACAATACCCTCATACCCGTTACAACGGTACGTGAAGGCTTTATGTGGAGAATTGTAGCGTTTTCGTTCTTGTTCTTGAAAATGTCGTATTTCTTCTGGGTCTGCTTTGCGGACAGTCCATGTGGTAGGGCAACGCGGTGGTGGGGGTGTTTGCGACCTGTCGCTTATTTCAATGCTTTCCTCTTTATAGTCTTTTAACATTGAGGACACTTTAATTTCGTTTCGTCGTTCCAACCAGTACTGAAATAAGGGCATCAGGAGGCTGTCTGAGTCTCTTCCTGCTCCAATCCATTGGTACATTTCTGATTTAATTTTAAACTCGATATAAGGGACGAAATCGTCTAATTGATCTTGAAAGTTTCCACTTAAAAAATTAATAGCAGAAGGTAAGGCTGCCACCCAGTTGTCTATGTAACTGTACCAATCGTTCAAGGGACTTATTGGATTTTCTTGCCAAGATATCAGTCTTTCTTCTAAAGACTTTAGACTCATTCTGTGTTCATTTGTGGAACAAATAATATCGCGAATTAATGACAAGAAATTTGCATGCGTTTCTTGCATTAGTTCGGGTCGATTATTGATCTCCAGAATGTCTATATGAGAGTCTTCTAAATCGATTGGTAAATTCATCATATCAATACCGTCTAAGTCAGAAAGGGTTGCTGGTGTCATTTTACCAAACGAAGCTATCGAATTAACAGTTTTGAAATCGTCAGTTAAAGTTTTCGTTTCAGGTACACTGACCGTCGGAGGACTGGTGCTGGTTATTACTGATTCCGTCTTTACACTGTTAATTTTTGATGTTTTAATTGAGGTTCTATGCGAGTTAGGTTTTTTCAGTTTACTTTTCATCGATGAAGAGTTCATAAATGAATCTAAAAACGAGTCCGAATCAGAGTCCAAATCGGAATTGGAACTGTGACCAAAGAATGGATTGGATTTAGTTATAAGTTCTGAAAATGTAGGAAGATGATGGGGATCCTTTTTGATTTTCTTTCTTTGTACAAGTTTCGTTTCCAAGTGTTGTTTTACAGAGGAATTTGTGGATACACTTATAGGGGGGCTAATTTTCTTTACATAAGGCAATTTTGTACGTGCAATGATGTCAGATAAGGAAAAGCCTTTGGTGTCATATTCTAAATCATCTTTGTACTCTAATCGTCGTTTTCCGTGATTTCTTATCATCGTTTTGTACGAATCTTCCGTCAAAAAGAACGGATTTATGTTTGGATTGATATGTCTTTCCAAATCTAAACCTGTTGGTTTTGTTGAAAGAGTGGACATGAATATTTGCTCGTTACCTAAAGGGTTTGAATTTTTTATATTGTTTAAATGTCGTCTCTGTTTACGAGGTAAGGGCATGCATGGACCTTCAGGGTAATTTTCATCTGAGGAAAAACCACTTTCTTCAACTTGTGCTCTAATTGAAGCAAGCTCTTGGAAATACCTAACAGAGGAACACAAATTTAATAAAATGTTTCAACAAACTATTGACTTTTTATTACTACTAACAACAAAAGATTTAATAGAAAAAATATTAAATATATTTATTTTTAATATGACTTGCCTTTTTTTTGTCCTATACGAAGCTGGTTGGACATATGAAGGGTTGTTGTGATTTTGTACTTTTGGTTCAAATCCAGGTGGTAAATTTCTAGCTAATGTAAGTAGTTTTTGCCTGGATGTTATAACATCATTCTTGAGACGTTCTCTGCATTTTCTATATCTAAATTTCTCCTCTTTCCGCTCAGCTTTTCTTATTGTAAGTCGCATTTTGGCAATATCTGGTCTATAATTGCCCTCTTTTAGAGTATCATGAAATTGTTCTAATGGATTGCCCCCAAAACGAAACTGATCACCCCTAAATAACTTCTGTAAGGTAATATTCTTTTCTTCCTCATCGTTCTCAGGAAAACTGGGTAGGAAGCTTTTTAAATGTTGTCGTTCAATTTCTGATAGCGAATTCCAAGTATGTACAGAAAAGAATTCGTTAAAAATATCCTTTCTTTCACACAAACCTTGAGGTAATTTAATTCTCACTCCACAAACTTGAGCTGCCTCTAACTTTTCGTCATCGTCTGAAGAGTCAGTTGAACTTTCAGTAGATGAGTTGTTATCAGAAGAATTGTCTGTATCCATTTTACAATTGTCTGCAAAACAATCATTTCCTTACTTGGTAGGCAAAAATAGGAGAATTGCATTAAAATCTTTCGCCAGCTTTAGTACAAAAAAACAAATTCTACCTTAATAAGCTACATCATTGCGATCGAATGTAATGTTTTCGTTTGTGTTAAATGGAACGTCTAATTTGAAACGAGAAAGCTAAATATTAATTGAAGGTCACCTTACTGCGGTGCCTTGTTTTTATGGCAACGGTTAGAATTTCGCTTGTCGCATATTTATTTTCGCCTGTAATCATTCTGTTGTAGATACTTTCGCGACGATAATCGTCATATCAATAAACAATCATGCATGACATGTACAAGAGGGGGAGAGGGGCGCTTTAATCGGACATTATTTTGGCGGATTTTTAACACACCTGCAATAATTGTACTAGGTTTTGTCCAAAAAATTTCCAGCCACACTCACTACGAACAGGTATCTCATCGACACGCCTGCATTGCGGATATACACAGACAACGCATACCGACAGGCAGTTTTAGTAGTGGTGGGCCGCGAAACCATTTTGATGAGAGAAACCATCAATACGCTTCTGGTGGGATACTATGTTCAAGACTTCTTGCTTTTAAAACTCATGTCTAACTTTGTTCTTTATTCTGATTGATTTTCTTAATCTTAATTTATCAAAGTATAACATTAATTAAAAAAATCAAACGTTATTTTATTGAATAAAAATTAAAGAAGTTTCATTACGAAAGCCGGTTTTTGAAATTTTTGTTGTGATTTTGTTCTCGCTATGTTGTCTACCCTCAATGTAAAATTCACGCTTGCGCATCAGGGTGGTTGTCATTGGTGAAGAAAATGGCGTTGAATTATCTTAACCTCACTGTGAAATTACATCCAGTTGTATTATTTCAAATTGTAGATGCTTATGAACGTAGAAATGCAGACTCCCAGCGAGTTATTGGAACACTTTTGGGTAAATGTTATATTATATGTCTGCATGTTTTTTAAGAAGTAGTTAAAATATGATACCATGTTTCTAACCTATATTTTTTCAGGGAGCGTTGACAAAGGGGTAGTAGATGCAACTAATTGCTTTTGTGTGCCTCACAAAGAACATACAGATCAAGTGGAAGCCGAGTTAACATATGCCAATGATGTGTATGAGTTAAACAAGCGTGTCAATTCATCAGAAAATATTGTGGGCTGGTGGGCTACTGGAAATGAAGTTACTAATCATAGCTCAGTAATTCACGAATATTATTCGAGAGAATGCAATAATCCGGTTCATGTCACCGTGGACACTGGCCTTCAAAGTGGAAAAATGGGCATTAAAGCTTATGTATGTGTTTTACTTGGTGTACCCACTGGTAAGCAAGGGTGCATGTTTACACCAATTCCAGTTGAAATATCATGTTATGATCCTGAAGTTTATGGTCTGCAATTATGTGCAAAGACTATGAGTGGTCCTGCAGCAAGATCGAGAACTGTACAACCCATGGTGGATCTGGTCCAGGTTTGTGAAGCTGGTCAAAAGATGGGATTGCTATTGGATCAAGTTTTGGCTTATGTCGAAGATGTTTTAGCAAATCGAGTTAAACCTGATAATGCCGTAGGTCGTTCATTGTTAGATTTGGTTAATTCTGTTCCTCATATGACCAATGAGCAATTTTCTGAAATGTTCAACAGTAATGTTAAGGATTTGTTAATGGTTATATCTCTCTCTCAGTTGATCAAAACACAATTGCAACTGAATGAAAAACTGACTTTGGTTGCATCTATTTGAATTCCACAATTAAGTATATGTACTTTTTATTTAATTTATACTTCTACAGAATAAGTCCAATGCAAAAAGATAAGTTAAGAACTATTCTTGTCCTTCTAAAAAGTATAAATAAACATTTTGTAAAGACGTTGATTTGTTTTATTTTCATTTCCTGAGCATTCTAAAGAATGATATATTTAAAAAAGTTATAGTACTATAGAGCTTGACAACTAATTATTCATGTTTGCAGTAATGTAAGAAAAGAATAGGAGCAAAAGACATGTTAAAAAAAAGAATAAACATGGATATTGTTTTTTATAATCATACTATTAAAGAATAAATGTGTAACTTTTTACAAAACTAATGTATGATTTAACTTTTTTAAACTGGAGATGTCTTATTAGAATTTAAAGGGATCGATATAATACGACAAAAGCAAAAAAGACAGTTGGCTGTAATATTTCATTTTCTAAACATTCTAAAGAGATATATTAAAAAGAAAAAATTTATAGGATTATGAAGAATTTAACGACTAACTACTGCTATTACTTTTTTACATACTTCTGATTAAATTTTGTAATGATGATTTAATTTGTTAATGATATATGTATTACATATATATTATATATAGGTTTGTTCTTTTAATATATGTATGTATGATCAGCTATAACGCCGCTGCCATATCCAATTAATAAATAAATAATTGAAAATTAATTATTCATGCTCTACAAGATAATAAAAGAGTGATGCAAAAAACATACCTTACATAAAATGTATAAATTAAAAAAAAAATCATAAGTAGTAAAGATAATGTGTAACTTTTGTACAAATAATTCCAAGTCCAAAGTTCATACTTAAAGATATCCACATAATACGATAAAAAGATAATTGACGGTGTAATTTAAGGATAAATGAAATAATAATTGTAGTTTCATGAATTGCTCTTTCATATATTTAAATTAGTATAATAGTTATATGTACCTTTCTAGTCCTAGTTATTGTTTTTCATCCTACAGGTGTAAATAAAAATTTTGTCAAAACATTGATTTGTTTTATTATAATTTTTTGCACGTATTGTCATTAATCATTTAAAAAAGGTTCATGGCATTTTAAAGAATATGACAATTTGTTATAAATTAAATAAATATAGATTCATAATCAGTGAAGAAATAAAGGAAAAGCAAAAGTAGAAAATATGTAATTTTGCAACTTGGATACCCTAATAATAATGCATGAAATAGTTTTTTTTTAACGACATTTTACATGTAATATAAAGTAACTAAAAGACTTAATTGCGCAAAATACAAAAAAGTTTTTAAATACAAATATAGATAAATCTGTTAACTGCGTATTTGTATTTGTAAAATACTTTTCAAGAAAGTATATAAATACTATTGAAGTATCTCAAATACTGCAGTTTATTTATTATACATGCTTAAGATACTAAAAAAAGGTAATCAAATACAAATTAAATAATTTGACAATTTGCTTATTAAAAATTACGTTAAAGGTACAATGTATACAAAAAAAAATTATAATTCGATCATTTTTCCAATAGTATTATAATGATGTCACACCTAGTATTTCAAAACCGATCCAGGATTTGAAATAAAATACCATCATTCAAGTATTTAAATAATATTTGAAATATTATAAAAGTATTTAAATATGTATTCCATATATTTTTATTTCAAATGCTTATCAAGTATGCAAAAACGAGATATAATATGACAATTGCTTACTAATGGAATTGGTAAGTATCAAAACATTTCAGTATTTATATATAAAATAAATTAAAAATACTTTTTGATTATGAAGAAAATCAAATGGAAACATGATTTGCTTTTCTATCATCTTAAATAATTCCTTCAGATTGTTTTTCATACTTATGGGTCTGCACCGAGCAAATATGTTTTAATAAAATTGTATTTCATATTTAAAAAAGAAGACATTAAAATCCTTTTTCGTCTAAATTTCAAGGATCACAGATCCCACATTTCGAACGCTTCCTACACAGTAGGTACAGCGTTCGGAAAGCCATATCCCACGACCTGTTTCGACCCATAGGGTCTCATCAGGTGGGCGCTGGCAGAAAGGCCTTTACAAGCTATATGATAAATATAAATATAGAATCAACAAGAACAACTACTCCGAGGGCTAATATAAAAATAATCTTGCTGATTATATATTTATATTTATATTTATATTTAAAATAGTATTTGGTTGAATTTCGAAGTAGTAACCCAATTTATTGCATACGCTTTGAGAGAACGTCTCTGAAAAATCACCGCTTTATCTTGATCTAATAAAAACAGAAAAAGATACGTGGTCATCCTTTTTCTTCACAATCAATCATCAGTTACACTTGAGTCATCCCATCTAGAATGATCCTAAAAATTGGTTTTTGGAGAAACAAATTAGGGTTTTAGTACGGGGTGAATTTAGAAGTGCACGCACAAAACGATATAAATTGTTCTACTTAACAGCGTCACATTAAAAGAAAGATTTACAAGTGGCCATTTTTTAGCAGTCAGAAGGTAGAAACGAAAAGTGTTGGGATAAGTCCAGTCGCAAAAATAATAGTCCTTCGGGTGGGTAAAAAAATAAAAGTAGTCAGTTAAAGTGGCCTAAAGTTACAAAAAGAGCATCTCTAACACCTTTCTTTTCCACGAACAGATTCTTATCTGTAAATTAAATGGATAAAAAATAGCCCCAAACTTTGTCAGACCTCACGCGTCGCAATTTAATAAATTATTTACACAAAAAGACACTTATTATGTCTTCTAGTTTTTGTCCCAAAAGAATGCCCATATTTTCTTTATGAAATAAACTCTTTATTTTATCTTGCATACTTTTGGGAATATGCTACTTAATATTATGAAAAAAAAATATTTTTGTGTTACTCATAAACAATCCTCTTTAAATGATACCCAACATGATAAATAAAATAAAATAAAAAATTTTAGTAAGTACTTAATTTTAGTGTTAATTACGTATAATGCAAAGAGATACCTATTACTACGCCAAACTTTTAGTTGTAAAATTTTTACTTTATTACTGAGGAGATTTTAAATTCCTTTGGAACGTTGTTAATCTTTTATTTCAATACCAACAAATAAACTCGTCTGTCCTTATCGCAAAGGCAGAGTGAACGGCATTTTTTGCTGTACCATATGGCATGAAGATCTCAGAAATGATAAAGCAACCTCGATATCCTTTGTGGGTATATCTGCTCGAACATTTTTATTAATAATGTGTGATTTAAAACGATGAGTGCTCGCGTTTTATTCGATTCGTCTCTTTCATTATTGCCGTACTAACTGTAATTAGTGTATTTGTGAAAATGTGCAAGGTGCAGAATTTGCAGAATATGATACTCAAAATGTAAGTTAACAATTCTTATATTTTGTTGATTATGCACAGGTTTATGAACTTTATTTATTTAGTCGTTTTATGGTAAAATAAATCTGAATGTTGGACACATACAATATATATATATATATATAAATATAGAAGCCTTTTGAAGTTATAAGAGAAAAAAATATGCCAATCAGATATTTTTGTAAGAGGTGTATATTAATTAGAAACAAAAAAATGTATATTAAGGGTTTATAATTGGCCAATACTCTAAAATCTTAGGATAAACTGAATTATATAATTGTCTACAATTGGCATAATAGATAACTGAAAATCTCCGTCCAAGATTAAATAAACAACATAATTAATTATTCTTAAGTAGATACAAAATAAGAAAACAAAGTACTAAAAAAATAAGAATATGCAAAAGAGAGAAAAAAAACAATATTGAATGCAATTATTATAAAAAGTATAAACAGTTAGTTATAGGTAGACATTGTTTAGTTAAAAAGACAACCTAGAATTTAATGAGTTATCTTTGGTGCAAACTTGATGAAACATAATTAATAGTAATAATATTCACGAAGCACAAGAAAGAAAATAAAAGGGCAAGTTTCACTAGTTTATTTATCAACTCGACAAATAATTTTCTTTCTTGTGCTTCGTAAAAATGCAGTTTCACAAAATATGCACCACTTCTACCTTAAATTTCATTAATAATATTCAACGAAAAGTTTCGACAAAATATATTTAAATATACCTATGACGTTCCTTCATATTTTATTAATATTTTTTTTCTATTCTACTTTTAATAGTTAATTTCTATGAACTTGTAACATCGTTTGCTAATTTATTTTGTCATTACTGGTGACCTACAGATTTTGAACAATATATTTTATGTAGACTTTTCAGTTCTATTGTTTGATTCAAAAAGTTAGAGGTTCTGAGTTTACATAAACTGTGCATTTTTTACATTATATTTTTGCGTATTGTTTCTGTTCCTTTTATCACATTTTTTCTAGCAGAACAGAATAATCTAAGCCATAATAGACTTGTAGCATTTGTCGTATATTTAGATAATATATTATTTTATTAAACAAGAAAGGCAGTCTTCTTAACTTGCTACAGATACATAATTAACTATTTATTTTGTTCGTATTAATATGGAGTATAGTATTTCATTCAAATACTAAAAAAACATTGAAATTGTTTCTACCGTGAAACTGTTTTTTATAATATCTAGAAAGCTCTTAATTTAGGAAAACTGATAAACGAATTGTATGGTTCTTGTAAGAATTATAATAACCAGTGGCGTAGCCACAGGAAGTATTGAGGCTTTAAGGGAATTCACACTCCCTATCGGTTAAGATTTTTTTTTAATTATGTTGAAGTCTGACGATCTTTTACTCCTTACAAATGTTTCACTATCACGATTGTATGTGCTTTAACAATAAAAATGTTTCTTTACTAACACATGGGCTGAAAAGTCCCGGGTCTAACAATGAAAATACTTTTTTTTGTACAAAATTGGCTTTATTCATCAATTTAATCTCTATCAAGCAACACAATCATTCCAGCACCGCTCTAGCATTTTAATACCACTTTTGTAGAACAGTTTCTTTTTGCCTCAAAATAGGCCTCAGCTTCAGCGATAACCTCTTCATTCGAGCGAAAGTCAGTAGTCGCTGGGAGCCAAATCTGGAGGATACGGTGGATGTGGAAGTAATTTGAAGTTCAATTCATGTAGTTTTGCGATTGTTTTGATTGACTTGTGATGACTTGACGGTGCGTTGTCTTCATGAAACAAATATTTTTTTTTTGCCATATGCGGTAGTTTTTTGCAATTTCGGCCTTCAAACGCTCGAATAAGGGTATTTTTTCCCATCAAAAAGCAGTGTAAGATTAAAACACGAAATTGTTTTTGATCCATTGTTTTGAAAATAACAATAGTATCGTCACTCTCAGCACAATAACTCACAAACTAATGAATAGAATAGAATATCATAAAACTTTAACAGGTCTTTTGAAGGTTAGTACTAACTTAAAAAGAGGTGAATGCAATAAAACTAGTGCCATCTATGTGTTAGGTCCTGTACTTTTCAGCTCACGTGTTATAACAATTTCTCCTTTGTAGCGTAAAGCTCATGTGAAAAAAACGGACAGTTTACGAGCACAAACAGAATCCTCGCCAGGACGCGAAGTTAATTACGGATTTTTTCCTGAAAAGCCACATAATTAACCGCGTGTTTACCTCAATTTATTTCTTCCACTGGGCTTTCCTCTCTTTTTATATAATTTACCGAATAATTTATTCTCTCTTGAACGAAACAAAGGCATAACATCACAACAAACGTCGCTGTGACCGTCATTTGTTCTGCTGCGAGTTTTCATGCTTGATGCTGTCGTTGATTGTTAAAATTATTCGCATTATTTTTTTGCAATAAGTTCCATTGTAATGTATTTCGTTTTTGTCTGTGATATCTGGAAAAAATAGCCTGGGTTGCTCTCTCTGTCCTCGCTTTTGTGTTTACGTATTTTTCAATGTGTGTGTACAATATGTTCGGCGTGACATGGAATTGTTTCATCTATTTTCATCTAGGAGCTGAAAGGACCTCTGTACGCAATACCTATACAAACACAAACACACGTATGTGTATTGTATAACTGTGTCGTGTTTGCTCAATAAAATGAAGCGTTTTCATAAGGTTCACTGGGGGTGATGGTAGTAATTCAACCACTAACTCATTTCAGCGCAAAAATGACACAGAATGAACTCCGTTCGTTATAAATATATCGCCGAGTTCGCGAATATTTTGTATCACAAAACGGATGCATTTTTCCCCTCATGTTTAGAAATGATATCAAAGTTTATCCGCACGTAACACAATATGATGCAGCTTATCAACTAATGAAATTGTTTTGCTTGAAACATAAGATAATATTGAAATATATTGTATGTTAGTTTGTAAGGTGTTTTAGAACAAAGAATAATAGATTGGTTAGGTTATTAATATTGTTAGTACTTTCAACAAAATCAAACTAAAGTCTAACTGAGGAATTAAAAATGTTATTCATTTGATTTATAATAAATCAATTAAATGTTTCATTACTACCGAAAAACACATAAAACAAAATACTGTCGGAATTTCAGAGGATACGATACAAATTAAGAATTAGGGTCACATTTATAGGAAACACTGGAAAAACAATTATTAAACAAATTTCCGAAAACATGTGCCAGTGGTGGTGTATTCGTATTATTTTTACCGGAAAATATAAAAAAACACAATAGCAGGAGGAATTTTAGTGTATATAATACAAACGAAGAATTAGGGTCGTTTGATAGGAAAACTGCAAAAATAATTATTATACGAATTTCTGAGAAAATGTGACAATAGTTGGGTATTCGTGACGTTCATACAAGTAAAAATTAAAAAAACAGCAGTAACACATTGAATTTCCTTAGAAATTGTACAAATGGGGTAGTTGGGAAGATCTCACAAAAGTAACAGGTAAAAAAAAATTACTCAGCCGATTTTTGATAAAATGTAATAATGGTGATGCATTGGTGTCGTTTTTAACGGAAAATGCATATAACAAAATACTGTCGGAATTTCAGAGGATATGATACAAATGAAGAATTAGGGTCAAAATTAGAGAAAACACTGTAAAAGCAATTTTTAAGCGAATTGCGGAAAACATGTGCCAATGTCGGAGAATTCGTGTTATTTTTATTGGAAAATGCATAAAACAAAATACTGTCGAAATTTTAGATGATATGATACAAATGAAGAATTAGCGTCGACTTTATAGAAAACAGTAGAAAAACAATTTTTAAACGAATTGCCGAGAACATGTCTCATTGGTGGCGTATTCGTGACGTTCTTATCAGGAAATGTAAAAGAAACACCGTCGTAGACGGAATATCAGTCGAAATCATACAAATGAGGTAGTTGGGATGATCTTACAAATGTAACAGATAAAAAAAATTAGTCAGTCAGCCGTATTTTGATAAAATGTAGTAATGGTGGCGAATTCGTGTCGTTTTGCCGGAAAATACATGAAATAAAGGACAGTTGGAATTTCACAGGATTTGATATAAAATTTAAATAGAATAAAACCACAAACATTTTTAAATAGTCGAGACGTGTTTTACCCACTTCTGTTGTAATCATTATCAATGTGAGACTGACAATTTCTTTTATCGTCCGTTGCCTTTAGGTACTTTAGGTGTTATACGTGGTTCTGTTTCGAAGAGTATAATGATGCGTAAATGAACTACAAATTTTATTAAATTTTAGACAGTGATAATTTTTTTAACTGGTTTATTCTACCCTAAAGGTTTTACCCCTTGCATTAAATGCCTATATTAAAAATTCCTTTTGAATTTTTTAGAAACTATTGATTTGTTTGATGAGAAAAATACGCGATTTATGTGAAAAATTTAATAATTAAGGATACTTTACATTGTTTCCTTCTAACTAGAAGAAAATTTCAAATTAACTTTCTTGTTATTAAAAGTACCGAGTTATTTTTAAAAAAGTTTACGCCACAATATTCTGTTTTTAATAATTTATACCCTGAAAACACTTTCTGTTCATTACTGCCTACAATCGTCGACAAAATAAACTCCAAGGTACTTTTTTAATATGAAACATAAGAAAAGCAATTTACTAATTGACTAAATAAGTTTAGCTGACCGCCTAGGCAAGTTTTAATACGAAATAGAAAACTTATGTTGTAAAATAATCGAATAATAAATAAAGCTTGTGTATTAGTAGATGAATATAGTAAAAGTACTCAATATTGTTTTAATTGAAGATACTCAGCAAACATATCACCGATTTATTTTCCAAATTGTTCTCATCTTGTTTAGAAATGTCAATAGGTACAAGACAATAAAAAAAGTTATTAAAATTGTCATAAATTTATGTTACAATAGTGTTTTTTTTTGTTTCTGTGTTTTACTGGAAGTACTAACTCGAAGTTACATGCAAATAGATAGATATTTTACATTATATTAGTTTCTAAATTAGAGGGACAATCGATTTAAATAGGGCTACCTTAAAAGCAAAATTTTCTCATGACTCAAAGTCCTAAAAAATTAATTGTTGCATTGAAGGAGGAGACTCCCACTTAGTAGAGTACGTGAAAAAATCAGAGTACTGTTATTATTCCATGTAGTGGTCTAAAAAATTCTTATTCCAAAAATATCATACATTTCGGTCATTAATGTTACTTCTGTGTACCAAATTTCATCATAAAAGGTACGAATCCTGCCGAAAAAAGATGCTGAAGAGGGTCGTCAGTACCAAGACTAGTTGGATACGCCCCTTTACTTCTTCCTACCCCGAGATAATTTTTGCAGAAAATACAAATTTTAACATCTATAGCTGTTTGCGGATAGTAATCTAATTTAGGTCTACCTCTCATCTCTTTACTCCTGTTTCTGCTTCTAATATGTCTCTAAGTAGTCTTCCATGTCTGTTGACTTCTATAGAGCCCTCTGTTTGTGTCGTTAATTAAAATTTAGTTGATATGCTAAGATTTAAAAAACAATTTATAAATTTGTATTATTATTCATTAATGTTTCTTTTAATATAAGAAAATTTCACAAATTAATTGACTCAACTTCGCTCAGGCAGGTCTCGCGGATCTATAAATGAGATAGATGCACAGGCAGATCTAAACTATAAGTGTTCCTGCAGCTTTGATATTTATTATTGATATTTATAAGCTAGTTAAATGAGAATGGTCAAATTCTCCTTTAGAAAAACCAATAGAAATACATGATCACGTGTATTGTGTATAATGCTTGACTTATTCTGTTTCATTTAGATTATCTCTTTGGTTATTTAGAAATAAAAAAAAAACAAAAAGTACAAAGCCATATGTTTCTTTCAATCCGCTATCTGATTTTCTATAAAAGCAACTTTGGATGCTGTCAACCTCAGCAACCACCGATGAAGATGTCTGTTGTCTGTCGCATTTTTAAATCAGCTTTTTACGCTTCAACTCGATTCTTTAACCTAATCAGGTCATGTGGAACATCAATATTTTCTGAAGTGAGTGTCTACAGAAATGGGTTACCGAACATAAATTTATTTCTGATCTCGGAATACCTTACCATAATTTTACATGACAAAAATATTCTGCAGAAATATTTATGATGACTTTTTTATTTCGTTTTTTTATTTGCCAATAGCATTTGAAATTTGCCCTTTATCCTTTTCAGCATATTTTGAATCTGTTTATTTAAATCTAAATTTGCTTGTAATTATGCCAATTCGAAGATTGATAGTAATGTTACACTTTAATTTAGTTTTAATTAAAATAATTGGTATAACTTCCTCAAACAGCAGAAATGTATTACATTAATCACTATTAATCGTTTATTCAAACATAACATTGTACTTACTTGAAACGTCTCTTTACATAACTCTAATACAATAATTCGAAAATCACTGAGACAATTCATATCCCATATTTTCTGCACATTACATGCTTGGTACATCACAAATTACCCTATGGAAACACCTATGAAATTTCCACCTAACTTACTAATTATATTTACAAAAATTGACCATTGTCAGTGTCAATGCATGTCTGTTGAGATAATTACTGTTCATGAAATGATAAAACTGAAATAAAAATGCATAAAATGCGTTAAAAGCGTTTAATAAATAGCCATAAATAGTGTTGCAAACGCCATATGTCTCTTCTGTCTTCATTTCTCTTCCTATCCACAGCATCCATCCATTCCCACGATTCCTGAAAGGTTGATGAAGGCCTTACGCTTTACACTACAGTGTAGGTCGGACGGACTGTCCACCCACCTGCACGAGTAGCTGGTGGGAATGAAACACAAAAAGATTTTTTTTTAAGATGACGGGGACAAGTAAATTCGAAACATAATAACAATTTCGACAAAATGTTGATGAAAATTTTATTGTGCCGTTATATGTATCAATGTCAATATTTCAAAAGAAAGGAGTTTTCTAATTTTGTTCTTTCATCAAATATTGAAAGCATTTATTAAAATTTCCCAAGAAATCAGCTGGCATGTAACACAATTTCATTTCTGATGAAGAAAGAAAAAGGTAAACAATTATCGGTACCTCTTTTAATCTAATTTTTCCCCACATCTCCCATGTGAAAGCTTGAGTTTAAAAAGAAGAGTTTTTGAATTTTGAATTCTAATTTCTTATCGTGATGGCTCTCTAATACGCTTACGTGAAGATGGTTTCTTATCAATGGTACAACTATACAAATACATATTGTACCTGCGTAAATTGTACATGTACTGTCGGCTTATTGTTCAGTAACATAAGGAACATTTTTGTATCGAAGTATCAAAAAAATTTTTCAGAAGAAAATTTGTCCCAAATAAATTGTTTAGGCGCGAACTGATTTCTGTAAAAAACATAAAGCAATGGTAAAATTCACCTCAAAACTGCACCGTTTTGTAGAACACGCTGTTACACGCCAAATTAATTTTGTGTGACTAGTTGAAAATGAATTGATGAAATAAAATACTGCAGTAACTATAAAACGAATTTATGTACAAAAATACTTAATAAATAAATGAGAATAACCAAGCTGTTTTGTACAAAATCCCAACGTAACTTCTTTTCCTTAAAACTTAAAACTTTTTTGTATTTCATTCCCACCAGTTACTCGTGCTGGTGGGCGGACAGTCCCTCCGACCTACACTGCAGTGCAAATCCGAAGGGTAGGGCGTAAGGCCCTCTTTTGCCTTCTTTCATGAATCGCGGGAATGGGTGGGTGGTGTGGTTAGAGAGAGAAAGATAAGACGGACGAAATGAAGACACAAAGGAAGTGAAAGATTATCTGTGGAATATTACTGCCCCAGCATTTGCCTGAGTGATCCAAGGAAACCACAGAAAACTTGGACCAGAGCAACCAGACCCGGTTTCGAACCGGTGACCTCCCGAATGCTATGCAATGATCTAGAGCACTAGACCACTCCGCTCGGTTCTTTTCCTTTGATAAATTAGGTCTTTATATCTGTTTATGCATTACGTGCTCTAGTCGGCATTGATGTTTAGGGTCATAAACTATACTATTTATACAATTTAGCATTCCAAGAAGTAAATTTGGCAGTACAAGAATTGATTGACATCTGCTAACAACATCATTAAAATAACAAAATAAAACTACTAAATTATAATTTAATCCTTTTTCTACCAATGATATTTCTTTAGGACTTTTGTCCAACACAATATTTAGTCCTAAAGAAATATCATTGGTAGAAAAAGGATTAAATTATAATTTAACTTCTCCCTTTAACAATAAAAATATTGAATTAATTGGAATAGATACAGAAATAGCATTAAGAAAGAATAGTTACATAGATAAAGCACTGGCAACGCAAATTATAATAAAGTCTGCAAAACACAATATTAAAACAAATCTAAATTATGAACCTGCAATTTTAAGAATTTTAAAAACTAAATTAAAGGATAACAACATTATAATAACTCGTGCAGACAAGGGGAAAACTGTAGTGGCAATAAACAAAACAGATTATGTTACAAAAACAATTGATTTTTTAAATTCTGCTAAATGTGTCAAAATGTCAAAAGATCCTACGGAGAAATATCAAACATTATTAAAACAAGCAATAAATAATAAAGTTATAATACTACAACAATATAATAAATACAGTCTGATAAGTATGAACCCACAACCGCCGAAATTATATAGTTTTTTAAAATTGCATAAAGATAATAAACCGATAAGACCTGTAGTTTCTTTTGTCACTGCCCCAACATACAAATTGTCAAAAATTTTAATTCCTATTTTAAAAACATATCTTAACTTCAATAATAAATTTTCAATTAAAAATTCCTTAGAATTAGTAAATAATATTAAGAACATTAGTATACCACATTCATCTAAATTTGTTTCGTTTGATGTAACTAACTTATTTCCATCTATACCACCAAAAGATGTAATAAATATTGTTAAAACTTCTTTAGAATATAATAACATTAATACTGTAATAATAGAAGAAATATTAGATTTACTTTCAGTATGTTTACAGCAAAACTATTTTCAGTTTAATAATGAAATTTTCAGAAATGATAATGGCTTAATTATGGGTAACCCATTAAGTCCGTTACTTGCAGAAATCTTTATGTTCAATTTGGAAAACACTATACAGAAATTACCGTTATTTAAACATTGCTTATATTGGTATAGATATGTGGATGATGTTCTTGTTTGTTACACAGGTACAAATAGACAGTTACACCAATTTTTACAACAAATAAACAATATACACTCAAATATTAAATTTACTATAGAAATGGAACAAAATAAAAGCATCAATTTTCTAGATCTAACAATTTCAAGAATAGATAACAAACACACATTTGCCATTTACCATAAACCCACACACACGGACATTATTATAAACAATAATTCTTTTCATCCACAACAGCATAAACATTCAGCCTTTTATTTCATGTTATATAGATTAATTCGAATACCAATGAACAATTATAATTACACTAAAGAACTTAATATTATTAAACATTTTGCGAGAAGGAATAACTATGATCCAGATTTAATTGATAAACTTTTAAATAAAATATTATACAAAAATAGCATTAACAACATTTTCCCGGAAAATATAAAAGAAAATAATAAATTTGAAATAATTACATATCTTGGCAAACCCTCATTAAATATTAAAAGTTTTTTGAAAAATAACAATATAAACGTTGCATTTAAAACTAATAATACGTTAGCCAGAAATATTAAAAACAATAAAGATAAATCATCTAAAAATAGTAGATCTGGAGTATACAAATTAGAATGTGGGTCATGTCATAAGTTTTATATTGGGCAAACAGGGAGAGCTTTTGGAAAAAGAATTAACGAACATTTTAGGTCATTTAAACAGCTTAAAAATGATTCCCATTACGCAACACATTTAATTATGGAAAAACATAATTTTAACAACAATTTTGCTATCCTACATACTGAAAGTAAAGGCTATAAACTTAATTTCCTTGAAAGTATGGAAATTAATAAACATAAGCATAAAAATGTGCTTCTCAATGATCAATTAGATTTAAATAATTCCCCTTTACTTAATCTACACCCTACACCCCCACCTTAGTTATGTACCTACTTTCATATATAAGTAATGTGAGTCTTCTGTTAGTTTAAGAACTTGTAAATCTTCTGATGAAGCCACAAAGTGGCGAAACAATTGTTAAGACAATAAAAAGTGTGGAAGTTGAACAAGTTGTTTTATTTATTATACAATAACCTTCTTGTTTTGTGATGTCCAAATTGGTCGTCTCCGTGTCTAATTGTTTAATATTAATTCCGTGGGTGTAAATAATTAATAAACAATTAACCAAGTTTACTGTTGACTACCTATGTACTTGTAAATTTGTATTAAATGAGCACGAATGGTGTCATCACGAGGGGAATCAATTTTACGTGATCTGGTGAACTTTTTGCAACGGTACACATTAACTAACTAACTAACTAATTAATTAATTTTTAAATGGTCAAATTGTTTTCTAGCTCGTCTTTGTAGTTCAAAGTTTTAAATTAACTGCATCCTAAGAATAAATAATTTATGTTACTAAAACAAATAAATTATACATTGTAAAGCCTAATAAACTTCGAGAAGATAGAGAAACAACAAATCAAAATGTCTGTCAGATAATTTTGTTGCTACCCCGTGAACAACAACTAAAAAGGAAAATACGCGTTGCGCTACTGAAACGTTAATTTGAAATTTCTGTTTCCAGTAATACCAGTATATTACGAAGATTTCTCATTTTCTCTGCTGCATTCCAAGAGTTGTGGGAGACGTTATTTGTAATCTTATCGCCTGTTGCACCCACTAGCTACAATATTTTAGGTTTAGTTTACGTTTTCATTATTGTTTGAGCAAAATCAACATTTAAAGCCGGAAAGTCATGTATTCCACGCGATATCTCGCAAATAAGCCAAGCAAGAAAGCTACTCATTTTAATAAATAAATAAATAGTGCGACTCACATTCCAGATATTAATTATATAAAATATATTTTTTCAGCTAGATAGTAGTAAATAGCCAGTTAGCAGTAAATATCTATAGATGGCGTTATACTGGAGCAGAAATGTGTTTCTTTTTAATAGTTCTATTTAGAAATATAGACAGGTGCAGAAGGTACATACGAATAAAGGTCTAAAGAAAACCCAACTCCCTCGTCAGGATATATAATTTGTTGAAAACGTACAAATTATATTTTAAATTGGACGGAGGGGCTCTGGATCACAACCCCTCTCGTGGATCTATCGCTAGTATTAATACAATATTACAGCTTAACTTTCGGGAGGTCATCAGTTCGATTCCAGGTCCGCTCTCCCTGATCTAAGTTATCTCTGGTTACCTTGAATCATTGAGGTAAATGCTGGGGCAGTAAATTCCACGGATAATCTTTCACTTCTTCTCTGTTTTCATTTCGTCCTTCTCGTCTATCTCTCTCTAAATTCTACACCCACCCCTTCCCATTATTCCTGAAAGGAGGCTGAAGAGGGCCTTACGCCCTACCCTCCGGCTTTGCACTGCAGTGTAGGAGGAACTGCCCGCCCACCAGGACGAGTAGCTGGTGGGAATGAAACACAGCAAAGTTTTAGTTTTTTCGTATCAATGGAACAACTATACAAATACATATTGTACTTGTGTAAATTGTACATGTACTGTCGGTTTATTGTTCAGTAATATAAGGAACATTTTTGTATCGAAGTATCAAAAGAATTTCTCAGAAGAAACTCTGTCTCAATTAAATAATTTAACATAATACAAATTTTAAATTGTATTTGATTCGTTTTTGATACGAAAATTGGGAACTAAACTAATGATAAGATTTTTTTTTTAGGCTTAAGTGATACACTTTTCTTTTTATGGGAGTTTAAGATAGGCGTGGTTTAAGGATAACTTTGCTTCCTAAGAGAAAGGCCTTCCGCTCTACCTTTCGGTTTTGCGATACAGTGTAGATCGGATGAACTGCCTGTCCATCACCATTACTATGCGGCTGATCGGAATCAAACATCCAAAAGTTTTTTTATTGATAAACATTTCTAGCTTGTTGACTCATTGTCAGTAAGGCAAATGAAATTTGGGTGGATGCCAACTCTAGTCGCCAGAATTGTAATAAGCATCGTAGTCATGTGGTACAGCGTCGTTGTAGCAGCCCTTTGTAATATTAGGGAAGGTACTTTGCATTTTCTTTATTACGAAAATGAAAACTTGAGCTTCCCCGCAGCATTTATAATAATAGCCCCGGAAATGCTCGCTGTTCCGTTTCTTTTTATCCGTTTTTGGTCTTCGTCCAGCAGTTGCAACTGTAAACAGATCGTTGCCAGCCGTCGCGGCGCCGCTGGCCCTGTAACATAATTATGCAAAGTAATGATCTTAACATGAAAACAAAAAGCTCCTTACACAGTCTCCCATCTACCCCCCGTTCTACCTTTCTGCTATTTTTTTTTTCGATTTATCGGGGATGCAAAGAAAATTAATGGAGCGGCACAGCAACGGAATGAATTGGAACGGTGAATAATTAACAGAAATACTCCCGTGTTCGTGTTCGCTAGAATTGTTTGTTCGAAGCTGGAAAATAAACAAAGGAAATCTTTGAAAAACATTTCATTTAATACCTGCTGAAGACATTATCGGGTTCAATTTAGGCCCGGACCTTCGATGGAAATGCAAAAACTGATTTTACGTAGGACGCAGCCATAAATACGTGTTTAGGAGGAAAATAGGAATTATTTTCATTAAAACACTTTCAAGAGAAATAATCTCGTTAGAATTTAAAAAAAATTATATGAAAATGTTTAAGAATTAAGTAGGTGTCGAGTCCATTAGGGTGGCCCATTTTCCCCGATTGTATAGAAAGTGTTTATTTTTTGACATATTTTATTAAGAAGTCTCTCTTAACTCAAGATTTTTAAAAATCATAAAAATGTAGGCAGAAAAAACAATTTCTTGTTCTTTAATGTTCATTTTTGAGCATGTCGCTTCTTTCTCCATTAAGAATTTAAAGACAACAAATTCCCTATAATTAAAATACATACACCACAAGTAAAAGTTTAACCGATAATGTAAAATTCTAAGAAAATTCCCTACTTGCATATTATTGGTATCACCGAGCGGCGTGGTCTGGTGCTCTAGATCATTGCTTAGCATTCGGGAGGTCACCGGTTCGAACCCGGGTCCGGCTGCTCGGGTCCAAGTTTTCTGTCATTTCCTTGGATCATTAGGCAAATGCTGGAGCAGTAACATTCCACAGATAACCTTTCACTTCACTTCTGTCTTCATTTCGTCCATCTCACCTTTCTCTCCCTAACCACACCACCCACCCATTCCCACGATTCCTGTAAGGGGGCTGAAGAGAATCTTACGTCCTACCCTCCGGCTTTGCACTGCAGTGTAGGTCGGAGGGACTGCCCGCCCACCAGCATGAGTAGCTGGTAACACAAAAAAGTTTTCTTAAAGTAACTTGAATGAGTTGAGAGTTTTAGAACAGACTGGAATATTGTTTGGCACAATATAATAGTCTATTTGAACCTCTTGTAATGAAATTTTTAGTTATTTACTAGAATAATTAATTATTCTGTTTATCAGAGAATAGTATTATTTCTCTTCGGGCGATAAAGAACAGTGATCAGATCAAAGTGATAAATAGAACATTAGAACGTGAACGTGCATCGCAATTTTGTGGCAGCCTAAATAACAGAACATTCGACGATCCAGCAATGATACACGTAGTATTACAATCTTGTTCTTGATCGTCGTTAATCGTATCGTTCGATCGTTGTCATCAATCTTACCAACATTCCATGAATTTTTACCTATAGTGTATATATGCACGCAGAAGATAAGCGTATGTCAATTAGCAAAATACAGGAATTTTGTACCATTAGTTTAGTGTTCTATGCAGAAAACTTACACACAAATCGCCACAATATACAATACTATATATATTCCATTTTTTATCCTCTCTCGACAAATCGGATGTTTTCCATTTTTTATTTAAAAAAATCCAAAATTATTCAAAAATTTTCAAATAAAATAGTAGTAAATATCCAGATGAATCGAAAGAGGATAAAAAAGGAATCGAATGACAAAATAAAATATGCTAGGCGTCATTTGAAAAAACGAAGTTATTCGTGTTTGAAATTTTTAAACTTTGGATTTTTTTTGAACGCCTTGTACAAAGTATAAAGCTTAGTTTTGGCATGACGTTAATTTTAATACTCTAACACTAAGTCATTTTTTATGGAAGTTATGATTTTTTATAGTTTGGGTTGCGGTGCAATCTTTTTTCCAATAAATTAAATTATCTCAGAAACTCTTCATCGTAGGCATATAGGCATACAAGTTGGTTATCAAAGTCATTTTTAAATTTTATGTTTCATACGAGTTCATTGTAAAAAATATATTCTATTTAAAATAAGAAAGTTGACATCAACTTCCGGTCAGAGTAGTTGTGTATAAACCTGGATACTGCTAAATAAGTAAAAATTCTTTTAGACTGTGTAGTTTTAAAAATAATTATTTCTAAATGGGAGTAGTAATTTCTTACAAAATGTTTCGTAATATAATCCTCCTTAAGAAGGATAAATGGATGGTATTGTATTAAACGCTGCAACCAACCCAGGTCATGAATTTTAATTGGACCAGACATAAACGGCTAACTGATGTTTCACGTACAGCGTCGTTATGAATACAAAGATTGATATTGGTGTACACAAAACCGTTGTTTTAGCAGTAACGTTGTAATTCCTGGCGGATTATCTTTGAACGTTTTGATTTATTGCATACTCTAGACTAAAATCCAACCCAGTGTATCTTGATATAGATTCTATTACCTCGATGTATTGGTTAAACATTTTTTTAATTTTAATTCATTTGATGATACTAGGCATGTTTTTTAAGTAAGTACCGTTATGAAATTAATAAAAAACGTGCAAAGATATCTTAATAATTTTTTTTTACATGAAAGCCTGTACCTTAATCTACTTTTCCACATAATTTCCTTCAATATTGAGGCACTTGTCATAACGTTTGACCAGTGACCAATTTTTGAATACCCTTCTCATTCAACTCTGCCGCGTGACTTGCATCACAACTGTTTCGACTTCGACATCGTCTTGCAGACGCTGACTGCCCAGATGATTCTTCAAGTGCAGTAGTCACTAGGCGCCAGATCAGGGCTGTACGGAGGATGATCTAGAGTTTCCCAATGAAAAGATGTGGTTAGATCTTTGGTCCGATTAGCCACATGCGGACGGGCATTGTCATGCACATTTGTGCGGCCATCTTTAAATGCTGTCACTCCTTTCCTTGCAATTCCATCACTCATAATGTTTTGTCTTTAAACTGCACAGATCTCACGATGAATATCAGTCCTTTAGCACTAAGGAATCGTATAACAGCTCGGACTTCACAGTCGGCGGGACTCACGATTATCGGAGGCATCTTAAACACTCAGTAAACAACGTAAACAAGGGCGAATCAGACCGTAATGGCATCGTAGGTGAGAGATGTAGGTATTCAGTGCGCATGCGCGGAACGCTGACCGCAGTGCTGCTGCGGCAAAATTTCAGAACGGTGTTTACTTAAAAAACATGCCTCGTACAATGGAATATCTATTTATCCGTATACAGTAAGCAGAAAAAGTTTGGAAGAAATTGTTAAAAAGCAGGAAAATCGATTACGATAGCGGAGTTAATATGGCGCCCGATTTTTGATTATTTTTATCACGGTGTATATTCATTTTTATGTCACCCTGTATAGTACATGTCTTGTAGTCCATATAATTAATGTATTCCTATAACATTTACTTAATTTAGAATATGTAAAAGATGAAGCTGATCTATAGCAGTTTTAGTAAGTTCACTAGTCTGTTAAAGAGAAACAAAACAGCACATGCAAGACTTACTAGATGTTAAACTTGTACAATCTACTGCTGTAAACTTTGAGTAATTAACAATGCAAATAGCTCAAGTATATAAGTAGGAACTGTAGTAACTTATAAACGTGTCTACATATTATGAATTTACATAAATTCATAATTATAATGTCAATTTTCAGATTTGCTTTCTATTTATGTCATAAGACTATACCATCCTCCAGTATGATATGAGCCATTCTTGTATGTACGAGGCATGTTTTTTAAATAAGTACCGTTTTGAAATTAATGAAAAACGTGCAAAGATATCTTCATAATTTTATTTTTACATGAAAGTCTGTACCTTAATCTACTTTTCTACATAATTTCCTTAAATATTGAGGCACTTGTCATAACGTTTGAACAGTTTTTGAATACCCTTCTCATAGAACTCTGCCGCCTAACTTATTAACTGTTAACCACTGCATCACAACTGTTTTGACTTCATCATCGTCTTGAAGACGCTGACCGCTCAAATGTTTCTTCAAGTGCAGGAACAAGTGGTAGTCACTGGGCGCCAGATCAGGGCTGCATGGAGGATGATTACCCACATGCGGACGGGCATTGTCATGCAAATTTGTGCGGCCATATTTAAATGCTCTCACGCACTTCCTTACCATTCCATCACTCATAATGTTTTGTCCGTAAACTGCACAGATCTCACGATGAATATCAATCGGTTTTAGTCATTTAGCACTAAGTAATCTTATAACAGCCCAGACTTCAGAGTCGACGGGACGTTTATCGGAGGCATCATTAACACTCAGTAAACAATGCAAACAAGAGCGAATCAGACCGTAATGTCGTCAGTGCGTAGGTGTCTTGTTTGAGTTTTTTGTAAAGTAAATTGTGAATTAAGGGAATTTTGTAACCGTTATTAAAGGCAATGATTTTAATTATGTTTAATTCAGTATTAAAATCTAAAAAAATATCCAAAAAGGAAAAAATCTTATTAATAATCAAATGGAATTAATTGTTTATAACACACCTCTCTTAAATACTGATTTCTAAATTTGTGCACTAACCCCAACCCCACCTTCATTTACTGCTATATATATATTGATCTTGTACACTTTTAGCTTTAGTTACTATTTTTGTACTATTGAAAATGATCGTTTGATCGAAACAATGTCGAGGTGAATAAACATTTGCTGAAATATTTCGAAGTGTTTTTTACTCTTTATTAAGATGTTTCATCATCATTGCACCGAAGAAAGTTTAACCGTTCTTTAGTTAGACTTTTTAATAGTTAGATAATTTCGTAATTCTGTATCACGAGACGAGATATCTTCATAAAATTACCTTACAAACCTATTTATGTGCTAGTACCATAGATACGTGATGGTAATGATTTGTATCCATTTGTATCATGATTTGAGTGGCGTTCCTGTTTGCAATAAAAGTTATGTTTTTAGAGCAGACAATGTCGTTTCCCTAAAGGTACAGTTAAGTTAATAACTGGTAAGAGTTAAACAAATTAGCCGCAGTCCAATGTCTATCAGTAACAACAGGTCCTTTTAGTTGGAGGAAATTGAATTATGATGCAAATTTATACAAGCGCCGTACTTGGTTGGTTAATGGAGAGCATGGACAAAACTGCATTAAGCTAGGGAATTATATCATCAGAGCGATTATGGATATGAGAAGAGTGAAGCTGCATCTGCTTCGAAACGTTAAAAGGCACACCATATTACAAAGTTAGGTAAGTCAATAATATATACATGCAACGATATTAAACCTGCTGTATTAAACTGTGGCTCTAAATACACCAGAAGGTTATTAGAGTTTAAAGTTTGAATAGAGTAAGTTAATACGCATGTACGAAGTACGAGGCATGTTTTTTTAACTAAGTACCGTTTTGAAATTCTGTCGCCGCTGCCTACTTGGTACCTACATCTCTCACCTACGCACTGAAGTAACTACAGTCTAATTCGCCCTTGTTTACGTTGTTTATGATGCCTCCGATAATCGTGAGTCCCGCCGATTGTGAAGTCCGGAGTCCGGGCCGTTATACGATTCTTAGTGCTAAAGGACTAAAGATCTGTGCATCAAGAGTGATGGAATGCTAAGGAATCTGCGCCGTGCAATCCAGAACAAAAGACGTGGCAAGTTGAGCAAGAGCATCGTTTTGTTACATGTGGCTAATCGGACCAATGATCTCATCACATCTTTTCATTGGGAAACTTTAGATCATCCTCCGTACAGTCCTGATCTGGCACCCAGTGACTACCATTTGTTCCTGCAATTGAAAAAACATCTGGGCGGTCAGCGTCTTCAAGACGATGACGGAGTCAAAACAGTTGTGATGCAGTGGTGGTGATGCAAGTCAGGCGATAGAGTTCTATGAGAAGGGTATTCAAAAACTGGTAACTGTTCAAACGTCATGACAAGTGCCTCAATATTGAAGGAAATTATGTAGAAAAGTAGATTAAAGTACAGGCTTTCATGTAAAAATCAGGGCTCCACAATAATAATTATAATTCTTCCATTGGTTAATACGTTCTACGTGTAATTAAAACAACATCATTTCAAACTCTTTGGTTCTCAGCACGCTGTAGAAAAGTTCCGACATAACTTACGTTCCCTTAGGTGTATGTGTCTATCATTTATACTGCGCAGATTAACTTTATTATCAATAAAAAGTCAGAAATGTTCTATTTACTACAGCAAATTTATCTACAAGCAAAGATTCGTTGATTTAAGTATAACTGTATTTAAATACATTAATGCGATATTAATTATTGAATTAATTTATACCCATTACAGATTACCTCATACAATGAGAGAAAAATTTATTATATATTATAAATATATATAATAAATATATAATAATATTAATGAAATTTAAGCTCGGTTTTTTATGAAACATTTCTAATAATAATAGTAAAAAATACTTAAATGCGAATAATGTTTCAATAAGTTTTATTTAAACTCTACATATGTTTCGGCTTGTTAAGCCTTGTTCACGAATATACAGATAAATACTGTATACAGATAAATACTGTATACTCGTGAACAAGGCTTAACAAGCCAAAACATATGTTTAAATAAAACTTGTTGAAACATTATTCGCATTTAAGTATTTTTTACTATTAAATATATAATATTTTATTAACAATTTATCTACTAGTAAGATTAATTATAAATTAATTTTATATATTGGTCACGTGTAATAATAAAATAAAATAAAATATTTTAGTGTTAATTACGTATAGTGCAAAAAAAATTAATACTATGCGAAATTTTTAGTTTATTCAAGTTGAGCATGGTTTCTGGGAAAACTATTTCTGGTTTGATTTTTAGTTGTAAAATTTTTACTTTCTATCTGAGGAGATTTTAAATTCGTTTGGAACCTTGTTAATATTTTCTTTCAGTACCAACAAATAAACTCGTCTATCCTTATCGCAAAGGCAGAGTGAAAGGCATTTTTTGCTGTACCATATGCCATGAAGGTCTCAGAAATGATAAAGCAACCTCGATATCCTTTGTGTGGTATATCTGCTTGAACATTTTTATTAATAATGTGTGATTTAGAACGATGAGTGGTCGCGTTTTATTCGGTTCGTTTCTTTCATTATTGCCCTACTAACTGTAATTAGTGTATTTGTGAAAATGTGCAAGGTGCAGAATTTGCAGAATATGATACTCAAAATGTAAGTTAACAATTTTGTTGATTATGCATAGGTTTATAAACTTTCATTTATTAGTCGTTTTATGGTAAAATAAATCTGAATGTTGGTCAGATACAATTTAAATTGTAATATACATTAGAAACTATGAGTCATAGTTGGTACGTACATCGTGATATATATATAGAAGCCTTTTTGAGTAATAAGAGAAAAACTATGCCAATCAGATATTTTTGATAGAGGTGGGTAAGAGGTGTATATTAATTAGAAACAAAAAAATGTATATTAAGGCTTTATAATTGGCTAATACTCTAAAATCTTAGGATAAACAGAATTATATAATTGTCTACAATTGGCATAATAGATAATTGAAAACCTCCGTCCAAGATTAAATAAACAACATAATTAATTATCTTAAGTAGATACACAATAAGAAAACAAAGTACTAAAAAAAACAAGAATATGCAAAAAAATCAATTATTATAAAAAGTATAAACTGTTAGTTATAGGTAGATATTGTTTAGTTAAAAAGACAACCTAGAATTTAATAAGTTATCTTTGGTGCAAACTTGATGAAACTTAATTAATAGTAATAATATTCAACGAATGGTTTCGACAAAATATATTTAAAGCAACCTCTTACAATTGTTTCGACGAGATCGTCATTATCAAAGAGTAAACAAGAGAAACAATTAATTGATTCAGCTGTTACATTATGGAAAATCATGATTCAAGCAAAAATAAAATAAAATAAAATTCGAGGTTCAATTTCCCACTGATTTATTTAACAACTCAACAATTGTTTCACCCAACACGGACATCTTGAGAAGACATAATAACAAATTAAGTATATTATCCTACCTATATGTACATGCTACGTATGATTAGGGGGTTGCGGAAGGGGTACATTGTAAAAAAAAATTATAAACACTATGTTGACGACATTTTTGTAATTTGGGAAGGTGACTTAGAAAAAATATAAAATTTTTATAGAGTATATAAACAAATTACATGGTAGAATAAAATTCACACTAGAAATGGAAAACAACATGAAAGTTATCTTTGTAGATTTAACGTTAACTAGAAATAAAAATAAAAATAAATTAGATATTTCAGTATTTAGGACTTGGACCGACACTATAATACATAAAATATTTTGTCACCCAACCCAATACAAATTAGCAGCTTTTCATAGTATGATCAATGGATTGCTAAACTTACCTCTATTAAACACCAACTATAATATTGAAGAATTAACTATAAAACAAATCGCTATCGATAATGGTTACCCTAATAAACTCATAGATGATTTAATTAATAACAAAAGGAAAAAAATGTGCTATAATTCGGTTTACACACATAATGTTAACAATCCATCTTCTAGTAAGAATAAGTATAAGTCAACTTTATATATTGGTCATGTGTCTAATAAAATTAAAAAAAAACATAAAAGTGGAAAATCTAAAATTTCCTTTAAAACAGGAAATAATTTATCCAGATATTTAATCAACCATAAAGATAAAACAGAGAAAATTAATAAATGTGGGGTTTACAAATTGAATTGTAACTCTTATAAAGCTACAAATATTGGTCAGACAGGGAGGAAATTTAAAGAAAGATTAAAAGAACATGTAAAAAACTACTTAGGAAATTCTACCTTCATGAACCATATACATTATAATTCAAATGATAATTTAAAAATTTTGCACTGCTTGGAAAAAGGTAAAAAACTTAACAACTTAGAATAATTAGAAATTAAAAAACAGATAAAAGAAAATAATGATTCTTCCTTAAACGAAATTGAAAATGTTTTTGATTCAATAATTTTAAACAAAATTATGCAATGTACCCCTTCCACGACCCCCTAATCATACGTAGCATGTATATATAGGTAGGATAATATACGCAATTTGTTATTATGTCTTCTGAAGATGCCCATGTTGGATGAAACAATTGTTAAGTTGTTAAATAAATCAGTGGAAAATTGAACCTCGAATTTATTTTATTTTTGTTTTTTGGCTGAATCAATTAATTATTATCGCTTTGTTATCGCGTTATTATTTCTTGCATATGGAGATAACGCTATTTTAATATAAAAAAAATTGACACCTCATTTTGAACTCTTTTACAATGAAACTAAAAATATTTTTGTCTGGAATAAATCTATGTAAGCATATTTTATAATTGTTTCAAATATTTGCTCAATCATAGTACAGCAGCGGTAGATCACGATATAATTAACTTTGGAATACCTTTTTTTACCTTTTTTGGTACATTACTTTTTACTTTCCCTTTAAATAAACCTCTTATAAAATAAGTAGTAATTTGCATTTACTATTAAACATGATAACCGTGTACAGCGTTAACAAATACTTCGCCATCATCAGTGCTGGTGTCTGGATAAACCCCATGGCCCAAGTTTACGATATAATTTTTGGTTGCAAATCGTTTAATCATAGTGTTAGTATAGACTTTCAATGCTTCTGGTGGGGCATACAAGGTACAAGGGTTTAAATTACCTTGTAATACTATATTCTTATTACAACTAACAGCTTCTCTTGCTTCATCAGGATCTGTTGTCCAATCTATTCCTAAGACTTCTTATCCTAATTGAGCTTGGTCTCCTAAGGAATATACTTTGAAAATAAAATCTAAACAAAATACAAAAATTAAAAGTATTCATAATATACTGTTATATGTATTGTTTTAAAAAATAAACAAGATAATTTATATCAACTTTACAATTATTAACACCTCGTGTGTTTATGTTGTTTTATCAGTAAATATTAACTTATTATGGAGATACACTTTCAAATGGGACTAGAGTGTGATAAAACTCTTATTAACTTGATATTGAGTTATTGAAAAAAGAAGGAATTAAAATCCTTATTCGTCTAAATATTTATATTTATATTTATATTTATATTTATAATATAGTCTGTAAAGGCCTTTCTCTTTCTGCCAGCGCCCTCCTGATGAGACCCGATAGGTCGAAACCGGTCGTGGGATATGGCTTTCGGTTCGTTGTACCTACTTGGTAGGGCGCGTTCCAAATGTGAGATCTTTGATCTTAATATTTAGAAGAATGAGGATTTTAATTTCTTCTTTTTTGATTATGTTATATCTTCGTCTAAGAATCCATCGGAATCAACAGTGTAATTCAATGTAGGGGTATTAGCCCTCGGAGTAGTTGTTTCTCTTGATTTCATATTTATATTTATATTGATATTGAGTTATTGATTTTCACAAATATTTGTTGTAAACAGTCTAGAATTAATTATTAAAGTAAAAACGGTTTGCACAATCTTTGATTACAAAATTCATTAACATAAAGACATTTACCATAAAAAAAATAAGAAAATTTTCTCTCATTGTATGGGGTAATCTGTAGTGGGTATTTATTTTATTTATTTTTATACCAGAATAAGTACAAAAAAAAATCGCACCGCTACTGAGGTGTTAAATATTACCTGTACGTACCATCCAGCTTAATATTGTTTAATTAAATTACAAACATAACTATATACGTATATAATAATTAGAGGTACGAATGAGTACCGAGTGACTTGTAGTGTGAATATTATAAAAGTAGATTGAAACGCTTTATAACACTACAAACAATGTTTATTGGTACAACCAAATGTATACATTTCGACTACGAAGTAGCCATTTTCAATGGTAATAGTAAACTAAGATTAAGAAACGATTATACCTAAATATATTCTAAAAAATTATCTGTAACTTATTGAAGACTATTGAACAGGGGGTTGTTGGTGAACGGCTGGTCAAAATTCATCAAAGAATCCCTGAATTTATGAATGTAAATACACTCGTAAACTTTTAGGTCGATGTAATTGTGACGAGGTTTTAATAGTTCAAAATTGTGGTGTATACTATGTCCCGTGTTTAAGGCATGATATGCAACTGCTGATTTTTCGTAATTGTTCTTTTTTATGTGGTACATATGTTCTTTTAAACGTATGGCTAGATTTATTTTAGTTAAGCCTATGTAAACATTATCACACTCTAAACAATTAATTTTATACATTCCTGACATTAAAGTTTTGTTATCTTTGTCTTTTGGATTTCTAAGGACAATACCTAATTTTAATTTTTCATTACTAAAAACTGGTTCTATTTCTAATTTTTTACAAAGTCTTTTTATGTGTCTATTAAACTCAGTATGGTAATTGAATTTATGTCTTATTTTATTCTCTTTTGTTTTATCTAAAGTTGTATTGTCTTTCAAAAATTTTTGTTTTCGTTGTTTTGAAAAGATTTTATTAATTTCATTTATTTTAAAGTTACGTTGAAGTGAAGTATTGTAAAAATAGTTTTTTTCATTCTTTGATATTTTGCTCGTCCATAAAAATTAGGCTAATAGCCAAAAGCTGTTAGTTTATGTCTTTTATCTGTGTAGGAACTGTTCAAAATGTATCTATTTGTGTGAGTAGGTTTTCTAAATATATTAAAAGATAATTTATTATTAATTGTAGTTATTTTTAGATCTAAAAATGGAAGTGACATCTCCTATTCTTCTTCATATGTGATTTAATAGAGTCATAAAAGGAATTTATGTGAAACTATATACGTATAATATAGCAATAATGTATTTAAAAATTTACCCCTACTAAAAATTCTTCAAATATTTTATTATTAATAATAATAACTGTATTTAATAATGATGAAAATGATAAAATCAAATTACCTTTTTCTAATGAATAAAAGGCATTAACTGGAATTGTGCCAGTACAGTACATCCATGTAAAGATGATTTTAAATTTACCATTTCATGTCGTATCTATTGAATTTGCATTTCCTATTATGACACGGTAGCATTTGTGAAGTCAAATGCAATTTCTCGACTCGAGAAAAGCTGTTACGCGATTTAAAATTACGCCACTGGCATTTCACGTTTATTTCACTTTGTTAGGTCGAGTTTCTTGGCCTGAATGTAAACAGTAACAAGCTCAACGTTGTTAGTGACATTTTCAACAACTTGCGTAGTTTAGGTGTTTTTATTCTTTTTCCAATAAAAATAAATATTCTTAGTTAGGCATATTTGGTATTAGTAAAAAAATTTATAACAGCTACCTACTTGAACTTTAAATCTAAATTTGTACGAAAATAAAGTTAGGTCATTATTTATACCATGTAGTAAGAAAGGTAACTATGGACTTATACATATTCAAAAAAGAAGGAATTATTATTATTATTTATATTTATAATATACCCTGTAAAGGCCTTTCTGCCAGCGCCCACCTGATGAGACCCGATAAGTCGAAACCGGTCGTGGGATATGGCTTCCAGTACGCTGTGCCTACTTGGTAGGACGCGTTCCAGATGTGACATCTTTGATCTTAATATTTATACGAATAAGGATTTTAATTCCTTCTTTTCTGAATATGTTATATCTTCGTCCAAGAATCCATCGGTAATTCAATGATGGTAGGGGTATTAACCCTCGGAGTAGTTGTTTCTGTTGATTCCATATTTATATTTATAATGGACAGTAAATATTGGACTATGACGTCCTTCACATTGTTCATTGCTAATATTTTTATTTCAAAAAAAGCCTTTTTCAATTTTTATTTTTTCTAATAAATTTAATCTTTGCTTTTGTTAACACAATGTAAAATTCTAAAATTATTATACATGTAATTAAAATTATACTTATTAACAAAAAAAAGTTGTGAGAAATCGGTCTTAATATTTTTTTTATTGTCAATAAATATTTTATGTCCTTTAAATCTGATTTAAAATGGTTTTCCAGTTTGTCCTTTATAGATAGTATCGCAGTCTATACAATGTAGTTCACAGACTCCGAATTTGCATAGTTGATCTGCATTTGAAATTTTATTATCTATTAAAACTCTACCTACATTAATTTTATTGGAGAATATACTATTTATACCTAATCATTTACAAATAGTTGTGTTGATATTATTATACCTTTAGTATTGTGACTTTTTCCATAATATGAGGGTTGCTATTTATATTTTGAGCTTTGGCAATATTAAGTGGCCATCTGACGTGACGTTTCTAATTAAAAGTTTTACCTTTTTAACCATAACCTTCTCCAGAACGTTTTATTTATTTATTGAGCACAACTTATGTTGTTTACAGTGATTTGAAAATTTTGTCTCAGCGAAAAAATGGAATTAACTCTTGAACATTTTCGTGCGATTTGTACGACATCTTACATTTAGATGACCATAAATAATCGTGTACCGTAAAACACAACATTTTTTTGATTTTGTTTTTTAATCAACGTATTGTGTGTCTCACAGTTAGATTTAAACGTTTCAGTTCGAATTAATTCAAGTCGTAAATCAGTGATTGGAATTTTTAAATTTGCGGAAGTATCAGATGCAATCATCTGTACGGATTGTTCGAATATTCCACCATACAAACGCATTAATGGTAACAAGGAAATTGATTCCCAAAGTGCTACCGCATTCTATGCCTTTATCGATCACTTTTCTAATAAATAGCTACAAATATTACGATCCCATTGTAGATATTGAACTATAAATTTATTGAATCTATTTTGAACACTTAAACAAAACTGTATCTTATATCATTAATTAGACTAACATTCTAGTGGTTTAATAAATCGTTGATCATAAACATAACATTCTTTATTTAATTGGTTTGCGTGATTATTATGTATACAAATTGTATAACTCAATAATTTTAATGGTGTCAGGGGTAGGGTAATTGTAAAACATATTGAATAACAAACAAAAATACAATGAGGTAGTTTTACACTTTTTTGAGAAATCTCCGACAATATTGTTTCAACCTTTCGGTTATCTTCTGGTAGAAATTATACAGAAACAAATTTAAAGATAAAAAACTTTTGAGTATTTCATTCCCTCCAGCTACTCGTGCTGGTGGGCGGGCAGTTCCTCCAACCTACAGTGTAGTGCAAAGCCGGAGGGTAAGGCGTAAGGTCCTCTTCAGCCTCCTTTTGGGAATTATGGGAATGGGTGGGTGGTATGATTAGGGAGAGAAAGATGAGACGGACGAAATGAAGACAAAAGAGAAGTGAAAGGTTATTTGTGGAATATTACTGCCCCAGCATTTGCCTAAGTGATCCAAAGAAACCGCAGAAAACTTGAATTAGAGCAGCCGGGCCCAGACCTCTCATATGTTAAGAAATGATCTAGAGCATTAGAAGGTAAAGTAATACATCATACGTGAAAATGATGGATCCACCCCCCTCTATTATTGGATAGGCGTAGCCGAAGGTGCCACCAAATTATGCCTGATCAAAAAAAGTACAACCGATCTTGCCACTGACCAAAAAGGGTCTTTGAAAAGGTACAACCGATTGTGCCACTAACACCTAATAGGTAGAAATTATTTTAATGAGAAAGGAAAATACACCGTGTTACAAATCAATGAAATCGATGGTAAAATTCCATGAATTGGGCTTCGAATTGCTTTCACATCCACCGTACTCTCCAGATCTGGCCCCCAGCGACTTTTTTCTGTTCTCAGACCTCAAGAGGATGCTCGCTGGACAGAAATTTCGCGCTGATGAAGAGGTAATCGCCGAAACTGAAGGTTATTTTGAGGCTAAAGACAAATCGTATTATAAAAATGGTATCGAAAAATTGTATGACCGCTATTATCGTTGTATCGCCCTCGAAGGGAACTGTTTTGAATAATAAAATCAAATTCTATCAAAAAAATTATTTTTTTCTATGCTAGCCTACGAACTTTTCAGCCCGCCTGTTAATTGATATTATAGGTTATTTTCTGTAATTTTTATTACTTATTCTAAGTTAAAGTTCCATGTCAAAACAAGGCTTATGGTCTTGTGTGCAATAAGAGTGAATGAACAGGACGGTCATGTTTTTTTATTAAAAAGAATAGCAGCTTACATTTAACTTTTTTTTTGAGAAATTCTAATTAGATTTATACTCCATTCAAAGACGTTGTTAACATAAACGATCTTCTTTGAAAGGGATTCTTCTTTTTTCCCGTTCATGATTCTTATTTGAAGCGGACTTATTTAATAGCATTTTTCTGAATACGAAGGAAATGTGCTTTCAAAAGAAAAATAAGGACCTCTCATCTCAAATCTTGAATCCTGTCCAAAATCCCCTAATTAACCTATTTTTATCATTATTATGCTGTGTGCCTAAGCAAGCTTCATAAGAATCTCATTTTATATTTCCACATACAATTTAAAAAATGGTTATCATTATACGATCTTTTCAGTCTGTAGGTAGAATATTATACAAAAATAAAAACTTAACAAACTCTGGACCTAAAATAATTTTTACTTTCTCACTTAGTTTTGAAATGTCCTATTTTATACTTTTGGATTTCTTGATTTATCATTTTATGATCTTTATCTATTTTGCAAAAACAAAAATTTGGTAAATCACGTCACCAGAAAATCTGGCTCCAAAGTGGCAAACGACAGTTGTTTCCTCTTGGAACGACTTTACTTTCCTGTGTTAATAAAGTTTATTTCGAATGGGACACTTTGCTGAATGACTTTAGAAACAAACATAGGAAGTTTCTAGCTCCTAAAACCCGAGAAAATTACACTGCTATAGAAATTTCATCTACTTTTTAAATAAATTTATCGTTGATTTTGTGGCGTGTAATAAAGTTATAAATGTATTAAATATAAAAATGTTCAATGGCAAAAATTCGTAAACTAAACGTTTCAAAATACTCAGATTTTGTCAAAGCTCCTTTGTTTTAGAATAATGTTATTATTAATAAATGTTTTACAAGTCCGATGTTTTAATAATATACACTAATTTAAAAAATGAGGCTTTAAAATCCTTTTTCATCTAAATTTTAAGGATCACAGCTCCCACATTTTGGCACAGCTTACCGACAGCCATATACCATGACCAGTTTCGACCTATCGGGTCTCATCAGGTGTGTAGGACGCGTTAGAAATATGGGATCTGTGATCCTTAAAATTTAGACGGAAAAAAAGGACAAAGAAAGGAAATAAATAAATAAACTGCTTTTTTGTTTCACACTTGAAAAAAAAGCTGTTTATTTCCTTTCTTTATTTATAAAATGTTTCACAAAGAACCAACTGCTAGAAAAAAAGGATTTTAATGCCTTCTTTTTTTGAATATGTTATATCTTCGTCTAAGAATCCAACGGAATCAACAGTGTAATTCAATGCCGGTAGGGGTATTAGCCCTCGGAGTAGTTGTTTCTGTTGATTCCATATTTATATTTAAATATATACTAAGGCAATTAAAATATCGAGAACCCTTCAAATTATGTTCTAAAATATTTTTTAATATAAGAGTTACACGGAATCATTTTCTAGCGACATTGTTTCTGAATTTCTCATATTCTATACAACAATTAGATCTTTATCAGAATATGTTTTGTTAGCAACTGCAGCTGACACATTCTTTGGAGACTGCGTCACCAACGTGGGCCGAGGTTAAGTTATATTATTAGGTTATGTTAGGTTAGGTTAGGTTAATTTAAAACTAAAATGATATGGGTTTAGCTTGACAGGTAGATATCCTTGATGGAAAAGGATCTTGTCAATCAATAATGAATTCACAATCAGTGGAAATGTCCACAGATGGCGTTCACTCTGCCGTCTGTAGTTATTCGTTAAACACTGGTTCAAGACAGTAAATACATTGATTGGTGTCCTGTCGGAACTGTCTATGGCGTGCTGATACGAACCAATAAATTCAAAATAGCGATCCACGTATGATTTCGATAAATCATTGGCCAATAATTTATGTTCTAATAACAATTTCTCTTTCCGTTCTGAAAGAATTACTGGAATATAGCGTTTTAGTACAAGATATGATAGTTGATTGTAATTTATGTTTCCAAGACTAAATCAATATAGTTTTGATTGGCACGCGTCATATCCGAACCTTCTTTGTGTTCTTGGGATAAGAGAGACATATTCAGAAAATCGCTGCATTTTCATCTATTTCCGAATAGAAAAGAGATTTTAACAATGTTTCGGTTCGGTCAACTGCGTAGAAATTGTATTTGTTTTCAATCTATTTGGCATTAGTGTTTCGCAAACGAGATTGTGAATGACTTCAGGAAAATTGTATTTGAAAGTAGAAAATAGAAACGTCAATATTTTCAACGACATAAATTGACAGTTAAACAATATATTCAGTTTCGTTGCTAAATGTCATCCGTGCAAAAGTAAATTTACGTCATTTTTCTTTTTCGAAGTTTTAACGAAGCTCCTTTCACCATCTAGTTATTTTTAAATCAATTAACGTCTATTTTAATAATTTTTCCCCTAATCACAAAAACATGAAATCGCCTCGTCTAAAGTTTTTTACCTGTTTGCTTCGTTGTTCTTTTTTTTAAATTACAACGAAAATAAGTTTTAAAAGCCACGTTATACTGTGTTGTTGGTGACCTTTTCCGCCATTGGACTGGCTTTATGTTTAGCCACTGTAGGCAAATTTCAGTTTGGGGATAATTATTCCTCTTTCTTTCGTTTACCTTATTCCCCCTAAGCCTGCTACGTCATCCGATTTCAAATTAACGCAACAAAGGGACACCTATGATTAAATTTGGATTGTAAGAATAAATTAAATGGAACGGCGGTAACGCTTCAACGACAAATCACGAATTTAAGCATAAAAGTAAATCGTTTTGGATGAAGAATTTCATAGATTTTCAATAAGTATTTTTCAGTTAAAGATTTAAGTTAAAAATTAAACGAATCAAGTCAGGATTTAACTCACGTAACTAGTATTAAGTGAATGACAGTATGCGGTGATGATTACTGCTAAATGATGAACACGTATTTCTTCTATTTTATTTTCACTATATTACCATCCGCTGCGTATTGCTTCATGGAGGTCCAAAGTAACTCAATAGGATTTAGCTCTGGGTGATAGGATGGAAGTCGTAATACCAGGTCTCCTTTCTCCACCAATAACTTGTCCGTTTCGTAGTTTTAAGAAGGTAATTAATCACTTATCGTCGTCTGACCTTGGTTCATAACAATACTTTTGTGGAGGAGGGATAAATAAAACAATAAAACTCAACAATAACAATAACAAAAATATATAGTTTGTAATAAACTTATTGTTATCCGCCATACTACTAATTAGTATAGTTGATTGAATGTGAATAATTTGTGGGGTTTAGGAGGTATGTGTTGTCCACTGCGCATCTGTGGGTGTAACAGGGATAGAGCTTCTGCTAGAGTCCGTTCAATTTAATTTTTCCGGTTTTGTTTTTTAAAGTCAAAATTGTAAATCTTTTACTTTATTATTTATTACTGGCGCAATAAATTAACCAGCCCCTATACCTACCGTAAGAAAGAGACGGACACCACCATCATTTTTGATGAGGATGAGATACAAGTGATGCAGGTAGCATTTCAATTCTGCTCACTTCTGTTATACTTTTATAGTTTGCGTATGTTTGTCTCGCTTTTCGTTTTCATACTAGTGTTTCATGAATCTTCACAAATTACAGTGGCGCTCATAATTTTTTATTCAGATAGCATAAGTTTTTCTTTTATTAGAAAACCAAAATTACACATAAGACAAAGTTTGTAATATTTTTCTTGTTTTGGCGATCAATTGTTTATTTAGAATTGGTAACTAACATAAAGAGTTGAAACTTTTTCCTTTGCACAGTATTAAAGGGAACATTACTAAGAATCATACACTTTGCCATAGATAATAAATCTTCCTTGTATTTGTATCATTATGTCGTTAAAATTACGTTATCGTTAAGTTAGAAAATTCGGTAATTTAAAACTAATCAAGAGATCTAATCTTAGAGGTCGATTTAAACTTTTATGCAAATATATTTCTTTCTAAAACTGCCTTTCGAGTGTTCACATGTATTTCTGCTGCATTATAAAAAATTATTGTTGTTATTTATCGTTATTGTTGTTCTCTTTGTTATTGTTTGTATATTTTCTCGTTACTTTTTTGAAGTTGAGAAATGCCACATTTAAATAAACAATAAAGAACTTGTGAATGCCACTGTAATTTATAAAAGTTCATGCAACAATAGTACAGCAAAATAATAAAAGAGACAACTGTACAAATTTCAAACATAGAAGAGAAAGATGCTACAACATTATAAATGGAATCTGCACTGCTCATTACCTCCGACTAGCCAAGGAGGACAATGGTTCTTGTAGTAAGTATAGGGGTGAATTAATTTATTGTGCCAATAATAAATAATAAAGTAAAAGATTTACAATTAATTAATGAAATTGAAAACTTAAATTGAATGGACTCTAGCCACATGTAATAAATAGACAAACAATTTGATGGTCGGTAACCGAGCGGCGTGGTCTAGTGTTCTAGATCATTGCTTAGCATTCAGGAGGTCACCGGTTCGAACCCGGGTCTGGCTGCTCGGGTCCAAGTTTTCTGTCGTTTCCTTGGATCATTAGGCAAATGCTGGAGCAGTAACATTCCACAGATAATCTTTCACTTCACTTCTGTATTCATTTCGTCCATCTCATCTTTCTCTTCCTAACCACACCACCCACCCATTCCCACGATTCCTGTAAGGAGGCTGAAGAGGGACTTATGCCCTACCTTCCGGCTTTGCACTACAGTGTAGGTCGGAGGGACTGCCCGCCCACCAACACGAGTAGCTGGTGAGAATAAAACACAAAAAAAGAAAAAAAAAGAAAGAAAGATGGTCAGTATTCTCTCAAATCTGTCAGACACAGAACACGATTTCGAATTCTTCGGTTTCCATTAACACGCCATACACAGCTACGACAGATTAAATAAAAACATGACTAAACAACAACTATATTAGAATTTCTTAAACTGAATGTTATACATTTCCTGCAAAGTTACGAAGCGCGCTGTAATTTTGCAAATTAGAATTAACAATTAATACTTAATTCTCATAAAAACCGTACAAAATAACGGACTCGGCATAGTTTTCGTTTATGTGTTTTTCAACTTGTAATTCTTTGTCTGAAAAATCGTTAGCATAAAGTACCGCAGATAATAATTTAATTAATTTAGCTGTATTCAGTAATTTGACAAAACAAGGAAAATGCTTACTTCGTTAAAGTACCCTTGGCTTATGTTCGTTCTTAATTAGAGTCTCAGAGTCGGCATTCGTATAACGTTCAAACTTCCTCGACTAGGTAAAATTAGTTTCTGGAACCGGGCAGTTTTAAACGAAATTTAAGAAAACTTTCACAAATGCAACTTGCATTCTATTGTTTGCGGAACAAGTCGTCATTTCAATAGTCAGGCAGGTACCTACTTCGCCAAAGTAAAAGAATAAAACTTTGCTTTGCTTCTTCATGCAGATTTACAAACAACGGATTACTATATTGCAATTAACTAACTACTTTAATTAGCAAATGTACTTGGTTCTCTAGCCACCGATTATCTTAATAAACAGACAAATAATTTTAGACTCGTTGCGTAGAAATAAAAAAAATAATACTAAACAAAAATATATATTCGATAAATAAATATTAAATGAAGATGTTAATTTGAACGAAGTTTATGTCAGGAAGTTATGATGTGAATTGATTGTAGTTATGAATTTTAGAAATTTGAAAGATAGATAAGAGGGAGTTAATAACATAAACATGAAAGTAGAGTGCTAATAGACTGAGAGAAGTTGGAAATTTTCAAGATAAGAAATACTAAAAAATAGAAAGCAGTCCCAAACCCTCGAAGAATCCCATCATTAAGATCATATTAGAATAGTGTAAGAACCATAAAGTCATGGGGTTAGTAGACAGAGTTGAATTGTTAAAAGGGATTATAGGAAAGTACTGAAGCAATTAAGTTATCATTAAGTGAAGAATAGGTACAGAACAGGTAAAGAGGAAGTATAGGTATAGATTTGCAAGAACGTAATATTTACAGGCGGGTAATATTATATAACATACAATACAAACAATAAAATTTACTACAACATAAACATACAAATACAAAATAATATTTACAGAAATATAAATATCTTTAAAAAATAAAAAATATTAATTCGCCACATACTAATATATAATATGTATTTATAAAATTGAAAATTGTTGGAAGATTTTCATGTATAATTTCAATTAACACATCTTGATAAAATATTAGCTGTTGTAAAGATTAACTTAAGAGAAATTGAAGTAATAGGTTAATAGTAAACTATTTATTTCATTTTTTTACTCAATTAGCATACTCAGCAATCAATTGTGAATACAATAGAATTTTGTTCTCATTAGTGATTCAAAAATTAATAATTTTTAATTACAAGTAATTTAAAGTTGGAAATATTATTGCAATTCTTTTATATATTTCGATCAATGATGATAGATTCAAAGGTGAAAATAGGAATATGCAGTCTATAAAAGTGCTGCTGCTTGTTGAGGGTATGGTGAGTCTCAATTCCACCAGTCTTCATATCAAGGAAAAAGACAACTTTTACGTCATTCTCGTCATTATCCGTTTTCCAAAATTTTTACTTAAAGGCGTTTATAATTATAATATATGGCCACTTTTCGTCCGACTCAACCACCATTCTTACGTTTCGTAAAAGGAGGTTGAAGAGGAATTTCCACCTTACCCTCCGGCTTTGCAGCATGGTATAGATTGGAGAGACTAGACGTCTACCAGCATTAATTAGTAGCTAGTGAGAATTTCGTTACCAGTTGATGCCGGTACCGGAACTAATTTGAACCAAACACAAAAATTGTTTCACTTCTACTGTATCAGCACAATTCATTTATTTATTATATTTACCAGTTATCTATAAGTACTGAGGTAAGAACTTTTTAAACATCACTATTTTGAATTTCTGGAATAACTGCTGATAATGGTTAAGTGACAAATCGTTATGATTATTACAATTCTATTGCAGTATGTTACATAATACGTTGATTGATAGGATAGTTGCAATAAGAGTTTCGTGAATATTGTATAGTAATGATAGTGCAGCTTTTGTCCGATCAGCTCATCATGATAAATGTAACATTAATTGATTAGCGAACATCGTTTGAAAATTATGCACGTCTGTCGTTGTTATGAATGGGTAAGCCATTAGCGAATGTTTCACCTGAAACTTCTAATGACAGTAATGAGTTCCAAATCGCCTAAAAACCGGAAGGTTTAAAATAGCAAGTAGACACTGATCAGCGATCAGTAACTCTGATACAATGGTGATTATCTGTTTAGTATGAAGCCACATAAAATTAAACTCAATGTGATTAATGCCCGTTAACTGTAATGTGTTCTAGTAGAAAAAACACAAAGCACTACCTACCATATTGACGCGATATTCAATTAAAATATTTGTGTGAATAAAAAAGTGGTAGCGCTTGTGTATTGAAGATACTTTATATAGTTTCGTAGATTGGGGGTTGCTTGGCATGAGGCATGTTTTTTAAGTAAGTGCCGTTTTGGAATTAATAAAAAACGTGCAGATATCTTCATAATTTTATTTTTACACGAAAGCCTGTACCTTAATATACTTTTCTACATAATTTCCTTCAATATTGAGGCACTTGTCATAACGTTTGACGAGTGTCACTGAGCGCCAGATCAGGGCAGTACGGAGGATGATTTAGAGTTTCCCACTGAAAAGATGTGATGAGATCTTTGGTCCTATTAGCCACATGCGGACGGACATTGTCATGCACATTTGTGCGGCCATCTTTAAATGCTCTCACCCACTTCCTTACCATTCCATCACTCATAATGTTTTGTCCGTAAACTGCACAGGTCTCACCATCTCACGATAAATATCAATCGGTTTTAGTCCTTTAGCACTAAGGAGTCGTATAACAGCCCGGACTCCGGACTTCACAGTCGGCGGGATTCAACACTCAGTAAACAACGTAAACCAGGCGAATCAGACTGTAGTGGCGTCAGTGCGTAGATGAGAGTTGTAGGTACTCTGTGCGCATGCGCGGTACGCTGACGGCAGAATTTCAAAACGGTACTTACTTAAAAAACGTACTTCGTAAACTAAATGATTAAACCAAATAAACACATTAAACTAAATGAACTATTATAAACGAAGAGAGAAAAATCAAACTGGGAGAATCTTAATTTCCCACGATATTGATTTACCCTGTCTCTTTATAGGACCCAACATAAAGAATTAGAACTTAGTGTCGACCCACATTCGTTGTGGTATCATGAAAAGCAAATTCCGCTGAATGTAGAACAATAAATACGATGAAATTATTATTATAATTAACCCGAACCTATTTTTGAATAATAATAAAAATAAGAAATATAATTTTCTAAATTATAAGCTCTATGTTACAATCGAATGAATTTCACGAATGGCTGCAAAGGGTAAACTAAAAAAGAACAAAATGTATGCTTTGTAGAAGTAAAATTTATTTTGATATTGTTTATTTTACAGTAACTGTGTAATTGATCATGCTAAATATTGAAATTGTAATAAATTCTCCAGTAGCATTTTTTAAATTGCGTATCAAAAATTTGTAGAAAGCTTTTCGATCCCGATTTTAGTGAGCTTGGGGTCGTGGAATTCAAAAATGAGTAAAAAAGTAAGAATTTGATGTATGAAGCGAGATATTTTAGTTGGGACACCGCTTTTTGCGCCTTTTTTGGTTATCTTCTCACTACCGTATTTTAGGAACTGGTCAAGCATTTGCATATCGCATCCTAGTAAAGACTCACTCCAAACCGCAAAGTTGTGTTTAAATTTTACGATTATTGTTTTTATAACTTCTGCAGAATGAATAACGACGACAAATTTTTAAGTAAAAAACTATCGGTTCCAACATAAATGACCTACCATTTTTTGTCATTTTTGATTTCTGGAGACGCCACATTGTTTTTTCACATTTTTTGAAATTTCTACGTATCAACTAACCATGGTATTAAAAAAATCTATTAAAAAACTATTCATCCACGATTTAGTTGAGAAGTTTTTTAATACTAATTTAGAGTCGAAGAATTCAAGAATGGCCAAAGCTATTTGGTTATTTATGTCGGAAGCAAGATTTTTGACTTAGTCTTTTTATCGTTATCAAATTTTCAGAGGTTCATTTTTATTTGCAGATAATGTTAAAAAACAATTAAACATTCTAGCGTTGATTTTTGTTAAGTTTTTATTGAAATTTAAAACCTTCTAAATTTGCAGCAAAAAAATAAATCAATGAAAAGGGACAAAAAGATAAAACGTTTTGCCGTGTTTCAAAAACCTACGTCAATAAAATTTAAGTAATAATATGGACAGTAAGATATATAATTTCTTACAATTTTATATACGAGGCATGTTTTTTAAGTAAGTACCGTTTTGAAATTAATAAAAAACGTACAAAGATATCTTAATAATTTTATTTTTACATGAAAGCCTGTACCTCAATCTACTTTTCTACATAATTTCCTTCAATATTGAGGCACTTGTTGTAATGTTTGAGCAGTTTTTGAACACCCTTCTCATAGAACTCTGCCGACTGACTTGCTAACTGTTAACTACTGCATCACAACTGTTTTGACTTCGTCATCGTCTTGAAGACGATGCGCTAACCGCCCAGGAAGTGCAGGAATAAATGGTAGTCACTGGGCGCCAGATCAACGCTGTATGGAGGATGAGTCTCCCATTAGTTTCTTCATTAACGACCGAAAAACGCCTACTTCGTTGTTCATCATGCACATTTGTGCGAACATCTTCAAATGCTCTCACCCACTTCCTTACCATTCCATCACTCAATATTTTGTCCGTAAACTGCAGAGATCTCACGATGAATATAAATCGGTTTTAGTCTTTTAGCACTCAGGAATCGTATAACAGCTCGGACTCCGGACCTCATAGTCGGACTCACGATTATCGGAGGCAACATAAACACTCAGTAAACAACGTAAACAAGGGCGAATCAGACTGTAATGGCGCTAGTGCATTGGTGAGAGGTGAAGGTACTCAGTGCGCATGCGCGGAAACGCTGACCGCAGCGCTGCGGCGGCAGAATTTCAAAACAGTACTTACTTAAAAAACGTGCCTCGTATAAAAAAAATCCTACTTGAAATATTTTGTAGTCTAAGAGGACCGTTATCTTCGCTTGGCATACGGTAGCTTTTTATTATTAATGGCTTAAAAGCTCTAGGCTCTATTACAGTGGACAGGCGGGCTTTTTTGTCCTACCCTTCCAAAGTTACATTGGTTTAGAGGAAATCCGGTAAAATCGTCTTAAATAAAATTAATGGTAAACGGATAAATACGTGATTACCAACTGAATAATGAGTCTTACGTCATAAGTATCAATCATGGCACAGAAGATTTCCGAGCTGCTTTAGAAACGAAGGATTAAATTTATCATTTCTTCCATTACTCAATGCGCAGAGTTGACACCTATTTAAGATTTACGTCGCTGTCTTATTTAATTAGTTACGATGCACCACTTATGTATATACCAGAAATTGTTATTAAATAATTAACATTATAATTTAAATAAGTTTAACCATTGTGTTAGGTTCAAGTAAAGCTACAATATTTATAGTTGCCCTTAATTTAAATTTATTCTTTATACAGTTCATTTATTTTTCGGTTAAAGATAACAGTACAGTGTAAATCAGTTTCTTATTTTACATCAAGCTTCATGGTAATGTACACTAACTGGAAGTATTTAATTAGTCCCTGGAATTTTGATTTTGACGATGTTGTACTAGCTCCAAGCTCCACTTGAAGCTAGCACAACATTGAAATCTGAATATCCTTGGCAGTTTATGTGCTTCCAATTTCTAAACTTGGCATCAAATTAACCCTTAAAAACTCCTAACTTTAGCTTAATCGAAATTAATTTTAGCTACTTTGTTGTAGCAAATTCACTGTCATTATCCTGGATCACTTTTCGAATTTTTCAAGAACAATCCATATCCTTAAGTATTTACGAACACTAATGCAATATAGCTCTTTCCTTGCTTCCTTCTAATTCTGTTTCTACTTTTAATTAATATATCTTGTACTAGTCTTTTATGTTTCACAATCAATCTTTCCTTTTTCTTATTTCTTCTGTTTTTCTACTTTTTTCCATACCTCTCCATTTCTAACCATCTTTATCCACGGTATTTTTATCATCCTCTTATAACACCACATCCCAAACGCTTATAAAATACTGTATAGATCAGACTTTTCAATTTTCTTTCTTTAGGTCTCTAACTTATCTAGATTATGATCTTGTTATATATGCCTTATCAAACCCTTAAGCTTTATCTTATCGAGGTAATACATGTTGAATTACTTTTAGTAGCCCGCGATCCGTGTCTGGTGGTTTCGATAAATTTATAACTAAAAGCATAATAATTTTTATTCTTAAGCTTTATGTGAATTCACGTATGTAGGCTACGTTGTGGGCAAGCTTTAACTACATCAGTGAGGCCATGTCTAGTTTAATATCTTCTGTAGCGGCTAAAATCCACTAGATGGCAGCAATTGTCTTTATGCTGTTATTATTTTATAGCCCTTTTAAATGTTTAGTTCTTTGATTTATTCAAAATTTAATGACAAAATAGTGAATCAAAGAAGCTGTTGTAACTCCATATTCAAATTAAACACAAAACAGTTGGTTACAAAACTTTTTATTATTATCCACAATAATATTATTTCACCACTCCTCAGGTGGAAATATAATAACTTAAAACTAAATACAAAATCCTTAAGTACTAACTACTAGAGATTGAGTAGAGGAGAATTATTTATATCAGTTTGATCATTTAATAATAAGCCTAATTTATTTAATTTATTAATCTCCATACATTTCAACAAATTTAATTCAAGACCCTTCTTTTCTACATGCAATTATTTAAAATTGTCATCAAAGTTATGGGAATATTCTAAAAGATCGTTAACGTATGTAGAGTTAGTCTTTTTATTTTCGAATGATTTCTTATGTTCAAGAATCCTATCCTTGAAACATCTACGCGTCTGACCTACATATGATAAATTGCAATTCCCACAATTTAATTGGTAAACGCCTGATTTAAGTTCTTTCACTGTAATATCTTTATTGGTTTTTATTATACTGCCTAACGTGGTATTAGTTTTAAAGGGTATAGTCGAACTAGAAAATTTAGAAATGTAATGACCTAAACGTTTAGAAAAAGAACCTAAGTAAGTGAGTTGTTGTAGTTCGAGGATAGATTAAATTTAAAGTTTTTCTGTTTAATTTTTTGTTATGTAAATTGGTAACTAATGACGTATGATATCCATTGTTGGCTGCAATTACTAAAATCCTATTTAATTTTGTGTTACAACACAGTTACACTCTACTCAGTCTCTAGTTCCCATAATTTGTTCACCTATCTCCACCCCTCCTGTTTCATTTAATATTTAAGGATTTTGTATTTAGTTTTAAGTTATTATATTTCCACCTGAGGAAGCCACTGTGTGGTGAAATAATATTATTGTGGATAACAATAAAAAGTTTTGTAAACATCTGTTTTGTCTTTAGTTAATGACGATCTGATTAACACACCTTCGTTTGTATAAATTCCTTATAAATCTGTCTTTCTTTCTCGTCATTTGTTTTAGGCATGAGCTACAGTATAAAATTTCATTCTCGTATTTCTGAATCGTTGAACATTAAATTTGTAAATGATGCTTTGTTGTTTCTTGTATTTTTCATACAGTTATTTTGGTTTTCTTACGATGCTAATAACGTTCAAGATACGCATCTTTGTACGTAATGTTGAGACACAATCGTTAGTATGACTCAACCAACCCCAATGTCAAGAAATGTAAATTAAATCGATCCGGAACGAGGAGAGAAGTAAGTTTATGTAAATTCTGGATCGGAAAGGCTTTGTATGGATGAATGTTGGCTTTTGAACGAAATAAAATGGAGAATAAAATGTGTATACGACCTTAAAAATAAAATCGGAGGACCGCTTTTACCATAAACGAATCCATCGTAAATCTCAAACTGATCGAAACCTATAAACACAAAATTTCGTTAAAATTAATGTTCTGCTTTTGAATAAATACAAAAATACTTCAAATGTATCCAGCTAAAATGAGGAAATACAATTTCAAAACGATTTTTAGCGTGAAATGCTTTGGACACTGTTAGGTTATTATTGTCAATATGTAATGTAATGTAAATGTATCTATTACCTTCATCAGGATAAACCATCGTTTGTAGATTGACACAATAATTAACAACAAAACGGGTGGCATGATTATTAACATTTTGCTTTTAATCCTAGTAATAAATTGCTCTATTTTATTAATTTGTTATTATCGATCAGCTATTTAAAGTTAGAAGCGTTTGAAATGTGGTGTTATAGGCGGATACGGATACGTTGATGACTATATATCCTACTAGTGAAATTAAAAATATTGCTAAATTTAATTTTGTCCAATATTGGTCATGACAGGGTGGTATTAAACAAATTATTAGACTGGAAAGACTCCATTATATCGTTCAATTTAATCTTGAACTACGCCACTGGTCAAAAAGTTCGTGATGTCCATTCTAACGAAGTAATGTAACAGTTATCCTGCGGGATACTTCAGTTCTTTCTCTTCTGTGACTTTTTCAGAGGAAAATGGGATCCTTATAATAACATTACCCTCTACAAATATATGACACAGTCTGGAACAGCGGACCTTTTGAGCGGTCAAGTTAGTTTAATTAAGGAAGAATTTAGAGTAAAATGTCAGCTTAAGTTCCTTTTTAAGAGCTTTCACGACCGTTACTGCTTCAAGTATCGACCAATAGTATTAGTACTATTTTAAAGGCGCTTAATAATTTAATTCAATAATAAAAAATAATGGAATAATATGATTTTCTTTAAACATTTTAGAAATTCCCCTGGCTACTTACAAACATAAATTTCCAGAATGTGAATAACGTTTGCCAATAATACAGAGCAGCGGACTATAACTGATTGAGCCCTAAGGCGTCTTCTTATTTGGATTGTAATTTTCATTAAAAACTGAATTGATAATATTTTGCTACACTGCCGCTAAAATCAAAAATGGGACCATGTCTGAGCTTAGCTTCTACTCATTTACATTAATTATTTTATCCATGGGTTAAAAGCTTATAAATAAATAAGGAACATTAAGTTTTTATTTAGAAATTTATCGGAACCAGCACGTGTGGATCACGGTTTCGAACATATTAATTCGTTAGTTATCATTATAATTACCGTTATGTAGACAACATATTGGTAATATAAATAATAAACACAAGCTTTCCATTTACCACAAGGAATCACACACTTGAAGTAGTTTCACCCTTTTTCACACAAATTAGCCTTTTGGTGTCTACAGAGAATTATACTAATAGAATTATTTTAATTGCCAAACATAATGATTACCATTCGTCTTTAGATATTTCTGTAAACATAAAGAAGCATTTCTCTATATATGTTATAAGTTTGAATTTTTTATTTGTGTTATCTTTAGTGAGTGGGAAGATGTTTGAAATATTTTGAGTGTATGAAATTTTTTGTAAAAGAGTGTCAATTATGAGTGGTTGTAATTATTGTTTATGGCGATTTGTTTAATTAGGAAATTTCGAAAATCATTTTACGAATATAGGAAATTTATTACAGTGGAAACACTAATTGCAGGGCAATAAAAAAGAATTTTTGGGTGTTTTCTCTCTTAACAATAGTAGCAGATATTTTAAGTGAACTGTAACGTATGTAAATTATTGGCCGTAAAAACTAAAGGAATTATTTTTTAAAAAGTCTGACGGACGCAAGAGTAGGTATCAGTATTTTTTTCATTTACTCTAGTTAATGGCTTAGTAGAACATTACAATTGCTTCGTTTTCTTGTTCTTTGATTTAAGTATACAGTTTCAGAAACTTGCGACGTCATCTGTTTACATTATGTTAAGGCTTTTCCAGCATTTGAAACACTACATTTAACAGTAAGATAACTGAGTAAACCTGCCGATAGCACTTGGTGAAACATTGTAAACTAGCAAGGTATTCAAAAAAACAAACACTTGGAAAGTTTCACTATTATTTATTATCAACTCTATACGTATTTCGCCTGCTTAAGGCATCTTCAGGAGTAAGAATACTACTTATTATACAATTATCACATTTAAATACAGACCAAAGACATAGGTGGAAGGGGATAATAACCTAATGGTGTATACATTTTCTGCAATATTAAGGTTTAATAAAGGGTTAGGGCCAAAATTCAACTGATCATTGGTTAGTACTTTATTTTCTGCTAATGCTCTCTTTATTTCAACAATTTCATACCTGTCTAGGATGGGACCACCTTTCAGATGATGTAAAAGTTTTAAATTATCTCTATGAATGGTATAATTATTTGAAATTAAGTGGCTTTAAAGTCCTGATGAATGTTTATTATGCTTTGCGTAATTAACGTGTTCACGGAATTTAGTTAATATATCCCTCCTGGACTTTCCAATATAAAAAGCCAGACAATCCGAGCATCTTACCACGTAAACACCATTTTTATCGTAATCTCTGTATTATTTAATAACTTATTATTCACTAATATTTTTCCTAACGTAAAATTGTTGAAATAAGAAGCATTTACATTATATTTTCTTAAATTATTACCTATTTTATTACTAATATAACCAAAATATGGAATTTTTCGCCAAAATTTTTTATTTTTCTTCTTTATGTTGATCGGCAAAATTAATTTATTAGCGTTCAATCTTAATTTTTTAGCTAAAAGGTTTTCTATAACCTCTGTCTTATAGCCGTTGTTATTAGCTATAGTTTTTCTAACTTTTAATTCTAGATTATAGTTATCCTTGTTTAATGGAATATTAATTAGCCAATTTAACATAGAATGAAACGCAGATAGTTTTATATTATTAGGGTGCTTTGAATCGCTAGGTATGACACAGTTTGTGTAGGTTTCTTTTCTAAATATTTTGAAATCTAAACTATTATTTTCCTTGATACATATTTGTATATCAAAGAAATTTAACATTTTATTACCTATTTCTACAGTAAATTTTATTTTTTAATTTATTTTGTTAAGTATCTCCAAAAATTGATACATCTGTCTTTCTGTGCCCAACAGTAAGAGTGTAAATTTAGCGTAACTGCTAGTTATATTGTTGTTAAATAATAAACAAACATATGTCGAAAAATAAAAATATACGCCACTGGGTTTCACCATTGGCTCGCAGACAACAACGACCTCGCATACAAGCCATCATTGCGCGTCGAGTCGCTTGGTGTCGTCGTCGACAACGGGCGAATTTCGAGAAGATCAGCGAGAGAGAGAGAAGCATCAACCAACCCAATTACGGTCGCCCATTCCCTGTAACATTTCCAGCGAGTATTTCCACATAGCCTGTGGAATCAATACACCTGTATACGTTCGCGCAGTTCGTTTTTCAGGGGCGTTGTTTTCCGCGGCGTCGACGAACGCGCCGACCGGACGCACCGCGTCGCGATAGAACGTTACCCATACGGCCGCATCTACTGCACGCGTACGGTCACAGTATGAGCGTCAACTGTTGCTCCAAGCCAACTTGATGCTCGCTCGGTGTTCCAGCCGGCGAAATCTGTTTTGATTGATAAAACTAATGAGGCGTCCCGTTCACGTCGAAATAAAAAAGACTGTGTGACGTATTTCAAACAAGGATTAACCAACCGTCTACTGTCTTCTTCTTTATCACAAACTAACTCACATAGTATAGTACTATAATAAAGATAATTATTAGATTGTTCAATGAGAAAACAATAATTGTATCGTGAGATCAAAAAGTTGAAACGAATAATAAAAAAAAAAAAATAATTCGTTTAGGTTGAAATCACTTGAAGAAACAAATTCGTTAGTACCTAATTTTGGTATAAAAAGCATAAAGCTTTGACCAGTCTATTAAGCTATTCACAATTTGTTATTATTATTAAATGTACTCGTCAAGATTAAGATCATGATCATGATCACTCTTTAGTCAAAACGTACGAGGCTATAAAGTTAATACAGTCAAAATCTGTTATAATAACACCACATCGGAAGGACTACTCATATTTAGTCATAAAAAACAATAGTCGTAACAACCTATGATGCTTTAACAAAAAATTGTTGTCAAAAAGTGTTTGAATTTTTTCTCTCTCTTTCCAAACGGTTGAAATTGTCGAGTGTGATTTTTCTACGATATTAATTTGCTTTCTTTTTGCTAGAATTCTCCAAAGATATTAGTTAAAAATAGTCGCTTAATTAGTTATATCGTAATAAAATTGTAAAATTAAAACAAATGAACTTCAACAATTTATTGTAACGATACACTCGATAATTGTTTCGGCTAAGTAGCCATTAACTAGAGTACAACTATACTAAGTCAAAATGTGCAACATATCCTATATATATACTTAAATTATGTAGGTGTTATAAATCTATGAGAAGTGGGGTATTTAACACATACAGTTCTTTTTGGTTATTGACAATATTTTTCTTTTTCGTTAAGGCTCTTTTTATTTCCAATTTAATTACCAACAAGAAAAAAGTAGATTACAAACAAAAAAGTGGGGTTTTATCAACTAAATTGTCAGGACTGCGATGCCTTATACATAGGACAAACTGGCCGATTCTTAGAAGTACGATTAAAAGAACATTTAACCAGTATAAAGAATAAAAAACACACTACAGGTCTCACTGAACATTGCTTAAAAAATCAACATAATATAGATATAAATTATTGTAAATTACTTTATTGCCAACCTAAAAGCAGAAAACTAACTCTACTAGAGTTCCTGGAAATAAAAAAAGCCTTAACGAAAAAGGAAAATATTGTCAATAACCAAAAAGAACTGTATGTGTTAAATACCCCACTCCTCATAGATTTATAACAACTACATAATTTGAGTATATATATAGGATATGTTGCACATTTTGACTTAGTATAGTTGTACTCTAGTTAATGGCTACTTAGCCGAAACAATTATCGAGTGTATCGTTACAATAAATTGTTGAAGTTCATTTGTTTAATTTTACAATTTTATTAAAACATGCTTTGTCATCCTTGCACCGCTGAAAGTTTAAATATATCGTAATAACCAGTGTCGTAAAAAGCAGTGTCATTCAGTTTCAAGAACGGTACGTAGAAATCATCAGGTTTGAAAAAGCTTACCCCATTTTTGATGTTTAAAATTCAGAAAGTTTTTAAGTCAAATAATAATAAGTAAACTTAATTATACTTCAATTATAACAAATAATTAAATGTATATTTTATGAGACGGATTAAAATGAGTATTGACTTTCTGGAAACGGTTCGTCTAACTAAAAGATAACTTAACAGGGAGATGGCGAGAACATTGGATATTTAATCAGTGTTTACGAACCCTTATTAACCATTCTAATCTGTTTGCGCCTAAATCAGTCAACCTCTACGTCTTACAGGCACACAGTAATTTATATTTATCCCTTCGTGCCACCCTAAAACACAAGAATAATTACCGCTGATTCCATTTCCGACAGCCTTCACATTTTAACCAAAATTTGAAGCCTCCAATTCACTTCCAACAAAAAACAATTATAAGTAAACAACAACATTATAAAGTCAAAAATTACTTTTTCATACTAATGTAATTATATGTAGAAAAGTGCTTCAGAATTTGATCGAAATTATTGATACGTAAAACAATATTATTTGCTGTCCTTGTTGTATACGCAATTTCTACATTTTCACCGTCATAGAAAACAAAATCAATTATGTTGGTATTATGGGTGAATTTTTGCATTCAATTATTTTAGAATATACATATGTATTTTAAGTTTTAAATAATACAATTTATACTATTCTAGTATTTATTTGTTCTTCAGGGGAAAGAAGATTCACCATTTTACATTTTTGCAAATGTTCCTTCATTTTTAGAGATTTGACCCACATTGTTTATGTGGCCTCAAAAACAATGAACTTCTAGCATTATATATCATTTGTGATATAGTGGACCTCATAATCTGCTCTAATCAAAAGATGTTGCGCTAAAGAATTAAGTGAAGAACTGTGAGTGTTTGCTATCCTGGGGATTAAAAAATTATTAGAATACTACAAACAATATTTAGTTTTAAAATAATCCAATATAAAATTTTTATACCCGCAATTAACCTGATATATTCCGCATATTTAGGACCTAACAACACCTTATGAAAACTCATTTGTTAACCCTAATAACACATTGGTTTAATTTTAAAGAAAAAGGTAATCCGCCCGTTGTTATTACAAACTAATTCTAATTAGACTACTAAAAACATTTAAATTAAAGAATATCACAGGTATTTAGTACAAAAGCGAAACAGTTTTGATTAAATTAAAAATACTGTACGAAGAAAAACAAAATTAATTCGTGAATTAATTAAAAATATATAATTTTTAAAGGTAGGGAATAAAATTATTGTAAAGTACGTAAGGGCAGACAGGTATGTACACTACAGTAAAATTGTAAGGTTCCACGGTGACCTAGGAGCTTTATATAATAAGTAGGTACTATTAGAGTACAACGTAGAAAAATAAAATAAAGTTAAGCCACTAATCCACAAAAACATTTATTTAAATACAAATGTATATATTTGTACTATAAAGTTATGAATTAATAGACAAACTAAAACACATTAAGATTACAGAACATGATAAACTGATATCATTTGATGTAGTTGCCCTTTTTCCTAGTGTGCCTTTAGAAAAAAGCCTTTGAATTCCTAAAAGATTAGCTTTCAACTTTACAAATCCCAGACGGTGAAATTTCACAACTTATAAAACACGAAATTATGCATGTCACAAATGTTTTTGAATTTAGAGGCTAAACCTATAAACAAACCTACGGAACTGCAATGGGAAACCCCCTATTCTAGTCAACCTCTTTTTAAGCTACTTTGAAATTAACATAAAAAAACAGTTATAAAAATTTTCCAAAAATTTGGTATAGATACGTAGATGACGTTTTTGCAATAGTAGACAATAAATTTGATATTAATAATTTCATTAATCAATGAAACTCCACTTTTGATTCATTAATGTTTACCTACGAAGAAGAAAAAGATCATTCTTTACCCTTTTTAGATTTAAAAACCACTAGACAAAAAGATACTATAAACTTTGATATTTATAGGAAATCCACCCACACAGATCACTATATTTTTAATGATTCGTTTACGGATAAAAAACACAAACTGGTCGCCTTCAACAGCCTAGTTTTTAGATTAATTAACGTACCACTAAACAAACAAAATTTTAACAAAGAACTAAATCATATTTTAAACATATCTTCAGAACAGGTTTCAAAAAAGAGGAAATATACAAGATTATTAAAAATCACCAAATAGAAAAAACTAATTAAAGATAGTACAACCTTAACTAATATTAAAAACAAAAATCATATAAGAAGATTTTCTTATAATCATAGTTTAAAAAAAGGTCTAAGAAAATTTTTTAAATCATGCGATACTGAACCGGTTTTCACTAATAAAAACAATTTAGCCAACCTTTTAGGAAATCCAAAGGACAAAATAGATAAAAAATGTATGTCAGGCATTTTTAAAATAAATTGTAACGATTGTGACCAAGTCTATATAGGAATGACCAAAAGGAATTTAGAGACACGTTTTAAAGAACATTTTTATCATATAAAAAATCAGAACAAAGATAAATCAGCTGTAGCTTGTCATATTATAGAAACTGGTCATTCTATAAATAGTAATAACATAGAACTTTTAAAACAAGTTAACAAATACTCGGAATTGTCGCCAACCGAGGCTGTGTACATGTACAAATATCGGATTTTCCTTATGAACTTCGACCTGTCACCACTAAATAACCCGTTATTACCCCTGCTCCGTCAACCTTATATTTAAGAAAAATTGTTGTTATAACTTTGTTACACTGCTGATATCCACATAGTGGTAGAAATGTATACATTTGTATTTAAATAAATGTTTTTGTTGATTAGTGGCTTAATTTTATTTTATTTTTCTATGTTGTATTAATTACTCCACAGCACTCTCGTTTTATTAAACTATTAGAAGAATAGGTTATTTTACATAGTAATCTGAATTTGGATATTTTTATCCATTAAATGTAATTACTTTTTAATTTTAACTCTCGAAAACTTATATAAAGTATTGAGTACCTATTCAAGATGATCGTTTTCTACCGTGTAATTAGAAAAGTTATCTGTAGAAGACAGTCGAGTTTTTTCGACTTAAACTTTAACAATTTGAATTTTATGAAAGTTGGCTATCACTGATTATTCTTTTTTAGGTATTTTTTTTTACGTTCGCTAATTGAATTTGTTTTCGGAATGTCTTTCATTTTGAAGCTTAATGGACAACTTTCGCTCTGACAAAAAACACTCGCCAAAAAATTATGTTGAAGGTAAAATAAAAAAATGCGTTTCAGCTTCCATAACCAGCAATTTATTTACTTAAAACACTATTGACAATAAAAAATATACAATACAAACTAACTGATTCAATTAGGACGAATTTATACATTTCAATGAAGTTTCAATGGACAAAGTCTACAATATCTACATTATTACAGTTACTTGGTTGAAATTCATATTGCACTAATTTTGAATAAAACAGTGTTTTATAAATTTTAACAGATTTAATTATCACCTGGCAATTGTTTCGCCAAACTTTGGCTTCTTCGAAAGTTATATTTGAACTTAAATTAATTTAACAACAAATTGGCTTATATGCTTGAGGGGAGGGGTAGAGGGGAGAGGTTTAATAGTGGGGAACTACTTAATTCTATTTATCCGTTTATTATAATAGCGCTATTTTTAATTTTATTAATTTCAAAAATTTTTAGAAGAGACAGCTTTAGTTTATTATTTTCTATATGCAATATTTTAAAATCTTCATTAAATGGATGATTATGAGTGATAGGAAGAATCAAGACATAACTTCCGAAGAAGCCAAAGTTTTCTTTTTTATCAGGTGATAATTAAATCTGTTGAAATTTATAAAACGATGTTTTATTCAAAATTAGTGCAATACCTACATCCATCACTATCAGATTCCAACTAAAACCAAATCTAAACCAACTATCTGGAGCATGGAGGCAACTGAGATTTTGAGCCTTTCCTGTTAAAAATCCTGTAGTATGTTATAGATGAATGTACTACATATCTATTGTATCGAATATTCCTCCTTAGGGCTTCGTACATCGGGGGTCTCTTGGCTTGCGAGAGGTTGGTCAAGAAAACAACTCTTTTCTATTTTCGAAAACGTATATTTATATACAACCATGGATATCTTGATTAATAAAATAAATAAATAAATAAATGAACGGAACAGATGATTAAATCTAATAAAATAAAATAACTAATCAGTATAAAAACAACTTGGGGTTAAAGTTTCATTATGTTCATTGGTAAACACTCAATAATATTATTTCACAGTTACATTATTATCAAGAGTAAAATGAAATATATGAGCCAAGATTTATCAAGAGCCAAGACTCAAATTGGGAGATTATGTCCCACGTGGTTTTGTCTGCGGCTTGATGCAGTGTATCAGTCTCTGGGAATTTGGAGTAGGGTCATACCCACCGCCAGCACTTCTCGCACACTTCGATTTCCCAAGCTCGACTGACTCCCGGACCTCCTCTTCACGCAGACTTCTTTACAGCTTCGCAGACTTACACAATACCTTTGATAATTTACCCTGGCTCATTCGTTGTGGTTCCGTGCAACGCAAATTCCGCTGTTTCGTAAATTAACTCGAATCTATTTTAGAATAAATGGAAAAATAATAAATTTTAAGCACTATGTGACACTGTGGTGCTAGTATATAAGTAGCTTTGTTAGGTAATTTTGTGGAGCCGTCTCATCCCTCATCAAAACCACGGAACTAACTAAATGTATTGATCGTGTTGAAATGTCAATATTATGATTCGGTTTTCATAGGGTCATATATACGATGTTATATATGGCTGTGGCTAAAGCTCTGCCATGATTTTTTTAATTTATCTATTTTTTTACAAATAGTAGCATCCGATTTTATAACAAGATCAGAATTTATTAAAGCATCAAGATCAAGATCAAGAGTTCATGAATGCATCATCGTAATTTTTATTCAAGATCCAATAAATATCATTTTGAACCTTTTTCATGAGAATTTTCCCATTTATAATGCGGCCCTGGTTTCAAAATCAAAAACAAGAGCAAGTCTTAGTCTGGCTTTTACTAATAAAATTATTTTATGCATACGTAAGAAGTTTCACCTTTCATCCTTCCAACGCTTTATTTAATCTCGAAAACATGTTGCATACATTAAACTTTATTATTCTTTCTTAAAATTAAGTAAGTTTAACCAGTTGAGTTTTACTAAATCCTCTGATAGAATATAGAATGTTATATTTTAGGCCATCTTCTACTTTTAGCACCAGTTTGAAACTTTTATCGCATGAATATTTTAAGATCGGAAGGGGTTTTATATAAACCGTAATTTTGCAGAATTTCCATAAAGTATCCTTTGGGGGGAACCACATAAAAGCGTTCGGAACGATTTAGTTAATAAGTTGAAACTGGCGGTGGACAAAGAAGCAGACTTTGTCATTTAAATGTATAAATTTACGTTTTAAAAGAAACATTCAAACTGTACAACATCAACAAAAAGATAGGTTATATCAAACCTTAATTAGAAGTGAAAAAGCTTAGTTCACTGTTTATATAAGACTAGTATTACCCGTCCAAATGTATATATTACCGGCCAAACCCGATTTCAGGACAAACTAGTTTTGCCTAGGCTAAAATAGTTTTTCCTATACGCGATAGGATTAACTAGTATAGCCTAGTCCAAACTAATTTGTCCTAAGCCCGATAGGATAAACCAGTTTAGGCTAGTCCAAACTGATTTGTTCTGATATAAATACGCACACTCTAGGATAAACTGGTGTGGCCTAGTGTAAACATTATAGTATATCTAGATAAACTGAATAAAATACTCAGTAATTGTAAGAATAATCATTTTTATTAAAACCATAATGATTCGTCGTTAAAATTTATGGATAATTGGTAATATAAACAATCATACTCTAACAAATAATAAGTGTTTTTTTAATAGAAGCAATAATAATATCTCAATTATTAAAATTGTTATTTATTTTTACATGGAGTGCTTTCGTGGCACTTAGAATTGCAGAGTATCATTGACTTCTTGCACTGGCATCTGTTTGTGGAATAGTTTAAGACATCTTAATATCTTTACACGTTTTTTTATTAATTTCAAAACGGTACTTATTTAAAAAACATACCTCGTATTAGTCCTCGGAGTTGTTGTTTCTGTTGATTCCATGTTTATATGTATTTATACATTTTCATACTACTGATTAGCTGTCAAAAATTATATTCCTACAAATGTAGCACTCTTTATTTTTGTTTTCTGTAATAGATTCTCAATTACTCCACTTTCTATTTGAAATAACTTTCAGTCGTAACATTTAATTTATCAAAGCCTAAGAATTCATTTATAAAATGAATATGAAAATAATGTAATCGATATACAGATATATGTTTATAATTGTAAGAAAGGAAATTTTGTTGAGAGAAATACTTACGAAGGGACGACGATGGTTCGTTAGCGAATTCATAAACCCCTCGAAATATTCGTTAAGAAAAAAGCAACCCTTCCGGGACCATTGTCATTAGCTTAACTCTATTCTCAATCTCCGCATTGACCGGCGTTCTATTAATTAATCCGGAAACCAATTAAGAAACAATGTAAACCGCATCTAATGATGTTATAATATTATGGGGTGCGGACTAAGGGTAGATTCGACTCCATCGTGGTAAATATTTGTGTCAGTAGCCAACAAGATGTGGATACACACAACAAGTATTGTATTTCAGTTTTATTTATAGGCATGACCCGCCCCAATTGGATTTGGACTACATGGGTATTAATGTCTTAAATACAAATTGTCTATAAATATAAATTACGTTTATCAAAATGTATATAGAATAACACATTTTAATTGTCAATTTTACCATTACAAAAAACGAAGGAGGGGATGTATAAAATACGTTAGGTCACTATATAACAATATTATACATATCTATGATGCTAACGTATGGGCAGGTTTATAAGGTAATTTTTGGAGCTATCTTCTCTCACGATACAAAATTATGGGACTACCTTACTGTTAAAACGTCTGATTAAAAGATTTATCTGAACCTTAGGCATACTTACGATATCCAGGATGTTCTCGTTTAATCGGAATTTTTAATTAACAATCATCAACGTTTTGGCGTATTGAGCGTGTTTAAATGTCAATATACGGTCGTCTTGGGATCACAGGTAGTATATGGTAGTGACTGTGGCTAAAGTTAAATAAAATTGGTTAAAATGTAAGGACTGTGCACTATCAACAACGGTACACATCTGATCAAACTTGGACGGGTTACACTAGTATAAATATAATTGCTGTTGATCTCTTTCCAAATTCTTTCTTATCTTAGTTATTCCGACGTACCTACTTGAGTTTTTTCTTGATAATTTATTTGTGAACGTATCGAATAAGTTGGATGAAGCTCGAGATGAAGACAATTTTCAGTCTAACAAGTCGGGAGAAAAAAAGATTGAATATTTGGGGGTGATTAATGTAATGTAATTGATTAAAATTATGAACCTTTGGACTTTTCAACGGGAATGATACGCTTTAAAAATAGGAATTTTGAGAACAGGAATATTTTTAACCTATTTGTTACAACTGTGAGTGCAGTAAAGTTTGTCAAGGTCCTTACAGATTAAGGATATCGACTTCTCAAACTGTATTCTTAAAATTTTTCAGATATTTTGTTCCACTTTGATCTGATACAAAAACAAAAACTATAATGAAAAATTTTTGATTCCCTATTTAATTAATGAGAAATAATACCTTGGGCAAAGGTAAGTATTTATTATTTTTCTTGCGTTTTTTTTTTAATTATCTGTAACAGGTTTTTCTATACAAAAGTATCAATATCAGTATCAGATAAAATTACCAATCTTCTGATAAAAAATTGAATCAAACCAAGCTTCGAGGTGAGTTTTTATAAATATGGATCTCGATTGTTTTTACTTTTACTTGATGGAAATTCATTGTAAAATATATAAATAAAACACTATTGTAATTTCCACTGATTTTATTTGTTTACCTGACATATGTTTCGCTACTTTGTAGCTTCTTCAGAAGTTTTAAATACTATTAAGCTATTGATTGAACGTAACGGTATCAGTATAAACAATATTTAAACAACATCAATTAGCCGCCTTATACTTCATGATCCATTGACTTCTAAGAATTCCAATGGACCAAGCTAATTACAATAAGGAACTAAATATTATTAAATACATAGCTAAAAGAAATAACTACAATTTAAACATTATTAACGAATTACTAAATAAAATTTCTTTTAAACTACTGCTTTCCCAACAAATACAGATAATAAAAATAAATTTAAAACAATAACGTATTTTGGACAACTTTTATTAAAAATTAAGAGATTTTTGAATAAAAATAATATAAGTATAGCATTCAAAACTAACAACACACTTAGCAAACATATCAAAAATAACAAAGACAAATTAAAAAAAGATTGTAAATCTGGTATATATAAATTAACGTACAGAATCTGTGAGAAATTTTATATAGGACAGACAGGGAGAGCATTTGGCAAACGCATTAAAGAACACGTCAATTCATTTAAAAATCTAAAAAATGATGCGAATTATGCAACTCATATAATAAAAGAAAAACATATTTTAAATACAGATTTTGAAATTATACACATAGAAAGTAAAAGTCTTAAATTAAATTTACTTGACTTAATGGAAATCAATAAATACAAAAATAGAAACATACTACTTAATGAAGAAGAAGATCTTAACAACTCCCTTCTACTGAATTTACCCCTTAACAAATCGATGTAAACTAACCTATAAATATAGATAGAGAAGAATCAATAGCTTAAGTGTATTTAAAACTTCCGAAGAAGCTACAAAGTAGCGAAACATATGTAAATTAACTAATAAAACAACTCGAAATTACAATAGTGTTTTATTTATATATTTAATATAGATATTTCCTGGATTTCAAAAAGTTGTAAAAGATTTAACAGGGTGTTCCATTCTTCCCGGCTATTCTGTCTGAAAATAATACTCATATACTACAACTACTACTACTACTACTACTACTATTAAGAACCGTTTTCAATTGTTAACTTGATTAAAATGTTTACTCAGCAATTTTAAAAAATGCTACATATCAAATTTAATTATTAGTACATTTAATAATCATAAATTCTGTCCACTTTTCAGCACAAAGTATTAATATTTAAAAGTTCCTCATGAATTTTAAAAATATTAAAGTATTATCCGTTTGAAGATTTCAACCCACCTCTCAATATTAATATTAATGCTTCAATTTTTAATAAGTTAATATTTGATAATAAATACAGATATTTTAAGACGTAAATTGAAGAGAATTTAAAACTGTTAATGGAGAAAAATCACATAATTAAATGAGAATAAAATAGTACTTTCATATCTCTTTTATTTTGAATCAAGCGAAAAGAACAAAAGAAGTGGTTTCCTAATATGTGCCAACAACAGAGTGGAAACTCCACTTAATAAATATCACTGATCAATATTTACTTCTTTCGATGATACTGTTAAAGAGAACTTACAAACAAGTTCGATCTTTTTCGGTAAGTTTCTCCGATAAATAATTAGATCCATTTCCTCTAATTACATCAGGTCGAACGTATGTTATGCTGCTTTGCGGGGTTTGTTGGCCAGTTAAATAAATAAGCCGCACATTGGTTTGGTTTGGCCAGCATTACTGCAAATAGCACGCTTCTGTTTAAAGTGTGGCATACCAATGCGAAGCTTCAACAAAACTTTATAAATAACGCAACCCAGAAACTATATAACATACAATTAGTCAAACAATCCTAAACAATAGCTGCCAACGGTGGTTATTGTGAGAAATTAACGACCAAACTAAATACTGAATATCTTACACGATATCTATCAACTTTCTGGTATAACATAACTCATTCAAGTTAGGACAGATGAGAATCGTTGTTGATGGTGTATACCATTTACGTTTTACTCATGGAATTCTTCATTACCGAAATCTTATTTGACTCAATGATTCCATCGGTAGGCATTTAGTCACAGCCACTACCACATGCTATCTATGACCCCGCGACGATCGAATATTGACATATAAACATTCTCAACACGTCAAAATATTGGTCATTTTTTTCAACGATTCCTATTAAACCACAGCATTCTGGATGTCGTAATCAACCCTAAAGCACAATTGTATCCTTGAGTTAGACATTCTAATAGTTAAGTAATTTCATAATTTTGTATCATGAGCTCCATAAAGTTACCTTACAAACAATGAAACAAATTATTCATATAAAACTATTAATGATGAAATCTTAATCACCATCATCAACATCGTCATATAATTTGTATTTGAATGAATACAAAAACTCACTGGATAGGTTTCACAAAGTTTAGTGAAGTCTTCTGACGATCGTTTCGGCTATTAGGGCATTATCAAAGATACATAATTTTTGTATTAAATACAATTGAGAATTCCGAATTTGAGGCACTTGTCATAACGTTTGACCAGTGATGAGTTTTGACTTCGTCACCGTATTGAAGACGCTGATCGCCCAGATTTTTCTTCAAGTGCAGGAACAAATGGTAGTCACTGGGCGCCAAATCAGGGCTGTACGGGGGATGATGTAGAGTGATGTTTTTTAAGTAAGTACCGTTTTGAAATTCTGTCGCCGTGGCGCTGCGCTCAGCGTTCCGCGCATGCAAACTGAGTACCTACATCACTCACCTACGCACTGACTTCATTACAGTCTGATCCGCCCTTGTTTACGTTGTTTACTGAGTGTTTATGATGCCTCCGATAAATGTGAGTCCCGCCGACTGTGAAGTCCGGAGTCCGGGCTGTTATACGATTCCTTAGTGCTAAAGGTCAGCGTCTTCAAGACTATGACGAAGTCAAAACAGTTGTAATGCGGTGGTTAACAGTTAACAAGTCAAGCAGCAAAGTTCTATGAGAAGGGTATTCAAAAACTGGTCACTGATCAAACGTTATGACAAGTGCCTCAATATTCAAGGAAATTTTGTAGAAAAGTATATTAAGGTACAGACTTACATGTGTGCTAAACGTTAAACTGTGTCGTTTATAAAGTTTTGTCCACAGTAACGCCTTCAATATAGAGGCGACCTCTTCGTCGTATCGTAGAATATTGCGAAAGCATACGTAAAAAACTGGGGTGTGAGTTTTAGATCCATTCTCAATTATCCCCCGTTCTCAGTTTACCCCATTTCTCCTATTTCATTACTTAATGTAAATAACTTTGCTGTTAGAGAAACAGTATCTTCGTGGATATTGTAAGTAAGTGTGTGTTGCAATTTACAACGATAATTTAGCAAGTTTTTGCATTTTGCAAAGCGTAACGTCAGGAATATTGTAACAAGTTGATGTTGGCTACCACTACAATAAAATAGAATTCCCACTGGAATTCAAAGTTTTACTGCAAGTACCCGGTGTAACTGATCTTTCAATAGAAGTTTTCAAACTTTCGAGGCGATTGAGAATGAAAAGAAACGTTATAAGTTTGGCGAGGAATTTGCATATTATTCTTGAGGGAAATTGTTTCAACAAATTGAGAAGGTCTTCAGTATAATGCACGTTTTGTTCATATTTCAACATATTCAATTTGGAAAATCGATCGCACTTATAAAAAGACTTGGTTATATTATAATTTTGTCCTCTAGCATTGTACATTCGCAATCATGACAAACAGGGACGTACGAACGATTTTGCTTTACAGAGGGCAAAAGACAATATTATAGATAATTAAAGTTTGAAATACGAAGTGACTAGTCAATGCTATAAGTGACCAATTGAGCGGTGGTATTGGTCAAATCCCAATTTTAATTTTGACCACACATGCTATCTTACAGTAGAATTTATTTATTTAAGTTTTTATTAATTCTTGGCTGGTTTAGACGCAGCTTCCCCCAAAATTTTTTGTTATAATATATAAATATGAAGGTCTATATTCTATGGGTTTATAAAGTGAGGATGGGAGCTACAAAGATACTAACAAAATTTTAATGCCAGTTATCAAGAAGGTTCCAAAAAAATACATTCCCAAATTCTCTAATACTTCTCCATCTGTCATAAACTTCTATTACGTTATTCAGCACTGAGTTAGTGTGGAACGGGATATAAAAGGATAGTTTTACATAAATAGTTGCTCTGATTCTATGCAGTATTCAAATGTATTGTTATGAACCAATGTCGCGGGTTCTCCTGCGACAGAAAAACTTACGGGAAGTTTCCAGAAGTAATTAGAATTTTTCACAATGATATAAAAAAGTAACCAGCGTTCGAGATCACGAGAACATATGTTGCAACATTAAAAATGTCTGATGAAAATTTATTAAACAATTTTCATTATATTGGAAATTTATTGTGAACTTTGATAGTTATATTTGATTGAGTTGGTTAATATTTGGTGAAAGTTATTATCTATTTTCAATAAATAAGACACACAAAACTTTTCACAGAATTTATTTATTTAACACAACTATAGTTTCGCTACACTGTAGCTTTATCAAGTGATGAATGATTGTGGAATAAGTATACATAAAATTTTTGCTGATATAAACCTAATCAGGGCGGGGGTAATTTTTGAATATATTTAATAAAAGTGAACAATTCAAGTCGATTTGATCGTTTAGTAAAAGATCAGGATTACAATTTTTGATTTTATTAATTTCGAGAGATTCTGAAATGTTTCATTTAACACCTTTACTAGAAACATGAAGTATTTTATAATAAAGTTGTGTAGGCTTTCACGGCCGGCGTCAACTAACTGATGATGATCTTCTGGGCTTGTGGCCGTGGTCTAAACGTTTCGTCAGCGGCTGCGGCTGACATTATCAAAGGTGTTGCGGGTGGCGGAGTAGTTTTATATTTCATAGCGATGTCAGTGGCTATTCCGCCGCCCGCAACACCTTTGATGATGTCAGCCGCAGCCGTTGACGAAACGTCAGGTAGAATGCAAGCCTTTACACCACGGCCGCAAAGCCCGGAAGATCATCATCAGTTATTTTATAATCTTTGTTGAAATTATGCTTTTCTAAATGCAAATGGTTGGCATAATTTGAGTTCTGTTTTTATTTTCAAAACTTTTAAAATGTTCATTGATCCTGATTTTGACGGTTCTGCCAGTTTGGCCGATGTAACATTCTTCGCATGAACCGCAGTTCAATTGATAGGTACCTAATAGACTGGTAGAATCTGATTTACCTTTATTGTTTTTGATAAGTTAACCTAATTTGTTCACCTTTATTAAATATATTCAAAAATTACACCCACCCCGATTAGGTTTATATAAGCAAAAATTTTGTATATACCTGTACCACTTGATAAAGCTACAGTGTATCGAAACTATAGTTGTGTTATGATGTATTTTGTGATATATTTACATTTTTTTGAATCAATTTTCGAACATAACACATGTGTAGTTTTATTGTTATGTTATCATGTGGGTGGTGTAATCTTTATGGCGCATGGTATAGCTTCCGCCCTACAACATTCCTCCCCTATTGGATGTTTGTAACGATGTTGAAGCTCGTTATCCTCTCTCAAATAATAACGAAGTAGCTGCTTTAGAGATATTTCCGTGTAACTACCTGCATGAACCTACCTACCTACAACAGATATATGTACATCCATATTACGTCTGATATTTTTAGATCTAAACTGGAATTGCTTCCTGCTATATAGAGATGTCAATTACACTGCATCCTTTACGGTCTCAACGGGTTGTTGTTTTTCCCTTGGGAAAGAAGCGACTGATGTTATTATCCTTTGTTCGAATAATTACGTCGGCTACGCAGGACCCGTTTATCGCCTTCATATCGTTTTCAAACAAGCAACACACGATGTTGTATATAAAGTATACGCTAACGTATATATAAATTTAAGTAGTGATCCTGTAAATTGCTATTTTTCCACCTCCCTGATCTCCAAAATATTTAAGTTAAACAAAACAAAAGTTTAACTACATATTACTTTTGGTAAACTCAATGGAAATTGCGGTAGGGTGGTTGTGAAAAAACATTTTAATAATTTCAAAAAAACAAACGTTTATTTTCCACATATATATTTTGTTAGAATAACTCTAACGATCGTTTCGATTTTGCAATCGTTGTCAAAGAGTACAACTAAATTGAAAGTCAATAACATGTTATTTATACATATTATTTTTACATATACATTCATACAAGAAATAGGTAATACATATAACAATGCCACAAATAATACCGTAATATCGTTATCTATTGTGGTTAAATGAGACTCTAAATATGGGGCTGGAAAAACCTTCTATTTGGTCATTTAATACTTTTTCATTGACTTATAGGGCTTTTTGGATTTCTAATCTTTCTAATAGATCTCACTTCTTACTATTTTCTATTATGTGTAAAACTGATAAGCTTTCCTAATTAATGAAATGTCCGTTTGTATTGCAATGTATAGATAATCCTGTGGAGTTCTTATTGTCTACGATAGATTTCACACGTTCTTTATATCTGATTTCAAAATTACGTCCTGTTTTGCCAATGTAAACTGCATTGCAATCTTCACACTTAATTTTGTAGGTTTCTGATTTTTTAAATTTATCTACTTGTTCTATTTTATTGTTAACAAGAAGGTTTTTTAGTTTGTTTTTATTAGTACTCACTATATTAATGTCTAAGTTGTTACGTAATATATTACTTAGTTTTCCACTCAATTTGTTATGATAATTTATTCCAAACCATCTATCTGTTTTGTTTTTGTTTTGGTAGTGGTATATGTGTTGTAGTGCCATTTTCTTTAGTTTTTTATTTAGTAATCTACCTATAATTCTTGTATAGTATTACTTTTGGTTTGTTATCCCTGTTGAATTCCTTGCTTTTACTTTGAGTTCATTTTATTCATTGTAAGTCGTTTTTGTTTTTGGTGCAAAATTTTTAGTACGACTGAAATTGCTTTAAATATATCAAAGCAAAGAAATATTGTCGGATGTTTAGAAAGGATCATTGGCTTTGTCACAAGGGCTGCTGGCATTCGAACAAGTCCGCTGGAAACAGTTTTTTAGCTGTAACAAGTGTGCGTTTAGTAATTCATGGGAAATATGTTTTGTGTCAGGTGGAAAGGATTGCTTTTTCGTTATTCCTGAACATTTAAAAATGACTGTCCATATTTACTAGAAAAAGAACACGACAGCGAATAAATTGTCAAAGCTGTTTTCAAAATTGTCTTGCGAGTTAATTAAAATGAAGAACTGAAGCTAATATCTTTCTGTGAAATGTTTCTTCTAGGAATCGTCCATAAACGTAAAAACATCAAAAAATATTTAATTTTCCTTTTTAATTATTTAGCAAGAATATGCTCGAGCGTTAAATGAATTCGTGAAATAAAATTAAAAGACTCACCCCTATTCATCACACAAAAAGCTTTAAGGAGCGAACACGTGTTTCAGCCATGTCTTATGTGGGTATTAACAACGCAAGACTCTAATTTTTCTACTTTGAATTTGTGAAATTCTATCAATGAAAATATCCAAAAGGAGTTACAAATAACTTGGAAAGATCTTGATATTTCGCCAGGAATTTCCTCTGTTTTACTGAATTCCTTTTATCTGATCTTGAAGTGACATATTTGTCTTCGACCCTTAGCTACTTTCCCCTGACGATATTACACAAAGACGCTTCTGCTTCTTACATGCGGATCTTCCCCGTATATACAGTTTAATATACGCATGTGAAGTAACATCATAGAGATACGCACCTTGAATATCAATCAATACTTGGTGTGTTCGTCGTCGGGAGGCTGGTAGTTGACGTGCCTGTCGTAACTGTGAAAGCAAATTGTCGGTTGTATAAAAGCCTTCCAAACGAAGACAAAGTACATCTAAATATATAATCGTAAATAAAAAAACACAAGAATATATATAAGATGGTTTGTAAAACGATTTACTGCAAAATATTAAATGTGTAGTTCTAATAAAAATATTCTACTAAGTCTAAACGAAAATCACATTCAAATTGATCCATAATCGTTATAAAAAATGCAAGATTTTAAACTGAAACAATCACCAAATGACGCATTGTCATACTCCTCCATTGTCTATTACGTAGGCCTTGCAACAAGTAACCAATCAGATGATTCGAAGCACCCTATATAATTTCTGCACTTCTCGGCGTAGGTTAGTCATGCGGTGAATGTGAAAGTGTGCGTTTCTTTTCGCTAATGTCCATGTTATAAACAATATTGTTAAAACAGTTTTCAATATTTATTGGTCGCTTTTATTTCAACGAATCATTAATTTATTATATTTAAAAAGAAGGAATTAAAATCCTTATTCATCTAAATATTAAGATCAATGATCTCACATTTGGAACGCGTCCTACCAAGTAGGCACAACGAACCGAAAGCCATATGCCACGATCGGTTTCGACCTATCGGGTCTCATAAGGTGGGCGCTGGCAGAAAGACCTTTACAGGCTATATTATAAATATAAATATGGAATCAACAGAAACAACTACTCCGAGGGCTAATACACCTACTGGCACTGAATTACACTGTTGATTCCGATTGATTTTTAGACGAACATTTAGCATATTTAAAAAAGAAGGAATTAAAATACTTATTCGGAGTAGTTGTTTCTGTTGATTCCATATTTATATTTATATTTATTAATTTATTAGTTGAGAAAAATGTTTTAGTTTTATTCATTTCTTCGTTTAAAGATCTGTCGATTCTATTTCATTCATGTTCTTATTTCTGGAATATAATAGTAAACAGGATAAATAATTACCTAATTATAAGTTATTTTACTACCAATTTTTAAAATTTGAGTTGAATTCATTCAAAAGCGAAAGTAGTATTTGCATAATTCAATTTACAAGCAATTTATAAACGAACGAGCATTGTAAAATGTTTTCGCATTTAGTTTAAACATCCCTTAAAAGGATATCGAAGTTCTGGAAGAACTAAATAAATATCGATTTTCTTGTCAGTGTTCCCTTTACACTAGAACCCGTTTTCAAATGTTTGCGTTGTTTTCTTTCGGGCCGTATCCTGATTTCATTTATATGAAGACGTCCGTCTATGCCGCGTGGGACACTTTTCGGCCTTCCCCTTTCTTGTTTGACGAACTTGTTGGCAACTTTGTTGCCCTCACATGCCGCAGTCAATTGTAATGAGGACCCTTGGGGAATTGCCGTTAAGTTGAAAATGAAAAGATGAAGCGATCAAAAATTTTAAGAAAAGTCGCCTACGTGTGCCTTTTTCTTATTAAAAATGGTCTGACAACCTACATACACATAACTGAAAATTTGTAACCATTATTGAACGTATCTTATAACATTATCGGATAGCTGTAAGAAGAATTAAGCTCATTAATAACATATTCAAAAAAGAAGGAATTAATATCCTTATTCGTCTAAACATTAACATCAAAGATCTCACATTTGGAACGCGTTCTACCAAGTAGGCACAACGAACCGAAAGCCATATCCCACGACCGGTGTTGACCTATCGGGTCTCATCAGGTGGGCGCTGTAAGAAAGGCCTTTACAGACTATATTATAAATATAAATATAAATATGGAATCAACAGAAACAACTACTCCGAGGGCTAATACCCCTACCGGTTCGTTGTGCCTACTTAGTAGGACGCGTTCCAAATGTGAGATCTTTTATCTTAATATTTAGACGAATAAGGATTTTAATTCCTTCTTTTTTGAATATGTTATATCTTCGTCTAAGAATCCATCGGAATCAACAGTGTAATTCAATGCCGGTAGAGGTATTAGCCCTCGGAGTAGTTGTTTCTGTTGATTCCATATTTATATTTATATTTATATTTATTAATAGCAGTTTAAGGATTATAGTCAAAACTGTAAATTAATTTAATTGTACACAAAAATTTGATAAATTCAACAGCTGTTGCATGTTGTTCTGAAAATAAAACATCAAAAATTTCGAACAACTATTGACGAGAGGATTGTAAATGAATGAATAGTCATAATTAACATTCTTTTGTATATCCGTTTTTATTTTTTATCTGCCGTCAAATGAGACGCTTTGATGTATAGTAACATTATTGTTAAATTATTTCAAACCTTTTAGGAAAAGTTGTTCTTATTAGTTTATGTTATCATTGACAGGATTTCTTATTACATTTTAATTTAATTTTTCCTTCAATTGTGTTTTGTGCAATAATAAGTATATGATTTTAATGGCTGACGACGACCACAATTCAATAACTGTAATGGCCGAATACAGCAACAATGAATGAACAAACATGGACGACAATTGTGAATGAAAGTATACATTCGGATTGAATATAATGCAGGATTATTAATTTAATTATCATACGTCTTTAAATTAATTTTTACCTATTTTATTAAGTACGAATTGAAATTGTTGTTAGAAAACTTGTCAGGTTTTTCATTATTATTCGTTTAAAAATAGTATCATGCTAAAAAGTAATATTTTGATTTATTTTAAAATTAATTTGAAAACTTCCTGTAATTCGCCTGTCCTGAAAAGCGGTTTATATCTGGTTATATTACAATCGCATGAGAGATTGTGGTGGCATAAAGTAATATGAAAATAATTATAACTTCAAAAGTTGCTTTCGCTAACTGCGAAATACCAGTTGTTGTGGCAAACTCATTTCGATTCCGAATGCAACATCGGATGCATCTTGCAATTAAAGTTACAATTAGATAGAAACCTTTCGATCGCGTTTTGAATCCCTCGCGACTAAAACAAGCCTTTTTTTCAATCCATTTAATTAAAAACTTCTTGATTACATATCCTCTTTTTCATTAGTATCTATTCAATTTTTATAGTCTGTTCGTTCAAGTACGACCCCTTCCAACTAAACACGGATAATCAACTTGACTATATTTCTTTTTAAAAACATTGTTTAAATAAAATAATATTCGTGATCAGCTTGATTATTCAAGCTAAACTTTTTATCCGAAACTGCGAGATAACGTTGATGAGTAATAAGGTTGGTAGCAAACTTGTTCGAATGAAAAAAGAAACTTTTTGGTGTTTCATTCCCACCAGCTAGTCATACGGACAGTCCCACACTGGGTCGTAGTTCGGGAGGGACAGATAAGACGAACGAAATGAAGGTAGTAACGCACTACCCGACTTAAAATCTATTTGTGATGGTAGCACGCACACCATGAATTGCCTTATGTAACTGAACAAAATTCAATCACGAAGGGTTGATCGATAAAACGCAAAAACACTGCGAATTTGTTTCAATGGTTCCCTGCTACCCTGTAGTGGTCCAATGATAAGGACAGATTCACAAAAGGGTAACGCTCACAAAAGTTATACATGGATTTAAAAACTAAATTATGAGAAAGTCAAAAATATATGCAACGGTGGCGAATTTCTGGAACCGGAACATTTGGAAAATTACCGACAATATTTACAGATGTTGCATGCTGAGTGAAGGTAACAAAAAACCACGATAGCTCATCGCAACAAGGGGTAATAAATACCAAAACGGATTTACAAATATTGGAGCCAATTTCACCAGATGTTGAAAGGTTTTATGGCCTAGTTCATACACACAATTCTTAAAGATAGAACTATAACAAATTCATGTACAAATATAAATATACAGTTTGTCACAAAGCAGAAAGTGACAATTTTTCCTCAACAAAGACATAAGGAAAGTAAAAGATTATCTGTGGATTCTTACTGCCTCAGCATTTGTCTAAATGATCCAAGGAAACCACAGAAAATTTGGGCCAGAGCAACAGAATCTGGAATGGTATCGGTGACCTCCCAAATGCTAAGCAATAATCTAAACCACTAGACCACGCCACTCGGTCGTTTGAGTGGAACTAATAAAAGATGTAGGCGTTATATATAACCATTTGCTAGAGTTGGGCGAGGAAGATAGAAAAAGGGCATTCTAAGACTACTCGCAAACTCAAATTCAACCGCTTGAATTAACCATTGCCCCCCTCCAACCATCGAATTACCCCTCTGTGGGGCGTACGCCCTACTTTGGGAAACACTGTTTTGGTACTTGAAGTTGGTGGCAACCAATCGTGCTTCGGCGCTAACTTAACCTTTCAAAACCGGTAGACCCGAAAATTTCATTTGTTTTAAAATAAAACAATTTTTAATAAAATTGTAAAATTAAACAAATGAACTTCAATAATTTATTGTAACGATACACTCGATAATTGTTTCGGCTAAGTAGCCATTAACTAGAGTACAACTATATTAAGTCAAAATGTGCAACATATCCTATATATATATATATATATACTTAAATTATGTAGTTATTATAAATCTACGAGGAGTGGGGTATTTAACACATACAGTTCTTTTTGGTTATTGACAAAAATTTTGCTTTTTCGATAAGGCTCTCTTTATTTGCAGGAACTCTAATAGAGTTAGTTTTCTGCTTTTAGGTTGGCAATAAAGTAATTTACAAAAATTTATATCTATATTATGATGATTTTTTAAGCAATGTTCAGTGAGACCTGTAGTGGGGTTTTTATTATTTATAATGGTTAAATGTTCTTTCAATCGTACTTCTAAGGATCAGCCAGTTTGTCCTATGTATAAGGCATCGCAGTCCTGACAATTTAGTTGATAAATCCCACTTTTTTGTTTGTAATCTACTTTTTTCTTGTTGTTAATTAACGCAGAACCTAAATTAAATTTATTTATTTCTGTAGTGGTTATATTGAATTTAATTAGAAAGTTTTTGATTTTGTGGGTTGAGTTTTTAATGTTATTTATTGAACAGGAAAGGTTATCAGAATTAGTGGAGTTTTTTTCTATTTTAAATAAGGTTTTAAATTAAATTTGTTTAGAAGTGAGCATTTAACCTATACCAATAAATAAATTTTAAAACTGACACTTTCTTAATACTAGCAGCATAATACTTAAGAATACTTAGGAAATTCCAGAATAGATATACGTATGTATGTTATATTTATATATTGTAAATTTCTGATAAATTTAATTAGTATCAAAGATGTTTTCATATCGCATATTGTTTTAGTAACAAGAACTTGAGATAAACGTTTAATTGATGGTAATTCTAGACCCCTTTATAAACAGATAACGGTGTGCTTACAGTGAAAACACAAACGTCCCACTACTAACGTATGTACGCACTTCAACCAATGGCTTAGGGCTCAGTGTAAACACTAAGACAAGTTAAATATCTTTTAGCATGTACGCCTAAACATTACAAGGTACTTACTCCAATTAGAACTAGAACAAAGGGAAATGAAGGGAAATTAATACTTAAATTCAGTTAAAGTCTTGATGTGGTTACAAAATGTCGTCACAACCTTCAGCTAAACTTTGTTTAATTTTACTCAGACAGTGCAATTTTTGTAAAACAGCATGTTTAATTCCAACACTAATGAAGGAAAATGACACATAAGCATACACAAAATTAGTAAGTTCTAAAACATTCATTATACTATTAAATATTTGTTACTAGGAAGTTAATTCTTTTGGAAACTGTAGAGATAAAACAAGGTGTTGTATAACAATTAATAATCACATAGAAACGACATTTTATGGTATCCCCACCTCATTTCTTAATTGTGTCACATGGTGCTTATAATTAAATAATATAATTAAAACAGATTTGAGTTAAATTATGAAACACGAAAGAATTATTCATAGTTTCGTTATAATTATTTGCGTTGCACAGAACCATAATAAATGTGGGTCGTGACCAATACAAGTTCTAGTTGTTGAAAATGCGTAAAATGCACTATGTGGGATCCTATAAAGATCCAGGGTAAATCATTTTCGTGGTAGATTAAGTAAGTCTATGAAGCCATGAAGATGTTTGTGTGAAAAGGAGGTCCAGGGTCCGTCGAGTTCGGGAAATCGTCGTGTGCGAAGAGTACGTAGTAGCAAGAATTTCCAGAGACGGACATATATTCCATCAAGCTGCAGACCAGGTCTACTTTATGGAGCCTCATTATCATAGATATTTTGTCACAAATAAAACAATCACAGTTCCACTTTAAATCACTTTTATTCTTTACAATTGTTTCACTTAAACATAAGCATTTTCAGAAGAAGTATTAATTGTAACTAAGTCTAGATTGTTTTTCTATATTTATATCAGCATTTACCGGTGGGGAAGAAGTTGACAAATTTTGTTATTAGGGGGGATGAATGTGTATTTTCTATTTCGTTCAAAACTGGGTTGTTTTCGTTTTTTATATATCTTTTTATTTCCGTAGTTTCTAATATGTCTCACCTTTTTCCTTTTTCTTTTATATGTAATACTCCTAAATTTTCTTCTATGTTACATTTGTGTTTATTGTCTGTTGTATGATTCATAAATGTTGACTTCCTATTATAATTATTCACATGTTCTTAACCCTTTCTTTAAACGTTCTACCAGTCTGACCAATGTATAATTCTGTGCATGTTCCACATTTTAGTTTATAAATCCCACTTTTTAACTTTTAAATATATTAATAACAAATAGGATAAAACACCAAAAAAGTCAAAAAGTAGGGTTTATAAAATAAAATGCGGGACGTGCACAGCATTATACGTTGGTCAGACTGGTAGAACGTTTAAAGAAAGGGTTAATCAGCATGTGAAGAATTATAATAGGAAGTCAACATTTATAAACCATATAACAGACAATAAACACAAATTTACGATAGAAGACAATTTAGGGGTATTAAATATAAAAGAAAAAGAAAAAAAGTTAGACATTAAACACAGTGGAATTAAAAAGACATATAAAAAGCGAAAACAACCCAGTTTTGAACGAAATAGAAAATATACGTTCATCCCCCCTAATAATAAAATTTGTCAACTTCTTCCCCACCGGTAAATGCGGATATAAATATAGAAAAACATCCTAGACTAAGTTACAATTAATTAATACTTCTTCTGAAGATGCTTATGTTTAAATGAAACAATTGTAAAGGATAAAAGTAAAAATGTAACATACAATACCATAAGGTTCTGTGATTTATCAATACCACCTATGGTGTAGTAATGAGATCAAAAGTCGCAGTCCGCATTTGCTAATTTCGATGTATTTTTGACTAAGAACTAAATGTTCTTTAACAAATTTATATTTGTATAAGATGGATTTTACTCTTCTTCAGTCGTTAACCCTACACATACACATATATACGAATGTATAATCACCGAAGACTTTAAAGCTACGTAAAATGAGATTTTATCATGTTGATATTATGTTTTTATGAAATTCCTCGTTTGAAATATATTTATTTTTGAAGTTTCGAAGATCAAAGGATTCCCGTTTCAATCCGCTTGTCGTATTTTTTCTTTAACCCCATGTTCCAGTTGTCATAACAACCAGTATTCTTTTAGACAAGAGTCCATTCAATTTCTTTTTTTTGTGCCGTTTGTTGTAATCACCTTTCATTTTGATCTTTTTTTGCTGATTATATAGATACGTTCAATGAATGTTTATTTATGTTTTAAACGGATATTTGGATTTAGAAACTTCTGAGTAGGAAACCTTTTATATAACAAAAATATATTATTTAAATTTAAATGATTATTTTTTATTGAAGAGACATTTCCTTTGGCGTGTTAATTTAGAGTTTCTTGTTACATTAATTCAATGCGATTGCATATCATTATTTTTCTCTTGTTGATGATATCCCACAATGTATTTGACCGCCCTGCAAAATGTTTATATTGTTTTTTATTCATGTTTTTTAGGTAAGTACCATTTTGAAATTAATAAAAAACGTGTAGACATCTAAATAATTTTATTTTTACATGAAAGCCTGTACCTTAATCTACATTCCTACATAATTTACTTCAACATTGAGGCACTTTTCATAACGTTTGACCAGTGACCAGTTTTTGAATACCCTTCTCATAGAACTCTGCCGCCCGACTTGTTAACTGTTAACCACTGCATCACAACTATTTTGACTCCGTCATCGTCTTGAAGACGCTGACCGTCCAGATGTTTCTTCAAGTGTAGGAACAAATGGTAGTCACTGGGCGCCAGATCAGGACTGTACGGAGGATGATCTAGAGTTTCCTAGTGAACAGTGAAAAGATGTGATGAGATCTTTGGTCCGATTAGCCACATGTGGACGGGCATTGTCATGCACATTTGTGCGTCCATTTTTAAATGCTCTCACTTACTTCCTTACCATTCTATCCGTAAACTACACAAATCTCAGATCTCACGATGAATATCAATCGGTTTTAGTCCTTTAGCACCAAAGAATCGCATAACAGCCCGGACTGCACAGTCGGCGGGACTCACGATTATCGGAGGCATCTTAAACAACCAGTAAACAACGTAAACAAAGGCGAATCTGACTGTAATGGCATCAGTGCGTAGGTGAGAGATGTAGGTTCTTAGTGCGAATGCGCGGAACGCTGACCGCAGCGCGTTTCAAAACGGTACTTACTTACAATACATGTCTTGTATATATACGTCGTGTATGAGAATGAGTACAACGATAGCGTACGCTAAGCATTCCGAGAGCTAGCGCTGTGAACTCATATACACTATAGGAAAATTTTTAGCGGACCATAGGGAGATTCTATTACCACCTCATCCAAGTTATTGGCGCAGACGTCCGAAACTCAATGAAAAATGGCTGTTACACGCAGTAGGGTTGTTCTGACAAAGTAGGGGATTACTCATTGTGACACGCAATACATTATTATTGACATTTTACATGATCGTTTTTGTATTTTCGTCATCGGTATAGTAAATTGCATAACTTCCATTCATTCAAAGTGGACAATAAGAACTAATTCCAAACCAACGAATACAGGAAGGTAATATCATTAGTTTACCGTTCTATGCAGAAAAAAAATATGTGTTCTGCTGTCCTGCAGCTCTTATGAACAAACCGCCAGTGTTGCCATGCATTTTATTTGAATCAGCGGTGCATTACTGAGTTGGTCGCCGCACACAAGCCAGGTCGCAATCATAATGAAGTGTACTACTAACATGGTGGTGAACCCACGTTTAATGATGTCGCTCTAATGGAATACCTGAATTAGTAATTTCGTTTAATTGCAATCCGTAGACTACTTAGTACAGGGTGAACTTATATCGACGTCCGTATTAAATAACACAGTGACCATTCCGAACAGTTAAATTCAATCTAACACTCGATATCCTCATTAGGTTAATTGCGGCGACATATTATACTCTTCATATACTTACTAACTTTGCATGAAAGAAAAATGACAAAGAGTTGTTTTCATTTCATGAGCGCTTTTTAAAGGAATTTCTACGTTCAAAAATTGGGAATGATGATTTTAACGGAATTATAATAAAGAAATATGCACTGCTTGCTGTGATTGACCTGGAAATACCTACAGAAGAAGCATTGCTTTAATAAAATATACTATAAAGCAATGAACGTATTTGAAAATTTCTACACTCACTCACATCTACATTCCTACATAATTTCCTTCAATATTGAGGTACTTGTCATAACGTTTGACCAGTGACCAGTTTTTGAGTACCCTTCTTATAGAACTCTGCCGCCTGACTTGTAAACTGTTAACCACTGCATCACAACTGTTTTGACTTCGTCATCGTATTGAAAACGCTGACCGCTTAGATGTTTCTTCAAGTGCAGGAACAAATGGTAGTCACAGGGCGCCAGATCAGGGCTGTATGGAGGATAATTAGCCACATGCGGACGGGCATTGTCATGCGGCCATCTTTAAATGCTCTCACCCACTTACGTACCATTCCATCACTCATAATGTTTTGTCCGTAAACTGCACAGATGTCACGATAAATATCAATCGGTTTTAGTCCTTTAGCACTAAGGAATCGTATAACAGTCTGGACTCCGAACTTCACAGTAATACTCACGATTATCGGAGGCATCTTAAACAACGTAAACAAGGGTGAATCAGACTGTAATGGCGTCAGTGCGTAGGTGAGAGATGTAGATACTCAGTGCGTATGCGCGGAACGCTGAATTTCAAAACGGTACTTACTTGAAAAACATGCCTCGTATATCAATCCTGCCTGGCATCTTGAAAGCAAAATTTGAAAACAATATTAAATATCTGTATGAAAGAAAATCTTTAAGACAAGGTTTTGTATAAGACATTAATAAGATACCTACATCTGAATATAGTTTATATTTTTATTTTAATTTCTCTCATTATCCTTCCTGTTGTTTTTCGTAAAGTTAAGTAGTATGATAAATATCACGCAAATATTTTATGTACGAGCATCATCCTCAAACTTACGAAAGCCTTTCGGGTCACTTCCATTATCCTCAGAACTTTTCATCTACAAAGGGTCTCATCTGGCCCTGGCTAACAATGACGAAGTCTGTCCCTTCACCCCGAGACTTATTCCGAACAATTTCTCGCGATAATATTTTCCCATTCCTTAATCCAATTTTCACCAGATGATATTTTGCCGACAATGAACTTTGTTCCGAATAATCGGTTCGTGAAACGCACGGATGGATAGTAAAGTGTGGCGGTACAGCAAAGTTATGAGTTAGAACAGAAATGAATATTAATTCCCAAAGAGGGTATACAGAATTTGTATTCAAAATAGATCCCTGGGCGTAAGTGGCCCACTGGGATGTCGGGAGATCACGGAGATCGAAGAATACATTGTCAACTTAAGTTTACATCTGGTTAAATTAAATCGTGTAAAGTCAACTATATCAAATGTGCTTAAACGTTCTACCGTACATGTACACGAATTAATAAGGAACAAAATTGCCTTTGCCAATTTTAATAACAGCCATGTATTGAATAATAAAATTGTATCCGTTAATTAAGTTCACAACTGCGGATAACACAAAATTGAATATAAAATATGGTAAATATTGAAGTTAAAGAGAAAGAAAACCTGAAAGACTTTCTTTTCAAATAAAAATTGAATTGTATAGAAAAAATTTAAAAGGCTTTAATATAACAAATAAAGATTGTGATGGTTAAATAACTTCAAAGCAATGGGAGTTATGATCCGATCATTGGGCTGCTATCCAATATTCACTATCCTGGTGAAGAAGAGTTTAAAATGTATGCCGATGAAATGGAAAAAGGTGAAAATGATAATATTGAGTTCGCAGTTTTTGTGCGAGTGGTTGCAACTCGGGTTTTTGAATACGAATAAAAAATGTGCAAATATATCCGTCAAGATGTTAGATTTAAGATAAGTTCTTGGCTTGCTTTGAAATGGGTGGGTGGCGGACTTGTTATGCGTCCGTTATTTTGAAGCTATAACGAAGACATAGAATGAAAATTTTGAAATAGGATAGCAACACTGTAACTCTTCTAGAGTGAGTCTATGTAACACTCTTATGAGGAATACAAGTTACCAAAAATAGTAATATTAATAATAAATATAATGAAAAGTTAGTTATTAATTTCGTTTATTTCAGTTGAAGAATAAACTTGTATGTTTCACGGTCGCCAGAAGATTATTTTGTTCATATCGTGTGTACAAGTGTTGATATCTGGTAAAGGAAAAAAAATTATTAAGAAATAGTTTGTATATTTTCAGTCGAAATAGACAGGTGTTATTTTCGTACCAACAATTTCTGGTAGGCAACCGCTGAGTAAATTTTCATTGCTAATATATTATGATTTATGGGGTGAAATTAAGACTCTCAATTAAGCATATTAATTTTATTATTATGTTAAAACATCGAGAAGGTATCGCTTATACGAGGCGTGTCCTTTAAGTAAGTATCGTTTTAAAATTGTGTCGCCCCAGCGCTGCAGTCAGTGTTGCACGCATGCGCAATGAGTATCTCTCATCTACGCACTGGTGCCATTACAGTTTGATTCGCCCTTGTTAACGTTGTTTACTGAGTGTTTAAGGTGCCTCCGATAATCGTTAGCCCCGCCGACTGTGAAATCGGGAGTCCGGGCTGTTATACGATTCCTTAGTGCTAAAGGACTAAAAACGATTGATATTCATCGTAAGATCTGAGATCTGTGCAGTTTACGGACAAAACATTATGAGTGATGGAATGGTAAGGAAGTGGGTGAGAGCATTTAGAGATGGCCGCACAATTGTCGGACCAAAGATCTCATCTAGATCTAGATCATCCTCCGTACAGCCCTTATCTGGCGCCCAGTGACTACCATTTGTTCCTGCACAAGGCGATGACGAAGTCAAAACAGTTGTGACGCAGTGGTGGTGATGCAAGTCAGGCGACAGAGTATTCAAAAACTGGTCACTGGACAAACGTTATGACAAGTGCCTCAATATTGAAGGAAACTATATAAAAAAGTAGACTAAGGTACAGGCATTTATGTAAAAATAAAATTAAAATAAAAATACGAATCGAGTTTACAAAATTGTTTATTGTTATTCAGGTGGAGAAGTTATATGAAAAACAATTTTGTAAACTCGATTCGAATTTTTATTTTAATTTTAAATAAGGGGTTACACTACTTAAAAGCTTCATCGATTCTATTCGTAAAAATAAAATAATGAAGATATCTTTGCACGTTTTTTATTAATTTCAAAACGGTGCTTACTTAAAAAACATGTCTCATATTTAGTGTTGTATTTAATAAGAGAAGATTTTGACTTACTGGTCAGCAATATTGACACCATAAGCACTTTAGTTCGGGGATTTTATTCCATGTTGCTATTCGATTTTTACAGTTGTGGGGGCTAATGAGTTTGAAAACTCTTTTGGAATGAGATAATTATTTTTCCCTATTAGATAAGTAGTCGGCTATTCTGTTAAGCTTTAATCAGAGATTGATTAGGTCTTCATTTAATTTAAGGCCATATTGAAAAATTACTCACATTTGTTTTCTTTTCCTTAATGTTAGATTAAGAGAGATATAGGGAGGAGAGACCGATACGCCATCCTCATGGGGATTGTACATATATATGTTTAATTTGAGAAGGGTCGTTCTTCTTTCTTTTTGTTGCAAAAAGATAAATTAAAACTCTTAGAATAAGAGGTAATTCTTAGATAAGATGTAAGATTATTTTTAATATTATCCTTTTGTTAGTTTGAGAAATCTGAAGGTACAATTTAAAACAACACTTCTAATACATATCTTTCGTGTTTCATCCCTATCAGCCATTAATGCTACATTTCGGTGCGAAGCTGGAGGGTAGAGAGGAAGGCGCTGTTCAGTATCAAATTTGGGCATGGGTGGGTAGAAGTTAGGGAGAAGCAGATAAGATAAGTGATCCAAGGAATCGATCCGATGTTCTCATGGATGCTAAGCAATAAAAACCCACCCAAAGCTAATCCAAACACTTTTTAAGAAATATACTCTAGCATAAAGGGTTTCTAAAATGCCATCTAGAATAAAGAATTAAAAGCATGATACAATTCTCTTTTTAATTTAATGCTAAAGCCCTCATTGTACATTTTGTGGCATTATTGTAGTTGCTATTTTTGTTGTTGATTTATACGCTGGTTCAGAAGTAATTAATTCAATTAACTCCTTTCTGTTAAGCTTTGTTTTGTTGTTGTCGGATAATCTGTACGCTTTTGTATATTTTTCCCTGTTTTGGATGGTTTGTAGCGTACAGAGTGCATACTAGAATCCGCATCAATTAGTCAGATAAATTTCGAACAATGCAATTGATGTTGTTATTTACAACCACATTTTCGAAATCTAATTTAGATCCATTTGAAAGTCGTTTTGTTAATCGTATTATATTTGAATATGATGTTTTCATGAACAGCAATTTAAAAATTTCTTTAATTAGTTTTGATAAAAATCTGGTCGAGATTAATTATAAAGAAGGGACACTGCGAGCGGAATAAAAATGATTTCCAGAAGTTGTTGAAAAGACTTAGGATGGTGTTAATCCTCAAGGAAATCAGGAAACTGTTACGATTTTTCTTGAAAGGGATGTTTAAATTTATAATTAGCTTTAGGAAATTGATGTTATATCTAATGACTTTTACTTGAACGTATTTTTTTACCGTAATTATAAGAGTCTAACAAATTTGTTATTGTCAATACGAATATTGTTAAACATAGTAGACTTGTGTGGGTAAGACGTTAAAGTCAAAACAATCTGGTAGCATCAGGATAAAAATGATGTGAATAAGATATAAGATTAGAATAAGTCGAACAGTACCAAGGCTAAGAAAATTGCCAATTAAAAATTAAATAGTTATGAAAGTAAGATTAGAGTAAGTTGAACAACACCAAAATTAAAACAAGATATGTGACATCAATAATTACGTGAATGTGACTAATGAATTGAGCAATATCCAAGGAATTATCAAATTAAGAAGATTTAACTTATATGAGTTAGATAAGGTTGAAACGAGCCTGAGATAAAACTTTGTGTGAAAAGTCCAAAGTTAAGACAAAGACATTATTAGAACATAAGCTTTCACGGCCATAATTCCTAGTAGAATGATGGTTCGGGCTTGTAGGCCGTGGTTGATGTGAACGGTTTCGTTCAAACGTATCGTCGGCAACTGCGGCTGATGTCAGTCGTTGTTTGAGGTATAATCTTCGCCCGCGTAGTCAACACAGCACCCATTGAAGATGTCAGCCGCAGTTGCCGACGAAACGTCTGGACGAAACCGTTCACATCGGCCGCGGCCTACAAGCCCGAACCATCTTTCTACTAAAGACATTATTTTTAGTTTTTTCGTTGTCATGCTTATTGCCCATTATTGTTGACCCATTGCAATCTGTGGTAACTAAAATAAATTGTTTGTTTTGTTTATTAATTTGTCACACTAATAGTATACAAGACCATTATTAAACCGTAATAGTTTCAGGAAATATTGCAGAAATACAACCGTGGTATATGTTAACCTTTAACTTCAAACAATGCTATGCACCGGATATTCGGATTCAAATCATACCGCTAAGCTCAAAGCTTTCGATTCATTTAGGCGTGCAACACAAACATGGGCAATGAAACAATATATAACGGCCCGTGCAATTTCGTGCTGTGTTTGTACCTAAGCAAGCGTATGTTTCAAAAATATTCAGTTTATCGGGAAGTGCATTTTGGTTTGGAAAAGTGGGCGTTATACCGTTCACATTTGCTTTGACTTTGGATCTACAGCTACTACTGCTACTACCATACCATTTTGTATGTTATGTACCTAATAGATCGATACTTAGTTCGTATTGCATTAGCGAATATTGATGGACCAGTAAATACACCAGAGGCGCTTACATTGAAACGTGTTCGTTAGTCGTTGGATGTATTAGTCCCGTTAGGATAAAAATAAATAATGAAGTTTCTAAGCGGAATCGAAGCTAATTTAATAGCCAACCAACTATTGTGTTTCTTTTGTATAGGATAATACATCAATTCGATTATCTGTTGCATTAAAAATTAGAATAATTAAGTACCTACCGCACGCTGCTATGTAATAGTTCGATAAATGAATAACGTGGGGAAATATATAGTGCTGTACTGGTCATGAAGTAAATGTTTTGATAAAACACAAAGAAAGTTTCAATAATAAGGTTTATTAAACTCCTACAATTGTTTCGGCCAACGGGCCATTTTATAAGAGTACAGATTTGTTACTAAAATTAAAGAAATGCAGCCGATCAATATAAAGGGATGAGGGTAATACGGAAATTCCTAGATACAGGTACCTATTCTGGTAAAACCAGTTACAATTTGTATGAAAGTAAAGATGAATTGCTGGTCTCTAATTTAGTGTGGTTATTAACTATTAATTTATTATTATAAAATATAAAATTTAATCAACCTAACAATATAAACGTGAATTCATTTATCTACGTTAGTCATATTATTATTATTATAGGTATATTCCGGGCTTGTTGGTCGAGCGACCATCAACGTTTGAGAAAGCCTGCCGCAACTGCAGGCGAAACGTCAGGAGTAAAATCCCAACGACCACGGCCAACAAGCCCGGAATACACCTATAATAATAAATACGCCAACCGTGAAAGCCTACATTCAGCTATATTTTTATTGAACGTTCCGAATTAATCATCGTTTTCAATTACTTAATTCTCGTCTGTTTTATCGTAATATCTAAAATTCGGTTGGTTGTAAATTTACTAAACAAAGGATGAAATTTGGTCGCATAATTCGTATTATAGGTGGGGTAGCTAACTGTTATTATATGTGAACTACACCGGGTTAAAATATCTTTATATTCAACTTCCTTCCTTGGTTCATCCAAGATATTTATAAGATTTCCAGTGATTTCCCATTACTCGCGAACCTTCTTTGAAATTACCTGAATTCTCTTTTGCTTACGATTATATTTGCAAAATACATTTCTTTTCTATTTACTTAAAAAAGAAGTTTTTTATAAGTACATACCTTCAATCTTTTTGTATCTCCTCTACTTTGTACGTTCCAACTTTTAATTATGTATTTATTAGAGCTTAATTTTAGTTTGACGACTAAAATCTTACAAAATTTAATGAGTCTTTAGGATACAAAGTAATGATAAGACTTCAGCAACAAATTAACGATGAAATTGTGTGTCATGAATAGTTTGTGTTGATTCCAATAGTACTGGATTATCGAATAGGCTACAAATAATTATTATATATTTGATTATTATTAAGTTTTCTTTTGATGGTTCGGGAATTCCATGAATTCAATTAGTTATCAAACAACGGGTATAACAGAAAAACAGTACAAAAAATCCACCAAAAAATCAAAAAAACATCAACAAAAAAGAAAACAGAAGAAAAAGAAAAAGCAACATGGGCCACATTCACATACTTCGGACCCCATACATACCGAATAACAAAATACTTCAAAAAATATGCCAGAATAGCACACAATACAATAAAGAACAAAATAAAAAACAAGATAGAAGAAGAAGATAAATACAACAAATTAGGGGTCTAGAAACTCAAATGTAATACCTGTGACAAAAACTACATAGGACAAACTGGCAGAAAAATAGCCCAGAGATACAAAGAACACTTAAAATCATACAGAGAATGGAAAAACGACTCTAATTACGCAACACATTTGCACCAAAACCAACACAGCTCAGGACCCATAGAAGAAACACTACAAATATTACACTATGCACCAAAAAACAAAAACTGAACATCCTAGAAAACATGGAAATATTTAAACAAAAAATAAACAGCGATATAATCAACATACAAATAAACAATACTTCAGACACAATATTCACCCCACTCAAACTCACCACACGAAACAGTGTAAATACGCCACAACAAACAACCACAAATCACACAGCCTGATAATGATGAGAGGCGAAACGATCGTCGCTGACAACATTAACGAAATTCACAAAATGGAAAACAAACCAACAACGAAAATATCAGATATCAATAAAAATCAAATGTAATTGATTTTGTCTACTGATACTTGGTGAAACTCCATAATACACATATAAGAAAAGGCACTGTAGATTATTTAAAAGTATACTGTTACAAATGTTCGGTGTTGTGTTATGTTTTATATGTTTTTATATGTTCAGTTCAGGGATTTAAATAAATTTAACAAATGTGAATTATTGATCTCTAATTGTAGATTACTAATGTCCGAACTATTTTTGTTTTTGTTAATTTCTAATGAGTCTAATAATGTTAACCTATAGGAATTACTTTCTACATGGATTATTTGGAAGTCTTTATTGAAATTGTGTTTATTTACCTTTAGGCGTTTAGCGTAATTAGAATTTAATTTATTATTTGATGTACATATAAATAAAGCTCAACTAAAAGCTTTTGGATAAACGAAACGAATTAATCCAAAAGCTGCTATTGCATTTTATTTCCTAATGTCGTTGTTTTCTGGAATATTCAATTGACACAAAGTAAAAAGTGGGGAGTGGCCCCTGTTTCCATTATTTTTGTAATTAATAGTAATTAAGAAAATGACGAAAAAATAATACAAAATTTAAGTTTCAAAAATTATTTATTTGATCACTACGATAGTTTCACCACACTGTGGCTTCTTCAGGTGAAGACTACAATAACATGAACAATAAAGACAACCCATATATATATATATTTACAACTAAAGAGGGGGAGGAATATTTTTGAATTTTAAATTTAGTAACGAAGAATTATTTGTTTCTAATTGATTGTTTAAAATTAGTTTTTTCTTAAAATATCTATTAATTTCTAGGGACTCTAAAAGATTTATTTTCTGTCCTTTGTCTTCTATATGGATAAGTCGAGGTACACTTTTTTAACTTAAAACTATTAAAATGTTCTTTAATCCTATCAGAAAACTTTCTGCCCGTCTGGCCTATACCTATAATAATGTGAAAAACAATGCATTTTTAATGTGGTCTAATTTTTCGGGCTTTGGTTGGTTATTTTGTAGATTATGAATCTTATATTGAAATTTGCTTATAATGCTAATAAACAAAAAAGCCTTGATAGCTAGAAAACAAATTATGTATTTGGGTCGTCTTAAATTTGGTATTTGGTTTTGTTTTATTGAAACCATGGTACGTTTATCACGTCAGAAGTGGTTAAATGCTCGACCGATTTTGGTGCCGAATGAACCTAATTAGTGCAGCTATTAGAAGCGACGTGTTATCATTATTGGGTGCTTCACTGTATTATACCAATATACGTCGTATGTTGATGTATCTAACACCTACACACGACTCAGTCTGAACTTTCGACCTCAGCCAACGAAAACCAGTCGTCCTTCCACTATCAATTAACCACAGGTGAACTGGCACCTTGGCGAAGACTAACCAATAAACTGTTGTTAAATGGAAATCAATATACAGCAGACCATTTTAGCCGGTGAAATATACGAAAGAAGGAAGTAAAACAAAAAGAAAGTGCGGTGGTCCTTTAGATGTAATAGTCTTGTTTTCCTATTTTGTTTTTCATAAATTTTAATTAAAAAGCAATTGAATATGATTAGGAAAAAAATAAAAGTAGGTACCGTACAATTTTTGTAGCTGGGGACATTTTATAATAGAAGGAATGTTAATGTCAAATTCGGTCATTTAACTTGGTTTTTGTCAAGGCTTATTCTGTCGCGACATTGGCCATTTCTTCATTCTAATTTGTACTATTTTACTCTTCAATCCGTCCTAGTTGTTTTGTTGACTTGAACCTTAATCTTGGTCTTAAGCTTTCAATTATTTGTCTTGATTTTATAATAAAAATAATATGAAAAGTTTCAACAATGTATTTAAAGAAAACCTCTTACAATCGTTTCGACGAGACCGTCATTATTAAAGAGTAGGTAAACAAACTAAATTAAAAGTTAAAACCAACCGGTTAAATACCTATTGACAAGATGTACAAATATACATACATAAACGTATTTGTAACAACCAATTAGCCGATGTGGGATTCTGGAAATATACCTACATAAAGAAATTTGTAACAACTAACCATCCTACATGGAATTTTCGAACATCATAATATCAACCCATAATAAAGCTATTGTATTCTAGGTAACAGTAAGGGTGTATTATTTTAGCACAGCATTTTCTGGTTATTTACTACATTTTTTTCATCCGATAAAGCTTTTTTAATTTCAAGTTGTTCGAGTAAATTTAATCTTTTGCTTTTGTGTTCGTAGTGAATTAATTTAATGTTACCTAAGTTTAATGTATGTCGGTTGATATTACGTTATGTTTGGAAAAGCCCGTAGAATTTACATATTTTTTTATGCTATTTATATGTTCTTTTATTCTATATTTTAAGACCCTGTCACACTGGCCTATGTATATGTTACCTACTCTTTGATAATGACGGTCTCGCCGAAACAATTGTAAGAGGTTTTCTTTATCATTATCATATTCATCAAATATGCACCAAAACTAGTTTAGTAAATAACTTGATTTTATTCTTCAATTTTGGTCTTCATCGCAAATATTTATTTACTGTATTGTTATGGCATATTCTCTTACATACGTACGTATATACAAACATCAACACCTTTGCCTATGGTATTTAGGGTTAATGGTTAGGCTTTTTTTAAATTCTTAACATACCTTGATCGTACTTAATAACCTAAGCGAGCTTGCAATGAACAAAATACTAAAAGAGCAGACCATGTGGCTTTTCCACGTTCCTTATTCGTTGCAGAAGCAATTTACAGCAAATTCACCGAAGTTTCCGCTTGAAAACTGCTTCATGGCTCGGTTCATTGAACGAGTTTTAAGTAAACTTACCTCAAGCGTTCCTAAGCAGCTCTCATTCACGGAAAGTGCCGCAACTATCAAATTAGGAAATTGGAAGAAGATGCTGGAAATACTCAATTGATCCGGGAAATTACTAAAATTACACTGTGATTGTTTTGATACATGTGTATAAGGTTCCGTACCATTATACTACTATAAAGCTTAGTAAAAGGTTACTTTATAATTATTTATTTACTAGTCGTTCTCGATTCCTAGCTGATTACGCACAACTGCTTTGACTTCGTCATCGTCTTGAAGACGCTGACCGCCCAGATGTTTTTTCAAGTGTAGGAACAAATGGTAGTCACTGGGCGCCAAATCAGGCCTGTACGGAGGATGATCTAGAGTTTCCCAGTGAAAATATGTAATGAGATCTTTAGTCCGATTAGCCACATGCGGACGGGCTTTTTTGTGGTTTCATTGGATCACTTAGACAAATGCTAGAGCAGTAATATTCCACCGATAATCATTCACTTCTCATCTGTCTTCATTTCATCCGTTTCATCTTTCTCTCCCTAACCACACCATCCACCCATTCCCACGATTCCTGCAAGGAGGCTGAAGAGAGCCTTACACCCTACCCTCCGGCCTTGCACTACAGTGTAGGTCAGAGCGACTGCCTGCCCACCAACACGAGTAGCTGGTGGGAATGAAACACAAAAAGGTTTTTTTACCAAGAATCGAACCCGAGACCTTTGGGTTTACGCACCAGTACTCTGACTACTAAGCTAGGGGAGGTAACAGCTGTACTTTTTTTTTCGGGGAGGAGAGGAAATCTTCGAAAGACACTCGGTCGCCCGTGCGACTGGGTAGTGTCGGATTCCTACCGACTAAAAGCTCTCCCCGTCGGGCTGTTATACTACCGTTTGATTTGGTCCTCTTCAGCCGGGTAATAGCAGTGGAAACCTACTTATAAAATCACATAAAAAATAATGTATATTAGGCATTATTAATCATTAATAATGAAAGTAAAGGTAAATCCCGGGTTCAATTCACGAGAAATTGACAGCGGTAATAAATTTTTCTCATTAATTTGAGGTAATCTGCAGTGGATAACAATTAATTCAAATTTAGTATCACATTGATGTATTGAGATTAACCTTTTTTAAAAAGACTCTCTAAATATTTCATATGTTTTAATTAATACAATTCTTTATTTCAGGCGATTGGACTAACAGTAAATTTTAAAGCTGAACGAACCATGGTCCATTTCAAAGGCTCAGGAGATTTAAAATTATATATTTCAACATTTGGTAAGTTACTTATCCATGAATAACAATAAGTGTTCATTTAATGTTCCTTTCATTTCACCTGAGTTAAGTATTATTGGTTATTGTTACGACTCGAAAGTGTATAGATACTAAGAAATTTTAATCAAAAGGAAAAAGGTAATATTTTTGTTACCCCGGTGGGTGATTCGGAGCCACATTTAAGAGACGGTTCTTAACATTTAACCTCGCTTTAACTGCAGCAATTCGGTTTTAATAAGCTAACCGGAAATTCCATTCCCCACAATTGTTCAGAAGATTCTATTATTTTTAACTTAACAGCAGTGAATATAAAATCCTGATTCTAATTCAACATTAATGGAGAGTTTTTCTTTCATTTTACAACTAGGTCTAGGTCGCGTTAAAATAAATCACAGACATACCAAAATTCAATTTACAAATGAATTATTTTGTTAAACGAGTAGGGGGTAATATATGCTTAAATATATATCAATTGAATCTTATTTCCGGAGCAAATATTTATCGAAACTATCAGACACGGATCGCGATCTCGCTCTTGTTGGAAGCTCATCAGCGTGGCATAGGCAGTTTCGATAAATTACTGACCAAGTCGAAATGTTCCATAAAGAACAGTTAATATAATAACTACATAGAGGCAATTGCTGCCATCTAGTGGATTTTAGCCGCCACAGAAGATATCAAACTAGACAACTTTTCCAGCTAATGATGAGCTTCTAACAAGAGTGAAATCCCGATCCGTGTCTGGTAGTTTCGATAAATTTCTGACCAAAAGCATAATAATTGTTAAATCTAGTTAACATTATCTCACTTCAGAAGTCCCTCATTCAACCAAACTAAAAGAAAAGTGAGAGTCGGTATTTAACATTTACGTTTCCATAAAAGAATTTTCAAAACCAAAATTAGTAACCTCAGAAATTGCCAAACTTTTACCTCCATGATTTCGCTTTACGAAATATATACGGGGTGGGGGGTTATTCTATGTACTTTAAGCTAATCGCTCCATTAGTTCATGATAGATGAACATATGAGGTATGTATTTAGGCCGACCATCATAATTTCATAATAGTTTGATATTCCTTATTGTTACTAAAAACAAATTAAATTTTATTAATTGCCAGAGTCAGATAATGGACATAAAAGACTGTTTATTTTAAATTTCTTACATGCAGGCGTAACACGTGTCTTAATGTCGATCGATCGTCGGCATGTGTGAAAGTCGCTAGTAGAAACATTGAACGAGTTTAATTCTTGCATTTTTTTACACCAAGATTTCCACAAACTGCAGCTTATTGTCGTAAATACGTGTCTCGTAATGTCTTAAAAACATAGGAATAATTGAACGTAGTTACATATTGCCATCACTATAAAACCTACAGGATGAATTAAGCTACGCATTCTGAACTACTTTTTTCAGTTAAAATCCAATTAGAGACACAAAGGATCACCCATTAAATAATATCTACCAACAATATTATATATTATCGGTTGATTAGTAAAAACAGTTTTTCTTCTTCAATATAGGTGTGACCGACTTTTTGATTTAATGCTGCAGAAAATTAAATATTAATTTAAACTGGGATTTTTGTCTTTACATGTATGTATTTTATTTTTTAATACCTTCGGAAGAAATAGAAATATTCAGTTTAGAATTACTTAATTCACAATACTTCTTTTTAGTGCTCGTAAAGTAACATTTAAAATGCAGAATACTCATCAATGCAATTTTAGTTGAGTAGGTAGGTACTTCAAGAAAAGGAAAAGCTAAATGCGTTTCACTTCAACTGTAATTTAGCCGTCGCAATATCTATTGTAATGAATAGAAACAACCTTGTACAATCCAATTGAATTTACCGCAAATATTCTATTCATAAATGTCTAAATTCTGTTCCTGTACTTAAGCCTCGCATAATAGTTGTGTATAACTACCAAAATGGTATAAACGGTATACTTCATTAATTTCTCTAATACAAAATTAAAGTAGTACACGTTATTACATGTCCAATCAATCAACAAACAATTCCACTTTATTTGAATGACTGTTGGGATAATTTACGGAAACTAATGCATGTACATATGTATTGTAGTTTGTATTGTATTCCATAATTGAAACATAGTCACTTGCTTTGGTATTAATAATGAGAAGGAAATCGTTTCGATAACGTGACACAGTATTTCAGAAGGACCTACATCATCATACTTTACGAGAAGGGATGTTTTTTTAAGGAGGGATGAAGTTAAACCGTAAAATAAATAGACCAGGAAACGTAGGTACAATTTTAATGAAACAAAACAGTGCGGAAGAATACAGAAAAGAAAGAAGAACGATTCAAGGATAACGTTGTTAAACTTTTGCATTTAATTTCAAAGAATACTATTGAACTGAAATTGTAAACCCCATTGAACGGACGCGGACCAGACTAAGAAATTATATTTGTACCCTACAATCTTGTTACCTGAATTTTTCATTTCTATCTTACGTAAAAATTGTAAACTGATAGTACAAAAATGAAAATATGTTTTTTGGCCAGTATTCTGTTGAAACTGCCAACTCATTAATTTTCAGCAGCACTCCGTTAGAACGCCGACAATCTTACCTGCTGCTTTCAATCTGAATGCCGCAATAAGTAGTAAATTTCTACAGATGGCGTTCACTACACTGTCTGTAGTTATTTATCACGCTGTTTATAGGCAGCAGGTAAGTTGATCGGTGTTTTGTCTTCTCTTCAACTTGTTCTGCGCAGCCATCCCATCCCACCCCACGAATCTCACGGCCCACTGCGCTGACGACTTTGCTCTGATAGACACCCATAGACAGATTCTCTACAGCTCAGCGAGAATCAACGACTTCATTGGCACCGAAAATTGAGACTCTCCATTATCGAGACCAAGTGGGAAGCAATATTCTTCTCTCGTAGGCTCCGAACGCCTCCCCCCATCATCGTAAACAACCACCCCATCAAATGGAGCGACTCCGTCACCTATCTCGGTGTCACCTTCGACAGAGGGTTCACGTGGCGAAAACATATTCGAACTACCCGTTCTAAGGCCCTGGGCGCCTTCATCGCACTCAAACCCTTCTTCCAAGACAACACAGCTGCCCCCCTCTGCTCATTTCTAGTTTAGATATATGGCGCGAGTGCCCACCCAACTCATCCGAGGTGGCCCACCGGCTACAACCACCCTTTTCCCCTTCAATCCCCCCCACCCATCGCCACTCTTAACCCAATCCCATTCCCAACCTTTCCTGAGGACGTATGGCCCACAGGTTGCTCTCCTCGCTCGAGGAGGTGTTTTAGTCGGTTAGAATCCGACACTATCCCTACCTTCGGGGGGTGTCTATGAAGATTTCCCCTCCTCGAGGATAAACAAAAAAAAAACGGTGTTTTGTCGGAACTGTTTACGGTATGCTGATGATAACCGGTAAGCTCGTAATCGCGATCGACGTAAATAACCGCTTAAAATTTGTAGTTCAATACGAATATTTAACATGCGTAATCACTCCTGACGTGATCGATTTTTGTTTTATATCCGATATTTCACTCTGTGGGACTTAATACATCGAAAAAGATTGCCAATGTCATCAATTCGGCAAGCTTCTGGAAAAAAATCACCTTTGAAATTGATAAAATTCAGTACATTGTATGCAATCACAAAGTGTGAGGACTTTTGTGAAATTGTAAATATCAAATTAAATTAACATAAATAGTTTTTGCGATACTTATTAGTACTTGCATTTTTTTACTTATAAATGAATCAAAGCGGATGAGATAAATTTGAACCTTAAAGCTTTTAACAATTTTCCAATATGAAAACTTAATAATTGGTCATCAAATGCGATTAATGTCTGTAGGTAATTAGCGTTTCGTAATGGAGGTAACGAATATTATCTTCAGAAACGGGTTTTATTCGATGGCCAAGGGAAAGAAGAGCAAAAATTTCTAAAACGGAATCGTAACGGCCACCGACTAGGATTAAGCAAACTGCATGGAAGATGGATTAACGACCATTAGAGAAAATGCTCATTGAAAAACCTCAACAAATAGAAAAAGTCTGCTACGTATTACGAACAGTGAATGCGAGCTCGTTCATATACGATACATGGATTATTATAACATAGCGTAGTTCAATTTTACTTCGCTTTTTACCTAAAATTTATATTTTTACTGAAACAGTTATATGACTTGTAAGGATTGTTTGGTCGGATAATTATGAAACACATTCTTCAAAAATATAGTGTTTTGACCCAAAGCATTAAGTTTTTACAAATTTTATTACTATAAGTGAGAACGTAATTAATGAACCTATAATTCGTTATTTCATTATTGTTAATAGCTTAATACAATTTTTTATTTATTAATCTCTTTTTCATTTTTCTAATCATATAATCAACTACAATGGGATTGTAACCGTTCTTAGAAGCTATAATTTTAATTGTTTTTAGTTCTTGTTTGTAATTATTACTCTTTAGCGGGTAGTTCAATAATCTCTAGATAACGTAAACTTATGTTTTATGGGATAGATATATTTTAAAATGATTAATAATTTGCAAAAGTGCTATTTTAAATTTTATGTTCAAAATTGTTTCGGTGTTTACTTGGTAGAAATCCATTATTATGTAAGAAATAAAAATACAAAAGGTTTTTAAGATTTCTACTATATTGTTATTAAACATAACAGCTGTTTCGGTATAATGTCTTCTTCAGATGTAACTTACAACTAAGTTATACGGATAAAGTATCTTCTATTTATACCTAATTGGAGAAGTTCTTAAGAATTAAAATAATAGTTTGGGGAAACCAGGTAGTTACATTATAAGTAATATAATAATTGAAAATACAGAAAGTTACTAGAAGCTTAAAACAATACAAAATTACAGACAACTTAATTAAAATATACATACAAAATACAATAGAATAAACAAAAATTGGAGAAAATTAATTATTACAGGGGCAAATAAACGAAAAAATAGAAATAAAAAAAATAATTTTTTTTGTTGTCTATATAATAAACATAATTTCAGTGCTTTTGTGGTGAACGTTTATTAAGCAAAAGTCCATTGTTTTGTGGTTATAAATAATCTAAAAGGATTTGTAAAATTTCCTGGAAAAATATACATTTTATAAAAGCAACTTTATAAAACATTTCGAACGAATTTCCGCTTTGGTAGAAACTCGCACAAAACACAAAATACAGAAAAAAATCATATAAAAATAAAAACAATGCATTTGAAAAATCCTGATTTAATCCCTCCTTTATTTAAACGCCTTTTGGTTTTTACCCCCAACGATAAAAGTAATGATGTTATGCACTTGTCGCGTTTCTATTGTAAAGGAAATAATAATCCCTTGTAACTTTTAATAATAGCATAAATTGTATAAAAATTTCAGAAAGTTTGGAAATATCTGAAGCTATAACACAACAAAAACAGGTAACAAATGACCAAACTGATTTTATAATATTTTATTAGTAAACAGAAAAAATGGATTCATATGAAGTTTATAAACTAAATTGCAATATATGTAATACATAGTACATAGAACAGGGCCGATCTTTTAAAGCAACAATGCAAGAACATGTAAAAAACTACAACGAAAAATCTAATTTTATGAATCAAATAAAAAACAATTGTCAAGAATTTGATAGAGATATTAACGTAAAATTTTTACATAAACAAGAAAAAGGAAAAAGATTATATATGTTAGAATCATTGGAAATTAAAAAACATTAAAAATAATGCAATAATAGTAAATGAAATAGAAAATGTATATGTTACGGGTAAAGTTAGATAAGCGAGTTAACCTATATTTACCCGGGTAAACTGCGTAATAATCAAGATTCTTGAGTAAAGTCCAAAATATATTTGGAATTGTACACGTTTTGGGCTTTACCCGGGTAAACCCGTTTTATCCGCTTTCGCTTGGTTAAAGTTGGATAAATAAATGACTCATATAATTTAGCTATATCTTCACTTGTGTGAAGGATGTCAAAAAAAAATGAAATCTGTCAAAAAGGGACTTGTGGTTAGGTTAGGTTAGGTTAGGTTAGGTTAGGTTAGGTTAGGTTAGGTTAGGTTAGGTTAGGTTAGGTTAGGTAAAGCTATTGGAAATCTTCGCAACTCGAAATGTCACAGCAGCTTGTCTTGTTTGAAGAAATAAGTACTCGTGAGTAGATTACCTTTAAGATAATACAGTTTTAGTGTTTTTTGAATTAAATATGTTTTTCAAACATTAATGGCATTGTCATTTATGGTACATCCAACTTTAACCAAGCGAAAGTGGATAAAACGCGGTTTATCCGGGTAAAGTCCGAAACGTGTACAGTTCCAAATATATTTTGGACTTTACCCAAGAGTCTTGGGTATTACGCAGTTTACCCGGATAAATCTAGGTTAACTCGCTTATCTAGCTCTACCCGTAACATATTTAACATATTCCATTATTACAGATAAACTGGTTGAAGTATCCCCAACCCTAGTTCAAGCTTAAGTTTTATATAAATATTAGATAGTGTGGTATGAAATTGTAAAATCACTTCTTCTGAAGATGCCCTTATAGGGTGAAACAATTGTTAAGAGAATAAATGTTTTAGTGGAAATATTGTTTCGTTATTATTTGAGATCATTTTTATCGCGATAAAGGTTTTTTTGTACTATTTATAGAAAGTTTCTAAAATTAAAATTTTCAATGATCCCGTTTCGGATAAATGTTTTGTGTTTTAGTTCGTTCGTTCCGTAAATTATCAGATATTGTTAAAAATGCTCGTACGTAGAATTACAAGCCTCGTCATTTCCTCTAGTTTTGCTCTTAACGCGGTTCTGCGCTTTGAGACCTTTTTAAGAGCATTATTATGAAGAGTAAAATTTTAAGGGTAAAACCGTAAAGGAGATAGAACCAACCTCCAGTAGTATCGATCCAGCTCACCCAAATTCGTCAGTAAAGCCGTTGACACAATTTCGTACCGAAACCGTTCACTTCTTTAACGGAAAATAATTTACAAATGTTGATGGTTTAAATTTTTTTGGATTTCTATTATGAAACGTACTTAATAAAGTAAAAACAAATTTCTTACATTTTAATATTTCTATTCCACATAACTCAAAACATCCGACACAAACTAAACTAATTTAAACGTAAAAAAAAAACAGGTAAAATGTTTCACATTAATTTATTTTCGATAACTCGACAATTGTTTCGATCGAACTGCGATCATTTTCAAGAGTAATTACACTTTGCAATTGCAATATAAAAACCCCACTAGTAAAAAATAAACCAATAAGTGAAATTCGATAGTGCAACGTTTGTGAAACATGATTCATGAAACTAATTTAAACGTAAAAAGAGCACGTAAAATGTATCGCATTAATTTATTTTCGATAACCCGACAATTGTTTCGATCGAACTGAGATCATTTTCAAGTGCAATTACAATTGTCGAGTTATCGAAAATAAATTAATGCGAAACATTTTACGTGATTTTTTTACGTTTAAATTAGTTTTATGAACCATGTTTCACAAACGTTGCAGTATCGAATCTCTTAATACAAACTAAACTTTCCGTGTTCCATTAACTTGCAGTAACAGTAAATAATTGTTTTGAACCTTCCATCAAAGATATACTTTTAACTTCAAAACAAAGAAGAAATACTTGTAAACTTTTATATAATCCTTCTAATAATGCACCTTTAACTCAAAAACAAAATTTACTCGTCTATAAAATTTATCAACAGAGTTAGTCATAAATTGAAACACGTTTGGAATAAATTTAACGTAATTCTGATTGAAAACGATCAATGCAATTTGAAGTATTTGTTATCTAAATTTAAACCAATAGTAGAAAAAATTGGGATTCATAGAATTAAGTGAATGTTTGTGATGCATTTCACATTGAACAGAGTGAGAGAGCTATAAGCATAAGAATAAAAGAACATTTATATCGTATTAGTAATAAAGATAAAAAAATCGCCGTCTTGAATCATTGTATCTCATTTAACCATAATTGTAGTTGTCTTACATATAAATGTTAACAATAGTAAGAAGCTATCGCTTCTGGAAAGCCAAGAAACAAAAAAGCTCTTTCACGTAACCAAAATAATGTATATGTTATCGGCCAAACCAGATTTCAGGACAAACTAGTTTTGCCTAGGCTAAACTAGTTCTCCCTATACGCGGTAGGATTAACTAGTATAGCCTAGTCCAAACTATTTTGTCCTAAGCCCGATAGGATAAACCAGTTTAGGCGGGTTCAAACTGATTTGTCCTGATATAAATACGCACATTCTAGGGTAAACTGGTGTGGCCTAGGGTAAACATTATATTGTAGTATATCTAGATAAACTGAATAAAATACTCCGTAATTGACAAAATAATCATTTTTATTGAAACCATAATGATTCGTCGTTAAAAGTTATGGATAACTGGTAATACAAACAATCATACTATAACAAATAACAAGTGTTTTTATTATAGAAGTAATAATCACATCTCAATTAGTAAAATTGTTATTTATGGAGTGCTTTGGTGGCACTTAGAACTGCAGAGTATCATTGCCTTCTTACACTGGCATCTGTTTTTGGAACAGTTTTTTTGCAGCTGCATCTCACAAAACCTGTCTGTCATAACCTAACCTATTTATATCAGGACAAATCAGTTTGGACTAGCCTAAACTGGTTTATCCTATCGGGCCTAGGCAAAACTAGTTTGTCCTGAAATCGGGTTTGGCTGGTAACAAATATAACCAGTTAGAGGCAAGTTTCAACGACCCCCACATATTCTGGTTAAATTTTAGTTGTATATAGAGCTGCGTAGTTTTAATACATTAGTATATAATTTACTCTATTCCTATAAAAATGATCACGTGACCGAAACGATTTCTCTAACAAAATTTGGTGAAACTTTTCATTTTTCTTTATTTTATACGAAATCACTTTAGGTGTACCTTCATATTGCGTTTACATCATCGATATACTTTTAGACACATAAACTTGCATTATAGAAAATTCACAATTCAAATTTAACGGTAACTTTTTTAAAAAGGGGTACTATTAGGAACATTGGGAAATATTATACATATTCGTTTTTATAGTTAATAGATTGTGTGTCGCACTCATTGTGAATCATGATTAATAATTTGTTAATGAATAGAGAAACACTTTGAGTTTAGTTTCACAAATATTTTTATTAAAACAAATTTGTTTCGGCATTTACGCCATTATTCAAAAGTAGTTTCTGTATTAATGGTACAATGGTTGGTTATCTCTATTTATACAATTTATACCTTCAAGTTTGTAGGCAGGTTGGGTCGTTTGGAAATTCCCGTCATAATCAAGGGTGAACCATTTTGTTATGAGTTCAGTTTGGTTGTTTACAATATTATATTTGTTCGCAATCGATCTTTTTATTTCTAGAATTTCAAAATTTATTATTTATATTGTGACTAAGACTAATATAGTGTTCGGCAATGCCTGTTGTTATTTTGTTTTTTTTTTTTTTAATTGCCAATATAAAAGGCGTTACACATCTTACAATTAATTTTGTAAACACTGCATTTGTCTAGGGGTCTATTTTAGTTTTGTTGTTGGCAGGTAAAGTTCCTAAAATTGTTTGGTTGGTTTGTATTGGTTGAAGACCTATTTTCTTTAAATTGTTACAAATTTTGTTGCTAACGGTGTTTACAGAATTAATTAAACAGTATTTGATGTTGTTATTTTGTTCTATATTAGTACGATTATACAGTAGAGATCTAACTTTTAACCGTTTTCTAAGTCTTAAAATCTTATCAATGTAATTGGGATTGTATCCGTTGCTAATGGCAATCGTTTAAATTGTGTGAAGTTCTTTTTCAAAATTTTGTTTTGACAAAGGAATATTTATCAGTCTGTGTATGGAGCTATTAACAGAGGCAAATTTAATGATAAAAGATTGATAGACGGTTTCCTGTAGATGTTGAATGTTAAATCGAGAAAATTGAGGCTATTGTTGTCTTCTACTTCTGTCGTGAACTGTATTTTTGAATTTAAAGAGTTTAATGGATCTAAAAACAAAGAAAGATGTCTGTTTGTTCCTTTACAAATACAGAAAATGTCATCGACATATCTGCACCAGAAGAAAACAAATTTAATTAATGATGACTTGATATTGAATAGATTATTTTCGAAATCATGAAGAGTTCTGCTAGTAGTGGTGATGGTGGGGAACCGTCTTTTATAGTGAAAAACTTATTTTGAAATTTTAAATAATTCTGTTCTAAGCATATGGATATGATTTGTAAAAGGTTCATTTTTTGATTGGCATTAAAGTTGTCATTGTTTTTTAAATTGTTTTCTATAAATATAAATATAAATATGGAATCAACAGAAACAACTACTCCGAGGGCTAATACCAACCACTGTTGTGCCTACTTGTTAGGACGCGTTCAAAATGTGAGATCTTTGATCTTAAAATTTAGACGAATAAGGATTTTAATTCCTTCTTTTTTGAATATATTTTCTATAAGTTTATAAAGTTTACTAATCGCAATAGACGTAAACAAGCTATTAACATCAAATGATACAAATTTCGTGTTGTTCGGTAGTTGAATGATTTTTAGTTTATCTACAAATTCGGAGGCATTTTTAACACTAAATCTTGAAAAGCAGACAAAGTTAGCTTGGAAAGTGTTTCTCTATTCATTAAAAATTATATTCGTTTTTGTTTTAAATATTTTAGTCAAAAAATCACATTTGTATAGATATCAATGTTGCCATTTTAAAATGTGTTTCCGTAAGTAAAAGAAATCGTTATTGCATTTGATATGAAACTATTTTTTCTAAAAGGAAGTAAATCTGTTGTTCGTTTGGAACTTGGGAAACATAAAGACGATTAACGGTCGGTGCGTCTCTACATTGGCTACACGAAATTATTTTCTGCTAAAATTTAATATCAAGTTACCCGTTGAACTCGTTCAAGTGTTCGACATTTTGTTTTAAAGTTTCTTCATTCTTCTTCATTCTATTGTAGAGCAAAGCTTAGATATCCCGTGCCAGTTACATTGGCAAAGTTCATTACAACAGTTTGGATTGCGATTTCATCAAGTGAATTTAATATCCTCTTACTTAGATTAGATCCATTTAGATAATAATGTTACCATCAGACAATAGTACACTCATGGGTTTCATTTACTATTACATTACGGAAATAGATATTTCCTTGACTTTATACTATTTAATGGATTTTGGTGGAAAAGTGCTTGTTGTTGAAAATATGTCGGAGAAAATCTTGCAGCTTTAGTATCTAAAGGGAAATTGGGTATTTGAAAATTGAAGTCTCAATTTGGAAAATATCACAGAATGAAGTTATGTTAAAATAAAATAAAACACGTAATTTTTAGTTACAATACTTTTATTTGTTAACACACAATAATTAGTCTTTTTCAGATGAAGATTAATAAACCAAGCATAAACACATAGCGTGTTAAATACTAAATTATGCAGAGACGTGATTATAATATGGACGGAGCGTAAGCAATATTCTCTGTACTAGAAAATGATGTACTTTGGGTATACAACCAACAATGCACATTCGGGGACACATTTAAGTTTCCCATGCGCTAAACGGAAATTTACGGACTTTAAAGATTGAAAATCATTTACAATGGCATTTAACATCCAAACCAAATATATTGAAAACGTAATTAAACTTCTTTAAAAAAGAATAATACTGTTGTTTACAATAATATATGTGCTATAAGTGAAAATAAGGTTAATTAGTGACGCAAGTAGATTTCTCGTTATGTGAATGATTGGTGTATGAAGTTGATAAAAAAGATGTGATGACTGTGATTAAAATGATGTATATTAACGGTACTACTATTTACATGTATTTTACAATGTCTGGTTTTATGGTTTAAATAATAGTTGGTAATATTGAATTAAATATGTTTCGTAAGTTTTTGTTAGTAAAAAAATCTAAGGTATGTAAAGTCGTTCATTATGTGTACTCTGTTGGGAAAGTTAGAAAAATAGTATCTTAGTCATGATAGGAAAATAAGTATGAGAAGATGTATGTTAGAGAAAGATATGCGAGAGGTGTCAATTGATATGCGTAGGTGGTCAGGTATAATAAGCAGGCGACAGTACACATATGAATTTAGGGTGACGGATAGGCAAGAAAGACAAAAATTAAGTCGATATATGTATGTGAGAACCTAAAACTTATGTTTATGAATTATGTATCTAAGTAAATCTGAACTATGACTGATAATACACAAAATATAATAAGCAACAAAAAATAAACTTAAACCTTTAGTAGAAATTTTTAAATATATCTAACAAACAAAAATATATAAATATTAATTAATAAAAATATCTACCTTCAACTTGCGTGCTATCTAGAGTTATGTAAAAATTTCAAAATATAGTACATTAAAACATAAGCGATAATAAAAACGGTTAAAAACTAAATTAATAGGTAAACGAACGCATTACCGATTTTTAGCAAAATCAGAATTTACTTTTCAGGATTTACTTTTGAAGTTGACGGGATTGGCGGCAACTCCGTATTTATGGTACAATTTTAGAACAAAATTAAATTAACTCTTTATCTCTTTATTACTCATTCAATTACTTGCTCACTTTTGCTCCAGTGACAAAATACTTCGTTTGTTGCGTCGAGGTACTACTTTTTTAATTAAATGCTGAGGAAAATCAAAAACGGTAGTTGCTTTAATTTTCTTTTTCCCACGGATATTAAAAAGTCATTTTCTTCAAACTGTTTGCTGCAAAGAACACACAACTAAATATTTTGATGGTGTAAAACTTTCACACTTTATTGCGTTCAACCATTTTTCCTTTAATTCAGAATCCTAAGGGAACCTTCGAAGAAATTACAAATGTATCAGTGTGTCTTATGTTTAAATTGTACCTACACATGAAATGAAATGGAAGAACCTTTAGAACTTTTTTGACGGCAACCGTATGCACAACAATATGTAACCATATTGTTCTAATATTAAACTAGTTTTATATTACTTACTAACAAAAAATACTTCATAAAAGTGTTCACAAAACCCTATGTACAAGAAAAATAGTGTCGCACAACATTTATAACATAAATAACTACACTTAACACTTGAACTGCCTCAAACTTTCTGAGTGATGTTACGAGCGTTCTTAATAATTTTCGCGTTTCTGTCCCATAATCCGCAAAATGTGTTGCCTACCCAAATGGTATCACTATATAAACGCAAGGCGCAGTCTAGTTATAATCACGTCTCTTATTATTTTTCAACATTTATAATTCCAATATTATTTGATCTATACGAAGAAAGTTCCAAGTTATAATCTATAAATAGATAATCCACCTATCAATGAAAACCTTTTCAAGTTTTTTGTTGTTAATAAATTATAGAGTTAATACGTTGAACGCAACTGGAAGATGACTTATGTTTGCTTGGTTGAATTGCGGTTTATTTTCGTTGTTGATTACTTCTAAGACTTGGTAGCTTATTTTTTGGACGTCACCTTTTTGGCTTCGGGCATTTTCTACCAGCAATATTTCCCCCGTTGCCGTCGCTGTTGCTCTTGTTATTTATTGAAGACAAATTCCAGATGCTCAGTTACCCCGAGGTCTAACAATTTTCCGAGTAAACATTTTCCCGGTGAGTAGAAAGCGATGTACTGTTTGCTACATGATGAATACAGTAAATTGGGTTAAAGCACATTCGTCGAACGTTGGCTAATGTTTCATTTTCTGCGTGGCTTACTCGATTATATTATCTACTTATCAAAAGCACAGACTGTGGTCGATCTCCCGAGACAGATGAAAGCGATTTTGTCGGCGCTTTACTTGCGTCATCGCAATGAACATATTCTTGGCCTTGGACCTTATTGAAAAGTAACTGGAGTCCATTAACGTTCAAGGTTACATTTTGATAAAGTAGTTATTGATACATTATATCCATAATTATTTAATTTTCCGAATTACATAATTTTTGTTTAAACGCAGGAATTAGGTTCACAATTCTCAGCAACTTTTATTTTTAATTTGCTCATTTAGTTCTGTTTATACATGATTTTAGTCTAATAAAAAGCAAAACTTCATAACTAAGTAGTAGGTTAAATATTTTTTTCAAATTAAAAGAATATATATAATTTTAAGCAAAAATTTCCTTGTAATCTATTGTGTCATTTTGGATGATTTTCTGGTGACAGTAACCATTTCTATATTTTCCGGGAACACAATGTGTTTTTACTCGAATTCGTTTTGTTTCCTTGTAGATTCTGTTAGAATTGGAAATGACGTTAAAAATATTTTTCATGCATAAATATACGAGGCATGTTTTTTAAGTAAGTACCGTTATGAAATTCTGCCACGGCAGCGCTGAGATCTGCGTTCCACGTATACGCACTCAGTACCTGCATCTCTCACTTACGCACTGACGCCATTACCGTCTGATTCGCCCTTGTTTACGTTGTTTACTGAGTGTTTAAGATGCCTCCGACAATCGTAAATGTGAAACCAACTGTGAAGTCCGGGGTGTTATACGATTCCTTAGTCCTAAAGGACTAAAACTGATTGATATTCATCGTGAGATCTGTGCAGTTTACGGACAAAACATTATGAGTGATAGAATTGTAACGAATCTGCGCTGTGAAATCCAAAACAAAAGACGTGGCAAGTTTTGCAAGGGCATCCTTTTGCTCTAGATCAGCCTCCGTACAGCCCTGATCTGGCGCCTAGTGACTACTATTTGTTCCAGCACTTGCAGAAACATCTGGGCGGTCAGCGTCTTCAAGACTATGACGAAGTCAAAACAGTTGTGATGCAGTGGTGGTGATGCAAGTCAGGCGGCAGAGTTCTATGAGAAGGATATTCAAAAACTGGTCACTGGTCAAACGTTATGGCAAGTGCTTCTATATTGAAGGAAATTATGTAGAAAAGTAGATGTAGGTACAGTCTTTAATGTAAATATAAAATTATTATATACGTTATTTATTAATTTCAAAATGATAGTTACTTAAAAAACATGCCTCGTAATACACACTCTAATGTGTAGGTACGAGAGATGAATGAAGCTAAATTATAATTTTGGGAACCAAGTAAAATCCATTAAACCTTAGAAGTACCATTTTGAAGTTTCCGCATTGAAAGATTTATTTCTGACATGGAAGTAAGAGAGAGTGCTGCAGCTAGAAAGCTGACATAGATTTATGCATTGGATTAATAAGTTGGGATTGCAAGAATTATTAAAGTTGCCATCAAATTTTCAGCTTTCAAAACGAATGGTCCTTGCAAACCGTTCAATAGATTTCAAATAGATGGTTTAGTATCGTATCGCTTGAAACTTTGTCACTTTAACTTCAGCTGCTGATAGAGGTAGCTTTGATAAATTTAGAAAGTGAACGATTGGATTCCATTGAATTAAAAAAATAAAATAAACCGAGCAGCAGCTAAGTGTGAAAGTTAAAAATAAACTTTTAATTATTACAATGAACTAAGACAGACCATCGATCCGTTTCGTCTTTAAAATTGCATTGGAGGGGGGAAAGCTGTTTTTCGATCATCTTCAATGCGACATAATGCCTAACAACTGAACAATAGTTTTAAATAGTCGCAAAATAAATTACGTCGCTGTTTAAGTTAGTTAGTTAGTTAGTTAGTTAATTTTCGCGGTTAACGTATGATGAAAACATTGTAGTAAAAAATATGAAACGGCCTATGCCTCATTACGATCTGTGTAAAGTAAAGGAATTATAAGAAAACTCAAACTATGCATTTCTTAAAAAAAGGACTGGATTTGTGGATGCGATGTTAAAAATGCTTTGTTCTGTTACCTACCAATTTTGAAATTATACACCCTCCAGTAATAAATATGTAGGTCCAACCATATCTGAAAACAAAACATGACCTCATAACTAATAAAATTTAGGAACGTCAAAATAGATCGACTGATATTTTGTATTATTTATTAATTCTTAAAATAACTCAGAAGAATGAAATGTGAAATTGATATGTTACACAATTATTATTTGGCATAGACACAAAGGAGCGGGTAGATCGTCTTGCGTGTTTCAACCTATTTAAGGAGCCGGGCCGGACTATACCTTTAACCATAATAGGGGGGGGGGGGCTTACTGAGAAATCAGACTAACACGAGTCTCTACAGAAGGCAAGTTCTTTTAGTCCTTAGGGTGGCAGAGGCTATGGGGATTAGTATAGCACTCTGATGCATAACATTGCGATATGGAAGACAGCGGGAAACCACTCCTTTATAAAAAAATAAAATAAATAAAATAGGAGACAACCCAATTACCACTAACACAGTTTTACTAAGCGGACACGTGTTTCGCCCACTAACACACCGCCCACAGTACAACAAACCTAAGTTGAAATGAAATTTAAATTTAATTTATAAATTAAATTGAGGTAATTGCAATAAATTTTATATCGGCCAAACTGGTAGGTGCTTTAAAGATCGTATTGAAGAGCACAAAAAGAGTTTTGAAAATGAAAACAATAATTCTACTTATGCGCTACATTTAATAGAAAATAATCACAGTTTTGATGAAAATTTCAAAATTTTACATATAGAAAAGAAAGGTCTTAAATTAAATTTATATGAAAGTTTGGAAATCAATAAACTAAATAAAAAAGGTATGATCATTAATGACCAATTAGACACCAACAATTCTCCTTTGTTGAACATTTAATAGAATATGTATTTTTCCCCTCTTTTGTAATTAGTATTTAAGCGAATTGTTATTTAGTTTACGTTGTATTTCTTTCTTCCACTTGAAGAAGCCACTGTGTGGCGAAATGTGCATTGTGGTACAATAAATTGTGTCTGTAACTTGTGTTATTTTATTTCTACGATATTATGGAGTTACAATATTTAAGAGCTTCCTCGATACAATGCAATTATGAAATATATGAATTTGAAATTTGATACAAATGATTGTTTTGTTAGTCAATTTTTATTTAGTTAATAGTAGATATACATACATGAACAGTGTAAGACTTTAAACGTTGTTTTCTGTATCTATTGTATTTATTTAGTATCTTTTTCATTTCAACAAAACACCACCTTCTAAAGCTTTCTGTTGTCACATACGATAATAGTGAATTTCACAAATGTACTTTAAATCAACACACGACATGAATACCGTGGATTCCTCGATACGGGTAGCGCTTTTATGAAACAAAAGTTACTTCATGAAACAATGTACTTTAGCTTTGAGTTTGGATAAATGCCGAGACAACCTTATCGAAGACACATACTAGTTTACAAATACAATACAGGCAACTGCGCTATTGTTGGTAGCACAAGTCATTAAACAATAAGGGTGTGAAAAACTTAATAGTGCTCATAGACTGTATAACATTTATGTGTAAATACATTGTAGAATTTTGCATCATCTTCATAGTAAAAACCAGAAGCCAAATACTAATTACTAAAATTTATTTATATAATAATTTAGTGTATCTACATCACATCTGATACTGATGCTTGTTGAATATCGTCTTCTTCCGACCGTCCTATGCGCAATATTAAACCGAATGAATTCTCAGAGTCTTTGATCGATCGCGTCAGGGAATACTTAACTGAGCCAGCACGGTGGTTCTGTACACCACTGGAGCCGTGCCTGCTCCCTTTAGCACCTACATTTACTATTATAAATCGATGAATATATACGGGTTATTGAGCTGCAATTGATGCAGTTAGATACGCAATATTTTCGGTGGAAATATCCAATTAGTTTACATTTATAATACATATGAGACGCAATCTTTTACGTGTGCGTCAGTTTAGGGTCTATTTAAAGAAGAGTGAATGTCTTTATTTCAACACCTGTTGTCTGTGTGAACTGTGGTCAAGGTAAAGAAGTACCTAATCGGGGATGTGTACGAATGTGTGAAACAGATATAAGTTTAGTCTCAAGAAATCTTATTTATATGTTATAACATAGTATGTAGCTTTTGTGGCATTTTGATTTTTTGTTGAGTTTGATACAATAGTGACAATCTTATAATGTTGTTAGTTTATAGTTTGCTGTATGTGAAGAGACAATATTTAGTAAATTCCTCTTTAAATACTCTTGTTTTGAAACCATAGGTTAATCTTCTTATTCTTTCCAGTTCTCTCGGTAGATATCGTGGAGTGATTCCAGGTTCCCTACTTATATCTTTTAATTCTCTTAAGATCTTCAGAACATTGACTTTTGCTTTCTTTATTGATTCTGTATGTCCTTGCTTGTTTGTTATATTTAATTATATACATCCTAATCGACTGTTAACCTTTTCTTCTATTCTTCGTTCGGTCACTTTGTTCGAAAAATTTAGTTCTCAATATATCGTAGCGTCATTACGGATAGCGGTTAACAAGCACGCAATGATTCGAATGCTTAAAGAGTGATTTGTGACCCTTTACATTACCCAAATCAATTTGCCCATAGAGGGGCAAACAAATATAACGAAGCTTTGACGATGTACTTCTTTCAAACAAAACAGAAAGTTTTATAGTGCTTTGTGTTTGTCTTTTTCGTAAGGCTTTCCCTAAAGTCCTTTCCGGTAACGAACATCGAAAGAAAAATAATGGAAACTCGCTTTTCCAGAATGTATTTTTAGCACAAAAATTAAACAAACGATAATGAAATTGTAAATATAATAACTTCCGTTGATTCTATATCCGAACACATGTGAAACATTTTTGATTGAAAAGGCTTTTAAATACGTCAAATGTTTTATTGAAGCCCTAGGGATGTAAGGGTAACTTACTGCTTGTTGCTTTGATTACGTAATGTTTTCCAAATTTTAAATAATAAGCAAGATCTTAACCTTTACTAGAGATTGTACATTCCTTAGAAGAAAGTGTGTTACTAGAAGTCTCTAAAAGGATTCTATTATGATAAAACTTACTAGATATATAGAAATAGTAAATTTGTGATTCAAGTAATAGTTTTTAGTCTCTCATACATATTTACATTGAATTATTTTATGTAATCGCTATTGATTACAAAATGTTTGATAGATTTATTAAAAATAATGTAGCAGAAATAGGACGGTATTATAGTCGAAAATGGAGTCTGTAGATGTATTAAAACAGCTGAGGATCTGTCGTGGGTAATATGAAAAAGTAATTAAACTACAAAGCAAATATGCCAAATTGCTTTGTATTATTAGCAAACTATGTTGCGAGCGAATTGTTTTCAGCTTTTATTAAATTCCAAATTAATTTTCTCCTGTTTTGCAAATATTAGCTATTGCTGCAACCGGTGAATACATGTTTTTGTTCAAAACAAGAAGGCAATTCCAAATAACGATGTCACGTTAAAACTAATGAAAATTATTATTATTTTTTTAAATTATAGGTACGGATGAGTACTGAGTGACTTGTAGTGTGTAATCAAACGGCTTATAACACTACAATCAATGTTTATTGGTACAATCAAATGTGTACATTTCGACTAGTAGATAGTCATTTTCAGTGGTAATAGTAAACTAAAATTAAGAAAAAACTTTAACTTCTATCTAATGGCTCATTTAGGCAAATGCTGGGGCAGTAGTATTCCAGAGATAAATCTTTCACTTCTCTTCTCATCTTTCTCTCCCTAACCACACCACCCACCCTTGATAAAGAAGTTACACAAACATAGTTTTGTAGTACAATTAATACTTAACAATAACAAAAGGGAAATTTAGGAATATGAGGACTTCTCAAATGCATTTTTGATTATACTTGGCGTTCTACAATGATATCAAGAAATTTTTTTTGCTAAATAGTAGTTACACCCAATATTAGTCATTAATACTAAATCGTTTTCAAGTTAAATAAATATGGGCTTTTAAAAAACAAAATAAATTTCAACATAAACAAATATGACATTTTAAAAAATCATTGTTACAATTTGATATATCATTGAAAAATATGAAAACTTTGTCTTTGTTTTACTAATAAATGAAAGTATTATATATTATAAAATAAATAAATACAAAATCTTCTTACATGTGTTCCCCTAAAACTTTGGATTTCAGTGTTACAATTATAGCACCCCTCCAAACAATAATAAATACTTCAGCAAATTCAGGGCCCCCATTATTTGATTTATCTACTCTAGAGCCTTGTAATATCCTTAAAAATAAATTTATTACTGAATGAACCATAACATAACTATTTTCTTACATTGCCATGAATGTGCATATTATTAAAGGCCCCCACAGGTCTCCTAAAACATCCTGGATTTCTTGTTACAAGAATATTTTAAATTAAACAGGTCTTACATACATTCCTTTAAAAGTGTCTTTTTCTCTCTTGGAAATAATACATAGAAAAACTTTATACCAATTATTTTAACATCCCTAAGCTGTAAATTATTGCAAAAATTAAACTGAAACTTGACACAATCTTTTGAAAAGGTCATTCTTACTATGGTCTCCCTTATTGGTTCATCAAATGAGTTGAAACCAGATTCACCTAATTTTGCGTTACTTTTGCTCTCAGGAACTCTAATTTCACCCTTAACATGTTCTTCTATGTTGTCATAGAGCTAAATAGGCAAAAACATAATTGTTCATTCTTAAAAGATGTAAGTAAAAAATTGATAGACAAACCTCTAAGTCCCACGATTCCTGCAAGGAGGCTGAATAGGGCCTTACGCCCTACCCTCCGGCTTTGCACTACATTGCAGATCGGAAGGACTGCCCGCTCACCAGCACGAGTAGCTGGTGGGAATGAATTTTACGCGGACACAACTAGTCTTTCAGAAATAAAATAAATGAAAAAACGATAAAAGTTTCACGAATTGTTTATTTGTAAAACTACAGCCGTTTCGCTATACTATAGCTTCTTCAGGTGAAGATCTACAAACTAATTGATCATTGAGAATTACATTTTGTTTATTATACCTATTTATTTCTAATTGTTCTAGAAGATTTAATTTTATTCCTTTATTTTGTACGTATAATATTTTAAAGTCTTTATTAAAATTGTGTTCACATTCAATTAAATGTTCGGCATAAGAAGACTATTTTTTTATTTACAAAACTTTTATAATGTTCTAAAATACGAATATCAAAGGCCCTTCCTGTCTGCTCTACATAAACTTTTTCACAATTTCCACAATTTCCACAACTTAATAGATAAACACCTGATTTGGCCCCTTTTGGTATTTTACCTTTATTATTTAGAATAAATTTGCCTAAGCTATTATTAGTTTTGAAAGCAATAAAACTATTGTTTTTACATATTATTGGAAATATTACCTAAGTAAGTAAAACAATTAAATTGATTCGGTTTATTTCTAACTATAGGGTAAATACAATTGATAGTTTTTTGTTTCAATTTTTTATTTAATATATCATCTACTAATCTAACCGTGTAACCATTTATATAGCAATGCGATAAATTCTCTCTAACTCCATGTTATATTGATCAATTTTTAAGGGCGTGTTTATTAATCTATTGATAAAAGAAAGAAAAGATGCTAATTTATGCGAAATTGGGTGAAAGGATTTTGCGTGGATTATGGTATCTGTATGGGTGGGTTTATGGTATATATTTTTTTCATTAATTTTATTACTATGTATAAGTGAAACAATCAACACAATAATTTTACAGTAAGTGTATCGTCAAATTGTAAAGCCCGTTTTCTGAAGTCGGTCAACATTAAATATTTTTTTCAAAGCAGCAATCGTCAGTATGAGGTATTCATTGCAATGAACGGCATGCCTTTTCGTTCTTGTTGAAATGGTCGCTTTCGTATTGAAAAAGCGAAAATGAAAATATAATAAACCAATTAAGGAGAAAACATGTCTGCCATTTCAAGAATAATATAAAGAGCGTGCATTACAAATAAGAAAGAATTATTTTTTTCCTTTTCGGTCGTTTTGCAGCTGCGTTACGCTATTTCACAGATGAATAATTCCCCTGGCAACCTCTCCCGGAAATTGGCACACAGAGACGCCATTAGGGAAATTAGTTTGAAAAATCGCAAACCATGAAATTAAACTTGAAAACTTTCAAGTAGTTGCCAGATGTCGATAAAATTCATAATTATACCTACTGATCGTATCTTCTATTATTCTAATTAGTGAAACAAACTAACAAGTTTGAGATTTTCAGAATTAGGTAACGAGAAAAACTTTCCCTACAGTGCCCCAGAATATTTTTAAAAGAAGCAATAATTTATTTAACAACTTTATTCAAGATACCTGAAGGTTGCTCCCCGAAAAAAAAATTGTATTTCAACTTTCACTAGATCATCTGTCTCACTCGGTAACTCCTGACGAGTAATAAGGCAACTACGTCATCGACTAAACTTAATTTTTCATATAATTCAAGAGTTTTTAGTGATCTTCTGCCTTTCCCTATTACGTTACGAAAGCAATTCCTACAATTATGTGCCCGAAATACACAATATTTAAACAAAGTTGGGTACTAAGCAGCAAGGTCAGTGATAATCGATGACAAGCAATTTTTCGGTTCTAAGAACCAACAATGGTTGAGACCTATCTATATGGGAATATCATTCAAATTTATGCGAATAAGATAAGCTTAAGATTTTTTCCGTCTCACATGGTGTTTTTTCTTCACAAGTATAGTGGCCGGCACGTAAGGAGATTCAAACGCCATAAATCATCGGATGCGCAGTGGCAATGTCTAGCACCTTTAGGGCGGGGTTAATCGACTGGTAGGCAGAATGATAACTGCTCAACAAAGTTCAATAGCGTAGTGGCAAACAGTTGCAAATTAACAGAGTACAGAACTGAAATAAAGAAATAATATACTTACAACTACTAACCACGATATTCTTCTATCGCCGCCAGCGAACCTGATACACAGACTAAACAAAATTATTTATGATATCTGGTACATGCACAAATCGTACAACTATAAACGAAACTACGAAATATAAAAATAGCAAATATAAATATCGATTATACAAATTAAGTTTCCTAACAAATGTCTTAACAAATAGACCTGGGTAAGATAGACTACATAATTCATATTATGAAGTTTTGTTCATTCGACTTTATTTTGTTTGTCAACAACTTATTTCTATGCATACCTAATAATCTTTAAATTAGCTATTATTCCTAGATTTATATAATTAAGTACTTATAACCGTGCTTTTTTCCTTATGTTCATGATGATAGTGAAATTTTAATTGTTCACTTCGCATACGTCATTAAAACCCCATTAGGGTAAGTAAATCAGTTGAATGAATTCACTTGTCTTCCGTATTCAGCAATTTGTCTCTCAGTGATACGCGCCGCCGAACTACAAGTTGACGTTCCGGTCCAGCTATATTCTTATTGGCTCTTTCATTTAAAAGTCTCCGCCTACCTACCTGTCAATCTGACCGTCGCTGAACATCCTTACGTGCCGGCCACTGTATATTGGAGTAAGAGCGAGTTCCTCAATAACTAGTGAAGATTGTTAATCAAAATTAATCGAGTAACAATATTTATTTCGAAGATGAATATATATACACTATTTACATTAATTTGTCCTTTGCTATTTTGAATTTACAAGATATTAATGTTAACAATGCTTGGCAAATGGTTCCATATGATTTTACGAATATTCATGACAATACCCTTGACAGTTACAGCAATTAGTTTGGTGCCAAAATGTCGCTGTTGGAAGGTTTTACAAGATTTGAAAGTTACAAATTTTGATTCGAACAATATTTACATTTTTAACGGTCCTGAATTAAAAAGATGTGAAGGAACAGGAAAGGATTTAGGACACTTAAATTACCTAACATAAAGAACATTTGTACAATGAAATCTTAACATGAAAACACATGGTACATAATCTTTTTTATTCACTTTTTTGATGAAGAATGGTTTATTGTACAATAGTTAAAATGCGGACGTAGGTTGCTGATTCTTAGATAGTCAATCATTATGAAGAATCTTAAGCATGAGTACACTAACAAGCAGAGTGAGTATTTTCGTCAATGTTCGCTTCAACGACATGCTTTAAATTTTTTTTGCTCTTTTCAAGCAAACATTATATAATGTAGACATAAGGTAAATATTGATGTTCCCCATTTTCTGGAAAAGCTTTTAACAAACAAGCATAAATTCGTGCTTTGACACTCGCATAAGTGTTTTCGTGAATGTAATGTTCTGCATTCAGGTGGAGTACAATGGGCAAGATTTGCTACTTCAGACTTGTTTACGAAATTGAAGAATTGGAAATGGGTTTTATCTGTCATTCAAGTTTAACCCGCCTCGCGTTCCCCTTTACCAACTTTATTCTATCTATTGTCAAGAGTTTTCTCCTTCTTTTATTCAAAAAGTAATTTCGTAGAAACGTCAAATTGCAATTTTTTTACGATGAATATTTCTACACACAGTTATATTGAATAAATGATCCAAAAAAGGAAGGTAAAAAAATCCTTTTTCGTCTAATTATAAAGGATCACAGATCCCACATTCGAAACTCGTCCTACACAGTAGGCACAGCGCACCGAAAGCCATATCCCGTGACCTGTTTCGACCTATCGGGTCTCATCAGGTGGGCGCTGGCAGAAAGGCTTTTACAAGCTATATAATAGATATAAATATGGAATGAACAGAAACAACTACTCCGAGGGCCAATACCCCTATCAGCATTGAATTACGTAGTTGATTCTGAACGATTATTAGACGAAGATAACAATAAAAAAAAGAAGGTGATAAAAAGAAAAGTAATATTACCTAATGCCCTCGGAGTAGTTGTTTCTTTTGATACCATATTTATATTTATTGAATAAATGGTTCTGAAAATCTTTAAGAATGAATTGATAAAACCCAATTCAGAAAAATATATACTAACACTGAAAACAATAACAACACAAATATGGTAGAAATTCACTGCTTCAATTTAATAGCATCTATCTGTTAATGCCAAAGAAATTGAGGAATTCTTATATTAATTGTTTTATTTAATTTATTTGTATATAAGTTAGAATTTTATTTCATTCTCATTCTTTTTTTGACATAAGTTGTTAAATTAATTAAATTAAATGGTCTGTGCCGCAATTTTATAAAGTTCTACTCAAATTTAAATAGATATAGAAGGAAGTGCGGTTCAAAAAATTGAGTTGTTCTCTCGAAATAAATTTTAAAAACCCGATTAAAAAACGTAGCTGGAACGTTGCACAATATTATCTTCAATAACTGATGTTATGTCCCCAATTTGCAATCAGAGTTATACGAGGCATGTTTTTTAAGTAAGCACCGTTTTGAAATCTGCCGCCGCAGCGCTGCGATCAGCATTTCGTGTATACGCACTGAGTACCTACATCTTTCACCTACACACTGACGCCATTACAGTCTGATTCGCCCTTGTTTACGTTGTTTACTGAGTGTTTAAGATGCCTTCGATGATCGTGAGTCCCTCCGACTGTCCGGAGTCCGGGCTGTTATACGATTCCTTGGTGCTAAAGAACTATAACCGATTGATCTGATCGATTCATCGTGAGATCTGTGCAGTTTATGGACAAAACATTATGAGTGATGGAATGGTAAGGAAGTGGATGAGATCATTTAAAGATGGCCGCACAAATGTGTTTAAGATGCATTCGATGATCGTGAGTCCCTCCGACTGTCCGGAGTCCGGGCTGTTATACGATTCCTTGGTGCTAAAGAACTATAACCGATTGATCTTATCGATTCATCGTGAGATCTGTGCAGTTTATGGACAAAACATTATGAGTGATGGAATGGTAAGGAAGTGGATGAGATCATTTAAAGATGGCCGCACAAATGTGTTTAAGATGCCTTCGATGATCGTGAGTCCCTCCGACTGTACGGAGTCCGGGCTGTTATACGATTCCTTGGTGCTAAAGAACTATAACCAATTGATCTGATCGATTCATCGTGAGATCTGTGCAGTTTATGGACAAAACGTTATGAGTGATGGAATGGTAAGGAAGTGGACGAGAGCATTTAAAGATGGCCGCACAAATGTGTTTAAGATGCCTTCGATGATCGTGAGTCCCTCCGACTGTCCGGAGTCCGGGCTGTTATACGATTCCTTGGTGCTAAAGAACTATAACCGATTGATCTTATCGATTCATCGTGAGATCTGTGCAGTTTATGGACAAAACATTATGAGTGATGGAATGGTAAGGAAGTGGATGAGAGCATTTAAAGATGGCCGCACAAATGTGTTTAAGATGCCTTCGATGATCGTGAGTCCCTCCGACTGTCCGGAGTCCGGGCTGTTATACGATTCCTTGGTGCTAAAGAACTATAACCGATTGATCTGATCGATTCATCGTGAGATCTGTGCAGTTTATGGACAAAACGTTATGAGTGGGAGTGGTAAGGAAGTGGATGAGAGCATATAAAGATGGCCGCACAAATGTGTTTAAGATGCCTTCGATGATCGTGAGTCCCTCCGACTGTCCGGAGTCCGGGCTGTTATACGATTCCTTAGTGCTAAAGGACTAAAACCGATTGATATTCATCGTGAGATCTGTGCAGTTTATGGACAAAACATTATGAGTGATGGAATGGTAAGGAAGTGGATGAGAGCATTTAAAGATGGCCGCACAAATGTGTTTAAGATGCCTTCGATGATCGTGAGTCCCTCCGACTGTCCGGAGTCCGGGCTGTTATACGATTCCTTGGTGCTAAAGAACTATAACCGATTGATCTGATCGATTCATCGTGAGATCTGTGCAGTTTATGGACAAAACGTTATGAGTGATGGAATGGTAAGGAAGTGGATGAGAGCATTTAAAGATGGCCGCACAAATGTGTTTAAGATGCCTTCGATGATCGTGAGTCCCTCCGACTGTCCGGAGTCCGGGCTGTTATACGATTCCTTGGTGCTAAAGAACTATAACCGATTGATCTGATCGATTCATCGTGAGATCTGTGCAGTTTATGGACAAAACGTTATGAGTGGGAGTGGTAAGGAAGTGGATGAGAGCATATAAAGATGGCCGCACAAATGTGTTTAAGATGCCTTCGATGATCGTGAGTCCCTCCGACTGTCCGGAGTCCGGGCTGTTATACGATTCCTTGGTGCTAAAGAACTATAACCGATTGATCTGATCGATTCATCGTGAGATCTGTGCAGTTTATGGACAAAACCTTATGAGTGATGGAATGGTAAGGAAGTGGATGAGATCATTTAAAGATGGCCGCACAAATGTGTTTAAGATGCCTTCGATGATCGTGAGTCCCTCCGACTGTCCGGAGTCCGGGCTGTTATACGATTCCTTGGTGCTAAAGAACTATAACCGATTGATCTGATCGATTCATCGTGAGATCTGTGCAGTTTATGGACAAAACATTATGAGTGATGGAATGGTAAGGAAGTGGATGAGATCATTTAAAGATGGCCGCACAAATGTGTTTAAGATGCCTTCGATGATCGTGAGTCCCTCCGACTGTCCGGAGTCCGGGCTGTTATACGATTCCTTGGTGCTAAAGAACTATAACCGATTGATCTGATCGATTCATCGTGAGATCTGTGCAGTTTATGGACAAAACATTATGAGTGATGGAATGGTAAGGAAGTGGATGAGAGCATTTAAAGATGGCCGCACAAATGTGTTTAAGATGCCTTCGATGATCGTGAGTCCCTCCGACTGTCCGGAGTCCGGGCTGTTATACGATTCCTTGGTGCTAAAGAACTATAACCGATTGATCTGATCGATTCATCGTGAGATCTGTGCAGTTTATGGACAAAACGTTATGAGTGATGGAATGGTAAGGAAGTGGATGAGAGCATTTAAAGATGGCCGCACAAATGTGTTTAAGATGCCTTCGATGATCGTGAGTCCCTCCGACTGTCCGGAGTCCGGGCTGTTATACGATTCCTTAGTGCTAAAGGACTAAAACCGATTGATATTCATCGTGAGATCTGTGCAGTTTATGGACAAAACATTATGAGTGATGGAATGGTAAGGAAGTGGATGAGAGCATTTAAAGATGGCCGCACAAATGTGTTTAAGATGCCTTCGATGATCGTGAGTCCCTCCGACTGTCCGGAGTCCGGGCTGTTATACGATTCCTTGGTGCTAAAGAACTATAACCGATTGATCTGATCGATTCATCGTGAGATCTGTGCAGTTTATGGACAAAACATTATGAGTGATGGAATGGTAAGGAAGTGGATGAGAGCATTTAAAGATGGCCGCACAAATGTGTTTAAGATGCCTTCGATGATCGTGAGTCCCTCCGACTGTCCGGAGTCCGGGCTGTTATACGATTCCTTGGTGCTAAAGAACTATAACCGATTGATCTGATCGATTCATCGTGAGATCTGTGCAGTTTATGGACAAAACGTTATGAGTGATGGAATGGTAAGGAAGTGGATGAGAGCATTTAAAGATGGCCGCACAAATGTGTTTAAGATGCCTTCGATGATCGTGAGTCCCTCCGACTGTCCGGAGTCCGGGCTGTTATACGATTCCTTAGTGCTAAAGGACTAAAACCGATTGATATTCATCGTGAGATCTGTGCAGTTTATGGACAAAACATTATGAGTGATGGAATGGTAAGGAAGTGGATGAGAGCATTTAAAGATGGCCGCACAAATGTGTTTAAGATGCCTTCGATGATCGTGAGTCCCTCCGACTGTCCGGAGTCCGGGCTGTTATACGATTCCTTGGTGCTAAAGAACTATAACCGATTGATCTGATCGATTCATCGTGAGATCTGTGCAGTTTATGGACAAAACGTTATGAGTGATGGAATGGTAAGGAAGTGGATGAGAGCATTTAAAGATGGCCGCATAAATGTGAATGACAATGCCCGTCCGTCTGTGGCTAATCGGATCAAAAATCTCATTACATCTTTCCACTGTTCTCTGGGAAACTCTAAATCATCCTCCGTACAGCCCTGATCTAGCGCCCAGTGACTATCATTTGTTCCTGCACTTGAAGAAACATCTGGGCGGTCAGCGTCTTCGAGTTCTATGAGAAGGGTATTCAAAAACAGGTCACTGGTCAAACGTTATGACAAGTGCCTCGATATTGAAGGAAATTATGTAGAAAAGTAGATTAAGGTACAGGGTTTCATGTAAAAATAAAATTATTAAGATATCTTTGCACATTTTTTATTAATTTCAAAACGGTACTTACTTAAAAAACATGCCTCGTATTACCGAAAAATTTTCTTAAATTGTGTTCTCTACCATTCCAATAAGTCATAAAAATATAAAAAGATAAAAGATTCCTTGTGTTCAAATACGAACATGTTGCATTTTGTCTTATATCAAGCAAAATGACGACAAAGGATGAATTTATGTTGCATTGTTTGGTAAACTACTCTGGCATAGAAATATATTCCCCAAAGACACTTGAAGCAATACCAGAATAAAAATTTAGAAGGCAATATCTCTTATACTAAGAACTGATACTATTGGTTACTTTTATATCTTTTAGATTGCAAATGTGTATGCATCTATGTACGAACCTTACGAATATTTTATGGTTGATATGATATAATATCGCGATAACAATGGCGAAAGTATAAAATAATAAGAAGCTTTTGATAAGAGAACCAAGAAATGGTCGTAATAGTCGACCAACAATGAAATTTTAAAGCTTCTTAGAAAGAGAATATGTTGAATTTTTAGGTATGCATCTCATTATGTATTATACTTTGTTTATTTTGTGTTCCTTTATGCAAAGGATGAATGCAATAACAATTTTATGAATGTTTTAAAATGGGGTCAAACGAGAATTTATGTCCAGGACGTTAAAGAAAAGCGTGTTAATATTACCTTTAGTTAAACTAGCGCTCTTAAGAACTTTAATCTTTTGATTAATTATTTTAATTCGTAGTTTTAATATGTATAAAATTAGCTGGTAATCTATATTTATTTTATTTTACATTATAATATAGTATATATAATAGTATAATTAGTATTTAGCATTTACGTAGCTTTCTAAAGGCAGGTAAAGTTAGACTCGTATCCATGGCAACATGAATATAACTATCAATGTTGTTGGTGGTAATCGGTAGATGAAACATATTAATATAGAGGAAATAAAATATTTTTTTTCAAGACACATATTTTCTCGACGAATCGTTTCGACCAAGACGGTCATTATCAAGAGTACTTGTTATAATAACAATAAAAGTGTCTAATAGGTATATATATATAATTACAACTGGGTCCTCTCGAACATAGGAAAAGGAGAAGGGGGTGAAAACCATTAAGTTATAAGTTGCTTAGCAACAAAGGTGTATTAATTGTTGATAGTTGAATTTGGTTTTTTATTAAATTTGACTTTGAAAACAATGCTCTTTTGATTTCTAAATTTTCTAGGAGATTCAACTTTTTACTTTACTTCTTATAAACTTTAGGGTTAAAAGCAGATAGTACGCGCTATAAGCTGTAATCAACAGTTAATATTTTGGGCGTAAATGAGTATTTAGACCTTAGACAATGCTCAAACCTTTCTGTTTTGGATGCACATACAGTGGCCTGCATCTAAGGATATTCAGCGACGGTCAGATTGACAGATAGATAGCAACGAATGAAAGAGCCAATAAGAATATAGCTCGACCGAAGAGTCAACTTCAGTTAAGCGGCGCGTATCACTGAGAGAAAAAGTACTGAACGCGGAACACAAGTGAATTCATTCAACTGCTTTACTTACACTAACAACCCCTTCCCTATTCTGTTAATTTGCAACTATTTGCGACTACGCTACTGAACCTTGCTGAGCAGTTATCATTCTGCCTACCGGTCGATTATCCCCGCCCGGCTAAGCTTTGCTAGTGCGCATTCGATGATTTATGGCTTTTGAATCTCCTTAGGTGCCGGGAACTGTAGCTAATTATAAGCACGTAATTCAATAGATTAATTATAATTGTATACCAAAATCTACATTAAATTTTATATTTGTGAGAATTAATTAGTGTAGGTAGTATTGTTTACTCATAGCGCATTTACTGATACTGGCAAAAATATCGTAAACAATCCAATTCCATATCGCCATAATAATCAACGTGTGCTTACTTGTTCTCGAACGTGTATTTTTTTATAACGTCGTGTAGTTTTTAGTAAATGTTTCGAAGGTAGGCACTTTCGTACTTTTTTTACGGTGCGTTATTAAAGTGGAGTGTTGTTGTTATATTTACGGCTAGCAATTTTTAGTCAATGTGTCGTAAAATAGGCCATAAAAATTTAGGACCTACTTTATGACTGACAAGTTATTTGAATGATGCCCTTTTCCTTTCGTCAGGTTTCTACCCCATACATATATAAACACTGTTCGCACGCACAGTATTAGTAACAAAAAAAAAGTTTTAAAAACTTTTTGTGTTTCATTCCCACCAGCTACTGCGCTGGTGGGCGGGCGGTCCTCCCTCCGACCTACACTGTACTGCAAAGCCGGAGGGTAGGGCGTAAGGCCCTCTTCAGCCTCCTTGCAAGATTCGTGGGAAGGGTGGGTGGTGTGGTTAGGGAGAGAAAGATGAGATGGACTAAATGAAGATTTTTTGCATTCAGTTAATTATTAATTACACATCAAAGGATGTATTGTTTTGATAGAGTTGATATTATTTGATGTGAGACATGATTAGAATCCAATGAGCTATTTAACTCTGAGTAACCTACCTATTGACTAAATTACGCTACTTGGTTGCTCCTGCTCCTTAATAGAGATATTAATAAATAATTACATACAGCGCAATAAATATCATCTATGGAGACTTGGCACTGATTGTCTATTCGTCAATGTTTAACAAAGACCCGTTAAAGTAATTATATAACTTTATTACACTAAATCCACAGCATAAATATCTACTAAGGTTTGAAATATTTTGACGAGTAACAACACATTGGGTGGGGTGGGTGGTGTTTCACTAAATTCACATTTTATTATAAAAGTTTGAAAAGCCTTTCTGCCAGCGTCCACCTGATGAGAGCCGATAGGTCAAAACCGGTCGTGGAATATTGCTTTCGGTGCGCTGTGCCTACTATGTAGGATGCGTTCCAAATGTGGGATCTCTAATCCTTTATAATTAGATGAAAAAGAATTTTATTATCTTCTTTTTTGGATTGTTTATCTTCTTTAGTGTACCTTAAACAGTTCCAATAAATAGTTCAGTAAACACCACCTAATTGTGTGCTTATGTATTCATTCGTTTATGCCTGAAACAAAATTTGTTGATGAATTGCTTTATGTTGGTACCGAGCGGCGTGGTGTAGTACTCTAGACCATTGCTTAGCATTCGGGAGGTCACCGGATCCGGCTGCACCGGTTCATGTTTTTTGTGGTTTCCTTGGATGATTTAGGCAAATGCTGGAGCAGTAATATTCTACAGATAATCTTTCACTTCTCTTCTGTCTTCATTTCGTCCATCTCATTTTTCTCTCCCGAACCACACCACACACCCATTCCCACGATTCCTACCTTACGCCCTACCCTCCGGCTTTGCACTACAGTGTAGGTCGGAGGGACTGCCCGCCCACCAGCACGAGTAACTGGTGAGAATGAAACACAAGAAGGTTAGATGTTATGTTGTTTACTGTTCGAAGTAAAAGAGAAATAATTGGTGTTGTCGTCACGTCAGGACGTAGAAAAATAATAAACATGGAAGTGTAATAAACTTAAGGGTCAGAAATTCAATGGCAAGAGTAAGTCCGAATCGTATATACAGGAAAAACATGTCCAATTTCGAACTTTGATGGATTGTCGACTGTGGGAAGTTTCTACTGCTCCCTTTGCGGCCCTGCAAGTCAGGTATCGCCAGTCTCAGCAACGAAATGCTACCGCAAACTATGTCACTAGGGTGTTTTTGTTGTCGATAAAAAAACCATTAGCACAACCAACTTCTCGGGTAACAGAGATTTATATATGTTTCAAAACCTCATGATACACACCTATTCTCTTTCAAGTAGATTAATTTCTAATAAGGGAAGTGCTCTGCGAATTTCTTTTTTGTTTTCGTTATTTCGTCCGCAACTACTTAATCAGAAATAAAATTACCCATGAGAGTCTTCAAGCATACTCTGGCACCAAGAAATAAAAGAATTTCAAAATAAATTAAACACATTAAATTTAAGCAACCTTAATGTAAGAAATGTTTAATTCGTTATCAAAAAAGTTTATTATTAACTTTTAACTTCACACGGATGGATAAACAAAGTTTTTTGTAAAATACATCTTTGTATGCCACGTACAGTTTCGATCAACCGCCACGTGCAATACTCGACGAACAAAGGTTGCAACAATTCAAAAACGTCTTCATAACTTTTAAATTATCCGTCAAGAAAGTATAATTCAGAGGTAAATTTCATCTTGATTAATTAAATAAGATCGCTTTAATATGTACTTTGAAAAGATTTAGAAGATTGTTACACAAAGGACTCTAAAAAGTTAGTAATCTAAATTGAAATCCAAATTGAAATATTTCCAAATTCTCATATAATCAACCATTCATTCTAGATTTCACCTCTTTTGGTTTGATTTTTCACTGGTATTCAAAAAGATATCAGTCCGACTCTGGGTCCGCCTCCTTTTGTCCAAATATTTTTGTGGTTTCCTTGGATAATGTACAGAAATACTTACTGTGGGGGTACCATATTCCATGGATGGCCTTTTACTCTTCTATTGTTTTTATTTCGTCTTTCTGATCTTTCTCTGCCTATCTATCTCCACATATCATGATTCTTAACGGAGGCTGAAGAGTATTTCCTACTTTGGCCACCACTCTACGTCACAGTGTAGGTCGATCGGTCAGCACACCCGTCCACCAGCTAACGCTGGTGGGAACAAATGGCTTAATCGATTAACTTGGTCCTTACTGGATGTAAATCAATAGTAAATAAATAGGAAAATAACATTCTTACATCATCATTTAATATATTATATACTTTTTAGGGTAGTAGCTGATACGTATTGAAACTTATTTATAATTTTAACGAAAAATAAAAACAACAAACTTTCAAGTAAAGTATATTTTCTACACGACAATAACACTGTTTCGCCACACAATGGCATCATCAGGTGACGAATCTACAAATTTGGCTTAACTTACATTATTTATGCAAGATTCGGTTTGTGGGGGTTAGCAGTCAAATAAGTACATTTAATAATGAGTAATGAAGAGCTATTACATTCTAATTGGTCGTTTAAAATAATTCCTTTTTTAAAATATCTATTGATTTCTAATTGTTCCATTAAATTTAATTTGAAACTCTTATTTGGTTTATGTAAAATTTGATAATCTGAATTGAAATTATGGATATTTTCTATTAGATGTTGTGCATAGGTAGAGTCTACTTTTTTATTAGTGTAGCTCTTAAAGTGCTCATTTATTCAAGTCTCGAACTTTCTACCTGTTTGTCCTATGTAGACTTTACATAGGATTACATTTTAATAGATAAACTCCTGAACATAACTATTTAGGAGTTTTACATTTGTTATTGATTATATATTTACCTAATGCGTTGTTGGTTCTAAAGCTAATCTGGTATAAATAGTCCAAGTTAAGTCAAATTTGTAGATTCATCACCTGATGATGCCACTGTGTGGTGAAACAGTATTGTTGTGTACAAAATATACTTTACTTGAGACTTTGTTGTTTTTATTTTTCGTTAAAATTATTGTATAATTTTTTTACATTTATTAATTTCCATGCTCTCTAATAATGGCAGTTCATATTTTTTATTTTGATTATCAGTAAATACACAGTCTACTTCTAAAATATGATTGGCGTAAAGAAAAATTAATCAGTGAGATGTAAATAATTCTTAAATGTCTCTGTCAATTTACGCCATCCGCCCTTCTTTTAGTATTGATAGTTAAGGAATGATTAATTGACATCACAATAACTTAAAATCAGATAGTGGGTATTCACCATTTGATGAGACCGACGAGACCAAAGTTTAGCGAAACGATTGTTAAGATTTTTGTTTTGTAAAAAAAATGTTTAAGTTGGTTTCCTATTTATTCGTTTTCTTTTAATAAAAAAGAATCGGAGGGTAGTGAGATTGTCGCTGCAAACACACACACACACACAACCTGAATATTAAATTACAAATAAATCTTTCTCCATTTCCTAAGCTATCAAGAGGATACTTCTTTGAATCAGTTTCCTAGAGCAGGATTTACGATATATTGACGTAGTATTCTGAAAATAACTTACTTTTGCAAGAGTTTCTTAAGAACGGAGAGTCGCATGACTTTGTACCTACTCTATTTCATTTTAAGACTGTCGAACAACAGCGAAGTTGTGCTACTTAATTAAAAAGTTAAAGAAGGTTCCCCTTGCTACGTAATTGGCTCATTTTTTATTTCAAATCCGTCTGGTCGCGAGTTGAATTTTTAATTTGACATGCAGTGTATAAATTACAACGACGGAGTTGGAAAAACACCACTGTTGAATAACAAGTAAATAATTGCAAAATATTCAAAAATTTGAAGTTTAAACAACATGTTCATACTTGTATGTTACTGTTGTATTGTTTATCACACGTATGGCATGTTCCTGGGAGGCGAGTCCCAGAAGAACTTAGGGCGAGTACTGAAATAAAGCAAGCGTATAAAATCATTTTTAGCGCTTTGAACATTACTGACATGTCTGTTCATCTGTTTATTGGCCTGACACCGTTGCTTTCCTTACAAATGTAATGACGTGAAAATCCTCGGCGCTTGAATTGAGAATGTCACCTCAGAAGCCGAAATTAAATTATCATCCATAAAAATTTAGAGAGATAATCAGTTTGGAGGTGAAATCTTGTGCTCTTTGTATAAATATAAGAAAAATTGGTTTTATGAAGAACATTTAGTTTATAGTCTGAAATTTATCGAAATTACCAGATGCGAATCGATATTTCGATCTTATTCGATCTCATAAGTATATTCTCGGTAAATTATCGATAAATTACATGTGGAATATCACTATTTACTGATATTTACTTCTAACTGTAGTATTCCATATATAGAAACCTAAATATCCTTTATTAATTTGTTCAAAAAAGAAGGAATTAAAATCCTTATTCGTCTAAATTTTAAGATCAAAGATCTCACATTTTAAACGCGTCCTACCAAGTAGGCACAACGAACCGAAAGCTGTGTATGGTAAATTCCTTATAATACTTACTTAGTCAACAACAAGCTTTGGCAATTTTATCTAAATAGTAGCACAGCAGAAAGTTTTAGGGTCATTGTTAACGGACTCTCCGTGCTCTTTCACAATCTATTAAGGCATTTAATTGTCTGATTAGCGAAACAAAGGTGGAAATTTCTGAGGAGTATTCTTCATGCTGACAATATGCCTCTGTTTTATCAGGAATCCGTCTTTATTTTGTAAAAACGACAAATTAACTGGTAATACAAAACGTAGCTCTTAACTAATCGATTTGACAAAGTGGAAAGATTGCGAGAAATAACTTCTATAGATGATACTAATTAAACTGTCTATGGTGGAGTCATGATGAAACATTTTTAAAATATTTTTAATAAAACACAAAGAAACTTTCAACAAGAAGGTTTATTAAACTCTTACAATTGTTTTGGCCAACGAGTCATTTTCAAAGAGTACAGATTTGTTACTAAAATTAAAGAAATGCAGCCGATCAATATAAAGGGATGAGGGTAATACGGAAATTCCTAGATATAGGTACCTACTCTTGTAAAACCAGTTATAATTTGTACTAAAGTAAAGGTGAATTTCTGGTCTCTAATTCAGTGTGGTTATTAACTATTAATTTATTATTATTCAGCGCTTTTTTAATTTCCAAATTTTTGAGAAGGCTCAGTTTCTTACTTTTTACACAATTGTTTAGCAGTTTTACATTTTTATCATCTAATTGGTTATGCAGTGCTCTGAAAAAACAGTCGACATTATATTGTTATTAATTGATCTCTTATGTTCGTCTAATCTGTTTTTTAGGGCCCGGTCAGTCTGCCCTATATAAATAGCATCGCAACTATTACATTTTAATTCGTATATGCCATTTTTTGAATGATTATTTGTTTCTTGCTTGTTGTTAACTAGAAGGGACTTAAGGTTCTTTTTGTTTACCTCAATGACTTTTAAGTTGAATTTGTTCTGGCGATTTTTAATTTTACAGCTAATGCTTTTTATATAATTTATTTTAGAAAAAGTTTGCTTAGTGTGTTCTACAGGAGTTTTAAATAATATGGAACGAATTTTTCTTATTTGATTCATTTTTAGTAAATTGTCAATTAATTCAACTTTGTATCCGTTTGTTTTATTATAGAAAGTTCTTTATGAAAATTTGAAGTTGAGAGTGGGATGTTGGTTAATCTATGTTATGTAACAGACTATGAAAAACTGCGTGTTTGATTTGAGCAGATTGATATGCGTTAGCTGGGATAATCGTGTCGGTGGTTGTTGGTTTTCTATAAATACGGAATGCTATTTTGTTTTGGGTTCTGAATACTGTAAGATCGAAAATGACCCGTTGGGCGAAAGAGTTTAATAAACCTTATTGTTGAAACTTTCTTTGTGTTTTATTAGAAATATTCTATAGATGAGTTTTCTATCTAAACTGTAATCTCACCAAACAAATGTTTTCAAAAACGTGTATGGCAGTACGAGTGTTGTAAGGTGAATAATGTTTCACTTCGGTAACAAAATAAATATTGACCTCCACCATACGAAGATAAAAAAGTGAATCTAGTGAAAATATCAATCTAAAACTGTTAATGAAAACTGACGTCAAATTCAATGAAAATTTAATTGAAACGTTTGCTGATAGGAAACAACTTATTTATAAAATACTGTTTTTATTAAATTAAACATTAAATTTGCAGAGGAGAGCGAGAGAACTGATTGACTTTTATTTTATTATGTCAGGATTCCACCTTAAAATCATCTACTCATTATCCAGTAAATTTAGCCTTAAAATCGTTTCAATCCTAAAACGATGTATCGGAATTTACCTTTTAAACTTTATTGAATTAAATTATAAATAGGCTAAAGTGCTTTTGTCCGACAGAAGTTGTTAGCGTTTATCGATTGATATATATTTTTATTATTATTATTTTTTCTTTTCAAAAAAACCAGAATGATAATCTCTAATGAGATCTTAATGATTCAATCAACATCAAAGTGCTCTGTCGAATGGAAGATTATTGTATTATGTTAATTAATTGACGTAAATGTATAAATGGTTGTTCCACAATATTGCAAGGAAAAGTTATCGAAAAGAGCTGTTACATAAGAAATAATCAGTTAATTGGATTTTTGATATAAATAGAAGCAACTGGAATTTCATTTCCACTAAATTGGAAATACCCCACGTCTTCTGAAGGAGGCTTTTCAATGCTGTAAAGTGCTAATACCCGATTCAAAGTTCTTTCTTTATTTAATTAATTTCACAGATTTGGATAAGGGGACTTGCACAAAATTAAATTGCTTCTTTAGTTTCCGCGAGGCCTGAAAAAAATTGACAAATCTTTTTTATGTGTCTGTCTGAACATAATTCATATGAAAATGAATTCAGGCCTGCGGGAAATTTCTACAGGTGGTTTTTACTACACTGTCTGGGGTTATTTTCTAACACTTTTGGTAATCTGTCAGAACTACTGGGCGGCATAATCTAGTGGTTTAGATCATAGCTTAGCATTCGTGGGGACATCGGTTCTGTAATTATTTTGTTCAATTAGATAAACATTGGGGCAGTAATATTCCACAGATAATCTTTTGTTTTACTTTGTCTTTATTTCTGTCTCTCCCTAACCACACCACCCATCCATCCACTACCACGATTCCTGAAAGGAAGCTGAAAAGTAGCATTAGTAGTTGGTGGGAGTGAAACACACAAATGTTCTTTTATGAAATCTGTTTGTAGCATGCCGATGAGGACCAAAGAGTTCAAAATCTTTAGAGAGGTTGCGGTTGGGAACTTATAAATAATATTATATTATATAATAAAAATATTTTTAATATATTCAAAAAACAAACACACTTGTTTAAAGGTTTTACAAACTTTATTAAGAATACTCTTACAATTGTTTCGGCTTAATTAGGCCATTCTCAAAGAGTCAATTAGAAACTAACTAAAGATAAACAAGCATAACTATTTATACCTCACATGTGGGTGAGGGAAGTGACCCCACTTACAGTTTTTGGAGACATGCACGAGATATAGGGCTATTGTACCCTTCACAATGTTCATTTTTAATACTTTTATTTAGAAAAAACGCTCTTTCGATTTCTAATTTTTCTAACAAATTTAATCTTTTGCTTTTATTAAGGACATGTAAAATCCTGAAATTATTTTCTACGTTAAAATTATGACCATTTTCAAAACAATGTTGGGAAAAGCCACTACTACATTTCTTATCATCGATTGACTTTTTGTGTTCTTTAAACCAATTCTAAACGATCTTTCTGTCTGCCCTATATACATAGCATCGCAGTCTGAACAATGAATTTCATACACCACAGATTTACATAGTTTGTCGGAATTTGTAATTTTATTGTCAACTAATAATTTACCTAAATTAACTTTATTTGAACATATGGTATTAATTCCTATTTTAGCTAATCTTTTACAAATACCTGCACTAATATTTTTGTAATGATTAATGAAGTGCCAATTTCTATTTTTAGCAAAACATTTACATTTATTTTTGTATTTCTTAGTTATTATTTTGTCAGTACTATCCGGATTGTACCCATTATTAACGGCTATTGTTTTTAATACATCAGCTTCGTTTTTATATTGTTTTTCTTTAAGAGGGTGTGAAATAAGTCTATGTATCAAACTGTTGAATGTTGACATATTTATGTTGAAATTTTGGTTTGAGTGAGCCGGAACGATAGCGTCTGAAAATGTATTCTTTTCTAAATAATTGAAAACAATATTGTTATTACGTGTTATTGTATTTATGCATAAATTGTATTTTTCTGTTAATAGAGTTTAAATATGTATATCTAATTCACTTAATTTCATTATTCATTAGGGAATTCTGTAATTTAAGTAAGTTAACTTCAAAATGATTCATGTAATCTGCTAATAATGGGGACAAAGGTGACCACATAGGGAGTCCATCTTTCTGTTTGTAGTAATTACTGTTAAAAGAAAAATAATTATGTTCTAGACAAACATCAATTAGGTTTAGTCAAAATGACTTATCTTCCAAATTATTGTGAAGAATATTTCATAACTCAAAACCGCTGTTAACGTCTGATAGTATCGGCAGATACGAACTTATTGTTCTGTTCTGCACGCTTACCTCGGCTTTGATTTGACAGATGGAAATATTTAATATTGCTGTCACTGTCAAACTATTTATTTTCGTTAATCTCGGAACAACACCACAAATATTTACAACTATCTCATCTACTGTACTACCTCTTCGCTATACGCTATTCGCCTCCTATCGCCTTCTAACTAGAACTAACTCGGCCGATTTCTCGCCAGTCTATTTATTCTGATTGGATTTGTTCTAGAAGCTTCCAGATTGACGTTCTGAGAGCTTCTAATGTTTCCATTAGAATCTCTGCAACCTGCACCATAGATCTTGATGGTTCACAGTAAGAATATTAAATCCTTCTATGTCTAAAATAAATGAAGTCACAATTAGTAGTGATGCCACTACAAATTTTGAATTAAGTTTTAAAAAATAATAACACAAAAAAGTTTCAAGAGTTTTAATATATTTAACCTGAAGAAGCTATGGTACAGCGAAACAATTGTAGTGTCTACATGTTAAATATATTAAAACTCTTGAAACTTTTTTGTGTTATTATTTTTTAAAAATTATGGATCAGTATCAACAAATGAAAGCTTCCACAATCGAATATTTTGAATTAAGAATGAATGTTCGTTGTGGGACACCCTGTATACATTAAGGCAAACGTTAGCACAATATAACCAGATAAACTTAGTAGAAGGTCCTAATCGTTTTTTTTTTTTTTGAATGGTTTTGTTAGTGCAACGATCCCTTGTTTACGACGTTGTTTACATAGGTACGTGTACACCCTGGCGAGAGGCTGAACATAAATTATACATAAAATTAAGGGAGGGAGGAAACCGCTCAGGAAACTTTTCGTCCCTGATGAAAACAAAGGATTACGTTGCTGCTGGCTAATCTAAATTGAGTTCAAAACATAATCCGGTATAGTACTCGAGCATTTGCCTAAAGGGACGTATAAATGACTGCTTGGTATGGGGTTTTCTTCTTAGTGCCACATAAAAAAAGAAAAATTACGTCCGTCGTATTTCTCTTTTCAAATTCTGTTCTTTTTTTTACCTACGCTAAGGTGTAGCTAGTATGTTTTGTGTCTGTCTATTTTATTGCGATCCGACGCGATATGACGTCTAAAGCCTAGGTTTAGTGCTTTACAAAATTTAATCAGGGATATTCCCTTTTTAAATGATATTTACCTAAAAATAATACACGGGACATCGAATCCTACGCACAAAAAAAAGTATAGATTAAGATGAAAATTACAGTGGTAGGTATTCATTTATAACGGAATCATCATTTGTTATTATAATTCTTGCCTCGGCTCGACAGGGGCTATTTTATTGCTCTTGAATAGTTAATAGATACAGCAATTGTTTTCTGAAAGTATGTGTTCACACGAAAAAATATTGTACTGTGTTTGAGATCCTTTAATGAAAAATTAAACATTCGAGCTCTGGGCATTAGCTATTCAAAAATTGGGGCAACACGACCATAGTCCTTAATCTCCTTAATAAACCCGCTAGGCCCCTACAATTAGAGGATAACAATTACTATATGTTTTCAGTCAGTAAACTGAACTGTCATGACGGGAATCGCTCATCAGTATTAATAAATAGCGACCAATCTAAGCCGCTGAAAGTTAACAATAACTGTTTAATAAGTAACCACAGACTACGTAGCAAATACCAACTACAGATGGCGCCTATTATACTATTTGTGGCAATTTAGTAACAGATAAACATCCGGGTCAGAGCTCGTTTTTAGAATTATTAGACCAAGATGCGAGGTCTAGAGACCTAGATCGGGAGAACGAAGCATCGGATTGATTCCAGGTCCGCCTGCTATGGTCCAAGTTTTTCTTAGATTTCCTTGGATCACATAGGCAAATTCTGGAGCAGTAATATTCCACAAATAATCTTTCACATTTCTACTATCCTCATTTCGTTTGTCCCATTTTTCTCTCCCTAATCACCACCCACCCACTCATTACCACGATTTCAGGAAGGAGGTTGAAGGGAGCCTTCCGCCTTACCCTACACTTGTAGGTTCATATTAAAAATAGTGAAATAAAAAAAGTTTCCAGAAAAAATATATATTTTTCTTTCTTGAAAAATTATGGATTTGTTTCAATGACAAGAAATTTCTACTCTAAAAAATATCTATAATTTGGGCATAGATAGATATTTGATTTGACCAATACGTTATATGTTATATATGTTACCTTCACCGCAGTTTACCTCTTCAATTTTCGCTTAAAATTGAGGCTGCACTTCCCAACGTACGACGGTAGATCAAATATAAACGAGCCTTTTTAATTTGCGCTCCGGATAGTTGTTCAAGGCGCATCCGGGTGTTAGGAAGTTGAAGTGGGGGTTTTAGGTGGTACGGAAACGACACGTCGTATTGTTGCGTTCGTTTGGTTAATAGCTATCACAATGAGTGAGAGAGAGGTGGGACTGGAGAGGGGTACCGTTGGTCGACTTTTTGCAAGAGCGAAGAACCATTAATGCAGTCTGTACTACTGACTTCTCAGTCAGGTAAAACTTGCTTATCGCCGAAAAAGGAGGACGTACCCCATTCGTGACGTGTTACTCTTGCACGATAACGCTACGCCTCATACCGCAGCTTTAACGCAGGCCCAAATCGGTGAAATGCACTGGACTCAGCTGGAACACCCTCCATATAGCCCAGAATTATCCCCATGTGATTTCCACAGATTTGGGCTACTCAAAGAATCACTATGAGGCGGAGGGAGGCGTTTGTGCGCAACTGGATAGACACCCGCCCTGCTTCTTTTTATGAAAACCGAATGAAAGAGTTACCAATGCGTTGAGGAAAATGTATAGACAAACAAGGAGAAAATGTTGATATGTCAAATAGAGAAATTTGTGTTTTTGTAAAACTTTTAAAAATAAATGTTTTATGAACAAAGGCTCGTTTATATTTGATCCATCCTCGTATTATTGGTAATGAAACTCAGAGTAGTGTGTTTGTTCTGGGTTAGTTTCTCCCTTGTTGACGTTCTGTGTCCTATCACACAGGGTATCCCAGGACACATCCAATGTAGATAGATCATGTAAATCAATTAAAGGTAGAAATTCAGTTGGCGGAAAAATAATTTCAAGTTAGTTTAATCTGTTTCGAATTCACCAAAAGTAGCCAATGATTAAAATCACATTTTGTTTTATTTATTTATAAGTCGATCTAAACGTCCAATAAGTAATAGATCAAAACTGTTTCGTTTTGGTTTTAATCGTTTATTCGCACAAATCACACCGATCAAGTAGCAAACCCATGAGTTTCACTTAAGAAGCTATCAAATCGGTAAATGGCCGCAATCGAACTATAATGAGGCTGATTGATTTCTGTGGTTACTCCCCGACACCACGAGAACGTCGTGACCCAATTTCACCTTCAGATGAGAACGTCACCGCGAGTGACACAGTTTTCACTAACCGAGATCTATATACAAGCAAGCGACCCGATCCGGTCGGTCGTGTTCCTGAACTGTAACCGCCTAGCCAGCAACTTGTCAGTTTATTTGGGAGTTTGTGAATCAATTAAGTGCCTCGAACAGACGCAACTGTTTACCATCTTCCAACCACCATTACCACAAACCCCGACCACCGTCAGACCACCCATGGTCGACTAAATAATTATCATCAGCAACTGCCATAGTTATACTTACTTGCTTATTACCTGTAGTAAAACATATTTGACTTTTTATTTATTATAGCCTGAGCTTATAGAAATGGTATGGTATATACAGGGTGCCTGTATACATCTATTGCGCCCTTTTATTAGCAGTTGTGGTTAGATCATTTCAATAATTATTGGTCAATTACTGAAGGTAACACTTTTTGAAGATTTTTAATCATTAAGTGAATTAGAAAACTCGGGGGTTTCAGTAAATTTAATTGGGTAGTTCCCATAAGTTTTTTTCGCAGAACGTGACGTTATCACGTAATGGATCATGAAATATCATTCATTATAAGCGACTATTTAAATGTACGATAACATTAATTAGAATTTAAAAATGAATGATGGATTTAATATCATTGTTGATTTATTAGGAGGAGGGGGTTATTAACAATGATATGAAGCTTTATTATACAAGAGATACTGCTAATTGGAGTTACAAATGGCATATTATACAAGTTCGCAAATTAGAAGCTTTGATGTGTAATTCAAAGCTAGTAGTAATGGTAGTAATATTAATAGATAGAACTTCTCTATAATTAGATACTGGAATCTAACCGAGTAAAGTTTCAGTCATTCTCGATAGACGTCACATCGCTCGTACGCTAAAAATTATTCATTTAAAAAGGGTGACTTGGATAAAAGAAGACAATATATCTATAAAACGTGAGAAGGATGAATAGCGATAAGATGAATATTAAAATACTTTTTCTGGAGCGTCAGAGTAATAGTAGGTTATAATTCAACGGATTTGTCATATATGTATGCAAGACATGGTTCTTCTTGTCCAAATTATATCGAAAGAGCAAAAATTGAATTTTTTTAGATAAAAGTTCATAATTGTTTAAAAAATTAGTTAAACATTATGAATATCAATACGGTTATATTCTGATAGTTAACGATTTGACAGAAAAAGGAATCACGAAAAAGACAAAATATCTTCATCACTACCACTATATAACTATATGTTCTATATATCTATGATGCCAGCTTATAGGTTCTCAATTGTGAAAGTGCAACACGTTTTGCATGAATATTTAGATATGAAAAATCTGTCGGCACGATGGGCGGTGTCTACCGCCACTGCTCACGATCGACCATTTGACAAGTTCAATGGAATGTGTGGAAATGTACAGCCGGAATCCAAACCAGTTTTTGCGCCGTTTCGTTACCGTAGATCAGACATGGATCCATCACGCCACACCAAAGACCAAGTAACAATCGAAATAGTGGGTTTCTATGGGTGAACGTGCATCTAAAAAGGTTAAGAGTCGAAGAGAATATCGGACAAAGTCATAGCCACAGTTTTCTGGAATTCATGCAGTTCGCGCTGTAATTCATATTGATTAGCTTGAAAAAGAAAAAAAAACTTTTTTGTGTTTCATTCCCGCCAGCTACTCGTGCTGGTGGGCGGGCAGTTCCTCCGACCTACACTGTAGTGCAAAGCCGGAGGGTAAGGCGTAAGGCCCTCTTTACCCTCCTTGCAGGAATCGTGGGGAATGGGTGGGTGGTGTGGTTAGGGAGAGAAAGATGAGAGAAAGGACGAAATGAATACAGAAGAGAAGTGAAAGATTATCTGTGGAATATTACTGCCAGAATTTACCTAAATGATCCAAAGATAGCTAAAACAACTTGGACCAGAGCAGCCGGACCCGGGTTTGAATGCTAAATAATGATCTAGAGCACTAGATCACGCCGTTCGATTTGAAAAAGGTAAAACGATCAACGGCAAATATTATTCAGAGCTGCTCTGAAGCAGAAACGACCGCATTTAGCCAAGAAAAGGTGTTGTTCCATCAGGACAATGCACGTGTTCATACTCGTACGTGTGTAGTAACCATGGCAAAATTTCAACAATTGGGCTACGAACTGCTACGTCATCCACCTTATTCTCCGGATTTAGCACCCTCCGACTATTTCCTGCTTTCAAACCTGAAGAAATGGTTGACGGTAAAAGATTTGGGTCAAATAAAGAAGTCATCGTGGAAACAAACGTTTATTTTGAAGGGCTAGAGAAATATTATTATTTAGAAGGAATAAAAAAATTAGAAACACGATGGATTAAATGTAACGAGCTTCAAGCACAATTTGTAGAAATTTAAAATGATTTTTTGCCTAAAAACTGTTGTTTTCCTTTAAAATTCACGGATTTATCAAACCACCCTCGTACTATTATCAAAGGACCTTGTTCAACACTTTACTGAATCCCACAAATTAGTAGCAAATATCTACAAATGGCGTCCATTATGCTGTCTGTATTTATTCGTGTTATGCACCTTAAATAACACTTTGGATCCGTATAATGTAGGACGGGTTCAACTAGTTATTATATTAATACGTGAACTTTGAAACATCTGGTAGTTTTTCGGTATTTATCACAAAAATGGGGAATTAAAATTATATCATTCAAAAGGCACTATGTCATAGACATGCACAAAACAAATCTCATTTAGTATGTAAAATTTAATTTAAATTAATTTACAATTAATACTCGCCTGCCAGGCATTAGATAAAATAAACAATAGGGATGGACATGTGCCCCTGTGGCATCCCCGTTACTTGTTTAACAATTGATCTCCTCTAAAATAAAAGTAATTTTCGCCTCTTATGGTAACCTTTTAAAATTAAATATTAAAAAAGTTCTTTAATCAGAATAATATATTAATTTGATGGATCTTGATGTATTGTCTAAAATCCGTCAAATAAACCATTTTATATGGACTCTAGTTATGAATACGATGCTGGTTGGCGTTTTTATGTTTCAAAAAGGACCAAAAGGGACCTTGCTACATCATTCTCATTACCGTGGAAAAAAGAATGAAAATGTGAAAGGACATTCACATGTTATATTTTGTAATGAAATTATGGTCATTGAAGCTACCACCCTCTCTATTTATACAGTAAAGTCTGACTTAAATGGGCGTTTTAATAATTAATTATGTGTTTTTTGAGCACTTATATGTCACTTCTTTGGATCATTTATATTTGCTTTATAAACAGTACTTTCTTTATTAAATACTGAATTAATTGTTGTTGTTTGTGTTTTTAAAACAAACATATTATAAATTTACCACATAATCACATAATTACTCAAGTGGTTAACAAATAATTTATTTTATAAAACAATCAAAAGCCTCTAACTGCTCATAAAACATTTTCTGACACCTCGAAACAATTTCAAATGTTTAGACAGTAATTTGTTTTTTGTTTATTGCGTTGAAGTATTCCGTTTATTTTTATACCCATAATCCCTTTCAGGATTTACAAAAGCTCAACCTAATTGATTCAAACAACTTCATAATAATGTTGTCTGTAAATACCGACAAACTTCTTTTTTACGTTTCTCGAAGAAGTTAGAAAGAACTTTTTTAAGTAGGTATATAGTATAAGTGCCGGCAAATATATACCCGTATATAGCCGTTGCAAATACGAGGACGGATCAAATATAAACGAGCCTTTGTTCATAAAACATTTATTTTGTAAAGTTTCACAAAACCACAAATTTCTCTATTTGACATATCGACATATTCTGCTTGTTTGTCTATACATTTTTCCCAACGCATTGGCAGTTTTTTCATCCCGTTATCATAAAAAGAAGCAGGGTGGGTGTCTATCCAGTTGCGCACAAACGCCTCCACTTGTTCATCCGCTTGAAATGAAATCGCTCGCCACCTAGTTATTCTTTGAGGGGTCCAAACATGTGGAAATCACATGGGGATAATTCTGGGCTATATGGAAGGTGTTCTAGCTGAGTCCAGTGCATTTCACAGATTTGGGCCTGCGTTAAAGCTACGGTATGAAGCCTAGCGTTATCGTGCAAGAATAACACGTCACCCCATTCGTGACTCGTCCACCTTTTTCGTCGATAAGCAACTTTTACCTGACTGAGACTGAGCAGCCAATAGTACAGACAATAGTAGGCTGCATTAATGTTTCTTCGTTCGTGCAAAAGATCGACCAACAGCACCCCTCTCCAATCCCAACAAACCGTGGCTAAATCTTTGCCTGCAGATATACGAGTTTTCTGCTTCACTGGGTTTGATTCATCTTTGCGCCACCACTCCATGCTTGCTCGTTTTGATGTTGGAGTTCACCAGATATCTGAAGCACAGTGGCGTGGCGTGCAATGTTAACCGGCGAAATGCTGGTGCGCGGACGACGAAGATGATTTACATTTTCGACAAGATTACGATTACACCCATCGTTAAATTCTTTGCACAAAACTTTTACACGTGGCCAAGAAAGAGCTTCATTTCCGAATTGTGCTTGCAATCTGCGCAAAATTTCAGCTGGTTTCACGTTTTTATGCGTAAGAAACTTAATAATACTTCGTTGCGCAACACCTCTATCCTATGCACCTCTTTCTCAATCATTGTGATATCTATTAACCAAGCGAACGCAGCAACACGACGCGTCGTTTCCGTGCCACCTAATATTCCCACTTCAAGTTCCTAACGTCCGGATGCGCCTTTAACAACTATCCAGCGCACAATTTAAAAATGCTCGTTTATATTTGATCCACCCTCGTACATAGAGATAATGTTCATCAGACAATTCACTTTCCCCATCTAGTCTCAAAAAGTATTCAGACAAAAAAGAAGTTTTACTTGCGTAAGAAACTTGAATCCTAAAGCACGTTTGGGAAATCTAACAGTAAGTATATGAAAGCACTCCACCCGTTGTTTTCGTATAATATATGCACATATTTTATTTGAGGGCACACACTAAATTCGTTCCATATTCTGTTCGAGAACGGAAATGCTTAGCTCTGTACTCTGTGAATGTTGATTAGCTTACGTCTTCCTTGCAACAGGTTTATCCTTTGGAATTTCTGTCTTCAACTGGTTCGTTCCGCTATGGAATTTCATTAGTAATCATTACAAATAGTTGAATTTCAAATGAAACGGAAACTAATACCCTATTTCTTGGAAATAATTCAATTGAAACATTAACAGCAGGAAATCCTTTAATGCTATTTTGATTGAGACTTTATTAAAGGATTCATATTTTTTTTTAATTATATTCAAAAAACAAACACACTTGTTCAAAGGTTTTACAAACTTTATTAAGAATACTCTTACAATTGTTTCGGCTAAATTAGGCCATTCTCAAAGAGTCAATTAGAAACTAACTAAAGATAAACAAACATAACTATTTATACCTTACATGTGGGTGGGGGAAGTAACCCCACTTATAGTTTTTCGAAACATGCACGAAATATAGGGCTATTGCGCCCTTCACACCGTTCATTTTAAATATTTTTATTTAGAAAAAAGGATTTTTGGATTTCTAATTTTTTCTAACAAATTTAATCTTTAGTTTTGATAAAGGATATGTAAAATTCTGAAATAATTTTCTACGTTAAAATTATGACCATTTTCAAAACAATGTTGGGAAAAACCAGTACTACATTTTTTATCATCAATTGACTTTTTGTGTTCTTTAAACCTAATTCTAAACGATCTTCCTGTCTGCGTTTAGAATTAGGTATAATTTATAAGTTATATATTTCGTGCATGTTTCCAAAAATTATAAGTGGGGTTACTTCTCCCACCCACATGTAAGGTATAAATAGTAATGTTTGTTTATCTTTAGTTAGTTTCTAATTGCCTCTTTGAAAATGGCCTAAGAGTATTTTAATAAAGTTTGTAAAACCTTTAAACAAGTGTGTTTGTTTTTTGAATATATTAAAAATGTTTTACAGTTCCCAACCGCAACCTCTCTAAATAATTTTTTTTTATTTAGCTGTACTATTTCGCAGGTTTTGATGAATATTGAACCAGCAATGGACAGTTATAATCATTGATGAAAATTCCTTTTCTTTCTTGTTTTAATTAACTTTTTAATAATTAATTACAATATTAAGAGAAGACTTAATAAGGGTAACTTAGACAGAGGGTAATTGGAAACGATTGATCTGCAGCTGTTTGTTATGAACAAATTTTATACAGAGAAAGACTTCTCAACATTCACTCTAGAAATTTTATGATAATATTAAAAATTTATTAATATTTTACTTTTTACATACTGAATTCTTTTATCGATTTTTTTAAGTTTTTTAATATACCTACCACATCATTGATTCTTATTTACTCCTTTCAGTTAGGTAAATAGGAACGATAAGGGTCTTTATTTATTCTAATAGAATTAAATGAAAAGGTTGGTGTATTCACATTGCTAGTTTTAGTTGCTACCATAATGTATACTAGTATCACGTGGTCGAAATTCGATAAGTTTGCTTTCATTTAATTAGGTAAAACGTTTTGAAAAAAGGAAAAATCAAAATCAAGTTTTCTGTATTTTCGTTAGATCATTCGGGAAAACTATGGGGCAGTTATATTCCACAGATAATCTTTCAATTCTCTTCTTCTGTCTCATATTTTTCTCACACCCACTCATTCCCACAATTTCTAAAGGGAGGCTGAAGAGAGCCTTACGCTCTACCCTCCGGCTTTGCACTATAGTGTAGGTCGGTGGGATTGTCCGCCCAACAGTATTAGGAAGTTATAAGAATGAAACACCCAAAAGTATTCCACTATACCTTGCGACAGGTCACCGTCTCATCTGAATGTAGCCTTTTATAAAATTGAATTTATGGAGGTCTAATATAGACAGAACTAGAAGAAAGGTCTAATAAAGAAGCATATACGTACTCATAGAATAAAGCTCAATCAAAAGTAAAATATATTTAATTTAATATAACTGGGTAAACTTACCGATAGCACTTGGTGAAACATTGTAAACTAGCAAGGTATTCAAAAAAAACAAACACTTGGAAAGTTTCACTATTATTTATTATCAACTCTACACGTATTTCGCCTGCTTAAGGCATCTTCAGGAGTAAGAATACTACTTATTATACAATATCACATTTAAATACAGACCAAAGACATAAGTGGAAGGGTATAATAACCTGATGGTTTATACATTTTCTGCAATATTAAGGTTTAATATAGGGTTAGGGCCAAAATCCAACTGATCATTGGTTAGTACTTTATTTTCTGCTAATGCTCTCTTTATTTCAACAATTTCATACCTGTCTAGGATGGTACCACCTTTTAAGTGATGTAAAAGTTTTAAATTATCTCTATGAATGGTATGATTATTTGAAATGAAGTGGCTTGAAAGTCCTGATGAATTCTTACTATACTTTGCGTAATTAACGTGTTCACGGAATCTAGTTAATATATCCCTCCTGGACTTTCCAATATAAATAGCCGGACAATCCGAGTAATTTAATTTAGCCTAGCATTTTTATGCTCGCACTACACTTTATTACTAATACAACACTCGCGGATAGATTACTTAAATATGTACCCATGTTTTTTTAATGAAACGAACTATTATTAGCCATTGATTGATGCGTCAATTTTTGATTTACGTTTGGCACATTTTCATCGTCACCAGCAATTGCTCTCAACGCTGCTGTAGCGGATAGCTATTAGCTGTTATTGTTGCATAATAATACCGTTGATAAAGGGCACAATTAGAGAAATTCTGATTACCATAAATTGACACTTGCAATATACGTTTTCGCATTGCTGAATTTTAACCGTTAATGGGCGCGGGGATAATTATTGTTGTCCAGGATGACCTAATTGTTGCCTTTTGCCACGTTCAGCGTCATTTATGATGCAGGATTTCTGTTCTAATAACCTCCTATTGTAAACAACGTAGGTATCCCTATTCATCGTTTATAGGGCGAATAATTACAAACGGTTAATATTTCCTGCATATGCATGCTACGAAATAGTTTATAATTATTTCTAACTGAATCATATTATTCGATACATACGTAACTGGGTCACCAGGGTGAAGTATATTTAAAGATGCAGGTATAACCGGAATGTATTATGCACACGGAACATACATAATGTACTAATACTATTGTAAATAAAACACTAAAACTCAAAATTTGGTATAAAATTGTTAAAAAATTTGTTCGGTCTTCACAATAAGCATGTTAATTTTAAGTCTCCAGTTTTAGTGTTGCAATTAGTTATGGCATGTACAATATTTAAGTCTTTTATATAAACTGAACCAAAAGGGTCAATATTTGTTCTTTTGTATTTCAAGTACGTTTTGTTTGGAAGTGTCAGTCATTTCCATTTTAATTTATATTAAGCTTTGTTCATTTAATGGTTTTTATTTTAAGAAATTTTGATTCGTTCCGTCTTGCAGGTTTCTAACTAACTAGTGGAGAGAAATTTATTGTTTTATTAAGGTACAGCTCTTCTAAGTACGAGACAAATATCGTCTCTATTGTTCCATGTTACCTATTGTTATTATGAAGGGTTGGTCAATTTCTTGGGTAAATTGCTTTTTCTAAAATTTATTGTCATTACTGTAGTTTCGTGTCAGTTTGTATTAAGTAAAAATTTAAATATCGAGGGACGTACCCACTGCATAATCTCCCAATTGGAAATTGACCACACCCTCAAAGAAAGTTATAAAGATAGGAGGAACGATAGAAACGAAGACCGAGTGGCGTGGTCTAGTGCTCTAGATAATTGTTTAGCATTCGGAAGGTCGCAGATTCGAACTCGGGTCCGGCTGCTCTGGTCCAAGTTTTCTGTGGTTTCCTTGGATCACTTAGGCAAATGCTAGAGCAGTAATATTCCACAGATAATCTTTCACTTCTCTTCTGTCTTCGTTTCGTCCATCTTATCTTTCTCTCCCTAACCACACCACCCACCCATTCCCACGATTCCTAAAAGGAGGCTGAAGAGGGCCTTACGCCCTACCCTCCTGCTTTGCACTACAGTGTAGGTCGGAGGGACTGCCTGCCCACCAGTACGAGTAGCTGGTGGGAATGAAACACAAAAAAGTTTTTCTTTTAGTAACGAAGATATTCTAAAAAGATATTCTGACTCTGACTTTGCTTGTAATAAGAGATTTACCTTATTAATCATTTGATAGTTAATTAAAATTTTATAGTCACACGTTTTTTGTCAAATTTGTACATAATTATTAATGTTGTAAATAAATAGTTAAAAAGTGCAGTTTTCGTATTCAACAAACAACAAAACTACAATCGTTCGCCATTAATTTAGCTTGCGAGTTGAAGATAGCAGAAAGATGTCTTTCAAAACCTTACATACACTTTTCCTCAAGAAACAAACTTAAAACCCGTCTCTCAAACGGAGAATAACAGTTTGGGTGTAGAAATAAATTTTCTGGGATTTTAAACGTTTTTATGTAGAATTTAGGTTTTAAAATTATATTTAGTTCAGTTCTATAGCTTTTCATTTGATTTTCTTGTAATACGGTATTTTAAGCTGTACAATTACTTGAACCTGTATGATATACAATTGTTTTATTATTGATTTTACTATTATTTCAAACAGTACACTGAATACTGTTCCAAATATCATCATCTGCACACTAATAGGAAAAGTAAATCCGTCTACTCCAATAAATTTTTCTGAATCCGCCCCTGTAGAAAGCCAGATAGAGAAGGACTTTGTCTAACATTAAATTTTTTTAGGCATGGCGATCACTATTCCGGCTGTAACTGTTCTAAAGCATTATAGACATAAATATTTGTAAGAAACACAGTTATTAATTAATAGGATTCGTGAAGAAATAAAAATAGGGGCGAAGAAAGCTGACTATTAAGAAAGTTCTTGGTTAAGTTCAAAAAGTGTATTCATTAAACAAAATTCGCAGTAATAATGGGAAAATACTTATAAATGGTTTATCACATATAACTTAGGGTAAAGTGTCATGAAAAAAAGCATAAAAATGTTTGTAACAAAAATTTTTTACAGTAGATAAATGCAAAATGGAAATTGTGTTGGTTGATTTCTATCATGACCGAAAATTGTTGCAAGTGTACGAGCCAATATTGAAAGGCGTTAATGGGTCGGGTTATCGATGGATATTACTGGGCGAATCGTTGTTATAAATCGTCGTTTGGACGTAATAGGCCATTCCATTTGTAAATGTCCTGAATCGATGCAAATGCATAATACAATAAAGTGCAGCAGCTCAAACGAAACGAGAAAAACGGTCTATAAACAAAGTGGATTTAAAAGCAGTCCATTCACATATATACGCATGGATAACATATTTAAACAAGAACTCTATAAACCTTCGTAAATAATTCATTCTAAGGGAATAGAAAAAGGTATAAACAGGAAAAATGAAACAATACCGATAGGTTTAGATTATGTAAAATACTAATCGAAGCGAGTCCATATTATAAAAAGAGTAGAAAATAGGAGACTGTGGTAAAAGAATAATTAAATAAAGAAAGACTCACCCCAATTAGCACTAACTAAATTTAATATGAGCGGACACGTGTTTCAGCCACTTCACACGTGGGCATTATCAACGCGACACGTGTGAAGTCCATACTATGTATGTCATATCGCCATTAGAGGGCCATCAGTCAGGAGACTATTTGGACATCCACCTACACCTCCACTCTTTTGCGTTGTACTAACCATCGAATTTGTGAACACTAATCTAATTTATGTTAGATCTTCCTCTGTCCCTTTCTTCTTGGTCGCTGGTCGATTTGTTTTATTGCTATCTGTGGCCCTTTTGAAGGTCAGCAATAGAACTTTGCACCTTGTGTAATATACGATAAACTGTAATCGACGAGTCGCGTAGTACGAGGCGTATCATTGTGCTCTTGTAATCGTAAGGTGCGGTTTGAGTCCCTCACTGTGGGCACTTTTATTCACCTCTCGTACCTTAATAATAAGAATATTGGTGCGTAAATGCAAGGGTCCCGGGTTCGATTTCCGGTGAGGGCGTGACAGCGGTAACAAACTTTTCCTCATCAATTTGAGGTAATCTATAATTGGTGCAAGTTAATTAAAGAAATGATATCACACTGGTGTATTTAAAATTTACCTGTACTAAAAAATTTACAAAATACTTCATTCATAATGAACCTTTAATCATTCGTTTGTAACGATTGATCTATTCCATTTGCTAATGCTTGGCCAATTATCAATTGCCATGATTGGACCCATATTAGGTTTTAGACATCAACTAGAATACCTGTCCCCATGCGCTGTTCGTTGTTTTAATTGTCTACCACTTTTTATTTGATTTCCTAGATATGGATTATCGACGACTTATAGTTTTTTGTCTCCAATTTTCATATTATCTAACTCTAACTTTATATATTACATATTATATGTGAATTATTATATCGATATTCCATATTTCGTTTAGAAGTTAGAAACAATACCAAACCTTAAAAAGGAAACATCGTAATTAATAGTAAATTAACAAATTAAAATATTGAATTTTGGATTGGGTATAACACAAAGGTGCAATATATTTCATATAATTCTGTTGTATTATTCCTGTATTTTTTGTATGGTTAAATTTCTAGAAACCATTTTTCTAAATACATACAAAGTTTGAAATTTTAACGCACTGTTAAATTGTAAGCCATAAATAAAATTTTCAGTTGCAATTTTTCAACAATAACAATATTTTGCAAATCGAAAATAGCTATATATATCTGAAAAATATTGAATGGCCCGAAATACGTGATACTAAAAATATACGAATAACATTGAACGAAATCTAGAATTGAAAGATATTTTTCGTAAGGGGATATTGAAAGGATATTTCCACCACTTATTCATAATAGCAGAATGGATTTACCAAGGCCGAAACGTTTTCACGTTCGCAAACAATTCTTTTTATTATTAACAAAGTATTACGAAATAATCTTGGAAACAACCCTGCTGAAATGAATTAACTGGATTAATGACAGTTATATTTGAAATATGAAAACAGGTAAAAACGTGGATTTATTTTTAATATCTCCTATATTACGAGGCATGTTCTTTAAGTAAGTACGGTTTTGAAATTCTGCCGCCGCAGGGCTGCGGTCAGCGTTCCGCGCTGAGCACTGAGTGCCGACATCTCTCACCTACGCACTGACGCCATTACAGTCCGATTCGCCATTGTTTACGTTGTTTACTGAGTGTTTAAGATGCCTCTAATAATCGTGAGTCCCCCCGACTGTGAAATCCGGGCTATTTTACGATACCATCGTGAGATCTGAGATCTGTGCAGTTTACGGACAAAACATTATGAGTGATGGAATGGTAAGAAAGTGGGTGAGAGCATTTTAAGTTGACCGCACAAATGTGCATAACAATTCCCGTCCGCATGTAGCTAATCGGACCAAAGATCTCATCACATCTTTTCATTGAGAAACTCTAGATCATCCTGCGTACAGCCCTGCTCTGGCGCCCAGTGACTGCCATTTGTACCTGCATTTGAAGAAACATCTGGGCAATCAGTGTCTTCAAGACGATGACGAAGTCAAAACAGTTGTGATGTAAGTCAGGCAGCAGAGTTATATGAGAAGGGTATTCAAAAACTGGTCACTGGTCAAACGTTATGACAAGTGCCTTAATATTGAAGGAAATTTTGTAGAAAAGTAGATTGAGGTACAGGCTTTAATGTAAAAATAAAATTATTATATTAAGAATATCTTTGCACGTTTTTTATTAATTCCAAAACGGTACTTACTACTATTATTATGAAATTAAACCGTCGTTTTGAAATGTATTGAACAGTTTAGAGAAATTATTATCATCTGAATGTGAACATAGCAGTTTTAGTCATTTTTGCAATTACAGATCATACGTAATCCCTTGCATTAATCGATATCAGCTTCTTGAGTGGTAGGAATAGGTAAAGACCGAAATAGTAATTATGTTAATTATACTTCAAACTTTACCTTAAGTTCTTTTACGTTACGTTTACCCTATCTGCGTTAACTTAGCGTAAGTACATACTTGCTCTTCTAGAATTTGCCGTAACATTATAAATGCTAAATTTATTATATTTTGTAGTAATAATATTAAAAAATTGACATTAAATTTCAAAGGGAGGGAGGGCATAGAATATATGACCCTCCATATTTTCGCATATTTCCATTCCATTATTACGGAAACGAATTGGTTTACATAAAACTGGATTTCCTGAAGTTATTCCCGAATAAAAATAACCGGAAAGATTCGGCACAATTTTTCTTTTATCAAATAAGGGAAAGATTGCCGGTTGGGATTCTTGGGCAATAATGTGGAGATATAAAAGGCATTTTTCTCCCAAGGTTGCCTATATCATACACAACTCATTTCATTGTAGACCGATACAATTTTTTATGTGAGAGAAAGTTTATATATTCTGCTAGTGCCTTTATATCTATACGAACCTTTTTTTAGACTATATTTCTACAATAATAGAACAATAATGAAACCTTATGATTTTTATTTACATTGAAATCGTATAAAAAATAATTAAAAGTTTGGAATTTGACCAAATTTCTAGATTGAACCATAATAATTAATAATGTTTCAAGTTTTATTACAATACATGCAAATAAAATACTACAAATTTAATTTACTTAAATGATGTTACCATTATGATGCGTAACTTTTACAGGGATGGGAAATTAACAGGCGAGCTGAAAAGTTCGTAGTTTGGTTTAATCCGTTGTTGTTTTTGGTCGACTGTGAGTTCGCGCGGCACCCACTTTGTACAGAGCTTTCGCATATCCAAATATTCATTCACGATATGACCATGACCAACACCTTCCTTTGGTATCTTTAGGGTCGGGTCTCAGCTATCCCAATCAACTTCACTTTACGGTTATCAAAAATTAGTTTGTGGACTTTTTTGATGTTTTAGTCGGTAACAGCCTCTTGGGGGCGTCCACTGTGTGCATAGTTATCGGTGCTCATTTCGCCTCGTTTAAATTTAGCAAACCACTTTTCTACGGTTGGCTTCCTGGTGCAAAGTCCGAATAATGTTTATCAAGCCAAGCCTTGGTTTCAACAGTATTTTTTTTTCGCCAAAGAGCAATGCTTTATTAACACACTAAATTAATTTTTATCCATTTTTTTAAAGTAACAAAAGTTCTTTCACTAAATATTCTATAACTCAGATACTAATAGTACAACAGCTGTCAAATTTAGGTTAGGGCTAACTAAAAATCATATGGATTTGATACTAGTAGCACCATCTATGGGTCAGCCTACGAACTTTTCAGCCCGACTGTTAATATGTTATTAGACTATGACAAGAAGGATGAGGGATATTAAACAATTAGAAAATTCGCCCTTTATTAAATAGTCTGTTACTGTAAAATTGTTGATAGATTACATTTACGTTATCGACATAAACCAATGATGAACCAAACTAAAAAGTAATGCCAAAAACATATGGAATACACTTGTAATGAGGAAAGTACAAGAAGGGTAGGCAAGTAGGGTGAACGTAGGATACAGCTAAGAAAGACTACGTATCGTATGTGGTTTAATTAATTCAGACGCAACCTCTCAATAATGTCGTATTATAAAGTACTTATTAATAAAAATCTTATGGTTCCAACAAGTGAACTCCATAAATTTACAAATTTCTTTCTTTGTTTCGATAGTAGTAGCCTTATGTAAACAAACAAGGATTGCAATTTTGCAACAGCGCATTTCCTTGAAATAGTTCTGCCACATCTCACAACGTACATAAATAGATTGTCGCTTTTAAGATCCTATTTCGTACATTGTTTGGGGGTGAATAAAGACGAAAACAAATCCGTCGATTTCGTATCTACATCTGAGAATCTTCGTTCTAATGCAATTAAGTCGGTCTGTAACGCTGACAATTGACCTACGTGAAGGTGGTGTGACAGTAGAGACAAAGGGATTTATTGCAAACACCCCTTCGTAGGTACATGTATATATAATACATGCATACGTAACTTTCCCACCGACTGATGTGATTTCGTGGGATAAAATCAGATCCGAGAAACACGCATATGTCTGTGACATAGATCCTTTGTCGTACCTGTAATTTAATTTGATTGGAATTGAAAATCATGCGCTGATTTAATTAGAAGCATTCACAATAGGATGGAAACTTTTAGACTGGTCAAAAATAAAATTGATCTCATGAATATCGCGAACATACAGTGCTCTCCCAGAAAGTGGCAAAATTTAATAAATTTGATAGCCTTTAGTGCAATTGTTGTGAAACATTATTAATAACTAATTCATTAATTAAATAAAACACTTGGTGTGTTTCAAAAAATTAATATCACTTCTGACATATACGTTTCGACCTAAACTTAGGTCATTATCAAACAGTATCTACAAACTGTACTAAAACTAAAGGGTTACAACAACCTGTATTTAAAGGGTGAGGTATTAAGGAGGAAAACCGAACATCATAAATGACTAATAATAAGCGGAGATTTTGTTGTAGGCAAAAAGTTAAAAGTCAACAATCAAACAGAGTTACCTACAATCAAACCTCCGCTTTTTATTGGTCATTACTAATGTTCAGTTTTCCCTAAATAGATTGATATTCTTTGATAATGACCTAAGTTTAGCTCGAAACATATACATCAGAAGTGATATTAGATTACTGAAACCAAGTGCTTTATTTAATTATTCAATTAGTTATTAATTCTATTTCACAACAATTGCACTAAAAACTCTATCGAATTTTATGAATAATAATATCTATAAAGTGAATATATTAAACGAACTCTAATGTTAAACAGATTTACCCTTATTTATAAAGTACATAAAGAGTAAAAAATGAAATGACAACTAATTCAGGACTCTAAAACTAGAATTCCCTAATTCTCTAACTATTTATGAACAGTAATTTAATGTAGGTCTTTTTTGTTTTCCTTTTCTATTTCTAATGTGTCTCCGACTAACATTTGGTGTCTCAGAAGATGTTCTACCATCATATCCTTCATTTTTCTTATTGACTTCCATTTTTCCATAACAGCTTTTGTTCTCCTAGTCTTTCTAATACTTCCTCATTTATAACCTTTTCTATCCATAATATTTTAATCGCCCGCCTATAACACCACATCTCAAACGCTTTTAAACTTTTTGTTTTTATCCCGCTTGCCGTCTATGCTTATATTTTAAATGCTGCTCTAAAGAGAGCAATAAAAACGCTACTTTCTAAATATTAATATTATAACTTCTATTTTGTTTGTACTCCTCTTCATAACCATAAATAATACTATTTAAATTTAATTTAATAATTTTATTATTGTTTACAATGAACAAAATATTATCTACTACGTATATTGTTCTTTTTCGCGATCGATCATCCCAATTTTTAAAATGACTACCGATAGGCGTTGCTGTTAACTTTTCGAACAAATAAACAAATGAATTTATTTCAGAACAATTTAGCTCCTCCCAATTAAATGTGCTGCTATCTACGACTACTTATTGAACTGGAAATTAACGTACTACGACTGTATGACTTATGAAGTACGATTTATGATCTCCTGATACTAACTTTATTTTCAATGGTATTTAAAGGTCGTCGTATTTGATCTGCGCTAGACAAGTGCGGAGCCGTGCAGGTTATAGGCCCGCGCTGCGCGAGTCCGTTCCGGCCCGTGCAAGATTAATGTGCGCGATGTTTAATTCGTACGAAGTATAAAATTATAAGGTAACCTTGATAACCAACTTGTATGCCTACGTTAAATCGTTTCTGAGATCACTTAATTTAATCTGTAGTTACCTAATGTATAATAAATACTACTAACTCCCTTAAAAATTCAGCCTTGAAAATCGAAACAAAGGCTGAACGTCCTTTAAATACACTTGAACTAAATTTTAGTATCAGGAGATCATAAGCTACGTTATAACTATCATCATAAGTTGCAGTACGTTCATTTTTAGTTCAATAAGTAGTCCTAAGGAGCAGTACATACCGGACCAACATTTCATTGGGAGAGCTAATTTCTTCGGAAATAAATTCGTTTGTTTATTTGTTCGAAAGGTTATCAGCAACGCCTATCGGTAGTCATTTAAAAAGTGGGATGATCGATCGCGAAAGGGAACAGAATACAGAGTAGATAATATTTTGTTATTGTAAATAATAATAATTTTAAATATCGTTTAACATTTGTAGATACACTTTTCAAACCAGGAACACATATTTTGATCGTTTGAGTGTTCTAAAACGCCACAATAAAATAATGCGATCGATGTGTAAATAAATATTTATCGTTTTTAAGAATGGTCTGTTAAAAAAATGAAGGAAGTAGGGGAACCGTTTCAAACGATTTTAGTTTGGTGATATTTGAAGTAAGGGTACCAAGAATTTAGACAAAGTTACCATGACGAAGGTAATTTGCGTAAAAATGTGAAATTTGGATCGGATGCAGAAGAGGCTTACTTTCTACTAGCGAGGGTAAATGGGCGAGATTGTGACAATTCTATTAATACCAACTAAGGGTACACTAGGTAATAATTGGAATCATCCCCGAGAAGAGTTCGACCACGCCACTGAAGATGTCCTCCTAGTAGAGGACGAAACGTCTGGCAAACCAAGCCAAAATCGACCACGGCAACTCATCCCGGAGATAATTCCAATTATTGACACCGGCCGTGAAAGCCTACATTCCACAATAGGTAATGTTTTCTTTTCGGGATAATTATTGTATAGTAGTTTTCTAGATTTCTGTTTTAATTTACTTTTTAGAATATGATCTATTAGATTTATACTGTACCCGTTGTTTAAGGCAATTTGTTTTATTGTGACCACAATTTTGATAATGACAGTGTCAAAATTCTACATACAGAATCACCACCGTATAATATCAAAAAAAAAAAACAAATTAGAACAAAAGATCCTTAAACATTTGATTTTACGATGGGAGTTTCTATACTCTAGTCCGACAGTGTACGTATACAGACGCACAGAAACATTACGTATGTACATAGATACAACACATGTTCTCGGGGCTGTGTATTTTATCTTTTGTTTGTTACCGACGTCGCTGATACCATCGAATCGGCGGCGGGGCGTTGTTGTCGAGATCGCTACGGCTTGTCAGAGGTTTGATATACGATCTCCCTAAATAGAGTGATGGAATTCGGTAACGTCGTTACGGAGCTTGCACCGCCATCTACGGAATATACATGGCGAACATGCCAAATATAATAAGTTATCGGAAGAGGAAGTGAAGTGGTAGCGATATAATTAACCGGATGTTGCTTTCTGCGAACGGAATTTTGCTTTTATTTCTTTTCTTTTTAAAAAGTTTCCGCCGGGCTTCGCTAATGGATCGCATCAATGGGCGCTCGTTTAATATTGTTGTTTGGTGTGTGTGTGTGTGTGTGTTCGGTCAATTATTATTATCTATCCTTATATTATCGGAGGCGGTAGTTAGAAGTTGTTAACTAAATGAATTATGTCTACATCGATCGGGGAAGTAGAACTCTGATACTCTGATAGAGTAGGATGATAGCTTTTAATGGTTCATAACAAAATTGAATCAAACACTTGGCTATATTTCACTAAAGTTTTTATTAAGACAAATACACTCAACAATCGTTTCGGCCAAAGGCCATTTTCAAGAGTAATTTAACAATCCTAAAGGTGTAATTAGCGTAGAAAATTATTTATATTCGTACATACATATGTAAGCATGGTGCAAGTAATTGTAATTACCTATTTACAAGAATCAGATAATAAGGATTCTATGAAATATTAAATGTATATAAACATCTAGGTACTGACAAAATTGAAATTAGTTATTGGAAACTTAATAATTGTTGCAGCTTAATATTCTTTTGTTCTAATTTGTTTTTTTTTTGATATTATATGGTGGTGATTCTGTATGTAGAATTTTGACGCTGTCATTATCTAAGCTGTGGTCAAAATAAAACAAATTGCCTTAAACAACGGGTACAGTATAAATCTAATAGATCATATTCTAAAAAGTAAATTAAAACAGAAATCTAGAAAACTACTATATAATAATTATCCCGAAAAGAAAACATTACCTATTGTGGAGTGTAGGCTTTCACGGCCGGTGTCAATAATTGGAATTATCTACGGGCTGAGTTGCCGTGGTCGATTTTGGCTTAGTTTGCCAGACGTTTCGTCCTCTACTACGGTGGATATCTTCAGTGGCGTGGTCGATGTCTTTTCGGCAATGATTACAATTATTACCTATTGTACATATATTGTTATTCGAATGGTCACACTCTCGCCCATTTACCCTCGCCAGTAGAAAGTAAACCTTTTCTGCATCCGATCCAAATTTCACATTTTTACGCAAATTACCTTCGTCATGGTAACTTTGTCTAAATTCTTGGTACCCTTACTTCAAATATCACCAAACTAAAATCGTTTGAAACGGTTCCCCTACTTCCTTCATTTTTTTAACAGACCATTCTTAAAAACGATAAATATTAGGTCAATCACTAACAGTCACTCTACCTCAGTTACCACACCTAAACTTAGTCAATCAATCAATTCTCTATTACCACATCTTATTTTCTACTTGTTTTTTCTTTATTCCTCATCCGTGTATTTAACTGTTCATAGTGTACATATTAAACTTTATTTACAAATCGATCATATTATTTTATTGTGGCGTTTTAGGACACTCAAACGATCAAACAGTATACACACCAGATAATATTTTGTTCATTGTAAATAATAATAATTTAAATTATTAAATTAAATTTATATAATATTATTTATGGTTATGAGTCCAAAAAAAATAAAAGTTATAATAATAATATTTAGAAACTAGCGTTTTATTGCTCTCTTTAGAACAGTATTTAAAATGTAAGTTTGAGCTTAGTAAACAGGATGAGGCTCATATGGCACGCTATAATTAAATCAATGATTACGATTGTGATTTTTAAGATGCGGTAATGTTAAAAAATTTCAGAGGGCACTAAAAATAATCGATTGTTAAAGTGGACTAGAGAGAACCGCTGATCTAAAGGGAAGGAGCTAGAGAGTCTTAAATAAAATTAAAGCAGTAAGCGCATGGAATAAAAATAAAACAAAAATATTAGGATTTGAGGGAAGTAAATAGTGTTATAGGTAACATACAAATTGAAGACAAAAGACTAGAAGAAAACGGTAGAGATATAAAACAATGAATAGCGCAGGATTGAAAGGATTTTAACAAAATTATATCACTTCTCTGCTCGCGATCTGTGAATTTAGAAATTTGGAAAATATTATTAAAAGTGTATGTTTAGAACACAACTTCGTAAGGGTTCGAAGCATAGACGGCAAGCGGGATAAAAACAAAAAGCTTAAAAGCGTTTGAGATGTGGTGTTATAGGCGGGCGATAAAAATACTTTGGATAGAAAAACATATAAATGAGGAAGTATTAGAAAGTCTAGGAGAATAAAAGCTGCTATGAAAAAATGGAAGTCAATAAGAAAAATGATGGATATGATGGTGGAACATCTTCTGAGACACCAAATGTTAGTCGGAGACACATTAGAAGCAGAAAAGGAAAACATGGAAGACCTACATTAAATTACTGTTCACAAATAGTTAAAGAATTAGGGAATTCTAGTTTTAGAGTCCTGAATTAGTTGTCATTTCATTTTTAACTCTTTATGTATTTTATAAATAAGGGTAAATCTGTTTAACATTAGAGTTCGTTTAATATATATCGGGTCTCATCAGGTAGGCGCTGGCAGAGAGGCCTTTCTGTCATAAGGATTTTTATTCCTTCTTTTTTTGGATACAATATAATTTTGCTCCCTTTCGTTAAATATTACATTTAAAGACATGAATAATGTTTCTGAAAACATTTTCTTATATTTTAAAGCGTATGATAACAAAGAAAGGAAACATTTGGTGGAATATTTAAAAGAACTACAAAGGTATCTACGAAATCACCCTTTTTAAATAGTTGATACATTACTTTTGTCTAGGATACAATATACTTGCTTTCGTGCTTATATGGAATAACCGTAAAACATGGCATCAACTCTAACCAAATTATGTTAACGTACCCCAGTCACACGACGAACAAGTTAAGTTAATTGTAATTTGGATAAGGACCACGAGATACAAAAGAAAAGAAAAACTTTTTTAATGATAAAGAACTACACGTGTATATAGTGCAGATACTAGTTATCTACAGGATAGTAAAAAATAAAACTGGACGAGTTCGAGTGAATTTTTAAATATAAATTAATGTTAAATGTACACAATTAGATAACGGAATCGATGTCTTTCTGCAGGTCCCCTACATCCACAGGACCAACTACTTCTTTAAAAAACGATTAAATCGTCTGCAAACAGTAATACTTTAGAGTAAAGAAGTAAAATAATAAACAAAAACATTAAGCGTAGTTTCACCAAATTATTATTTGTATACTGGGTATAAGATTAACTCTGAGTCCTTTCATAATAGTCGCATGTCCAAAACTTATTACGAGTTTTAATAAAAACTTTGGTGAAATTACAATTAATGTTTTTATTTTTTATTTATAATTCATTATTAAAATATGTACACCCTCGCGGTATTAAGTGCATAGTTTAGAGTAATTAACTACTAAACTCATATGATTAATAATTATGTGGGATCCTTGTGGAACTCCTGAAGGTACAATAAACTGTATAGATACAGATACCCGACTAGAAAAATTTGTCTGAAAATGTTCAGGATGAAATAAGTCATTTAACGCAAATGAATACTGAGGAACTAGTCAGAGTTTCCTGATTTGGAACTAGTAAGATTATCCTGATAAATACCTATCGTTTTCAAAAACTCAAAAACATTTAAAAAATAGTACGAGGCATGTATTTTAAGTAAGTACCGTTTTGAAATTAATAAAAAACGTGCAAAAATTTTACATGAAAGCCTGTATCTTAATCTACTTTTCTACATAATTCACAGTCGGCGACTCAAGATTATCGGAGGCATCTTAAACACTTAGTAAACAGCGTAAACAAGAGCAAATCAGACTATAATGACGTCAGTACGCAGATGAGAGATGTAGGTACTCAGTGCGCATGCGCGAAACGTTGACCGCAGCGCTACGGCGACAAATTTTTAAAACGGTACTTACATAAAGAACATACCTCGTAATACGTTCATATAAAGTGAAATTTTTATTTATTACATAATGAAATTGAATTTGTAGTAAGAATACTTATGTTCTGAATGCCGTATTTTAAGAAATGGAATTTTTTTCACATGACGCTTTTTAGAGATTATAGGCTGATTGTTTGTGAAGATCCACTCTAAATCGCAAGGCTGTATTTTAGACAGTTTACATTTTATTTTAAGGATTTTTTAAATTAAATATCCATAAAAAAGAGTTTACAGAAACAAAACCCTTGAAAAATTCACAAAGTATCGTCAAGGGTAATTATTTAAAATAAAAATAGAAGAAAAATCTACAATTCAATTTTTTTAATTAACAAAAAATAGTAACCGGTTAAAATAAGTGAAAATAAAATAATTGGTAGCGTCCTTTTTCAAATTGATCTCCATGTATAGCAAATGACAGAAAAGAACGGTAGGCATCATTAAATTTACATTCAAATTAATTTAGGAAAAGGGTTACATCCATCGATTATACCTTTGTGATGCTGAATATTTATTGATTAGTCCTTTAATCTATTGCATACTATATTGAATTTATTTCAAAGTAAAAAGCAATTAGTTAGTTAGTTCTGTTGTCCTAGTAACAGTGTGTTGGAAATCACAAATTACAGATAACATTCAACCCTGTCTAATTAAAAAAAAAAAACATTTGTCCACTCACGAAACTTTTAACAAGCCCCTTACAAATGTTCAGCTAAAAAAAGCTAGAAAAACGATGCTATCAACAATTACATCAACAACTTGTTTTAATTCGGCGAACCTTATAATTAAGACAAAACAGTTGACAAATTCCTATTTAAAAATACAGTAAAATAAATAATTTTAGTTTTACTAAACTGAATGCATTTCAAACGAAAATTGAATCGTTTGCCTAAGATGAACTGCTTTTCCTCCAAACAAAGGGTATCTAACAGGCGGGCTGAAAAGTTCGTAGGCTGACCCATAGACCCAAAAGACGCGTGTATAAATTGGACAGCTGTTGCACTATTAGTATCTGAGTTATAGCATTTTTAGTGAAAGAACTTTTGTTACTTTAAAAAAATGGATAAAAAGAAATTTAGTGTGTTAATAAAGCTTTGCTCTTTGGCGAAAAAAGAATACTGTATAATACTACCAAGGCTTGGCTTGATAAACAATATTCGGACTTTGCACCAGGAAAATCAACCGTAGAAAAGTGGTTTGTTTGCTAAATTTAAACGAGACGAAATGAGCACCGATGATGATGCACACAGTAGAACGTGTTGGTCATGGTTATATCGTGAATGAATATTTGGATATGCGAAAGCTCTGTACAAAGTGGGTGCCGCGCGAGCTCACAATTGAAAATCGACCAAAAACAACAACGGATCGAATCGATGATTCTAAGCAGCTTTTGGAGCTGTTCAATTGTAATAAATCCGAATTTTTGCGTCGACGATGTCGTGTGACAATGGATGAAATATGGCTCCATCATTTCACAACGGAGTCCAATCGACAGTCAGTCGAGTCGAGTGGACTGCACGTGATGAACCGACTCCAAAGCGTGGAAAGACGCAAATGTCGAGTCGGCTGGCAAGGTTATGGCATCAGTATTCTGGGATGCTCATGGTATAATATTCATTGACTATCGACTATCTTCAAAAGGGGAAAACCACAAACCATAAACAGCGACTATTACGTAGCGCTATTGGAGCGTTTAAAAGACGAAATCGCGGAAAAGCGGCCTCATTTGAAGAAAAACAAAATGCTGTTTCATCAAAACAATGCACCGTGTCACAAATTAATGAAATCGATGTCAAAATTCCATGAATTGGGCTTCGAATTGCTTCTGCATCCCCCGTACTCTCCAGATCTGCGACTTTTTTCTGCTCCTCAAAAGGATGTTCGCTGGGCAGAAATTTCGCGCCGATGAAGAGGTCATCGCCGAAACTGTAGCCTAACATATTTTGAGGATAAAGACAAATCGTATTATAAAAATGGTATCGAGAAATTGTATGTTCGCTACAATCGTTGTATCGCCCTCGAAGGGAACTATTTTGAATAATAAAATCAAATTCTATAAAAAAAAAACTAAGTTAATGGTCAGTCAGCCCGCCTGTTATTATCAAGGTATGACAGAATATCGCAATGTTGTGATTCTTGCTTCTAACTGCAGTAATTCAAATTTTTGACAAAATTTAACTAAATTGGCGACGCAGCTTATATAAACCAAATCAATTAGTTAAGATGAATGGAAAAATAAGGTCCGAAGGCACCTCTTTACATAGGAGCTGAGTCAGCCGAGTCCTATGCCCTTTTCCGCCCCCATATATAAAATTGAAATCTTGTAGGGTCTTGTTTGCAAAATGTTTTCTTTACGTTTATATGAACAGGATTGGATCGCAAAGTCGTAGCTATTATTATTTCATTTTCGTCCGGGTTGAATAGGAAATCAAGCGCGATTTTCGGCTAAAAGTGCCGCCGGGAATTTTCCGAATTACTGTTACGACCGTACAACATACAGTACGTCTCATGCAGACAAATTTACAGTAATATCAGACAAATTCGTTAAAAATTAAATAATTTAACTTTTATTTTTGATTACGTATTCTGTAGACAACTTTTAGCTATAGAAAGTTCCAAAAATAGATATCACGGAACGTTATGTTTTGTATAATGTTAAAATTCTATTTTTCATTTCATTTTTGAATCCTACGTAAAATTCTATAATTTATAAGTTAAATATAAATAAAAAAGATTTTAACATGCTGCTCTATTTATAATAATTTACAATACTTCATCTGTACAGGATGACCAAAAATAATTATCACGTGACGTTACATTTTTTTTACACTGAAAATACTATTTATCATTTCACTTTTAACAGAAATGGATTAGTTGGTATTAATTTTCTGAAACATTTTATAATAATGTTTTAAGATTTTATTGTAAAAAACTCTACAATTGTTTCGGTTTGTTAGACTTTTATCAAGATTAAGTAATGTGACTACTACTAAGTACTCTTGATAAAGGTCTAACAAACTGAAACAATTGTAGAGTTTTTTACAATAAAATATTGAAACATTTAAAAGCATTTAATTTCTTTCATCATTATTTCACTTTTAGATTCTACGTTAAAGTCTGGGATTAACTTGTAACTGCTTTTTTATTATTTTAGCTTAGATAAACTCAAAGATTTTATAATATTTTAATTTAATGTAACTTAAAGTGTTTCAAAACACTACAGGCTGAATATCTTTTGGTTACAATAATAGGAAAAAAATTGATTTTACTACAGAAAACGTGTCCTCTAAGTAAGCCTTGTTGTAGAAAATTCTGTGACAGTAGAATTATAACACAATACTTTCTTGTGTGCCACATTGTACATAGTCACAAACCAACTTTATATTTACGCATGAAATTTTATTAGGGATACAATACAAGAACAAAGTCTACAAAGGGGGGAAATATGAATAAATTCAGAACCCTACCAAATAAATTAACATCTCTTTTTACCAGCATATCTAATAATGTTCCCTAGAGAGAAATTAATCCTAATTGATTACACAAAAGCAGTATTCAGTATGTTGAATATTGTTATCTAGTTACACTAATTAGGTTTACTCTATATATTTATATATATATATATATATATACGAGGCATGCTTTCTAAGTAAGAACCGTTTTGACGCACTTGTCATAACGTTTGACCAGTTTTTGAATACCCTTCTCATAGAACTCTGCCGTCTGACTTGCATCACTACCACTGCATCACAACTGTATTGACTTCGTGATCGTCTGACGCTGACCGCCCAGATGTTTCTTCAAGTGCAGGAACAAATGGTAGTCACTGGGCGCCAGATCAGGCTGTACGGAGGATGATCTAGAGTTTCCCAGTGAAAAGATGTGATGAGATCTTTGGTCTGATTAGCAACATGCATATGCACATGCACATTTGTGCGGCCATCTTTAAATGCTCTCACCCACTTCTTTACCATTCCATCACTCATAATGTTTTGTTTTCTTAAACACTCAGTAAACAACGTAAACAAGGGCGAATCAGACTGTAATGGCGTCAGTGCATAGGTGAGAGTTGTAGGTACTCAGTGCGCATGCACGGAAAGCTGACCGCACTGCTGCGGCGGTAGAATTTCAAAACGGTACTTACTTAAAAAGCATACCTTGTGTATATACATATACACGTATTTATTTGTATATATTGCAAGGAGGAAAAATAGCAATTATAGCTGTTCTGAAATTCCTCATTTCATGAAACCAGGAATTCAGGCAGCCATCCTGATTTTGAATCTGAGAGTACGTGGTAATTTAATATTACATGATATATCTTCTACAACATTCATTTTAACTTTTAAAATGGAAATTTTATTTAAAAATATATGAGTTTGTAATTAATTCTTTTGAGAGACAGAAATTATTTTTTAATATAGTATTCCATCGATTTACTTTATTCATTAATATTTTGCCAAATTTGTGAAGAACCTTATCCAAGGTATTCAGAATTATTAAGGTCACATAAACTGTTTTGAGTGTCATTAACCCAAGATTATTTAATTATACTATATAAGCTTATAACGGGGCATGTTTTCAACATATTCTTAAAAAATACGAACACGAAACCGAAAAGAATACTTCGGGGCTGAGCCCCCCCCCTAGAATCATCTCAGCCCCCCCTCAGTCAACAGCCGGCATTTATAGGAAATTTGAGAAATTTCGAAATTTCCAAATCGAATTTATATTTAAAAAAAGCAGGTCGATCCGTCGCCGCTTCCCCCCCTACCTTTTTTTTTGTCTATGCGAAGCGATCTGTTTACGCCGGTTTTGTTGCACATTACGTGTTTGCGGCGGTCTCCAACTTACTGTAATAACACTTGCCATTGTTCTCGTAAATTCGAGGTATATGTAAAATTTTCGCCATATAGTGACGGTAAGTAAATATAAATACTGTGCGATAGACGGACCAGTCAGTTCAGACATAAATTACCTTGGTGTGTGTAAACATAGTGATATAATTCGTGACTATGATATTCATTTCAATGTTGGGTAGTATAAAATTTAAAAGGATTTATTGTGAGTTATTTTTCAATCGAAATTAATTAGGAACTTTATCTCATTGTGAACAAAAATTTTTTTATAAATAATTAGTCGAAAGTCTTGCATCACCTGTTTGCAATCTCCTCCTACAGAATGGCGACCGTATTTGGAAAGGATATAAAAGTCGTTGAAAATTTCATTATTCGCCTGATTTAACTCGGTTTCTTCTAAGTTTGACCTGAATTGGATTCTTAATAGCTTCTCCTTTTTCTTGTTACTTGCCTTTGTGAACTTAGTAGGGGACACCTTCTAAAGGAAATCCATTTCGATAAAGTGAAATTGTTAACAACCTTGCCTCGTTCTGTCCATTTATTGCAACGTATAAGGAATTCTTAAAAAGTATTCACCATCTTTTTATAACCCGGTCAAAGTATTTCCACTGAAGTAAACAACTTTATTGATTAAATTACCTACTGATCTGATAAATCGTATCCCAGCTATAAAAAAATAAATATAAGAACGGAGACAGTTGACAGTTTTCTTGCGCATTAAACTACTTCTCCAACCAATTGATTGAAGCCAAGAGACCAGAAATAAGAATACCGGCTCGAGCTCCTTCAAAAACCACAATCATTAAATTTAAGTTCATGTACTTATACGGATTTTCGAATAAATTTCTATTTAAAACTAGTTTGGAAATGCTTGGAATAAACACACAGTTGATAACTTCCACAATTTATTAAATAAACTTGATACGTGTTTCGCCAACACTGTGGCTTCTTCAGAAGTACAAAATCTCCTTAAAATTACCTAAGAGTAGATGTCTATAAATAGGGTGGTGCATCTTCATTAGAGTAAGGGAATATATTTAATAGTGGTAAGGGGTTTGTATCTACTTGGTCATTAAATAATATGTCTGTATTTTTATATTTGTTAATTTCTTTAGATTCTAATAGTGTAAGGTTTAAACTTTTATTTTCAATGTGTAAAATTTTTGTATCTAAATTAAATATATGGTAATCTTCTAACACATGCTTGGTATAGTTAGAATCGGTTTTTTCGATTCTATCTGATTTAAAATGTTCGTTCAAACGAATTCTAAAATATCTTTCCGTCTGACTTATTTAAATTTTTGAACAAGAACCGCAATTGAGTTGATATATACCTGGTTTTGATAATTTCTCTACTTTGTCTTTATTATTCATACAAAATACACATAAAGAATAATAAAGACAAAGTAGAGAACTTATAAAAACCAGGCATATATTAACTCAATTGCGGTTCTTGTTCAAAAATTTATATAGGTCAGACGGGAAGAAATTTTAGGATTCGTTTGAACGAACATTTTAGATCATATAGAAACAAAAAAACCGATTCCAACTATGCAAAACATGTGTTAGAAGATAACCATATATTTAATTTAGATCTAAAAATTTTACACATTGAAAATAAAAGCTTAAAACTTACACTATTAGAATCTAAAGAAATTAACAAATATAAAAATACAACATATTACTTAATGATCAATTAGATATAAACCTCTCACCACTATTACATCTTTTACCTCACTCTAATGAAGATGCACCACCCTATTTATAGACATCTACTCTTAGGTAGTTTTAAGTAGATTTTTTACTACTGAAGAAGCAACAGTGTTGGCGAAACACGTGTCAAGTTTATTTAATAAATTGTGGAACTTATCAACTGTGTGTTTATTCCAATATGTTAGACTTCTATTAATTATCTGCTAATTCAATACAATTGATTTAGAAATAATTACTTGTTAGTTTCCTTTTACATAAATAAATCCAAAATGGAAGACAAATTAGAATTTAATAAGTATGTAGCATATAATTATACGTATTTTGGGATTTACCAGATGGAATTTTCTTGTTGAAAAGTTAATTTATGGAGGACGTACTGCAGCCGAATTTGTTTGTCCAACTTTGAAAACTTCGTCTCGATAACAAAATTAATTATGTTGAGGACCATTTATCGAATAATCGTTTCTCCCGCAATTTAATCTACTTGGCAAAAAGTTATGAAATTTCTGTAAATATTTGTACGACTTGTCTGTTTTAATCCATTTAATTTGAAATTGTATTTGGTAGATATCATTTTGATTAATCTAAAGTCATTTTATACAAATTAATAATCTTTGTTAGTTTTATATTAAATTGTTTTCATTTGTTGTTTCAGATTTCAGAATTGATTGCTAAAAATACATCCTTATGGAACCACCACCAGCTACTACTATACCATCAGGTAAGAATAAAAAACATATATTTAACAATCGTTTTTGCAAATTATCATCCGTAATGCTTTCATAAATACGACCAAAGCTGAATAAAAATTAAATTAAATTATAGCAGAACTTTGTAGTATTTTTCCTTAGTTCTTCGATGGTAGATTATGCTCCTTTTAGTATATGTTATGTAGGTATCGAAATAGTGTAGTAGAAAAAAAAGTTAAACGTGAAAGAATTCGGAAGTAGTTGCATTGGCAGATTCTGTTCTAGACACAGTGTAACCTACTTCCTCGTTTATTCATTTACCGAAGTTTCTAAAAGATTCGGCGTTTTTTCCACCGCAAACCTTTTCCTTTCCAGGCATCTTTTTCAGCATAATTGTAACTTTGAACTACCGACAAACATTCTATTGTGCTTTGGTTTAATATGACTTTATTCAACGGATCGTACATCAATCCAATTTAGCGTTTATATTATGCGTTTGACATGCATTTGGATAACTTTAGGAAAACAATGCACCAGCGCATCATACTCGGAATATTTAGGATGACACAAGGAAATCAGATATTCCTTCCACAAAGTCATCCGCCTCACCCCGGAAGTACAAACAACACCTACATACCAATACCTCATTTCGTGTCAAACTTGTGGTTGAACAAAAGGATAGTATATATCATAGGTATAGAGACACTTCCGAGTTTGGCATCAAGATGCATAGCAGCGTGAAGGCATAAAGTAACAAAAAACAAACACGTTCTCGCGAATGTAAATTTATATTATTATTAATAATAATAATAGGGACTGGAACATTGAGTATGTATCCGGATGCATGGGTAGCCCCATGGCGCTCCACAGGTACCTCTTCATACCTCTGTGCTTCTACAAAGTACCATTACCAGTAATAATAATTATCACGTTTTTTGCGCTCTTTCTCTTCAATTCCTGTATCTGTTTTTTTTAACTTTTACATCTTGTTTGGTTTGATGAAAGTTTTGGTAGTTCTACTTACATCCGTGGGTGTTATTCCACAACTCCGTATGCTTATTTGCGACACACTGTTCAATTTCAGAGTTGATTACCGCGTCGAAGGTACCAGTTACTGATTCTGGTCCTCTACAAAGTTCTCCTCCATTTCTTGCTTTACCAACCCATCCGTTACTTCGTTACCCTTATGTTCTGGCCTCAGAAAGCTGGTTAAAAAAAAACTTTTGTGTTTCATTCCCACCAGCTATTCGTGCTGGTGGGCGGGTAGTCCCTCGGACATACACTGCAGTGCAAAGCCGGAGGGTACGGCGTAAGGCCCTCTTCAGCCTCCTTTAAGGAATCGTGGGAATGGGTGGGTGGTGTGGTTAGGGAGGGGAAGATGAAACGGACGAAATGAAGACAGAAGAGAATTGAACAAATATCTTCGGAATAGGCATTACTGCCCCAGAATTTGCCTAAATGATCCAAGGAAACCACTGAAAACTAGGGCAGCCGGACCCGGGTGCGAATCGGTGACCTCCCGAATGCTAAGCACTAGACCACGCCGCTCGGTGCTAGTTAAGAATTAAGTGGCAATCATATACCAACCTTGACATGGTGGTAACATATATTATTTGTGAGTTTGTTGCATTAGCACTCTTACTATCTGTGTACAGATACTTCATACCCTGGACTTCGTTTCCCCAGAGCGAGCATACGAATAATACACAAAATCAAAAGGTTGGAATAGAAGTCCAAAATTTCCCAAGATGTCCAACATTAAGCTCAAGATTAATACTATTAAGGTCTTGATCTTGACCTGTATCTCGAAACCAGGAGAGTTAACTTGAAACAATTTCAGAACTTACCAAATGTGACAAAACAGCAAAGATGTGACTATTATAATGACCTTAGTCTTGGTCATGTTTTCAAAACTTACATAAACACCTTAAAATGTGACTATTTACGATTGACTTAAACTTGAGAGTTGATAGGAGATTGGAACTAAGCAGATGAAGCAAAGATCGAAAGTTCAATAATGTGTTACTGACTTCCTTTTGGATATTAAAACTAAAATGAATTATTGATCTTAATTCCAAATCTGATGACATAATTCGATTGGTTTCGAGAAACATGAATGGATGAATTATAGACAATGATCAACGTATTGAAAATAATTTAAAAACTAAGAAAATCCTTGCTTTAAATTTGAATTGGGTTTAAACACCATTTTGTTTTGTATTAAATCTTTTACTAATTTTCAATCAAATCAGCGGCAGAGCAGCGAAACATTACAAATTACAAAGAGAAGCAATCTAATTACCGACGATTTATTATAATATTTTCTCTAGTAAAAAATTCTATTACAGTTTGTGCTGTGAAACAATGACAAATAGTGTATAAACCATCGTATACCGCAAACCTGTTAACATGGGTACCCACATCAAGGCGGAATTCCGTAATTGCACATTTCGTTGTTTTCTTTTTATTTTTCACCACTAGATTCCAAAGGCGTGTGCCAGATGGCAAGAAGCAACAGTCAGCGGTGGCGGAAACCGCTGGAGTTGGCAGAGGCTTCTGTGTAAAGCAGTTGTGCTTAATCGCGTAGAAATTCCACTTTCTCGAGAAATGCGTGGCTGGATCGAGACGGTTGACTTAATTCCAATGTTTCTTGTCTGACTGATGATAATCATTACGGAGGGTTGCAGCCAATTTTATGGTGTCTTTCTCTTGTCTCACGTTTTGTCTTCAGATCTTTTGAAAAATTCGAAATGAAACAGGACCTACAGTTTGCTTATTTTGATAACACCTAAACAGAATTGAAAATTGAAAACAACGCAATAGACGGAACCGATATTTAAAATAAAATTCTGTTATCATTATTATATTAGTAGTACAACAAAACAAATACATTAAATATTTTTATGCTGAAGAATCAAAAGCCCTTGGTCTTCTAAAAGAAAAACCTTCACCGTATTAAAACAGAGCGAAGATCGTTGTAAATTTTATTTAAATAAATTAAGTATTCTCAACGTGTTTAATTTAATTTATTTTTATTACTATTTGAATTTAACTTAAAATAAACATTCATTCTTGTGTATCTTTTCATTTAAAAGCCCATACATAAATTGTCTATTAAGATAAATAAAGTTTTACGATCCATAGACAAGCCTAGATAGATGAAATTAAAGAATTCGTTTTCTATTCTATTTATTGCTTTCAAGAATAACTAATCGTGAAATTGCATAATTATAGTGGATTTAACTTGGTATTACGTTAAGAATTAAATTTCTTTATTAAAAGTTTTATTTATATGGGATCTCATTAATTAGTAAGCTTGTATGTAGTGGATTTCTTGGATTCCCACAATGTCAGAAGTTTTTTCTAGACAATCGGTTTATACGATATTATTAGGGCTCAAATAAAACAAATCCGCTCCTGTATTTCTAATTTCCTTAATTGTAAAATTAGGGACATCTTAGAAACACGTAAACGTTCTGTTGACATTAACCATGATGGACTACCACCTACATAATCTACAAATTATAAGAACAAAAACTGCAGTCACATTTTTTAATTTTTATTTGGACTGTAACTTTTCTCATAAACAAAATTATGGGAACTGTAGTTCAAGGAGTTAGCAAAATTCAGTCGCCAAATTTCAATAATTTTATTCAGAACATAAAAATAGTAACCTGTATGTCACACTATTGTAGGGGTGGACTTTATCCCCATTCCTGAATCTGGACATAGTTTCGCCTCTCTCTTCCTCGATCATAACTCTTCCACCAGTGTATGTTCAACCAAAAATGCCCACGCACAAGTAGAGGAATGAATTTACCGCTAAATAAAATATATATTTATTATAACTATTATTATTAATAGTTACAATTATTTATCGAAATTTCTCTTTTATAGTTTCCTATTGGTATAATGAATTATGAAAATATGTGTAGTATTTTATACTTGTTTAATTCTTCATGTATTTGTGATGATAGCACGCACACCATGAATTGTCTTATGTAACTGAACAAAATTCAATCACGAAGGGTTGATAAAAAAAACGTAATATTGAATACACTTAGAAACAAAATGAATAGCAAGAGTCTTGAATATATATTATACAAAGTATTTACAAGTGGGTGGCTTAATCATAACTAACACTAAAAGAATACAAACTGAAAAACCTAAATTACGAATTTGTTTCAATGGTTCCCTGCCACCCTATGTGGACTGATTCAAAAAAGGGGAACGCCCACAAAAGTTATACATGGACTTAAAAACTAAATTATGAGAAAGTCAAAAATATGTGCAACGGTGGCGAATTTGCGGGAACCGGAACATTTGTAAAATTACCGACAATGTTTACAGATCTTGCATGCTGAGTGAAGGCAACAAAAGACCACGATAGCTCTTCGTAAGAAGGGGTAATAAATACCAAAACGGATTTACAAATATTGGAGCCAATTTCATCAGATGTTGAAAGGTTTTATGGTCTAGTTTATGCATACAACTCTTAAAGATAGAACTATAACAAATTCATGTATAAATACAAATGTACAGTTTGTCACAAATCGGAAAGTGACAATGTTTCCGCAACACTTCAATTTTTTTTCGATGTTACTGAAAAAGAAAAGCTTTTTTCTTTAGCTAGAAATTTTTTTAATTTAAATGAAACAAAAGTGTTGTACTTGTACAATTTTTGCTAGCTAATAAATGAATTATAATTTTTAAGCAATTACACTTTTTCTCTCGCAACAGATTTTAACAGTCGTTTGCTAATAATAAAGTATACTTCATGGAATATAAAAATATCATTGCTAAAAGAGAAGGGAAGGTAAAAAAGAGTACGCATCTGAAAGGTGGAATGGAATGAAATGACGCTTAATTAAGCTGCTTTAATAACGAAAAAGGAGTCCAATAACGCCAAAAGATGAGAAGCTTCATTAGACGTTACATACCTTTCTACAGAAACAAACTAACCTAAGGGTGTTTTTGCATATTTCAAAGAACTTAATTATTTTACTCCACTTGCAAAGAAATCGTCAGCAAAGGTATGATGGGTATAAATCCGGAATGGGACGTTCCATCTCCTCGATACTCGGAATGTTATTTTACTTCTTCAACGAGAATGATAATATCGGAGCTATGGAATTGCGAAATACCTTTCTTAAACACAGAATGCTTAATTATACATTATACAGTATCCATTTCTAACATTCGTACATAAAATTATTGGAAATACTGACCTAGCAAAGGGAATATGTTTTTAATAAAATATTAATTTACTGAAAATTATTTTAATAGAAGAAAACACTTAAATTTATTAACAAACTCTGCACGTGTTTCGACTTTTATTACATTAATATGAAATATTAGAAATTAATAAAGCCCTAAATTGTAAAAGGAAGCTAGCCAACGACCAAATCATGTTCGGAAGCAACCCCCTCCTTGATCCAAATTTAGTGTAAAATAAGAGATGTATAAATAGGAATTACTTTAATTTAAATTTAGTTATGTGTAACTCTATAACTCCATATATACTGCCATAATAAAGCGAAACACGTGTAGAGTTTATTAATAAATTTATGTGAAACATTTCCAAGTGTTTTCTTCTATTAAAATAATTTTTATTAAGCATGTTTCATCAAGTGTTAACAGCAGACAGTTTCAATTTATTAATTTACTATTTCTTGTTTTTTTTTTTTATATCAAGTAGTTACTGATTTTTTGACTTTCTGGCTTACTTAATTTTTTTATGTTGAATTAGCGTATACTTGATGGAAGTCTAACATCATTAATCGAAAATAAAAACACTATAAGTTATAACTTCAACAATTTATTAATAACTTGATATATGTTTCACTAACACTGTGGCTTCTTCAGAAGTACATTTTATACATAAAACTAATTACTTCTAATTTCTTATAAATAGTACTCCTAAGGTGGTGCATCATAATTGGGGAAAGGGAAAAGGTTCAACAATGGTGATTGGTTGAGATCTAGTTGATCATTCAGTAATCTGTTAGTGTTTTTATATTCAATAAAAGGTATAAAACAAACACTTGGTTAATTTTCACTAAATTTATTATCAACTCGACAATATTGTTTCGACGAAATATCGTCATTTTCAAGAGTACAACAAAATTATACTAAAGTTATAATCGGTATTATCTAATTTTTTTATATTCATTAATTTCTTTAGATTCTAATAAAGTAAGTTTTAGGCTTTTATTTTCAAAATGTGATGTCTTTAAATTTGAATTCAAATTAACTATTTGTAATAGAAATTCTGCTTTTAATGTTTTATTATAAAAAATCAGCTTGTTATCCCAGTTTTATTCCAATTTTGAATAGCCTAGATTATGTTTACATCGTGATTAAAAACTGCGATTACCCTGGGGAACCAAGGTTACTTCTTAATATAAAATCTTATAAGCAGAATATCGATTACACTTAATTTTTATTTCAATTCAAGTCTGGGTTGGCTAAACAGAATATTATGGTTGATAGGAATGTAAAAGAATTTCCAAGTTAACTAAATTGTTATGTTTTAATGACATCCAGACAAAATTTCTTTCAACTTTCAAAAAATTTTTAACTGTAAAGTTTGTTTAAAATTAGTAATTTTTACTGTGAGTTCTACCATTTTAGTTTTGACACTTTAATTACTTGCATATACATATACAAAACAAAAACTCATTAAGATGCAGTATAATTAACCTGATTAAGTATTTGTTTGTCACTTCCATATAAAGACAGTTAGAAACTTCTTTCTGAAACAAAAATATTAGAATTATAAGACAAATGGAATTGTCAGTAATTAAATTATGAAACATTTTTTAATATATAAACAGGAAAACGTAAAAAGGCGCTGCTAAAAATTTCTAAAATATAATGAGGTAAACAGCTAACCATAATAAGCAAAACATAATACCTTCTAATTGTTGATGTGGCGTAGAAATAATGGACACAACTTTTTGTGTTTGTGTAGACTTTAGTCATAAATTTAGGGATTAGGGTAGGTAGATTTAAGTTTCCAATTTTAAGTCGAGCGTGTCGAGTGCTGTTTGTGAGACTGATTTACCGAGCGGCGCGGTCTAGTGCTCTAGATCATTGCTTAGCATTCGGGAGATCATCGGTTCGAACCCGGGTCCGGCTGCTCTGGTCCATGTTTTCTGTGATTTCCTTGGATCACTTAGGCAAATGCTGAGGCAGTAGTTTGTTCTACAGATAATATTTTACTTCTCTTCTGTCCTCATCTCGTCCGTTTCATCTTTCCCTTCCTAACCACACCATCCACCCATTCCCACGATTCCTGAAAGGAGGCTGAAGAGGGCCTTATGCCCTACCCTCCGGCTTTGCATTACAGTATAGGTCGTAAGGACTGCCCGCCCACCAGCACGAGTAGCTGGTGGGAATAAAGCACAAAAGGTTTTTTTTTATAATGATGATTAGCAAATGTCGTATCATGTAAATAAGAGCTGTGTTGAAGTATGAGCGAGGAAGAGAGTGTACGAGAGTGAGATGGATGCATGAGAAAAGCCGTAGGTTAGGGATGTAGGAGTGCGGAAAGGCGGTATACCCCCCTGTGGCTAGTTTTAAGTTAAGAATAGGAGAGTTTCTCTAGATTTGATGAAAAAGAGACGTTACCGCAATTCTTATTTGTTTGATCACTTTTTCCTTTTTTTCTTAATAAAGTTAATTAAAGGTTTATTCCTGTGGTCTCCTGAATGCTGTAAACCCAGCTAAGTAGGAATTAAAAGATATATTCATTACATTGATATAGTATATTAATATAGATGAAAATAAACGAATTTAATTAAAACATTTTTTTTTTTCGTGGAAGAGGGAAAATATAAAAAATAACATTTTCCGATTTTACAAAAGGAATTTCTTATAGTTTTCTTATTTATAACGCAATTAAGATTTTATCAAACTTTGTTCTAAGTAAAAACACTTCGTTATACTCATTTATAGTTTCTATTGGGATTTTTTTCAGTTTCCTTTTTGTTTATTTTTGGCCGTAGTACGTAGAAAGCGCGTTATACGATATTTCAATATTATATAAGTGGCACTTTATTCCCACTCGGCGAAATACAAGATATTGTTTCTGTATTTCCTTTCTCGAACAACCCTTTCGAGTTATGCGTATACGCAGAAATGATCTCTACAAATTCCCATTTCGATATAAATCAGACCCTCAATGCGAGATTAAGTCTCAAGTACTTGATTTGTTATTGTTCGAATTAATTAATAACTTTGCCGTTCTGAATAACAACAACTACACTGAACAGCGGCATTGGAACACTACTTACTTATTAGCAAACTTGCCCGACAAAATTAAACTCCGTTGAACGCGGAGTTAACATCAAAATATGTTTTGTCGCAAGAACAGGCAACTATTTGTGATGTATGTTTGTAATAAGTACTAATTTAATTTGACACGCAGCTTAAAGGACTAACAAATTATACATATGTCTTAAATATTACATTACTACTGCTTCGCTGCAGATAACAAGGATTAAATGTTTTATTAAAAATTGCCTTCAGATTAGAAGTTTGAAATTGGCTAATAATTTACATGAGAAGCTTTACTAATGCGTAAACTATTGACGGAATAATAAACTAGATTTAGGGTTCCGTTATTCAAAGGTATAAGAAGTTATTGAAAAATTTCCTGTGGACCAATACCGAGCGGCGTGGTCTAGTGCTCTAGATAATTGCTTAACATTCGGAAGGTCACCGGTTCGAAATCGGATCCAGTTGCTCTGATTCAAGTTTCTCTGTGGTTTCCTTGGATCATTTAGGCAAATGCTGGGGCAGTAATATTCCACAGATAAGCGTTCACTTCTTTTCTGTCTTCATTTCGTCTGTCTCATCTTTCTCTCCCTAACCACACCACCCACTCATTCCCACGATTCCTGCAAGGAGGCTGAAGAAAGCCTTACGCCCTACCCTCTGGGTTTGCACTAGTGTGGGTCGGAGAGACTGCCCGCCCACCAGCACGAGTAGCTGGTGGGAAAGAAACACAAAAAAGAGAGAGGTGTGGACCAATACACAGGTTAACATGGATTGAAGGTGTCATTACTGAGATGAGTTACGACGAATACGACCAAGAATTGCCCCAACAGGTCAATAAATTGAGACATTCTTACCTCAAAACTCAAAACATTCAATATGTTGTCTCCTCTATGAATCAAGAAGTTAAAATTAAATTAAGGGAGTCGCTATTACTAAGGTATTATTGAGGTACTTTTATCTTTAAATGATAATCTGTCTGAAGGTCCAAATCATGCTAATTTGGCATGTTGCGTTTTAAGTTTAGGATATTTCGAAATTTCAATGGGCTAGAGTAATTTCGGAGCTAGATTCGGATTTGGCTTCGAAAATTACATTGAAAATAATTCCCCGTTCGTATTTATTCTGCACCATAGCAAGGCTCTCATATTTGAAAGCCTTCTTTGGAGGGCACTTTCATAGAGAATTGAATAAATTATCAATAAAAAGAATAATAATCATTTTAAATGAATTCATCGATATCGCACTCGAATCTGGTACCATAAAAGGATATGGCCCCAGAAAATACAAATTTCGAGATATCCTAATCTTAACGCAGCCTTTTATCTCCCTATGATAGGATTCTAAAAAAGGGCTTTCGAAACTGTGAACCTTGAGCCACACTGAATAACAGGAAAACTAAAAAAAACAACTTATAATTAAACAAGCCAAATTAGTACCATTTGGATTTTAATATTAACCTATCCCAAAATCTTGATATACAAGGGCTATTCTAAATCAGAGATAAAATAAATATACCTCGAATGTGACCTTTGAAGGCACGCTGTAATTCCTTCAAAAGAGCCAAAAATTACATTATTTGATAAAATAAATTGTTTGTTCGGTGACAAAATTTTGAAACATTTTGGAACAAATAAGGAAAGGACTAGTACGTTAGTCTTGGAAAAGGGCTAACAACCCGAAACACGTGTATCTTTCTCTCCTTAACCACACCATCCACCCATTCTCAGGATTCCTGCAAGGAGGCTGAAGAGGGCCTTACGCTCTACCCTCCGGCTTTGCACTACAGTGTAGGTCGGAGGGACTGACCGCCCACCAGCACGAGTAAGCTGGTGGGATTGAAACAAAAAAAAAAATTTTTTCTGAGTTATTCTGTCTTTCCTACTGTCTCATTTAACAGCAAACAAATACGAGGAGGCAGGAAAATTCGGCAAAACATATGTTACGGCTTTTATTTTCTATCAAAACAAATAAAAAGTTATAATGTAAATCTCTTTAAGTTGTCTTAAGGGTAAACTCAATCAGTTATACATTAAAAAACACAGGCATTTACAAAAGAAGTTAATATTCGAAAAGATAGTTGAATGTTTTACTCAGAAATAAGGTTTCGCTCCATCTCTTGTAAAAGCAACATATTAGATATAAATTTTATGGACGTTATCAGGGCGAATGAAGCTTTTTAAAATTGCCTTTTTATATATATACTTGTAGATACATGCACCAAAAGCGATCAGCTTGCGTTGGATATTGTTGTTCTTTCGACGGACGGTCTGAATATAAAATTTCTATTTCAAACAACAAAAAATAAGGGAATCGATCCCTTAAGGACATTTTGTGAACATTAAGTGACCGATCGGTCTTTGAGCGGATAAAGATTGATTTAGGACTAGAATTATATCACAAAATGAGACAAGCACCCTGCCTTCAAGTAAAACCTGAGAAACCAAGGACAAGGATAAATTACACTGACAATGAGACTGGATTGTGAAATATTTATCGAATGCAGCGTCCCATAAATGACAATTTTTCTAAATGAAAAATAAAACCGCTATTGTTGCTCTCCTCAATAAAAAGATAAATTTCCTTTTACAGTTTGTAAATCTTTGATTGTGAAAATTGATCGAAGACCATCAACCACTGATGTCATTCCTGCCTCTTCCAATCAATCTTTTACTATAAAATTGTCAGTCTTTCATAGTCTTATACATAGGTTGGTTAATATCCCATTATCAAATCAAAATTTCTATAAGGAACTAAACATTATTAAACACATTGCCGTAAACAACGGTTACAAAGTGGACGTTGTAGATAATTGGAAAGTTGTAAAACATGTTAATAATGATAATAATGGTAAATCAAACAAACACTGTTGTAAGGTTTTACAAAATTTTTAATTAGACTTCTTTTACACTGTTTCGGCTTATTAGGCCATCATCAAAGAGTTGAGTAGAAGCTAACTTAATCTAAAGAAACATCACTTATATATGCATATTTAAGTAAATGGTCACATTGTTCATTTGTAATAATCCTTTACTTTTATTTATACAATGCAAAAGTAAAAAAAACTAAAGTTATGATTATTTAAAAAACAATGTTGGGCAAAGCCAGTATTACAATTTTTATCAATAATAGACTTTTTATGCTCCTTAAGTCTAGTTTTAAAGGATATACCTGTCTGTCCTACATACATAGCATCGCAGTCTGAACAATGGATCTCATAGACACCTGCTTTTTGAATTTTGTTTGTCGTTGAAATTTTATTATTAATTAGAATTTTTCCTAAATTTGTTTTATTAGAACAACTATTGATACCTAACTTATTTAACCTTTTGCAAATGGTTATGTCCTACATATAATATATATATATATATATATTATATCTATAATATAAATTTAAAAGCCAAAAGCAGCCAATACAACTTGTTGGGACTAAAAGAAAGTGTTGTAAAATTTTGAAGACGAAAAAGTATGAATTTTGCATTTCGAAGTCTGTCCAAAAAAGCTCGTAAAAATTTTATTCAACAAAATTTAGAGTAGAACATCGATCCTTATCGTCTTCATAATTTTCCTTATTTGTTGTCTAGGTTTCCTTAAAATTCCTCAGAAGTAAAACACTTTAGCTGTCTCGTCGTTTCATATTTTATCGTTTCCATATTCTTCCAAAGTCGCACCTGTACGACCACTTTGTATTCATGAAGCAAAAAGAAACTTTAGTGTACTAATTTTGGGTGGGTAGAACTAGTGTTGAGATAAATAAAAAAATGTCTAGTTTGGAGTTTGTCTAGAATCAAACAAGTTGGTAAATAGAGTTGGCAGGAAAAGAAACTATTTTATAGTAATACTTAACCTCGAAATTAAGATAACAGAAAAATTCAGAAAGGCAACGAAGAAAAGTGCTCAAGATTGTATCTGCAAATTGTTGTAAAAATTTTGTAAATTGACGAGAATTGTAAGGTGGGTTTTGCTTGTCAAAACTAGTCCTATCGAAGGAACAAAAAGGTACCTTTTTGTATACGGATTTTGTAAACCTACAAATAAATCCTTATTAGACTTGAAAGTTCGACCATTATTGGAGATACCACGAGACAAAACCCCAATAACTAGTAATCTAGCATGGGAAACAAATTGCAGGCCAGAAACTCGGACAATTATTGCTGAATGTGTATACGTATATGTGCATTGTAGCTAAACAACATTCATCCATTACCACCACAATATTCTGATAGATTCAAATCGAATTTATTTCAACACAGAAAGTCGAGGGTCATCTTCATTATCTATATAAATATCCCTTAGCATTTAAGTAATTTCACGAGTGCTATTATCAAATTTCACCAAAAATTTGATGTTGACTCGTTCTTCTATCTGTTGATTAATCTTCGTCGTCGACAAGATTAAGGATGGTACCTACGATAAAAATACATATAGTGTGACAGTTACTGACCTTTACCGTGGTGCAGGTCATTTATCATTTTGACCTAAACTTACTGGATCATGTTCGGATATTTATTGGACAGACTTTGAATTTTGTCAAGAATTGCTTTCGTGAATACTTCACTCCTTACGTACCATTACGATGTTCTCAATTAAAAGATTTTTCCAAATATGTTATAAGAAAGATGATCACCCTGCATATATCGGTAAACAATAGCACCCGGGAATCAGATGAAATGGTTTCGAACATATAATTACATATATTGCAAGATTATAGGTGACAGATGTTGTTTAGATTCAAAAGTCCAAATGCGAATAACATGCTTACAATCGGAAACGTTTTCTCCCATTCCGGTTCGTGCAGAGACAAAACGATAAAAAATTAAGACGCTATTTTTCAAGGGTTTTACGGTACGTGTTTCGCTACTTAAACTGACGTCTTCGATGCCGAACAGAAAGAAATACGACGCAGACAATGGCAGCAGAGCAAGCAACAACATTCAAAGAATAAGAAATTCCATTTAAGAAGATTGTAGTTTTCTGTGTAAGACCCTTGGTAAGTTAGATCTAAAGTTTCCCAGGTTGATATAGATGTACTGAATGATCGGAGGAAGTAGCTTACGAAGGTAGATAGGTATTAAAAGAAAAGTAAACTCAAAAAGAGGTAATGGGCGACTTCAGAACTGCCCTAACAAAAAAAAAACTAAACATCGGTGATGGCTATTTATGTTGTATCGTCTGCTAGTGAAGTAGACGTCGTAAACAGGAGATTTAATTAAATAATAAAACAATATAAAAATTCAAATTTCCGACAAATTTCTTAAGGCTTTCTCGGCCAGTTGATGAACTGGTGTAGTAGACTGTCTACATCCAGCATCGGAACCTCTGAAGAAGCTCACCACTCGTGCTAGCGAAACGTTAGGAAGGAATTCCAACCAACGGCGGCTTTACATCTGAATCAGGACTACACCAGGTCATTCAAATTTTTGTTAGTGAGTCACAGTCATTGTCAAGAGAGTACAACAAATAAATTGTTTAATGGTTGGAATTGCTTCCTAACGTTTCGCTAGCACGAGTTGCAAGCTTCTTCAGAGGTTCATTCATCTCTGATGCTGGATGTAGACATGCTGTCTAACTTTAGAAGCAATTCCAACTAACGACGATCTTTAGATTAGAATAAGGATGGACTATACTAGCTCATCAACTGGTCGCGAAAGCCTTAACCAATTTGTCATGTTTACCACTACCCTTATCTTTACCTATCCAAACGCCTACACCACATTGTATATTTACTAGTATGTATACTTGTCCGATGAAGTTAATGTTTGGCAAAACATATGTCACCAAGAAATAAGGTATTATAAAAATCTTTACTTTGTGTTTTACTAGTTAAAATCATGAACACTGATAATGTATAAATACAAACAGTGTAGTATAACACCAACTGTATCGATATTCTTGTTAAAAAAGGACCTTGATGGGGTCGAGGAAGAGGATTATGTTGAGGACAGATTAGAAGTTACGCTTTGATAGGTTGTAACTTTGTAGTTGTAAATAATGTACCCACTTTAGACGAGTTCAAAAAAATTGATTGTTGTATGAAGAGGAAATAAGACGCTTATGTTAATTTGAGCATTCATAACTGAAAACCAAACGTATCTACCATAACGCCGTTCAGATGCAAGATTAACAACGGATGTGGATAACTGCAGAAAAAATGGGAATAAGCTACCTATCGCTTCTACCAATGTGTAGCATTCCAAACATGGCAGAAAAAAGAAAATCCTTTTTCATCTATATATTAAGGATCACAGATCCCACATTTGAAACGCGCCCTACACAGTAGGTACTGCGAACCGAAAGCCAAATCCCACAACCGGTTTCGGCCTATCGGGTCTCATCAGGTGGGCGCTGGCAGAAAGACATTTACAGGCTATAAAAATAAAACCAACAAAAAGAATGAATACACGAAATCTAGTCCCATCTTTTATAATATATGTATTGCAAAATTATTGTCCACTTGTATATGTTTGCTGTTTCCTGTAACCGAGGTAAGAAGTGACCTCTTATGCCTACAACCTCTACCGAATATAGTAGTTTATTATAATTCACTAGGTCAAATGCTTTTTTAGAGATCTAGAAAAACTATTTGTCAAAATAAACACTTCTAACAGAAAGTAAAACAGTTGATTTGTAAATTTTATTTTCCTGATTTCGTTTTGTAAGCCATAGGTAACATCGTTAAGTAAACGACATAATATTGTTCCCCATTTTCTTACTGTGTCTGCCCCTTAATTTGGCCCCTGACAGTTTAAATTTAACTTCAATTTGATGTCAGCTTAATGAAACAGCTCTACATTGTTAGCATATTCTGTTGAAGTTGACAATTACGACATACCGTAACAATAGGCCTTCACCTATTCTAACCAAACATTGGGGCCTACGACGAGGGTTATTATTTTAACGAAATAAAATCGTATATTCAGTCTATCAACTTCAGCGGTAACTATACTCTTTCATTGAATACGTACAGACTTCGTAGTGTTAGATTGGCACCTTTTACTTTATCGCTGTTACAGTATTCATTTTAAAATAGCATATAAAATGATCAAATTAAGTAAAAGTGGAGATACGATCTTTAGATTTTAGGTTTTATGTGTTGTACTACAGCAGAACACAGCTATAAAGCTATTCGAACTTTTATATTACTCTATAGACAAGTATAAAGTGAATTAAGTAAGTAAGTAAAATTGTACGTATTTTTATCCCTTAAAATTGGGATATTATGTTAATCTCTTTATTCCTTTTTTATGAACCTTTTTCGACTCACCCTATTAAATTTCTTTATTTCCTTTGGAAACATAATACGCTTTAAAATGAGCTAATTAAACCGAAGCCAAGAGCGTTCCGAGTAGAGTATCTAAGTAGCAAAGTATAGAACAACAAGTGAACACCGAACCGTTTACGGGCTTTCTACAAAAATTGTCGTTTTTATTACCTTTTGTCTTTGATCATCTCCTCTTGTTATTTTTTTAATCAGAAGTTGTGTGGCACAAACGCCTGATCAAATAACACACAACTACTACATTACTTGCTTGACTCCTTCGTAGAGTTTCCTCAAATAACAGTTTTGTTGAAAGTACAAATAACAGGCGGGCTGAAAGGTTTGTAGGCTGGCCCATTGATGGCACCACTAGTATCAAATCCATATGATTTTTAGTTAGCCCTAACCTTCAAGAGACGCGTGTATAAATTTGACAGCTGTTGCACTATTAGTATCTGAGTTATAGCAGTTTTAGTGAAAGAAATTTTGTTACTTTTACAAAATGGATGAAAAGGAATTTCGTGTGTTAATAAAGCATTGCTTTTTGGCGAAACAAAAAATACTGTTGAAACCAAGGCTTGGCTTGATAAACATTATTCGGACTTTGCACCAGGAAAATTAACCGCAGAAAAGTGGTTTGCTGAATTTAAACGAGGCGAAATGAGCACCGAGGACGATGCACGCAGTGGACGCCCCAAAGAGGCTGTTACCGACGAAAACATCAAAAAAGTCTATAAAATAATTTTTGATTACCGTAAAGTGTAGTTGATTGAGATAGATCCTAAAGATATCAAAGGAAGTGTTGCTCATACCGTGAATGAATATTTGGATATGCGAAAGCCCTGTACAAAGTGGGTGCCGCGCGAGCTCACAATCGACAATCGTCCAAAAACAACAACGGATCGAATCAATGATTCTAAGCAGTGTTTGGAGCTGTTCAATCCTAATAAATCCGAACTTTTGCGTCGAGGATGTCATGTGACGATGGATGAAACATGGCTCCATCATTTCACACCGAGTCCAATCGACAGTCGAGTGGACTGCACGTGATGAACCGATTCCAAAACGTGGAAAGACGCAAAAGTCGACTGGAAAGGTTATGGCATCAGTATTATGGGATGCTCATGGTATAATATTCATTGACTATCTTAAAAAGGGGAAAACCATAAACGGCGACTATTACGTAGCGTTATTGGAGCGTTTAAAAGACGAAATCGCGGAAAAGCGACCTCATTTGAAGGAAAAGAAAGTGCTGTTTCATAACAATGCACTGTGTCACAAATCAATGAAATCAGCGTAGATTGAAGTCACGTTGCTCTATACTACCTTTTCTGCAGCAGATATATTTTTCAATATTATGCATAGAATATTAAGTGAGCATGTGATTTGAGAAGTTTGTTTTAACAATTAATGCTAAAATCCAAAAATTCGTATTTGAATTTAAACATTTCAGAAACTATTGTCCAAACAGCAAAATATTTTTAACCGAATTCAATCCGTTAATACGGTTTAGAATGGTAAAGTTTGATATGTACTTGACCCAGTTCTTTAACATTTAACTAGAAATATATCGTTGATCCCATTATTTGCGTTAAACAAAAAACTCATTCAAAAACTCTAAACAATGAATCAGTTTGTTTGTTTTTTTCTTGCAAGCTCCTATTATAGTTAGAATTCAAGTAAACTCGAATTGAATGCGTCGCGTTGGTTAATTGAAACAGAATCAAATGCAACACAGAAAGTGTATTACTAAATATCTATCTTCATTATTTCATTTTCAAAACGAATGTATAAGAGCCCAATAAACATTCAATGAAATCGATCTAGGCCACGGACATGTACGGTACATGTCGGTTAGTCTGTAACTTTGTAAGTGTTCAGATTGCCACCTATGTAACATATCTACCTCAGGGTGTAAATGTACCGTGTACGTAAGTGTCGTATCTAACATATGTACCATTACTACCATCGCTAACGTCCAGATTAATACTGACACCGGTGCATATTAATGTTCTCTTGCAACGTGTTCGTGTATGACAATGGTGTACGAAGTAGATAGTCGGTAAAACATGGTTCCCATCAAAGTAATACACGAATGCGAATGGGAGAGATAAGGCGCGTACATGAAAAAGTAAGGATACCTACCACAACGGCGACATCCAGATTACAAAGTAGGTTAAAATAAACAGAGAGGTCGATGTTTAAAATGGAGGAAATAAGTAAAATAAGAATTCTAGTAATATAGTAGAAATTGAATTTTCGCTAATCTCTTGGTGAAACATTTTAATATTTAAAAAGTAATTGTTTCACAAAAATTTATTGGATTTCTCTAACAATTGTTTCGGTTATTACACCATTTTCAAAGAATGTGCCTTTAGTTGATAAGTAACTCTTTGAAAATGGTGTAATAACCGAAACAATTGTTAGAAAAATCCAATAAATTTTTGTGAAACAATTACCAAGTGTTTTTTACTTTTTAATTATTCTAGTAATATACTATTCCTATTTCAACCAATGTAAGTACCTATATCCTTTTTGGAAATATCTAAAATACACTAATACAATAGATTTTTTTTATTTACTTTTAACATACCAAACTAATATAAGAACAAAGGCTTTCACGGCCGGAATCCATAGTAGAATAAATATTCGGGCTGTAGGGCCGTTATCTAAACTTGATAAAATAATAAAATATGTAACTAACTTTTCCACTGTTTATTTAAAAATCTTTACAATTGTTTCACCTAACATGGGCATCTTCAGAAGACATATGACTAAAATTAAGTACAAAGTTCTTATATATACATCTGTGAAATTAATCTAACGAGTTGTGGAGGGGGGTCGAACATTATACAATTTTATTAAAAATAATTGAATCATAAGTGTTTTCTATTTCATTTAATGTTACAATACTATTTTGTTGAATATGTTTTTTAATTTCTAGTGATTCTACAATGTCAAGTTTTTTACCTTTATCTAAACAGTGTAGAATTTTAAAATTATTAGTTTCATCAAATTCGTGTTTCTTGCTCTTAATATGATATTAAAAGTAGATTTCCCTGCGTAGTTTTTTATATATTCATTGAGTCTTTGTTTGAAAGTCCTCCCCGTTTGTCCTATGTATGTTGCTTTGCATGTGTTACAATTTAGTTTGTATATACCACATTTATTCATATTTTCGGTTTTGTCTTTGTTGTTGATTAAGTATTTTGATAATTTGATGTTTGTTTTAAATGCTATTTTGAATTTATTGTTTTTCAGTTTATATGTAATTTTGTTTGAAATATTGCCGACAGAAACAATTAATTATTAAGTCAAGACGTTTCGTCGGCTACTGCGGCGGACATCCTCAGTGGTAGTGCTGCGTTAACAACGTCTTGCTGCCGAGACTTCGAGATACAACCTACATTCACGTTGTTATCCACAATAGCTGCCGAAACGTCTGGACTTAATAGTTCACTTAGGCGACAGCTCTACAACCCGAATCTTTATTCTACTATACCAAACTAAATTATAATAAATAAAAAGAAGAAAACTATTAAACACTTGTAATTGTTGAGAAAATCAAATGGTCAAATTATCTTTGAAATATCACCATCACCTGTCACCTTACTTACAATTATTAACACGTCAAATTTTGTTTCAAAATGATATCTACGATTTACTTCTAAGCTTTCTAATAGTGAAAAAACGTAGAAGACCTTTGTTTATTCTGAATTTTCATCAACTAAGACTCACGCCAATCTATTATTATTTATTTATTATATATTGCATGCGCCCTTCGTTTTTTAGTTTGTTTTAAATCTAACAAGTACTTTTAGAGCAATTAAAAATTCACAATCACTAATTTCTAGGATTATCGATATCCATATGGGGTGAGGAATCTGTATATTATTAGGAGAAATTATTTTATACTTTTTAGTCCGTTTTTTAATAATAATAATATTATTAAAATATATTAATAATTTGTTTTTATTTAAAATGTTATTATTATTATTTTCTTTTCTCAATTTTATTAATAATTTTTAGACATTAGACTGAAGGTGGAATGATAATAAAGTTGTTTTGATTATGTCTTTAATTCTGTTCGCGTTTACTTAATTAATGAAAACCATTGTAAAATTACCTTTAAACAGTTTACAGTTTATTGATAATTTATTCATTGTTAAAGGCGCATCATCATCAGGGCGCAAGTAACAATGCAACAACATCTTTTGTTTATACAGCAAATTGCATATTGTTCTCATCGGAGATCAATACTCATCACCTTTATCTTCGCGCTGAATTGTTGTGGAAAATTTTGTATGTTTACTGTTAGTATTAAACGTAACACTGTCGAGTTAATAATATCGGTAGAAAATTATTCGAAATTTCTCATCTCATAACTGTTTTCTTTTTATTAGGTATGAGATTATTGGTTTCACCTTTGTTCTTTCCATAACTCGGTTTCAAATAAGGATTTTAATTCCTTCTTTTTTGGATATCTTTCGTATTTTTGTCTAAGAATCTTCCCTAATTAACAGTGTAATTTAACGCCGGTAGGGGTATTAATACTCGGAGTAGTTGTTTCTGTTGATTCCATATTTATGTTCATCATTCTGTTTTGTGCATTTAGTCATCTACTTGACTCAAATAAATTTCAAATTCAAAAAAATAAATGTTGCCAACAGAACACTAATACAGTATAATAAACATGAATGGAATTATACGATTTATCCTTTAATATCCTTTGGGGGATGCCCTTCTAAGCTATTCCGGAGGGTAGAAAAATTACAAATAGCTTCACTCAATATGATACAGTGGCGTTCTTACAAGCACTTTTGTTAGAAATTACAATTAAAAACTTGGCTACTTAAATTTTATACTTATGAATTTTCATAAATGTATTTTTAAATACTAACAATCTGTTCGACATAAAACTGAAGCAAACAGCGATGCAAGCAAAATAACTAGTGACTTCAAGCAAATAAGTTACAGAAACGAACTCGGTTAAAAAATTCCAGAAAAAAAAAACAAAAACGTGCCCCTAAGGCTTCAACCACTAAATAACTGAATAATTCTACGAAAATTAGTAAGATATACGTAGAAAATGCCGAAGCAAAAAACATTTATTAGGAAAATTACGAGCAGATTTAAAAAAAAATGTTATAGGATCGAACTCAAATACAGAAAAAGTACAGAACAAAAACTAACACGTTTGATCTCAACCACTAAACAATTCATCAATTTTATGAAAATTACAAAAATATATAGAAAGAATTCCGACTTCACCCTCCGCAGCATTGATTGTATTTATAACAATAAATATGGAATCAACAGAAACAACTACTCCGGGGGCTAGTACCCCTACCGGCATTGAATAACACTGTTGATTCCGAACGATTATTAGACGAAGATAACAATCCAACAAAGGAAGGTATTAAAATCCTTTTTCGTCTAATTGTAAAGGATCACAGATATGGCTTTCGGTACGTTGTGCCTACTGTGTAGGATCCGTTCCAAATGTGGGATCTGTGATCTTTAGTAATTAGACGAAAAGGGATTTTAATTCCTTCTTTTTTTTGGATTGTATTTATAACAATATCTTTATTAGATGTGATACATTATACTTTGTTATGTTAAAATAACACGTTCTGTATTTGACCAGTTATTTTCATTAAAAAAAAAATAAAATTACATTCAATGAAATATTCAATTAAATACTTTTACCCAAAATGTTAGAAATACGCTTAAAATACTAACGGTGGCATACTCGATTGGAGACAGTTTTAACCAAAGACTATCAAAACAAGTTTTGTGGTTTTAAATGTATTTGTGGACTTTTGAGTAAAAGTGACTAGTCTATTATTTCCACTTTCAGTCAGTTTTTCATAACTAAATTGAAAAATAGTTTTTAAGTGGAAAAGTTTACTAGAAGCAAAATTAATTTTTGATTCGATTGGAAATAATATTGTCTATTGAAAGGAATAATTATGATATTTGTAAGAAAAATTGATGGGATTGTAGCCTCCAAAAATGAAAATTTGTTTATTTTGTTTCAGTTGCTTTTGGTTTCTCTTCGCATAGTCGTGGAGGAGCTTCGTTGGAACGTTTATGATGATCGAGAAGGAGATGGACCAATCCGATAGCCGGATATATAGTAATATTATATATATATATATATATATATACATATATATATATAATATTAATGGTAAGTTATTCAACTTTTTGCATTTATTTTGTTCCTTTTTAATTAGATATTTATATCTAATTAACGTTGATTTAATTAGCCACCGACATTAGATATAAGCATTTTCTATAAAACTTTTGTTGTTTTAAAGTAATTAATAATTTAATTTCACCTTTAGTTTGCTTTTAAGACTGAATATTTTTCTTATAAATTGTATCTTAATTTTTTAATTGGTTTTATTTTAACGTAACTTTTAATTGTTTACAATTATTCGGTTAACGGTGTAAAGTTGATGAAATGTAATTTTAACATGTAAACAGTACAAAAACTGGAAAAGCTTCGATAATTTTATTAAAAAAAATACCCAACAATTGTTTCATTTAAATACACTAAACCACAATGTGTTTCTTATATCTTTACAATTCTTGGGTATTTTGATTAATATATTTATTGAAGCTTTTTGTGTTTTGTACTATTTACGTAATATTTAGTTTTTATTTCTCATTATTATTTATGTTAATGATCATCAACGTCTTATTTTTTAAAAATTGGATTGATTCAGCCGTTACTAAAAAATTTTCGTTTTATTTGTGACAGATATTGTATACTTTTTGTTAACATTTTCTATATGTAAAAATGATTAATCATACGGCACTTGGTGGAACATGATTTTAAAGTTAAAGACATTTAAAGTAAAAATACTTGGCTTAGTTTCATAAAAATAGTTTTATTTAAAATATACAAAATTCTGAGAATTAATTTAATTATCTCTTAACGTACATATTTCTTAAATATTTCACTTTTTTTATATCTCAGAGTTATTTAAATTAATAGTCAACTCATATATCAGTTTCCATTAATATCAGATTTATATTTTTCATCTTAAAAATTTAAAAAACAATTTACAAAATAACCAACTATTATTTATAACATATTTATGTTTCTTTTATAGAAGGATCATCACCACCATCTGGATCTGCCGATGTTTGTCTTCGCCATCCATTAGGGGATCCTGGAGTTGTGTCGCGTGTGTATTCGGTCGGGAGTGTCGTGAAGCATCCGGATTCGAATCTGGAAGCCTCCAATACCCGGAATCTCGGAAGTTTCGTGATCCTGGGCTTTGGAAACTTCGGGATCCGAATCTCAATGCCTCCTAAACTTTGTTTTGGAGATATTGGGATTCGTATTTCGGGGCTTCTGAAACTCAGTATCTCGGAACTTTCAAAATTTCGTGTATTGGAGACTTCTAGTTCGAATTTGGGCGGTCCATCTTTCGGGCCTTGTCCCGGACGGTCTTCGAATAACAAAATATTTCGCACTAAACCTGGTAGGCGTGAAAAATTCATTTTTGTCCTTTTTATATTTATAAATTAAAGACGTACGGTTCTATTCTGTTTTATTTAATTGCCCTCACCCCCCCCTTTCATTCATCCCCACATTCAACCTTCATTCATCCCCACATTCACACTCTCATTCATAACCCCCCCACATTCACACTCTCATTCATACATTCACATTCTCACCCTCATTCATACCCCCCCTAGTAGTAGAATGCATGAGGGTTAACAGGAACACAAATGTTTACCCTCATGCATCCTTATTCTCCACCATTACCTCTCATACATCCCACACTCTCACCCTCATAATGAAAGAGAATGAGATAGCATGAGGGTTAATAAGAACAGGAATTCTTACCCTCATGCAATCTTATTCTCTCCCATAACCTCTCATTCATCTCACACTGACACTTTCACCCTCATCCATAGCTCCCTCATAATAAAAGAGAATGAGTATGCATGAGGGTTAATAAGAACACGAATTCTTACCCTCATGCATTCTTATTCTCTCTTACATCCCACATTAACACTTTCACCCTCATCCATACCTCCCTCATAACGAAAGAGAATAAGAATGCATAAGGATTAATAAGAACACGAATGTTTACCCTCACACATTTTTATTATCTCCTATTACCTCTCATCCTGTCACACATTTCCACCCTCATTCATAACCATTCATTCTTATCCTTAGATATGCCCTCACTCGTCTTGAAAGAGAACGAAAATACACAAGGGTGAACAGGAGCGCAACAATTTACCCTCATACATTTTCACTCTCTCCCTCACACACCCAAACTGAGATTCACACATCAATTACATTCTTACCCCCATTCTATCATTCAGTACCTCTAACACTCCATTGGTCCCTTACGTTCTCAATCTCTCCCTCATTTTCTCACCCTCACCCTAACTATCATACATTTCTTCTCACACTCGTTTGCTCTCTCATATTCTCATGCGCCCTGTTATCTTCTTACCCTCACATTTTCCCCATCATCCTCACATACAACTCTTTTACTTACATTCATACTCTTCCTTTTGCATACTTTCACCCTTACGTCTCATTCATTTCCTTTCTTTATCATCTTCACACTATCATTTTCTCCCCACAATAAGTCCCAATTACCCTGTTTATTATTACAATAATATTTATAACAATTTCTATATAAATAAACAAGTTAATACCTGCTAAATGTTTACATAAATACGTTAAACTAAACAATTTAAAAGGACTTGACAAATGTCATCTTAAAAAATAATTTACTTATATTATTTAATTCAACCTATTAATTTAACTAAAATAATAAATAAAATCTTCTAATAATAATGGAAGGCAAATTATTTTCATTATTACAGTCAAAAATACAAAGTGCAAGCAAAATAGAAATTTTTACTATTACTCCACGTTTTTGTTTTAAATATTAAAAAATTGGAATGTAACACCACAAAGCAGTCAAATGGTCCATTATTCTTCCTAATGTAGAAGATGTTACACTTCAAGATTGTCCTCCAATAATATCCTTATCATCTCCATCGAATCTGAAACAATCCAACAACATACATTAGCTTAAAAGATTTCCCTGTAATTTGTGTATACTATATAAGAACCAATAAGAACCCTTAAAGGTAGTAGTAGGATCTAATTAATAGCCTAATTATTTAACAGAAAGAAACGTACCATTGAAAAATCACCAGTTGAATATGTCAAAAAGAAAGTCATTATACTGATAACAAGCAATTAATTAACAGTATTAAAAAACTTACATTAACTAACGAACCTTCATATGGCATAAATCATTTCATCCTCGAGTTATCCTGCAACAAAAAGATGCAAGTGTTGCAAGTTATTAGATGCTGACATTGGTAAGAATGATAAAACCGTTTGTACTGAAAGTTTTCACAAAACACTAAAAAATCAGCTACACATCGTTTTAAGCTTACCCGAATACTTTAAAATAATCACGCACATTAAACAAAAAAATGTTTGTAATAGCCTGTGAATAAACATCTATAAAAACTCCCGCGTTTAGAAGTGATTAACATCTAATTTGAATGCAACCTTTAGTATTTACTTGTTTAGATATCTTTTAAATAAAATCGTATTTTCGTTTTCAATTTTTAATAGAATAAGTATTAAAGTAACGCCTACCTTCCAAATTGAAAATTTTCCGTAAATACCTCAGATCCATTTCCGTCGCTTAGAGTTCAAATGTATAAACACGTAGTGCATTTTTAATTTTAAAATCTTATTTAAGACTAGACTTGAATGTTAAAATAGTTTTGAAGGATATAATCACACAAAACACGATTAATAAAGGACAACGCTTTGACCTGCTGACGTACGTACGTCTCTATCAAACTTTCGTATTATACTACCAACCTGAGCTATACGAATGTCTTGGCAGGACCACCGCTTTTCGAATTTATCGTCATAACCTTATAATTTACGATAACCTTTACAGAAAATAAAAATTATCAAATGAAGTCACCTATTGATGAACAAATACAATGGAAAAACACATGAGTATCGCAAGAATATTGAAATTTATTAGCACTTGACGAAAATGGCAAAAACAACTCATCATTATAATAAAACACAAAAAAGTTTCAATAATAAATTTTATTAAACTCTTACTCTTGTTTCGGCCAATAGGTTATTTACAAAGAGAACAGATTTGTTACTAAAATTAAAGAAATGCAGCCGGTCAATATAAAGGGATAAGGGTATAATATTATAAATAACTCTCTATAATAAAACAAATAGCTATCAATAACGGATACAAAGTTGAATTAATTGACAATTTACTAAAAGAGAAGAAAATAAGAAAAATTCGTTCCACATTATTTAAAACTCCTGTAGAACACACTAAGCAAACTTTTTCTAAAATAAATTATATAAAAAGCACTAGCTACAAAATTAAAAATCGCCTGAACAAATACAACTTAAAAGTCATCGAAATAAATAAAAAGAACCATAAGTCCATTCTAGTTAACAACAAGCCAAAAACAAATAAACTTTTAAAAAATGGCATGTACGAATTAAAATGTTAAAAATAGTTGCTACGCTATTTATATAGGGCATACTGGCCGGGCCCTAAAAAAAAGATTAGATGAACATAAAAGATCAATTAAATACAATATAATGTCGAGTGTTTTTTCGGAGCACTGTATAACCAATATTCACTATCTAGATGATAAAAATGTAAAACTGCTACACAATTGTGTGAAAAGTAAGAAACTATGTCTTCTCGAAAATTTGGAAATTAAAAAAGCGCTGAATAATAATTAATTAATAGTTAATAACCACACTGAATTGGAGACTAGTAATTCACCTTTACTTTTATACAAATTGTAACTGGTTTTACCAGAGTAACCTACATCTAGGAATTTCCGTATGACCCTCATCCCTTTGTATTGATCGGCTGCATTTCCTTAATTTTAGTAACAAATCTGTACTCTTTGAAAATGTCCCGTAGGCCGAAACAATTGTAAGAGTTTAATGTTGACAATATTTTCACGATTTGGACAGGTATTGACAGGCAACTAGAACAATTTTTTTTTATATTTAAACAACATAAACAAAAGAATTCAGTTTACAATGGACACGCAAGATAAAGAACATGGCTTTAACTTTTTAGACGTAAATGTAAAAATAATAAATAACAAATTAGAGTACATTATTCGAGGAAAACCTACTCCTACAGATGTCATCATATGTTCAAAATCAAAATAATCATGGCACATAAAATTATCAACCTTTCATAGTTTAATTCATAGGATATTAAACCTTTTAATCAATACCATTGCCAAGAATAATAGATACAAACCTAAATTAATAGACCAATTAATCAAAAATAAACTTTTTAAACAATTTTTATACCTTTAATAAACAAAAGGAAAAAACTACACATTTATCAACTATATTAATTGTAATAGCAACAACTTATGTAAAGAATTAAACAAATTGGGCGTAGGACTAATGCCCGTTAATAAATGCAGCATTAAAATGTATTTGGTAAATAACAAAAGAAAACTTAACAAACTAGAAAAAAGTGGAATATATAAAATGAATTGTGCAGATTGTAACTCCTTTTAAATTGGTCAAACAGGCAGGAATTTTGGAATACGTTTAAAAGGGCATGAAAATGATATGAAAAAATAAAAAATCAATCACAGTAATAAGTTCACATTGCTTAGACAACAATCATAAAATTGACATAGATAAATTCAATATTCTCCACACTGAGAATAAAGGCCGACGACTTAACATTCTTGAATAAAAATGACCAAAAATAATCATAATAATATCACTAACGCTAAATCCAAATTCAAAAACAACCCAATAATTGACGAATATCTAAGGAGTACAATCTAATTGATGTTTTTTCCATAATACCTGTATTCTACCTAAAAACTACCTGTACCTATAAATGTAAAACCATTGTACTTTATTACCTTTAGTAAGTAAATTATTCTTGATAAAGGCCTCAAAAGTCGAAACATATGCAGACTGTTTCTAATAAAACTTATTGTAACATCTAAAAACGTTTATTTTGTGCTTAAATTTTAATAATCAACAAATTCATCACAAAGGAACAACTAGCTTTTAAGGTTTTTCCCATCATAATAGCAATATTATAACTATCCATAACCAACCACCTTTATAAATATCAATTCCAATGTTTGTGAAACTTTACCAAGTGTTTAAATTTACTTAAATTCTTAATATTTAAAAGATGTTTCACAATTTTTTGAGCACAAATTCTATTGAAAATAAGTTTTTAATATTAAATGAAAGACCAAAAGTATTATCAGAGATAATATCTTTTTGATGAGATAGAAAAGGAAATTTTCCAAACATTTTCAACGTTCCATCGTTTGTAGATGTAGATAGCACTCATATTGTTTACGAGTGAAATATTATTTTGTTTGATCTTCTTTATTTGTAGTTTGCACAGGATTACATACATCTATGCCTGTTTACTTTAGAAGATTGCTCGAACAAAACAAGAAATGAATAACAAAGCTAAAAAGAGGTTATACGAAATGGCAAAAAAACCTTAAGGATTTCAACAAATATGTCTAGTTTATAAAAGTTTCAAAAAGTATAATAATCTCAATTTAATTATACAGTATGTAATTAATAGGTACCATATAAAGTTTTAAAGTAATTTAAATTTGAGAATTCTGTTATTAGCCCGCTTCAAATATAAATAGCAAAGTTCGACTGAACAGTAATTATCAAAAGATATTAAAAAAAGGAGGCATTAAAATCCTTTTTCGTCTAAATTTTAAGGATCACAAATCCCACATTTGGACTTCATTCTACAAAGTAGGCACAGTATACGGAAAGCCATATCCCACGACCGGTTTCGACCTATCGGGTCTCATCATGTGGGCGCTGGCAGAAAGGCCTTTACAGGCTAAACGTGGTATATTGGTAGTTACAATTTCTAATTTATCTTTCTTTTGAACCTTCTTTTTCCACGAACCTCCAAGACAGCCGCAACGTATCGTGAAATCGTTATTATGTTAAGAAAACGTCCTCATTGTCGTGTCTATTTTAAGAAACAGATCCTGGTTGTGATACGATTGACTACCGTCTCTAAAATATCAATAGAGCATTTCTTCCGTTGATGCATTTCTGCTCGTTAAAAGGTTGGCATTGTTCAGCAACGTGCATTGTCACCGTATTGCAACAGGTTGCTCTCATTCTTTGCCATAAAAAGTAATTGAGTTTCGTATAAAATTACACCGCGGAAATCGCGAGGAGTTAGTGGTGCGACCATTTTAGAAAGTCACTTTTACACTAAAAGATCTTTATACTTCTCGTCGTAAATGAAAAGAGCACGTTCAATATTTATCTAAAAATATATTTACCTAAGTGGCTGTCCCTGGTTTTGAGCAAGAACCATAAAAAAGGAAAAGCTGGAAAATAAGTGAATGTAGCATCGGCGCGCTTTAGCGTGGCACAATTAAAATCAACAAACCTAAAGACATCCATGTAGTGGTTATCTTTAACACCCTTTTAACACACTTTTATTCACACCGGAGAGGGTGGTAAAGAATACACAAAAAACTTCAATGGATATATTAAAAATACTCGACAATTGTTTCAGCCTAATCGGCCATATTCAAGAGTATAGAATAGTTGTACTCTTGGTGTAAATCTCTCTGGTGTAAATCATGCTTCATCAACCGTGCACCGTCGAAAGTTTACACTTTTATTCATAACAACAAATATAAAACACCTAAGGGAGCCAAGTCAGGTGTTTATTTATTAAGTTGTACAGATTGTAAAAATGTTTATGTAGGACAAACAGGTAGGGCCTTTGATATTCGCATCCGTGAACATTACAAAAGTTTACTGATTCAACATACGCAGATCATCTAATTAATTTTAACCATAATTTTAATAAAGACTTCAAAATTTTTCATATTGAAAATAAAGGGATTATACTCAATTTATTAGAACAACTAGAAATAAATAGATTCAGTAAAAAATATATAATTTTAAACGACAAACTTAAAATCACAAATTCTCCACTGCTAAATTTAAATTTGTTACCTACCCCTACCACCCCATAACTGTTAATAGTAATCTTAGGTATAAATACTTGTGTAGTAGATTAAGTTTGTATTATCTTCGCCTGAATAAGCTATTGTATAGCGAAACAATATTGTAACAATAAAAATAAAATTTATTTGAAACTTTTACTGTGTGTATTTTTCACTTCATTATGTTTACGCTTCAACAAGTGACATTATCAACAATCAACAATCTTTAACACCGTTGACAATTGAGTATCCCTAGTTTCTCCCAACCGTCTTACAGTTAAAAAATCAATTTATTCGGAAGGATTTGAGTGAACAAAATCAGAACAATGAAAGATTGGCGTTAAAACTTAATTAAATCCTAACGTATGCGCCAAAAGCCAAGCGCATTTTAACCTATGACTAATTGGATTTTTCTTACTTAATAACAAACAGAAAAAGCGAAACAAAAGGCAAAAAAAATATGTTCCTGGTCAGTGATATGTTCAAACATTCTCACGTGTATTGAATTTGACAAATCGATATCCCTATTTTGAAAAGGACCCTGTCAAACATTAATGAACCCATGGTTGCGCATCGGCGGCATTTAAACGCTTAATCCAAATTCTTAGATATATAAATATAAATATGGAATTAATAGAAACAACAACTCCAAGGGCTAATACCCCTACCGGCATTGAATTACACGAAGATATAACATATTGAAAAAAAGAAGGCATTAAAATCCTTAGTCGTTTAAATTTTAAGGACCACAGATCCAACATTTCGAACGCGTCCTACACAGTAGGCACAGCGGGATCTGTGATCCTTAAAATTTAGACGAAAAAGGATTTTAATGCCTTCTTTTTTCAATATCTTTAGTATATATACTTATGTTATAGAGCTTAACTAATCAAATAAATCAGAAACCAAAACAAAACATCTAGTCTATTAGTCTATTATAAACAGCGACCATCCTTTTCCAATCCTATTACCTACCAATCTACTGTTTCAGCTTTTACTACATGGAAATTCAAACTCATAATCAAATGGTTAGCTATATAAGAACATAAGCTTTCACGGCCGGAATTCGTAGTAGAATGATGATTCGGGCTTGTAGGCCATCGTCGATGTGAACGTTTTCGTCCAGACGTTTGGTCGGCAACTGCGGCTGACATCTTCAGTGGGTGCTGTGTTGACTACGTGTGCGAAGATTATACCTCGAAGTCTCTGCAGCGACTGACTCTACTGACAGTGAGTTGCTGCAGAGACTTCAGCCGCAGTTGCCGACGAAACATCTGGACGAAACCGTTCACATCGACCACGGCCTACAAGCCCGAATCATCATTCTACTATAAATGGTTAACTGATAGAAAACCAGTTCATTTCCACTTTGGAAACTTTATTTATTCTTAACAATTAATTCATTATACTAGGACATCTTCAGAAGATGTATTACTATCTACATTTTGGTTTTCTTATATACTGACATATCTAGTGGTGGGATTACTTATATTAACTTGTCTACTATTAATAGACTCTATACATTTTATTTTTTATTAATAATAAAAATATGTTAATACATTTTAGATTAAAAATTATACAACAATTTGAATGAACTAGACAAAGTATAGGTATAGTTCATAATAGTAGATACATTAGTAGAAATAGCCCCCCACTAATGAAAATCGGAGCCTTCACCATATGATGTCTCCTTAAGGAATCGTAGATTAGGGGTCTCTTGGCTTGCGAGACGTTGGTCAAGAAAACAACTATTTTCCCTTTTTGTAACGTATATTTTTAAACGACCATTGATAACTTAACTAATAAAAAAAATAATAAACCAACGAAACAAATGATTGAATTAAACATATAACAAAATTAAATTAAATTTATAAATGAAAAGACAAGAGTCAAACTGGTAGATTAAGTCAGAAAAGTACTGCCTGTTTTTATCTGCGGCTTGATGGAGTATATTCGTCTCTGGGAATTCGAGATAGGGTCACACGCAATGTCAGTACCCCTCGCACACGACAATTTCCCGTACTCAATGGACCTCTGGACGCAGACTTTCATGGCTTCGCTGACTTACTTGATCTCCTCGATAATAATTTACCCTGGCTCTTTATAAAACCCACATAGTTCTTATTTGCAACCACCGAGTGGCATGGTCTAGTGCTCTAAATCATTGCTTAGCATTCGGGAGGTCACCGGTTCGAACCGAGTCCGGCTGCTCTGGTCCAAGTTTTCTGTGGTTTCCTTGAATCACTTAGGCAAATGCTGGGGCAGTAATTATTATATTCCACAGATAATCTTTCACTTCTCTTCTGTCTTCATTTCGTTCGTCTCATCATTCTCTCCCTAACCACACCACCCACCCATTCCCACGATTCCGGAAAGGAAGCTGAAGAGGGCCTTACGCCCTACCCTCCGACGTTGCACTACGGTGTAGGTCGGAGGGACTGACCGCCCACCAGCCCGAGTAGCTGGTGGGAATGAAACACAAAAAGTTTTTGTTTTATTTGCGACCCAAATTTTGAATAATTGTTTCGCGTTTTGTAAATTAACAAAATCTATTATAGAGTATATAAAAAAATAATATAGTTTTATAAATTATAAGCACCTTATAAGAAGAGCCGTACCAAATTATAGATGGTAGTATTTCTGAAGATATCCTAGTAGGGTGAAACGATTGTTAATAATAAATAAAGTTTTAAAAGTGCAAATTATGTGATTTTTATCATTCATTATACTGTATTAAATAATCATTCAATTATAATCTGATTCGTCAAGTGTCTGATGAATTTACATCCGTGCTGTAATACTTTGACTGAATTGTAAAATTAAATTCTTGCACTTCCTTTTTATTCTCATTCAATTTTTTTCAATTTTGCATAATCGCTGTGGACTTTAAAAATTAATAGGTACCTCAAATAAATTAAAATTAAAATTAAAGGATCACTTACGATTAATTTTAATTAAAGACATTTAATGATAACTCGACGTGAGCGCCAGAGAAATACGTTTTAATTGTTATGTCCGGGTGGAGGTCCCGCAAAGAAAGTTTAATAATATGCTGTTTCATCCCTTGCCATTCTACCGCTTCGTCTTTATTAGAATGGGCGTGACAAGCCGCCAAAAGAAAGAAAATCAATTGCCTCCAACGGCCGTCGGCTTCGAAAATATTCTCGAACTCCGTTCGCTTTAGCGATGTCAGAATATTTCAAATATACTTTTTTTTTCAGAGAAATGAAAATGAATTAAAGTCAAAGCCGCCCCTCTACATCTACTGATTATTATAAGATTGTCTGATGTCTCAAAGGATTTTACCCGCATCAAAATTAAGGAAACTTTGGAGACGCTTTTTGCATTCACAAAGAGGTATTCTAAAGTTAGCTACCTTGATCTATACTTATAGAGTTAATTAGATTTGGCAAAAACCATTTTGCGATAGTGTTTACATATACATGTCCTTCAAGATACTCCAGCAGGCAGAGAATCATTAGATGAAAGCAAAACTATGTTGAGAAACTTAAAAGTTTTTTCATGTAGGTAATTATTTCTTTGCAATCCGTCTTATTTAAGTGCCACGCACTTCTCGTCATCTAATTCTATCCTGTACCATATCCTTTATTTCCTTGTACGTTTCAACTTTGGCTATGTACTTCCTTACCGATCTTCCTCATTCCCTCCTAGCCATTATTTATTGTTCTTCAACAATATTGAAAAAACTTTTATTCCCACCAATTCATCCCTCATATTGACGGACGGGCGATCTCTTCGATCTACACTGTAGTGCAAAGCCGGACGGTAGGGTGTAATGCCCCCTTCGGTATCCTTTTTAGGAATCGTGGGAGTAGGTGGATGCTGATTAGGGAAAGAAAAATGAAGGCAGAAAAGAAGTGAAAGATTATTTATGAAATATTACTGCTCCAGAATTTGCATAAATAATCTAAGTAAGCCACAGGAAACTTGGACCAGAGTAGATGCAGACTCGAAATCGAAACTAATGGTCTAACACATGGGCGGGCTGAAAAGTCCCGGGCCTAACGAAGAAAACACGTTCTTTTTGTTCAAAATTGGCTTTATTCATCAACGTAATCTCCATCAAGAGCAACGCAATCATTTCAGCGCCGCTCTAACATTTCAATACCACTTTTGTATAACAATTTATCTTTTGCCTCAAAATATGCCTCAGATTCAGTGATAACCTCTTCATTTGAGCGAAATTTCTTGTCGGCGAGCATTTTTTTGAGGTCTGGAAACAGCCAGTAGTCGCTGGTAGTAGTCTCCAAATCTGGAGAATACAGTGGATGTGTGGTTGTGGGAGCAATTCAAAGTTCAATTCAAGGTTTGCCAGGCTTGCCATTGTTTTGATGACAAATGGCCTGTGACACGATCCGTTGTCTTGATGAAATAAATTTTTTTTCTTTGCCATATGCGGTCGTTTCTTTGCAATTTCGGCCTTCAAACGCTTGGAGCATTGAACCCTATATGATATTCACTGTTGATGGTATTTCCCTTCTCAGGACAGTCGATAAATATTACAATTGAACAGAGATTTCTCATAGTCAAATGCGTCACTCTTAGCACAATAACTCACAAACTAATGAATAGAATATCTTGAAATTTCAACAGCTGTCTTTTGAAGGACAATACTAACTGAAAAAAAAGGCGAATGCAATAAAACTAGCGCCATCAATGTGTTAGGCCCGGGACTTTTCAGCCCATGTGTTAAATCACTATAGACCACGCTGCTCGGTCAATAATATTGGCCATATAAGGATCATACCGACTCAAGCATCTTAATGTTTCCTGTTGTTTTTTCAAAAGGATCTCGTATCTGTATTTGTTTTTTCTCTTGCCCTGCTCAGTTCATTTTTTTTCGAGACTTTTTTGTCCATGGTATTTCTTTCACATGACGCTAACACAAATAACATTTCTCTAACGTTTCTCAATCCTTTTTAATTAGGGTCTATGATGTTTCTTATACGTAAAACGCTTTACTGCAACTGTATTTCTTGATTAGTTTTTTCTTGATATTTTTATTAATTTGAAATGTTTAACAAAACTGTTTCCCATGAAATGCTTGCTATTTGGCTATGACCATTCTCGTTTTGACGTAAATATGTAATTTTTGGAGAAGAAAATAGTTCATTTTGAACGTTATCAAGCAAAAATAATCTTCAACAAATTTATTCCTTTATTTCCTTTTTATTCCTTTGCGATATTCAATGCACAATTCTTTTAAAATTTTAATAGCAGAACTTTCAATACTTGGAAATACATACTGTTATCCAAAATTCCAGATGAATATATTTGCGTTTTGACATCTAAGGTGTCATCCCTAGTTAGAGAATGAGATTGTCAAAAAGGTTTGATAAACGTGACAATGCTTTTTGAGAACTTTATCTTTCAATTTAAGACAAATCATTTTCAAAATTTTAAACCTGAAATTCCTTAAAAGAATATGGAAAAAATGTTCAGGAAGATATACATTGGTATATAATATGAATGTAGTGTAGGTAATATATTTATAAACGTAATGCAGGTTTGAGTTTTGTACGGATTCTTCTTACATTCCTGAAATATTAACTTGTTTATGTTCATAATTGAAAATTCCAACCTTCCCACTAGAAGAAAAAATCTTTCTATTTTTGTAACGTTTATGCTTTCTCAATGTGAACCCTTATCGTTCACTCATTTTTTCAAAGACTTACTTCCAAATATGCTATTTCTTAAATATGCTTTGTTTTTAATAGATCTTTTAATTTCAGAATATTCTAACAAAACTACACGTTTTACTTTTTTCTCATTATGTAAAATTTTTATCATATTTAGTTTAATAAAATAATTACTATTCATACGGTGTGTTGCTATTCCTGTATTACGGTTTTGATTGTGTATTGATTAATTCTTTATGTTCATTTAGACCTTTTTTAGGTTTCTGCCAGCCTGACGAATGTATAAGGCTTCACAATTGTTATAAAACAATTTGTAAACCGCTGATGCTATAGATATAATATCAAGTTTTGTTTTTGTATATACATATTTCTAAATATTACAATACTGTTACTTTGTAAATATATCTTCAAATATTTCTATTCTAAATACTCTTCTACTAAAAAAACTTAAAAACTCTTTTATGTTTCATTCCCACCAGCTACTCGTGCTGGTGGGCGGGCAGTCCCTCCGACATACATTGTAGTGCAAAGCCGGAGGGTAGGGCGTAAGGCCCTCTTCAGCTTTATTGCAGGAATCATGGGAATGGGTGGGTGGTATGGTTAGGGAGAGAAAGATGAGACGGACGAAATGAAGACAGAAGAGAAGTGAAAGATAATCTGTGGAATGTTACTGCCCCAGCATTTGCCTAAGTGATCCAAGGAAACTACAGCAAACTTGAACCAGAGCAGCCGCACCCGGGTTCGGACCGGTGACCTCCCTAATGCTAAACAATGATCTAGAGAACTAGACCACGCTGCTCTTCTCTTCTACTATGTAAATACATTTTCAAAAATTTCTACTAAGCTTCTTCTGTATCTTTACATATTTATTCTCCTCTATTTAAATAACTTTATAGCAATTTCCTATAACAATAATCCCTTTAACAATTCAATTTCGCATACTAACAGCTTTAAGACTATATTTCTCGTACCTTCCTACTTGCTATTTTATAATGGTTTTCTTCGGTGATTTGGGTCTAAATTCTTATTCTTAATATTTCTTATCTTGAGTAATTTCCAACTATACTACCTACTAATTGGTTCCCAACATTAAAGATACTCAGTGCATATGGTGAGAGATGTAGCAATTCAAAACCGTACTTACATAAAAAACATGCCTCGTACAATTAATTGTAATCTTATTAGTGTTTGTTTAATTTAATTAATTTTTCTTTATATTAATAGAAAAAACAATTTTCATCCCCAAAGTAATAATCAAACATTTATTAACTGGTACTATGTTTATACCTTGTATTACTACAATAATTTATACAATTAAATCAATTTTTAGTAACGTGAAGGGCACATTTGTTTATTATTTACTTTAGAACTTGTGATGGTCATCCGCGGTGATGATTACAAAACACGATTGATGCACTTTTAAAAGTCGCCATGAAAAGTAAATTTAATTAAAACTTTGTTTTGTGAGCATTAACTTGTCACATCGTAACGCAACAGAAGGAATTGGAAATGAAGTCAACAACGCTTTCAACGTAAACATCACGAAAGTGGGATTGGCTGGCTGAAGAGAGCAACCGTCCAATAAAATGAAAATTGGTTACGACAGAAAAATTGTTTTCGTTATAAAAAAACAATGAGAGGAATATTGGAGTTCGTCAGATTTTTATTTGGTATTTTTAAAAGCCGCAAAACACTTCCTTTGGTATATTCACTATGAAGCGTATAAATTAAAAAGGAGGAAATACCAAAAGTGCAATTTAAAAATACTAAATTTAGTTTCCTGTTTATACAGTTTCATAGTAAACAAGAAAGGAAAGGTCTTACCCCAACTAACCACAACACTTTAAAAGCGCGTTAATTTGTCTAACTCCTTTGACCGGGAAGTCATATTTGAAATAAATATGAAGGAGACTGTGGTATAAGAATAAACAAAAAATAAAAGGTTGTTTTTTAAAGTGTTGTAACAGGCGGGCTGAAAAGTTCGAAGGCTGACCCATAGATGGCGCTATTATTATCAAATAGATATGATTTTTAGTTAGGCCTAACCTTCAAAAGACGCGTGTATAAATTTGACAGCTGTTGCACTATTAGTATCTGAGTTATAGCATTTTTAGTGAAAAAACTTTTGTTACTTTGAAAAAATTGATAAAAAGGAATTTCGTATGTTAATTAAGCATTGCTTTTAGGCGAAAAGGTATTCGTAATCACCGAAACTGAAGCCTAACATATTTTGAGGCTAAAGACAAATCGTATTATAAAAATGTCACCCTTGAAGGGAACTATATTGAATGATAAAATCAAATTCTATCAAAAAAAATATTTTTTTCTATGCTAACCTACGATCTTTTCAGCCCGCCTGTTAGTTAGTTGGGGTAAGACCATTTCTTTTTTGTTTAATCTTACACCACAGTCTCCTTTATATTTATTTCAAATAATATACTAAAAATAAACAAAAGACGCATTGGTTCTGTATTAGTATTTTATTCCAATTTTCGTATAATTTTACTAAACTGTTGGAATGGAAAAGGGATAAACCGCATGTAAATATGAAAACCTGTCGAAAGGATTTGAGATTAACAGCTTACTGTTATGTATAAATCATATAATATAGGTATTCCAATATTCAAATCGGATTGTTACATATGGATGAGGTGTAATCTGTTTTAAAATTAGTCAACTTCCATTTATGTTCACAAATGTACAAAACCGAAATATCAAAGTTTTTAAAAATTTAAAAAGAAAATAGATATATTAAATGGAATAGAATTAAAAAAACGCATGAACATGTACAAAATTAATTCCGGAAACACAAACAACAACAAGAGAATGATAACAAGGAATAAACTGAATGATAATTCGTTTGGAAATCAACAGATTATTCATTATTAATTTGTGTTTAAATGATAACTTAACATATAATAGATTACCGAATCTTTTGCAGCCTCAAAAAAAAAACGTTTTCTGTGTTTCATTCCCACCAGCTACTCGTGCTGGTGCTGATGGGCGGGCAGTCCCTCCGACCTACACTGTAGTGCAAAGCCGGAGGGTATGGCGTAAGGCTCTCTTCAGCCTCCTTGCAGGAATCGTGGGAATAGGAGGATGGTGTGGTTAGGTAGAGAAAGATGAGACGGACGAAATGAAACAGAAGAGATGTGAAAGGTTATCTGTGGAATACTACAGCCCCATCAATTGCCTAAGTGATCCAAGGAAACCACAGAAAACTTGGACCATAGCAGCCACCCCGGGTTCGAACCGGTGACCTCCCGAATTCTAAGCAATGACCTAGAGCACTGGACCACGTCGCTTGGTCTATAGCCTCAAGAAAATTCTGTAGTAAAGGACGAAAAGACTTTTTGTATTCTATTGTATTACTCTTATTACTCTCGAAACTACAATGAGACAAAAGCACTTTAGAAAAGTTTCACTTTATTTATTGTAAATTCTTAACAACATTCTTTCAACATTTACGTCACTATCAAATAATACATGAAATTTCATATATCTTTTGATAATGACGTAAACATCGAAACAATGTTGTTGAGAATTTATAGTAAATAAAATGACACTTTTCCTACAGTTCAAAAAAGAAGGCATTAAAATCCTTTTTCGTCTAAATTTTAATGATCACAGATCCCACATTTCGAACGCGTCCTGCACAGTAGGCACAGCGTACCTAAAGCCATATCCCACGATCAGTTTCGACCTATCGGGTTTCATCAGTTGGGCGCTGGTAGAAAAGCCTTTACAGGCAATATGATAGATATAGCGCCCACCTGATGAGACCCGATAGGTCGAAATCGGTCGTGGGATATGGTTTTCGGTTCGTTGTGCCTACTTGGTAGGACGCGTTCCAAATGTGAGATCTTTGATCTTAATATTTAGACGAATAAATGTTAAAATTCCCTCTTTTTTGAAAATAATGTATGTTTGGTATGTATGTCAGTTTGTTTGTACTTATCATAAAACAAGTTGGCTTTCTTTTAATCTAGAGTAATATTTTTACAATTAATTAGAATGTAAATGAAAACCAGAAAACACTAGGGATGTTTCGCTAAAAGTATATTTTATATCTCTACAATATTGTTTCAACCCTCTCGGGCCTTTCTCAAGAGAGAAACTAAATTAAAATATGTTTACAAACCTATATATACTTACTAATTAATATACAATTAAATGCAAATGAAGAATATACGAAGCTAAACAGATAGTAATTAACCATAAGGTATATATAATACGCAATACAGGTGAGTCCATAGTAAACGATTCAATCTGATAATTAACAAAATTTTGATTATTTTTGGCTATTTTCTTGATTAGTGATTCTAATAAATTTAATTTGTAACTTTTTTGATCAATGTATAATAATTTGATGGATTTAGTATCTAAATTATGATTATAATCCATTTAATATTGAGCTATTCCTGTGTGTACTTTTTATCTTTTATTGATGGTAAGTGTTCTTTTAACCTATTCTAATAGCCCTGCCTGATTGACCTGGATAGAAGATTACAATATATTTCATAGTAATAAATAATTGGTGAGTATATATACGTTTGTAAACATATTTTAATTTAGTATCAGAATTTATCTTTTAAGAATGGCCCAGAGGATTTAAACAATGGTGTAGAGATTTAAAACATCTTTTTTAAAAATAAAAAACCACTTGGAAAGTTTTACTTAATTTATTAAAGCTCTTATGAAGGCATCATCAGGAGTAATCCAATACTGAGCTATATAAAAAAAATCGTTTTTAAGTGTTTCATTCCTACCGGCCGAAGGCAATGGCGTAAGGCCCTCTTCAGCCTCCTTTTAGGAATCCCGAGAATGGATGGGTGGTGTGGTTAGGGAGAGAAAGGTGAGATAGAAGAAATGAAGACAGAAGAGAAGTGGAAGATTATCTGTGGAATATTACTGCCCCGGAATTTGTCTAAATAATCCAAGGAAATCACAGAATAACTTAGACCAGAGCAGACGGACTCGTATCCGAATGCTAAGCAACGATCAAAATGAACATTATAGTTTACCTAGAGTAATATATAACATTCATTAGAACTAGGGGGTGGGGGAAGATAATAACCTAAAGTTTAAACCTATTTATATAATACTAACTGGGCCCGCAACTTCGTCCGCGTGGAATTTAACAAAAACGTTATTTTTAAAATTTTAAACGAAGTCGTTGAGACACAACCGTAACCGTTAGCAATAGCCAGTTCGTGCGTTCTGAGCCCCCGCGACAGGAAGTCTTTGTGATATTAAGTGGCGGGAAGCCCTTTTACAATTTTTGTCTGTCTGTCTGTCTGTCTGTTTGTTCCGGCTAATCTCTGAAACGGCTGGAGCGATTTTGACGCAACTTTTACTTGCAGGTAGCTAATGTAATAAGGAGTAATTTAGGCTACTTTCATTTTAGAAATTAATACGTATTTATTAATAATAATAATTAATTTCTAAAATAAAAGCAGTGTAAGTTACTCCCTATTACATTAGCTATCTGCCAGTGAAAGTCACGTCAAAATCGGTCGAACCGTTTCAAAGGTTAGCCAGAACAAACAGACAGACCAAAATTTAAAAAATGTTATTTTGGTATATGTACTATGTACACATCCATATGCATTTAATTAAAAAGTTTTTAATATTACAAGCAGACATTCCAATTTTATTTGTATGTGTAGAGTATAGATGTATAGATTATGATCTAATAACGAGTTTAGGTCGAAATCTAATTGCTCGTTGGTAATTTCTTTCTTTTCTGATATTGTTCTCTTTATCTCAATCATCTCATACCTGTTCAAGATGGGGCCACCTTTTAAATATTGTAATAGTTTTAAATTGTCATTGTTCACGGTATGGTTGTTTATAATTATATGTCTGGATAACCCCGACGACTATTCATTATATTTTGTATATCGATGTGGTTTTGTATTCCGGGCTTTTTGGCCGTGGTCCGTGGAATTTGATTGTTCCAAACGTTTCGCCGAACTTCGCTGACGGCATCTTCAGTGGTGACTGTGCTGTTACGACTGTCAGCGAAGTTCGGCGAAATGTTTAGAACAATCAAATTTTACGGACCACGGCTAAAAAGCCCGGAATACAAAACCACATCGATAGAAGCCGGCCGTGAAAGCCTAAGAACTATATATTTTGTATAGTTGGCGTGTTAGAGGAATCTCGTTAAAATGTTCCTTTTGGATTTTCCAATGTAAATAGCCTGGCATTCCGAACATGCTCAGTGTTCCCTGTTTCTCATTTACATTCTAATTATTTATAAAAATGTTTCATTAAGGATGCGGCTTAATTCAATTATATATATTTTTGACTAAAATAGCGACATAAAAAAAATTCTGTACCAAAACTGAAGAGAACTTAATAGTAACAGTTTAATATAGGAATTATAGACCATGAGTATACTAGATTAGATTTTTGCTGATATGCCAGCTAATAGAGAAGAAATAGCTGTTGTACTCAAATTGCATCAAATAAGTTCTGCAGTATGGTCCTGTAACCTCATTGTATGTAAAAAATTCCGCAACTTTTATGAGAAACTAAATATACGATATTCTATTGTGTCGAAAATTTCATTTCTATCTTGACAGGTTCGTTTAATTTTCTCCCGAAGCAAAAAGGAAATAATAATTCGTTCCTTTAAGATAACGAGAGAATAAATTTCTATTTCAAGTGTTTCAGTTGTTTAACACAGCAATTGTTTTCATTAATTTATAGATATATTTTCGCGTTTCATTAACATAATTTGTTCAGAGTATAAAAAAAGTTAATAATAACGGTTCGTTTAGCCACTGGTTTTCAGTAATGCTGTTTATTTTATAATGTAATTAGTTCGAGGCATCGTAATGGAAAATTTTGTTCATCTTTACTTACCAAAGTACAAACTTTTCGTTACGATATCGTAAATGGTTTGTTGTTCGAAAATCTACCTTCAAAAGAGATCCCCTCTCGAAGATAATTCGTTCTCTAAATCAAAGTTTTTCAACTTGGCAACCGACTACACCGAGACCTCTTCTACCTTCAGGCTTTCCTGGTTCTCCCGATTCCCTTACAATCAATACAAAATGTAAACGAAGTCATTATTGAGTAGAAAACCCCTTTTCGCTTTCACCCATCTTTCTCCCTCATTATGTTAAACCAACACTTATAAGTCGTCAAGAATAATCAATTTCTCCTCAATAAAAGGTCTTTCTAAACTTTATTTCTACCGCACACCAGAACCTCCCAGTGAAAGTGTATGAAATGGAAATTAATTTCGTTGGTTTACCTTTCTTAAACTGTTTCGTTCAAAGGTGACAGTAGAACTCAAAAAAAGTAAATAAATTGTAGTTATTTACCACTAAAAAGTTACCAGATGTAAATAAGTTTAACTTTTGACTACTAGTTTAATTAAAAGACCTAATTTTATTGAATTATGCAAATAAAGGTATATTCTCACAAAAACAATCTTCAAGAAATTTTCGCTTCTGACCACAGTTTTATCTTATGGTAATGAATAACAAAAAGGAATGTAGAAAATAGTAAATAACTCAAACTCCAAATAGTAAAAGTCTGATGCATCTATCGGTAACAAAGTTATCTTCTTCAGGGATTGAAGTGAACTAAAATCTAAAGGCAAGGTAACCATTATAAATACTAATTAATGTTATGGTCAAATGGATATAACTCGGCCTATCAACCGCAATGTTCAGTGGAGACCTTACAAAACAATAGCAAAACAATTTAAATTAAACTACATAGCAGAGAGCCAGGAATATGAACTGTATCACTATTAAGACTTTCGTTCTAAAAACGTTGGTCTAAGAAATGCTGCCAGTAATCATCTATATAAATCATTACAATTCCAAAAACATTCAAAAAGTTTATTCTGAAGGGTGGTAGGTATATCATTGTTCAGCATTTGCGCAAAATTTTCATCCGCAAACATTATATCTTTGGTACGATTTACTAATGTCACTTGTTGCCCAATATTATCCAAATCTGTTTTTGAGCATATTGATGTTGTGTCGTAGAAAACCAATATAAAAGAATACCTAAAAATATAAATATGGAATCAACAGAAACAACTACTCCGAGGGCTAATACCCCTACCGGCATTGAATTACACTGTTGATTCCGATGGATTCTTAATCGAAGATATAACATATCCAAAAAAAAAAAGAAAGCATTAAAATCCCCACACGTCTAACTATAAAGGACCACAGATCCCACATTTTGAACGCATCCTACACAGTAGGCACAACGTACCGAAAGCCATATCCCACGACCGGTTTCGACCTACCTATTACCCTGCATCAACGTTTTCTTCCCCCTTCTTGACATTTTGACGTGTAACTAGCTATTTATAAGGAGTTTAAGCTTGTTGACGTGGTTAGGTGGGTATATTGTCGGATATTTAAATAGCCTTTCATGTTCATGATCTCTGATACGGCAGGTAAATATGAGTGAAAAGAGAAGAGAATATATGCGAGCGCTTTTGTGAAGAAGTCGTGTCTCAAAATTTCCGTAAAAGAAAACTTATTTAAACATAAAATATTAAAGTATCACGATGACGACGGCGAAGGTTAAAAGGAGCTTTACAAGAACGGAACTTTTATCAACGACCGTCTCATATCGCTGTATTAAATTCTGGTGAAAATATTTCCCCTGTCCCGTAACTCCTCAGGGTGAAAAATAGACGGTTCCATAAATCAGTACGATGGGCTGCACTTACAATAATATGCTCGTAAGGGAGGCTGAAAGAAATTCAAAAAAAAAATATATTTCTGTCTCGCCGAGACCTTTTTCTCCCATTAGATATGTGTTTTTCTAATAGAACCTCAAACAAAAAGTTTATTTTTGACTTCAAACCGAATACATTACCTACAATGTTTCAACAAATGTTTCGTGTACTCTCTCATAATTTATTTTGGTTATATATGGAGTAAAAGAGTCAATTTAATTAATAATTATTGGCGGTAACGCCAAGATACGATACTGAACATCTTAAATACTTGCCAAAGACAATGGTTACAATTGTAATATTATTGACAAAATAGTCAAAAAGTTTAAATTTAAGAGTCTTATTTCAAGATCCTCAACTTTTAAAAGACACTTATTACTATGCTACAAGAGGCAAGGTTTATTTTGTTTCGAATAGTTTAAAATTTTAATTCAAACCGTTCTTGATAACCCTAAGGATAAAATTCCTTTTCCAGGAAAGTCTCGGATATATGAATCAAAAATATGTTGGACAAACTATTCAAATTAATTGCCTTTTTATTATTTAATTAATTAATCATTAATTATATTAATAATATAATAAATGTTAATTAATTAATTAAATGATTAATTAAAAACTAGAAAAGCCACACGAAGAAGATTTTATCAAATAACATGAGGTATATTGTAATGTGAAGGGTATTTAAATGCTATGGATAACATTTGATTGTGATAGTGTTGAACAATACGTCGAAAACGAGACTTCAAATCGCGACTAAGACTATAATATAATCTACTCGTTTATTTCATTCGTTATTTAAAAGTAGAAAGATAGAAAATATCGAATAGCGAAATAAATCAACGAAGATTGACGTTAGTCGTGCTTATTCACAACCATTAGTTGAAATTGTAATGTAATTCTTGAGCTTTTACCATCCTTAAGGCGTAGATTATTTTCTACATTTGATAATTGAGGAAAAAAAGTACCAAAGACTGGTGTTTTTATTCATCCTTAACCATAATTAGGTCGTAGAATTTTTTTCCAAACTTGAATTTAAAACAAAGGCAATGAATATTGATGATTGTCTTAAAATTAACCGCCACTGGAATCGTTGTTCCAGATTTGAAGTAAAACAGAATTATAGTAAAAGTAAAACAAATATGTACTTTCAGCAGAATTTTAATAAAAATCAATTGCTTGACTATCACACGAACATTCTCATATGAATAGTCGTACATCTGGTGGAGGGTGATTATTATCAACAAATACAACAGTGGTCGAGGAGGATACCTAAGTGTGGCACAGTTTAACAATAAATTTAAAAGTAATAACGAAAGTTTCAAAATCGCCATTCATGTCTAACAGTTTTGAGAGAATGTCGTTTTGTTCTACGTGGGTGGATCAAATATAAACGAGCTTTTTTAAATTGCGCGTCGGATAGTTGTTCAAGGCGCATCCGAGCGTTAGGAACTTGAAGTGGGGATATTAGGTGGCACCGAAACGACGCGCCGTATTGCTGCGTTCGGTTACTTAATGAATTATTATTAAGTTTCTTAAACGTGAAAACGTGAAACCAGCTGAAATTTTGCACAGGTTGCAAGCACAATTCGGAAATGAAACGCTTTCGTGGCCACGTGTAAAAGTTTTGTGCAAAGAATTTAACGATGGGCGAAATCGTAATCGTGTCGAAAATGTTAATCATCCTCGTCGTCCACGTACCAGCATTTCGCCGATTAACATTGCACGTGTTACAAACCTTATTGAAGGGGACCGCCACGCCATGCCACTGTGCTTCAGATATCTGGTAAACTCGGCATCAGCTATGGGAATGTCCACACAATCATAACGAAAAACTTGGGATTCCGAAAAATTGCAACTTGCGATGAGACGTCGGTACACCATTACATACTATCAAAACGAGCAAGCATAGAGTGGCGGCACAAAGATGAATCAAACCCAGTGAAACCGAAAACACGTCTGTCTGCAGGTAAACAATGTTTTAGCCACGGGTTTTTGTAAATGGAGAGGGGTGCTGTTGGTCTGTTGGTCAATTTTTTGCACGATCGAAGAACTATTAATGCAGTCTACTACTGCCTGTACTATTGACTCTCAGTCAGGTAAAATTTGGTTATCGCCGAAAAAGGGGGACCCACCCCATTTGTGGCGTGTTACTCTTGTACGGTAACGATAACTTTAACGCAGGCCCAAATCGGTGAAATGCACTGGACTAAGCTGCAACACCCTCAATATGGCCCAGACCTATCTACTTGTGATATCCACATGTTTGGGCCCCTAAAGAATCACTAGGAGGCGAGCGATTAGCGATTTCATACCGATGAACAGGTGGAGGCGTTTGTGCATAAGTGGATAGACACCCGCCCTGCTTCTTTTTATGCAAACGGAATGAAAAAACTACCAATGCGTCAGGAAAAATGTATAGACAAACAAGGGGGATATGGATATGTCGTGAATAGAGAAATTTGTGTTTTTGTGAAACTTTTCAAAATAAATGTTTTATGAACAAAGGCTCATTTATATTTGATCCATCCTTGTACATATTTGTATATTTGTTTGAAGGCCGATCCTTATTTCATTAATTTTATTCATTTCCAAAACATTGACTCCGCTGTTAACGACTGATAAACAATGGTTATCAATGTTTTTAGTAAGAGATAAAAATAAATGAGTCGACGGAATTATGTCGCTACGCAACTCAAGGCCGTGAGCTATAAAATTCTAAATTACCACTAGCATTATTCACTTTATGAAGCTACTCTAACAGTTCAAACAAAGAACAGCGTTTGTGTTACTTCCACCATGAATCCAAACTTCTACCACGTAAAAGCCAACACATGTCATCTACAACTTTCGAATATTGATATGTGTCTAGTTATTCGTGACATTGTTGAAAACTTCCCCTTATTTATCCACCACTGTAATACATTTACAATAACTGAAAGTATACTGAACGTTTGTCGTTACTCGGGCACGAATAATCATTCTGTTGTCAGATTGGTACAATTGTTAGGTTTTCCTGATAGAGCACATCGTCGCTATCTATTTGCATGTTACATCTGTTTTCGTATTCATCGAACCGTTTGTGTGAAAATTCTTTTCATAGAAGTGGTGTGTAAATGTAGTAATAATGGTAGGTAGTGGTGGTGTAAGTACCGTTTCAAAGCCAAGCCGGAACATTGACATATGACAGCAGAACAAGTTTCTGTAGTTCACGCTCGAATCAAGACACGAATTGAAAGGCAAATCGGTAACCGTCACTCGTCCGATAATGCATCGACAACAGACAACAGAAAAATAAGAAAACCAACAAGTGCGAAAGTATTTTAAAGGGAAATCATATCTAACGGTGCGCATTATATGGAAATATTTTCAGACAAACTTTATCATACTATTTATCATCAAACATGCAAACAGCATAAATCCAAATATAAATATAAATATAAAATCAGCAGAAACAACTACTTCGAGGGCTTATACCCCTATCGGCATTGAATTACACTGTTGATTCCGATGGATTCTTAGACGAAGATATAAAATATTTAAAAACAGAAGGCATTAAAATCTTTTTTGTCTAAATTTCAAGGATCGCAGATCCCACATTTCGAACGCGTCCTACACAGTAGGCGCAGCGTACGGAAAGCCATATCCTACCACCGGTTTCGACCTATCGGATCTCATCATGTGGGCGCTGGCAGAAAGGCCTTTACAGGCTATATGATAAATATATATATATATATATTTGGGATCTGTGATCCTTGAAATTTAGACAAAAAAGGATTTTAATGCCTTCTTTTTTTTAAATATACCAAACATAAATAATACATTGCAACATAATGAACCGAACGTGACGGAAAAAACATTTGAAAGATTTTCCACAAGATTGTCAACTGCTCATTGTATTAACTGCCTCTTTAGTAAAAGTTTTCAAATTTCTGGAGTATCAGGGAAATTTTGATGTTTTTCCCGATTTCGCAATACAGAGGTCACACTGTGTAAGACGATAGCTCATTTATTAGAAGTCCAATTTAAATTTCGTTAAAATTATGAGAAAAAGCGTACATATCTAAAACCGATTTACAAAATTGCCAAAAACCAACGTGAATATTTGATATAATTACCGATTGTGCAACGCTCCACGTCACTTTGCAGGCTTATTTATAGCCCAATTTGAATTTTGTTTAATTCGTCGAAAATTACAGACTTAATTGTATGCAAACCTTCATTTCAAAATATGCAAAAAGTGCACGCTAATGTTTAATATTTTTTGAGGCCATTTTGCAGGGTCGTAGGTCGCTTATTAAAAAGTTTTCACTATTACTAAATTAATACATAATATAGTCCACACCACTGTCCATAATATTTACACATCAAAAACAATGATCTTGGGGAAACGATTTTTCTTCCGAGTTCTCATCCTTCCTTGTCTGATTTATAATGGTTGCCATTATATGTAAATTTTTAGTCACGAAAATCTGGGACTGCCGGGTGGTGCCTAATGGAGTGGGCTGATGCGCTATTACTTCCGAAAATGCCTTCATACATTCCAGATAGTTCAGAACCCGTCACATCACATCAAGCCCTGTTGCTGTGATAACTCAAGCAGAAAATTTGCAAATGTATTTGTTCGTCACACATTGTCAGTTGTATGCCTAATTCAGGTTAAGCTCATTTTCAACCAGCATGATGATAGAATCTCACTAAAAACCGAACAAATGTGGAGTATTTCTAACCTTATCAAATATGTCGTTAAGTAAATATAATTGTTGCAGCTTAATACTCTTTTGTTACAATTTGTTTATTTAATATTATGGTGGTGACTGATAAATAGGAGATGCTGGAAATGGTCTTTGTAATTTACCGACGGCGGCAACCATCCCGCAATGATTTTTGCCGCCGTGATTACTTGCTGACAAAGGATCGGCACACATCAATAGGCCATGGGGCCACCTGCGAGCAAATGCAACAAATGCGACAATTCATACTAATATTTAAGGTAAAACAGAGCTGCAATTTGATCCTTGATTGAACCAGTCAATTTGGTTTCCGCGCTATCTTTTTTCTTCACATATAGTCTACGCAATATATACAGTCCACCCTTTTTTATTGTAAAGTTTTAGTTAGTGTTTGTTTGTAAATTAAGTTGTTAATAAATATCATATATAAACGATCGAGTGGAGTCATTTATTAGGACAATTTTCGAGAACAAAAGATTGCAATAAGTTCGTCAAACTACGGCGACAACAATAATCATTTCAAAAATGTGTTTTATTTCGTTCCATTACAATAAATTGTAAAGTATTATTTTTGCCCAAATCTCTCAAAAAAAACTTTTATTATTGTGTTAACGTAGCCCTTCCGTCTGAAATCCTTTTCTACCCTGGTATCAAACATTTATTAGTCATCGCATTTTGTAAAACTGAATAAAAAAATATTATTCTGTGAATAATAAAATAACACTCACTGTTTATTTCCACAATTTATTAACTAAACTTCACAATTGTTTCGCGTTACTAACGCTTCATCAGAGGTGCGACTATCAGTAAACTAACATTAAGACTACGGAACATATATACCTTAAAATTAGGGAGGGAGTTGTTTAACAAAAAGATTTAATAATTTATTTAATTTATTTGTATGGTTTCTAAATTTTTAATAAAAACAATAAAAATAATACCGATAAAGAAAATCGATCAGGCGTATATAAATTGAATTGTCTTTCGTGTAACAAAATCCATATTGGACAGACCGGACGTACATTTAAAAAAATAATTACTGAACACAAAAAACTTTTGAGAATAAAAAACCTGACTCCAATTACGCAAAACATCTAAATGACGAAGGACATAATTTTAACGAAGATTACGAAATATTACATGTTGAAAATAAAAGTTACAAACTGTCTCATCTAGAAACCATGCAAATAAATAAATTAAGAAAACTAATACTTTGTTAAAAGACCAAATAGACATTAATAATTCACCGTTATTAAATATTTTTGTTAAACAACCCCTTCCCTAATTTTAAGGTATACATGTTCCGTAGTCTTAATGTTAGTTTACTGATAGTCGCACTTCTGATTAAGCGTTTTTCAAGGAGAAACAATTGTAATGTTTACTTAATAAATTGTGGAAATAAACAGTGAGTGTTATTTTATTATTATCATAAGTTTCCATCAAGCAAATTTGGATATGGTTAATCATATTATTCAGTGAATAAAAATAGAAAATGATTATGAATATAAAAAGGTAATTAAAAACAGTGTCCAATATTGTAAGATGAAATAAAAACATAGTTAATTTAATAAGATCAGTCAGTTATAGTCAAACAGGTTTTATCTGACAAATGAGATACATAGTGAACATTCATTTTTCTACGATTTTTATTTATTTTTCGTAGCATATTTATCGATTCCGGATTCCAATAAAAATCACCAAACCATTTTTATTTTCAGACAAGATATACGAGCATACAGGAATTTAGCGTAATTTATCTTTTTTGGAAGATTACCCCTCTTCCATGTCTGTAACGTGCAAAAATTAGGCGAACGCTTCCGAAAATAGGGTGCGAGGTTTCTTTATACGCCGTGTGAGTAACGGAATTGATTCGACCATTACCTACAGACCTGCCAAACGTATTGGTAGTTGTGGAAAAGAAAATTAGATATTCTCGTTTTCAACGTTCGTTCTGGCAATATTTTATATCTTATTCTCTACGGAAAATCAGCCAAAAGGGAACAATGTGCATGAGTAGGTACTAATCAATGAATAATAAACATGTAGGTACTCGTAATTCTGAGATAAATTATAAATGGTTGTAGCAATTTTTTAAAGTTTAATTCTTAATAATACAGAAGGTGATACTCGTAAAGAGAACAAAATCTCTACATTCTATATCCGTCACATTCCTACTCCTTAGTAAATTCTATAGTTAATTCGCGAAGTGAGTACAAAAACACATTTTGGGATATTTCCCAAAACTTTATTGAACTTTCCTGACGTACGTTTCAGCTATTAAGCCATTACAGAAGGATACAGATGTTTATAATGATTTTTACATTTCTCGCTTAACTATTTATTTCTAGGTTTGTAAATGAGGGAATTCAAACAGTAGTAGGGGTGAATTGTTGGTGTTCAATTCTACTGGGTTATTTACTAGATTAACTTTGTTCTTTTGACATTTTTTAATTTCTAATGTTTCGAAAAGGTTTAACATTTTACTTTTTGGATAATGGTGTAGTAGTTTGAGCGAATTATATGAGATGTTGTGTTTACAATTTAAACAATGTTCGGATATACCTGTAGATTTTTTATTTTTCTCTATAGTATAAATGTGTTCTTTCACTCTTCTTCTGATATCTCTCCTTATTTGACCTATATATATATATATATATTGCATCACATATATTACACGTATTTTGGTATACCCCGCTTTTATCCATGCAATCAACCTTAGATTTAATGTTAACTAATAATTTACATAGATTTAATTTATTTATTTGTATACATTGTAATCCTAATTTCGTTATTTATTGCTTACTTTATTACTTAAATTACCTATATAATTAATTGAACAGTAATTCTTTGCAGTTTTATTTACATTTTTGCTTCTATTATATAACATATTTTGAATATGTAAGCGCTTTTTACGTCTAATTATATTGTTTATTGTATGTGGTTTATAGCCATTGTTCGACGCAATATTTTTTATATTATTTATTTCTGTTTGAGAGTGGGTTCTTGATAGTGGTATATTTAAAGCTCTATGTATTAGACTATTAAATGCAGACATTTTTATACTGTTTGGTTGACATGAATTGGCTGGGATTACTGCATTTGTGGTGGTAGGTTTTCTAAAAAATGTTTAAATTTAAAGTATTATCCTCTTTAAATTCTATAGTACTATTTTTCTTTCCTGTCTTTTCAATTTCTATGATTACTCAACTCGACAGTTTGGAGAAACGGAGAAAGTACGCCAAGGAATAGCGAATTGTTTGTGTTAACTTTTGCGTTAAGTACCCTATCGAATTTAATTTTATGTAACAGTAGAAAATATTGAATGGAATAGATAATTCAAAGAACAAAGGTTTTGTGAGGGCCCCGAAAGTGAAAGGGAAAATTCCTTTACAAACCTTCTCCTAATGAAATATTCATACATAGGAAAGCAAAATCCGAAGTTCATAAGCTTGAAAAGTTTCCTTTCTAACGCAGGTAAACACTGAGAATTTAGAGAATTTTGACGTACGTATATTAAATCTCTGAAAGATACCACTGGCCGTAGAACCCTTCCCCCACAAAAACTTACTAAGTAAATCGTTGAATGGTACTTAACCGCGTTGAAAATTTAGATTAGTTCCAAACTTTGTATTAACACCTCATAAAAAGGCCAACAGCGACAATATTAAAGTTACGGTTGATAAATCCTAACAATCAGTTTGTACGCAACGAATATATTACATTATTTTCTATACATAGGCGTAAATAAATAACTCTCTGCCACATGAACGATTCTAGGGATTTATTATAAATCTTTATAACATCTTCAAAAAAGAAGGAATTAAAATACTTATTCGAATAAATTTTAAGATCAAATATCTCACATTTTGAACGCGTCCTACCAAGTAGGCGCAACGAACCGAAAGCCACATCCCACGACCGGTTTCGACCTATCGGGTCTCATCAGGTGGGCGCTTGCAGAAAGGCCTTTACAGGTTATATTATAAATATAAATATAAATATGGAGTCAACAGAAACAACTACTCCGAGGGCTAATGCCCCTAATTCAATGCCGGTAGGGGTATTAGCCCTCGGAGTAGTTGTTTCTGTTGATTCCATATTTATATTTATATTTACTTTATAACATCGTTCAGTCTGAATCATAGTAGCACAATACTCTTGATAATGAGATTAACAGAGGACTGTGTCGGCACACAATTCAATAGATAGTGATAGATTTTGATAGACAAAATAAAAAACTTCAAAAGAGAAAATAAATAAAAGAATGGAAAAGGTTTCACCAATTGTTTGTTGTACTCGACAATATCGTAATACTCTTGATAATGATTACGTAGATCGAAACGATATTGTCGAGTACAATAAACAATTGGTGAAACTATTCCCATTCTTTAATTTATTTTCTCGTTTGAAGTCAAAAATGTTTCACAGTAAGTGCACCCTAGAAAGTTTAAATTTAAAATAAAAAACATTAAGATTCCTTCCAATTGTAAATTAGTCTCATTTAATGTAAGTAGTTTATTCACTTCAATACCGATTAGAGAATTGTTTAAAATAATTGAAACAACTAAGAAATATTAAGTCAATTATCCCTACAATCCTATAAAAGAGGATCTAACTTATAAGAAAATAGTTTATATAGGAAGTCCCAGTCTAAACACAGCGAAACATTTAAAACGAAATAACATAACCACTGCTTTTTATAATAATCATACACTAAAACAAATTCTGGTCAATAACAAGTGTAAATCAAATCCTTTGCATAATAGTGGTGTATACAAAATTAATTGTAAACAGTTGAATGTTATAATATAGGTCAGTCTGGTCGGAGCATTCTTAGCCGTTGCAAAGAGCACAGATTAATAAAAATTCCAATTTTGCTAATCATTTATTAAAAGATAATCATCATTTTCAAAATCAGGATATTCCTAATTGAAAAAATTTTACATTTTGCTAATAAAGGAACTAAATTAAATGCTTTAGAATCTTTCGAAATTAAAAGAGCTCTTTGCAACGATAAAGATAACTTGTTAAACGAACAACTAGATTTAAGCCAATCACCGCTGTTAAACCCTAAGATGTTTATTACGGGATATAACCAGTAATTAACCCTCATACACTATAATATTATACCTAAGTTTATTGCTTCAGTTGTTACTAAACTCCTGTCGATGGCATAACTGCCGAAATAAGTATAGAGTTTCTAAATAAAATTATGGAACATTTTCACCGAGTGTTTTTTCATCTTTTGTCCTCTTGATAATGGTCTCTTTAAACCGAAGCAATATTGTCGAGGTCGAGTAATTTAATAAATTGGTTGAACTATCCATATTGTGTTTTTCTAAGTGAATGAATCGTTTTACCAATAAAACTCAACAATAGGTTCGAGAGAAATGTATTTACAGAAACAACAAATCATGGACGTTATCAGAATTATACTTAAAGAAATATGTTTGTAGGTAGTAATTTATTATTTATTAATAAATCCTTATATCTAGCTTTCCAACATCGTTTCATTTGTTATGATATAAAAGTCATTAGTGAATAATAAAAAATATTAAAACGTATGTGAGGTTTTTCCTTTTGTATACCTAACAAAATACTCTTTTCAATTAATCATATTTATAAAAGAAGAAGTGTTAGGTAAATACAAAAACAGTATAATAATTTCTTACCTTAATTACATTTTTCATCGACCATATACCAAGGTTTATGAGATTGTCAATGAGGAAGTACTTGTTCTGCTTCTGGTCTTTGGTCATAATCTTCTTAATCTAGAAAAAAAGAAAAAATATTTTACGTCTCAACTTAGGCTAGGCGATTACAAAATTTAACAAACGATTATTGGAATTAATCACAATAATTGATTAATCGAATCAATAATAGATTTATAGAAATAGGCGATTATTTGAATTAATCCGAATATAAACCAAATTTTTTACTGGGGAAATATACCGTGCGGCATGGTCTAGTGGTTTAGATGATTGGTTAGCATTCTGTGGTTACCTTGGATCACCAGTGGTTCTTAAACTTTTTAGGTCTGTTACCCTAATGACCTATCCAGGGTCACTTATTTTACCCCTCCTCCCAACGTTGAAGTCAAAAAATACGTGTTAATACAAATACGTAGGTTTTATTAATCATAAAGTTTTATTCTAAATTACAGTTATAAGCTAGGTTTAAGCTAGGTAATTTCTAAAACTTAGAAGACATAAAATAAATTTCTAAAGTTTAGTGCGAAGGTTAGTACTGCTTCGCATTTACCAGTTTGGTAATGTTATTTTTTATCTCACTTAAAGTGCATCTCAAATGGTGTATCAGATTGAGACGATTTCTGGCCTTCGTTTTTAGTGTCCCGAAAGTTGAGAAACCACTCTCACACCTGTAAGTAGTAGTAAACGGTACCAACATTTTTAAAGCTCTGTCTGTTATGATAAGATATTCAACACCTACTTTTTCCAAAATGTACATAGGTCATAATTTTGGAATTCGGATTTTCCCGCTAGTCTGCGCTCAGAATTCGGCGTTCGAGACAACAACCGGCTCATTGTCACCCCTCCGAAATACAAGTTTTACCCCCGTGGGGGTAATTACTCCCAGGTTAGGAATCGAGGACTTAGACAAATGCTGGGGCAGTAATGTAACGAACGTATACGTGTGTGCGATGTATGCATGTTGAGAAAAAATTGATGTCGGACAATAGACGCTCGAGAATATTCTGTTGTCATAACAAATTGTTTTCTTTGGAAAGCGGTCGAAATATATTCACGTGTTTTCTAGTAATTTATTTCGGTAAATAAATATCTTCGTCTCTGAGTCAGACGGACAGTGGATTTCCGGACGCGTAACATGAATATTGAACGGTGAGATACAAAGTGATATAAATAAAGTGTTTAAGTGATTAAATAAATAGTTGTAAATAAATAATTGTTAAAATAATAAGTGAACTAGAACGTTCGTTACAGTAGTGTTCCACAGATAATCTTTCACTTCTCTTATGTCTTCATTTTGTCCGTCTCATCTTTCTTTCCCTGACCACACTACCTACCCATTCCTACGGTTCCTGAAAGGTTGAAGAGGGCTTTACGCCCTACGTACCCTCCGGCGGCTTTGCACTACAGTGTAGATCGGAGCTGGTGGGATGAAACACCCAAAAGTTTTTTTTTTGAAATAATTAATTGATGATATCACATTTTCTAGATTAGATGATCTCAAACCTTTTATTGTGGACTTAACCATCATAGCTTTGAAACTTGTTGTCCTAAACTACAAATGTTATCTTCATTCATTTTGTACTACTTGAAATGGGGATGATAAAATTAGTTATTAGATAATTAAAATAACATGCCTTTAAGTTTTTTTTTTTATATACATGAAATATTTTTAAATTTATATTTATTTATAAGTTTATAGATATCAGTTTACCTGTGTTTTAGTAGAGTTGCATGGCAACAATAAGTAATGTACAATATAGATATTGTTGTATTCGTAACGATTATTCTTTTCCTATAATGTTATTTGGGGTAACTTGTTCCGTCTGGAACCGCTCGCTTTATCTGGCCAGACGAGCTATACAGACCCCCATTGTCCTGCTGTTCTAGATAATCGTACCTATTGTTTTACCGCGTATCTTTTGATAGTGTATCGACAAAAAAACATCGTCACAACAAAAGGGGAAAAATATCGAGCGTCTTAACAGATACATTTTAGCATCGGTACTAACCAGTCGAATTATTAGATTACGATGATTATTTATTTTGTCGGACGAATTTAACTTAAAGTTATTATTAAGACGTTGAAATTTAGTAATTGTTAGGATAATTCAAATTAAACGTCATTTTAAACACCAGTGAATTTCATTTCCTAACAAATCACGATCCAAATAACTAGTTACATAAAATTAATTTTGCGTGCAACGTACAACGCCAATTTTAAATTTGTACACTTTGTAAACTATGAAATTACAAATAAACGTTCAACAAATTATGGGATTTATTGAATTACTGACGTAAAACAGAGGAGATTATTATTAAAATGAAAACCGAAAGAACGAAGTACACGCTTTCAACAAAATTGCAACATATCTAAATAAAGCAATACAAACAATAATTGATATTAAATTTGTATTTTCCAGTATCGAGAAATACATATTGAATTTATAAACAAAACGATGGCCGTTGACAACTAATTGTTTATTTAAACAGAATAACATTCCTATCTGTAATAGCTCACAATAATCTGGTAACGCACAGAAATGGGATTTTAGGAGTAACTAATTTAAATAAAACGTTGATATGGTGGTACTTCGCCATTTACCTTCTTTTGCTGCTATTGCCGTAGTATTATCTTGTCTAACTGAATTGGCGGCGTAGCTCATAAACGTGATAGGACACGTAACCAAATTAATAAGAACAAAAATAAGTTCTTGGTAGCTTCGATAAATTACTTGACCAAGAACTTATTTTTGTTTACGTGTCCTATCACGTATATAAGCTACGCTGCCGATTCAGTTAGACAAGATGATACCCTAATAAAGCCTTGTCTAACGTTATGAACTACGGCAATAACAGCAAAAGAAGGTAGATGGCGACGTACCGCCATATCAACGTTTTATTTAGATCTGCTTTACACCGAGCCCTTGCGATTTGGTCAGTAATTTGTCGAATCTGCTGATGAGATCTAATAAGATCGAAATCGCGATCCACGTCTGGTAGCTTCGATAAATTACTTGACCAAGAACTTATTTTTGTTCTTAGTAACTAATTTATTTAATAGTTTAAAAGTAGTACGTTTCTGCCAATTTTGTTTTAACGAAAGTAATCTGGGCTCCTTTTAATTAATAATACAAATCAATCAAGCATCAATTAAATATACATTAGACAAGGTGACCTACTTCTAAATGTAAGAACGCGAATACAGCATTAGACATAATTACAATTGTCCTGGTATCGCTAAGCATAAAGTTACATATAACCATAGTTTAAAAATAAACTGTCTTTAACTTTTATTCCGTTTGATACCCTATTGACTTGTTGTAAATATTTTCTTTTGTGTAGTTAGTATAAATAAATACAAACTGCGCAGTGAACACCGTCCGTAGATATTTGCTACTTATATGTGGGATTCCTTTTCTAGAGAAAGACCTTGTTTAGCATTACTGAGCAGTTATGATGAATATAAATAATGAATAGTTTTATTGCATTCACCTTTTCAGTCAGTATCTACTAACGTTCAAAAGACAGCTGTTAAAATTTCATGATATTCTATTAATTGTTTGTGTATGGTGCTATGAGTGACGCTACCTTTGACGCTCATTTTCAAAACAATGGATCAAAAATAATTTCGTGTTTTAATTTTACATTGCTTCTTGATGGAAAAAAAATCCGTTCAAATGGAGCAATGAAAAGTGATTGAAAAGTGTTATGGAGACTCCGCTCCATCGGAAACAACCGAAACAAAATAAAATGTTGGTTTACTGACTTCAAACGTGGTCATAGAGACATTGATGACTCAGTGAATCAGAACGCAGTGGACGTCCAAATGAGGCGGTAACACCAGAAAACATAACAAAAATCCGCAAAAGCGAATGACGAATGAATGAATGATCAAAAAGTGAAATTGCGTGAGTTAGTAGACATCGTAAATATATCAAAAGAATGTGTTTTTATTGTGCTTTATATTGCATGAGCATTTGACTATGAGAAATCTCTGTTCAAAGTGGGTGTCGCGTATGCTCACTGTTGACCGAAAACAAGAACGTGTTGATGATTCTGAGAAGTTTGGCCATGTTTAAACATAAACGTAACGTAAACCTGCATTTTTGCGTCGATATGTGACAATATCTGAAACATGGATCCATCACTTCACTCCAGAATCAAAACGATCGTCATCTGAGTTGACAGCAACTGCTCCAAACCTGGAACCTCGTCTAAAGCACCCGAAAGCACAACAATCGTCTGGAAAGGTTATTGGTTAAAGGCTTCGGTATTTTGGAGTGTGCATGGTGTAATATTCATCGATTATCTTGAGAAGGGAAATACCATCAACAGTGAATATTATATAGCGTTCAACACTCCAACCGTTTCAAGGCCGAAATTGCATAGAAACGACCGCATATGGCAAAGAAAAAGTTTTTTTTTATCAAGACAATGCACCGTGTCAAAAGTCATTTGTCATTAAAACAATGGTAAAACTGGCAAAACATGAATTGAACTTCGAATTGCTCCCACATCCACACATCCACCGTACTCTCCAGATTTGGCTCCCACCGACTACTGGCTGTTCCCAGACCTCAAAAAAATGCTCGCTCTAATGAAGATGTTATCGCCGAAGCTGAGGCCAATTTTGAGGCAAAAGATAAATTGTTCTACAAAAGTGGTGTTGAAATGTTAGAGCGGCGCTGAAATAATTGTTTTACTCTTGATGGAGATTACGTTGATGGAGATTACGTTGCTGAATAAAGCCAATTTTGAACAAAAAAACAACGTGGTTTTTTGTTAGGCCAGGGACTTTTCAACCCATGTATTAAGTGTATATATTTCTTTCTTCTTTTAGTCATAAAATGAATTCTAGAGCACCTATTCACCAATTTTGCATCTTACAGAGGACCTGGAAATACATCCAATTAACAAGTTGCCGGTTATTTTCTGGGGGTAGTTTCAGGTCAATGCATTCTCGATGGTTGCAAAGAAGACGAAATAATTATAATAATCATTAGGGTGGAGTTATAAAAATATTACTTAAAGTCAATTTAAAAAGCAAGAAAACGAATTCCATGTTAATACGAACCAACAACAATTCAAGTAGTATACAAAGTCAAATGTATATTCTTAAGTAGTAGTATGATGTGAAGTAAAAAACCAACTAAAACAACAATAGTGACCTTAGCTACATTCTACAAAAACCAAAAAAATCGCATTTTGATGAACGCTCAAAAACTTGACGTGTAAGATAACCTAGCTATAATAGGTGGCCTAATTTCAATAACAAAACGTTTGTGAACTACCAAAAAGAACCTACCATCTACCTTACGTTCGTTTCGTGTTTTATTATGTAGGGTGAAATTAAAATAGTCAGGAAATTTAATTAAAGAAAAATAATAAAAATATATGAATTAAAACATGAACTAATTAATTGTTAAATAATTATAATTAAAAAAAAAATAACTAACAATACTAAATTAGGAATTTATGGCCTGACTGGTCCGATTGAACCAAAATCACAATCATAACGACAAAAATATAAACAATAATTCATGAATTTGCAATTCAATCATTTCCAGATCACAGGTATTAAGGGTCAACTCGCGAAATACCTCAACGGAAATATAATAAGCTAGTAAAGAGTTATCTACCATGGTAAACATGCAGTGAATCAACTCACCTATTATTTGAAAAACTGACACTTTAGAAAATTAAAGCACAGATGAACAATATCACACAATTTATAAATATCGACATTGATAGCTTACGACTGACTTATATGGGATAGTTCTCCCGAGAGGACAGCCAGTGTTTATAGAAGACCTGCATATTCGGGCCTTATCGCACCGTTCATATAAACAAAGTCTGGAGAATTCGAGCTAGCGTAGACTAAATAGTAACAGCCAAAAGTCGGATCTGAATATTACAGTGTGAATAGAAAAATTCCTTTATAGAAATTAATTACTTCTTACAATTATTATTATTCATTTATGGTATAATTAACGACAAACCATGTTCGTAGCTAAATACTTATTTTAAAACATTGAATGAATTCATTGTACTTCGATAAAGCATTCTATCTCATTGAAAGACGTTACCGAGGTGTCGTCTGGTTTAATAATTTCTTGATTCAAATTTGACCTGTGTTTTATCGTTATAAGTATGGCTACATAACATATGTAAATGTGGATGCGTCGTGACGCGCAGGAAAATGATATTGTAAGCAACAGGGGCTGACCGAGAGGACGCGTCGTCGCCCTCTCGGCAGGAACATGCGATGGGGTTCGGCTCAGTCGAGTCGTCGCCTAATAATATTGCGGCGTCGCGCTGTCTAGCGTCGTCGGAGCGCGTCCGTCCCGATTGCCTGCCTACGCGTCGCGTCGGTCGCGAGCGAACGTGAGTTGAAGACGCCGCGCCGTCCCCACAGCATCAGCATCACACCATTTATATAAGCGCATCTTTGTATGTATATGTGAGTGTAAAGATCAACTCTCCGATCGGATTAACTGTTGCATCTCTGTGCCAGTTGCGCACGCTGTGCAATAGCGACACACGCGAACAGGTACCACACGAACAAAATGTAAATATCCCCTTTTGTTTTTTCTTTTTTCATTCAAATAATTAATTCTTAACTGAAACTCTTTTTCTGTGTTTGTATATTATACATTCGTGTATGGTTGGTTGTGTTTTTCCTTTAAATGTCCTCGTTATATCGTGAGAATGCAATAGCTACTTTTTTGTTTTTTGATCTTTCTCTACATGTTCGTGTGTCTACTATTTTGCTGTTTTTTGTTGCAAGAACAACTACTTTTGTTGGATAAATGATAGATAATAGATAATTGAACCAGGTGTCCTCCTTTTCATCCAAATTTTGTTACCATTTTTCTTTCATTAAACGAAGCAAGCAATGCAACAACAAAAAAATATTTCCCGCTTATAAAGTCGAAAGAAAGTCTGAAGATTACATCTTCTTAGAGGTCTTTGAAACGAAATTTTTCGATGATTACCTACATTACTCCTCTACATAATTTTACATAAGAAATAAACCGTTTGAATAATACTTATCGAGATGAGAAATTATAAATTAGTTCTACGATCCAAACCATTTAAATAAGACACATATGAGATACAATGATTGCAAAATTTTCATTATATAAAAAAGAAAATAATTGTCTTATTTTTCTTTATTCCACTTGTAAAAGTGCAACATCTTGCTCTCTTGAGAAAGACTTAAATCAGTCGAAATAATTGTCGAGATTTAATAAAATTTCAAGTGTGAAACAAAAAAGCAGTATTATTTATTTCTTTTCTTTATTAATAAAAAAGCATTTTTGTGACTGACATCCACAAAATAAACACAAAAAGGCTCTCGCTAGACTGTCTTCCTTTAACTTTTCACGTCAAGTACGCATGTTGGTGTAACAACAAAGTATTGTTGAATAAATGTTTATATTAAGTACCTAAATCACTTACTGAAATTAACTGATCTATTTGATTTTTTGAGAAATATCTAACAAAGTACAATCCTGTTCACTGATAATGATTATAGTTTAAAAAATTTTCGCTGTATTTTGTTGTTCTTGTAACAGGCAATGATTTGTACCAATTTCCAATTCATTTTCAGTAAACAGGACTGTACTTCTATTGATGTGTATGTGTATTTCCAATTCATGGTAAAAATCACAAGAAAGTACCATCCAGTACGACAATGATTTCAACAAAGTTTAATTGAAATCGAATATGAGTATTTTGAGTAACAAACAAACGCTGGGTTACGTTTCATGAAAAAAATTATTTATTCTTCTCTACAATATTGTTTCAACCCTTGCGAGTCATTATCAAGAGCTATCTATGGTGTTACTGACCTCCAGTAAAGAAGAATAAATAAATATTTTCGTGAAACCTAACCCAGTGCTTATTTGTTACTCAATATACCCATATTCAATTTTATTTAAAATGTTTCACAAAGAATGCGATACCGAATCTATCAACTATCAACTAAAGTTTAATTGTTCACTAAATAATTTAATTGAGACGGCACTTTTCTTGAATTGGACTTAATAAGGTGTAAAATAAGTCGACCAGTATACGAAAACATACTTCCGTAATAAAAGTAGATGGTCCCCAATTCTCTACAGAGTTTTCTAACACATTTATTTCTATCTAATGTGTAAATTGGTTTAACTCGCGACTCCTTCCCACAGGCACGTCTAAAATAAAAGCATTTGTGAAAGAAACCTAACATATTCTCCTTTATTTATACAAACAATGTACAGTATGATAAAAATTTGCATTCAATGAAATGAACCCTCTTGATTCCACAATTTTGGCGAATTCTATTTATTTTTTTTTGATAATTAACTGCCTGTTCGTCTATTTACGTTTATTTGCATTGAATAATAGCTTTTTTCTATAAAAAAAAAGGTTCAGGATGAGTTCTGGATTTTATAAAGAAGAATACTCATAAAACCTTTATACATATTACCTATTATCAAAAATATATCAACGGCTTGAATAAAATAAAATAAACTTTCTAAAGTGCACTTACTGTGAAACTTTTTTGACTTCAAAAGAGAAAATAAATAAAAGAATGGAAAAATTTTCACCAATTGCTCAGTAATTAGTAATACTCTTGATAATGATCACGTAGATGGAAACGATATGGTCGAGTACAATAAACAATTGGTGAAACTTTTTCTATACTTTTATTTATTTTCTCTTTTGAAAAAAAAATACATCCAAATATTAAATTTATAAACCACGTTTCCTATTTTAATTTGGTATAAGGGTGGGTAATAAGTTGTAGGTGCGAACTTTACAATATTTGGGATTGTTTAATTTAGTCAGATACATATACAAGACGGGGAAAGTTAAACAAAATAGGGGAACGCGTGAGGCCATTTTAATTTTACGAGTAATCGTTGAGAAAACGATTTAAAAGGAAAAAACGCATACATAGGATCCATACACCTAGAAAAAGATTTTGAAAATTTTAAATGTGAAAATATGTTAAATCTGCATAAAAATATAGTGATGGGCTAGAAGGATAGGAGAGTGATACATAGTTTGATTAAAAAAACACAACAGGTAGTTTTAGAATTTGGACAACAACTTAAAGAAACAAAAATTAGGAAGGGAATTACATAAGGGTGCACTATTACTGATACTTTTTAGTGTATACGTCAAAGATAAAATTAATACTATTAAAGACAGAACAGCTTCAGGTGTAGAGGCAAAAGATTGGCATTCTTAGATTTGCGGATGATATAACAGTATTAGTATCTAATAAGGAGGAATTAAACAAAAAAGAAAAGGTCTTACCCCATATAACAAAAAAAACGCGTTTTTAAAGTGTTGTGGTTAGTTGGGGTAAGACCTTTCCTTTCTTGTTTATTCTTACACCACGGTCTCCTTTATTTTTATTTAAAGGAGGAATTAGATATAAATAACATGGAAGCGGTATTATTGACAATAGAGCTTACAATTAAAATAAAACATAAATAAAACAAAAACATTTATTTGTAAGGGAGGCAAAAGTAATGTTAGAGATAATATAAAAAATTAGAGACGAACAACTAAAATAATTTACTTATTATCAAAATCTAAGAATATACTTCAACATAGAAGAAGCATTATAGACATAAAAAACAGGATAGTTTAGGGTCCAGTTTTTTTAACAAAAATAAATCATTTCTGTGCTCGCAATCGGTTAATTTAGTAACTCGAAAAAGGTTATTAAAAGTGTATGGCTAGACGCGGCGAAAAACAAACAATAAGAAGCATTTGCGATGTGGTGTTATGGGCGGTTGTTGAAAATAGCGTTGATAGAAAAGATTAAATGTGAGGAGCTATTAGAAACAATAGGAGAAGTTAATAAAGAAAATGAGAGATATGATGGTAGGACACCTTCTGAGACATTAAAGGCTAGTTAGAGACATAATTAGAGGCAGAAATAGGAGTAAAAAGAGCCAAAGAAAGGAATTGATAGATTATTGTTCGCAAATAGGGATGTAAGATGTTCTAGAAATGCAAGGATTAACGACTCTATGATGATGAATAGATATATTCTAAAATCAATGAATTGAATCGAAAAAGTCCATAATATTAACAATAAGTTCCGAAATTTGTATGGTGAATTCATTGTGAAACATGATTAATAAGAAAATTGAATGAAACAGTTGGCTATGTTTCACTAAAGTTTTTATTAAAACAAATACACTCAACAATCTTTTCGACCAAAGGTCATTTGCAAGAGTAATTTAACAATACTGACAATACAGTATTGTCTGTATGTATTATCAGTATTTAACCTTTAAGTTGCAAAACACATCTATTAATTGATAAACTTCATTATTTCTTCCACCTAAAGAAGCAACAGTGTGGCGAAATAATAATTGTGATGACAATTAAGAAAAGTATTTTGTAACTTAAACGTTGTGATCGTTTTCGTCGTTTTAATTCGACATCTTCAGGCTAGTCCGAAGATGCCCAAAGTCGAAACAACAGTCGTAAATACAAAAGCCAATAGATTTTGTAAAATGGAAAAACAAAATACCAACTCAATATATGGAACAACGAATTTGATCAAGTCCTACATCAATTTCAATATAAATAGCTTCATAATCCGAAAATTTAATTTTTTTAATGCCGCTTCTTGGAAAATCGTCAGGTTTGCTTCAAATTACTCAATCTGTAGTAAAAACTAAAAACGATTAACCTCTAGGGCACTAGTCAGCAAACCGTGGCTCTTGTGGCTCTGGTGTAAATATCGCGTATAGCGTTATAAAGTACCGCATAATCATTATTTCACGAACAGTCTACGTTATGTCAGCTCTTACTTGGCACTTCAATAGTTGACCACTGGTCTGGTCTAGAAATATAACAATTACCTAAAACCGGGTTCCGTAGATTTTAATTATGCAATTAATTCTGATATTCTATACTACGAGGGAATTTGATAGCACCCATTCAAACACATATGTATAAATATAAATATAAATATGGAATCAACAGAAACAACTACTGCGAGGGCTAATACCCCTACCGGCATTGAATTACACTGTTGATTCCGATGGATTCATAGACGAAGATATAACATATTCAAAAAAGAAGGAATTAAAATCCTTATTCGTCTAAATATTAAGATTAAAGATCTCATATTTGGAACGCGTCCTGCCAAGCAGGCACAACGAACCGAACGCCATATCCCACGACCGGTCTCGACCTATCGGGTCTCATCAGGCGAGCGCTGGCAGAAAGGCCTTAACATGCTATATTATAAATATAAATATAAATATAATTATGGAATCAACAGAAACAACTATTCCTGCTTGGTAGGACGCGTTCCAAATGTAAGATCTTTGATCTTAATATTTAGACGAATAAGGATTTTAATTCCTTCTTTTTTGAACATATGTATACCTCGACAATTTGCTGATCCCTGCAGTAGGGCAATTGATACTGAAATTTTCACCTGTCTCCCCACCCATAATTAATAACTGTATCATCTACGTACACTCAAATTCGAAATTCGATGTCCGCCCTTTGTAATCTTTGTGCAGCTTTTACCTGTTGAATTAATAACTTTATCTAGACAAAACGCAATGTGTCTCAATATATTAGTTGTTTGTAAAAGCTTAATTATGTAAGACTGTTTTCATTTATTATTTATCCCGCTGGTCCCCTTTTTACCTCACTTCAAATCTCCTTCGTAACGACTGTGAGCGACATCTGGCAATGGCGCGCGCCTTTACGGTGCGCAATCAATGACGGTTTATCCGATAGCGACGCTGTCGTCGCGACGCATCCTGGTGGAGCCAGGATCAAACGAAAAGTACCTCGCACATGCCTCCCTTACAGTTTTCCCACTGAAATACTCTCCCACTACAGTAACCTGTTACTCCTGTGGGTTAGTTGGCGTGATACCGCGTGCGGGATAAGATTGGTGTTGCTTTCCCCAAATGTGACATAGCTGGGGCCACTGGTTGCTGCCTGTTGCTTCACCTTACCTACCCTTTTAAATATTCATTTGTTATGTGAAGTGCATCGAACGCAACCCGCTCACAAGGGTGCATTAAAAAGTACCAGTTGCATAATTTATCGTCAAAAGAAAACCTCAGGTTACAGAGGACGCGTTCGTTCGTGGTATAATCAACTTTTAATTTCAACATAACACCTTAATTATATAAAATTAATTAACTTAATAATCATATTGCGTATAGTATATTATGATTACGATCTCAGTAGAAATACGAAATTAAATTTTATGTGATATTATTGAAATTATATCAAAGAAACATGAAAATACTAAACGTATAAATTCGATTGAAAATATGATTAATTTTGTAGGCTGCTTTATAATTACATTCATTAACGCCACTAATTAATTTCCTTCTGTCAATCTGGAAATGTAATTTAGGAAATCTCGCTGTTTCAAAAATCCATAATAATCTCTTATCAGTTCAAAAAATAATTCTGCAAATATAATTTTGAAGTACAATTCAATTTCTTTCATTTTTAATTAACTTTAAAATGATAACCTTAGTAAAGTTTTTTTTAACTATTATTAACGGTTTAGCTGGACTGTTAAATATTATCAATATTTGTAATCAGAAAAAATCGTCAGATTAGCTACTAAAAGTAAAAGTAAATTCGCGTGTCATCATGACAGTTGTTAGATTTTGATGTAAACCAGAAAGAACTACCTGATGAGTGCTGGAACGTTGCCAATGTATCTATTATACCCTCAGCATTTCTTCGTTGAGATAATTAAGATTTAATGTAAAGTAATTTAGAGGTAACACACTACTTCGTTTATTATTTAATAAGAAACAAACGATATCGAGATTCTCGGAATGTTTTCTAAAAATATTAAACTGGGGAATACCAACCAGCGAAACAATTACCATAATTAACAAAATTCACGGTTAAATTTATTATTTTTCCGTAAAAGTATGAAAAGCAAATAGTTTTTAAAATTGCGTTGTTTAATTAGAAGTAGTGATTAAAATTTTGATACTAAAAATTATTTAACTCATAAAATAGTCTTCTTGTATTAAATGTTTTCATAATACTTATATGTATACCTAAAATATAAAGTCTGAGAAATAGTAATAGTTTGGAAACTAATTTACGAAACTTTCATTTTAAGTAGCTACTTAGCAACATTTAATGGAGCTTTTAAAACATGTACATACAATAATTAGTTAAAATCTCATTTTTAGTACCTATAAAATACACGAGCAAAGTTTTAATCTTGCAACCTTTGAACTTCAGTGAAAATATTACAAAGGCATATGTGGGTGTGAATAAAAACCCAGGTGAAGAGTACACTTTGAACGTCTCAAACTATAACAGTGTAAACATGTTTAAAATAAAACATTTTTCTAAAATATGTTTAAAATAAATTCCTAATTTTAATTTATTTTTAATGATTTGTATTGTAGAATTCAAGTGAGTCAAATAAATAATTTCAAATGAAAAAATAGACAAAATCAAATTATGCTAAGAAGAGAAAACACTAGCTTTTTTAATTCGATTCAATTACTGCATTTTTTATATCATCAGTAGGTACGTCGATCAGTAGTCATTTCATATCTGTTGATCCTTTGGATTTCAGTAATATTTTGTGACTACGTTTTATGAGTTTTGTGGTTCATTTATTCAAGGTAATGAACAGTTCTACGTTCCAAAAAGTATTTTCTTTCGGGCTTATTGGTCTCTGTCCATGGAAATTGTTTCACTTTAGTTCCGTTCAGATCTACCCAGAAGAAATAAAGCAAAGCTCACAAAATGTATATAAAAATAAAATACACTGTACTGAAACCCCAAAGATTATGTAGTCAATATGTTAATGTTTAGATTATCTTGTAGGGTAGGGTTGTATTCCATAATGTTTTCCAAGTCTTTTACACTATTGGATTTGGTAGGCAAACTAATCAAATTAATTAATATAAGCTGTATTGTAGATTCACCCCAAAACTAAATTGCTAGTAGTAGTAGAGGCCTTCGTAAAGCCTTATGAAACCATATCAAATACCACAGAAAGAAATAAATATTTACAGTTATTTGATATTGAATATTATTTTATTCATGAATTTAAAAAATATTTGAGAGAATAATTTAAAAAATAATCGGTAACAAATATACCCATTAGATTGCTAATTTTGCCTTAAAAGGGCATCTTCAGGAGTAACTAAATTACTAACTTATAAAATATTCACGTAGACAAATACTATTTCATCTCGAGTATCATAACGGGGTTGAGGAAAATTTACTTGGTCATTGGTAAGTAACGCATTTTTAATTTATAAAATTAGAAATCTGTCTCAAATTTTGTATATAGTTTTATAAGTACTATTGATGCAATAAATTAGGTATTCCTAAAGCAGTTATTTCAGTTTACAAATATGAATTCATTTACGATCTTCTTCAATAAATATCATTATTTAAATTACTACAATCGGCCACATTCATTATGATAGAAATTCCAATATGACTTTATACAGTTAAATATGATCTTATTAGATCAAATACTATATGCGCAGTTGGTTTTTTGTGAAACATAAATAAATAATACTGCTTTTTTTGTTTCACACTTGAAGTATATATATAACTTACACATAATTTCAACCACTATACGGTCAAGGTATTAATTAAAGTTAACAAATTATGTTAAGTTAATGGTAAATAATGTTAATTCTCCATTAAAATGTGTATTTTTTATAAACAATGGTTTTCACTAGTTGTAATTGCTTAATTATTTTGTAAACGTTGATTGCCTACCATTTTGGCTTCATACACGTTCGTGCTATTTGCAACTTATGCTAGATCTATGTGATACTCATGTCTATATCCTGAAGGTGCCTTCATCAGTATAAACAAATAATTGATGATATTTCAATTTTTTTTCAATCGTAATAAATTAAGAAAAATTAACATGAAAATAACAATTTCCGTGCACATTTTTTTCCAAAGTAACAGATAACTCGATTTTAATAACAATAGAAAAATGTTAAATAATAACAAGAAATATATTCACTAAAATTTATATTTAACTCGTGAATTGTTTCGGGTATATAAAACGTAAAAATATTACATACCAACATTGTACTAACTTTGCTTGAAAACCTTGAAATCAGAAAATCCATTAACAACTATTCGAATATTGTAAATAACCAGCTAGAATTAGGTCAAATTCAACCCCATTTCTATTAAGTAAGTTTCCGTAATATATATGTTACGGGTAAAGTTAGATAAGCGAGTAAACCTATGTTTACCCGGTTAAACTGCGCAATACCCAAGACTCTTGGGTAAAGTCGAAAATATATTTGGAATTGTACACGTTTCGGGCTTTACCCGAGTAAACCGCGTTTTATCCGCTTTCTCTTGGTTAAATTTGGATGTACCATAAATGACAAGGCCATTAATGTTTGAAAAACATATTTAATGCAAAAACACATTTTACAAATAAAAATTAGAATTCTAAAACTGTATTTTCTTAAAGGTAATCTACTCACGAGTATTTATTTGTTCAAACAAGACAAGCTACTGTGACATTTCGAGTTGCAAAAGCTTTCCAATAGCTTTACTTAACCTAACCCAACCACAAGTCTCTTTTTGACACCCTTCACACAAGCGCAGATATAGCTTAATAACATCTTGAGTTATATGAGTCATTTATGGTACATCAAACTTTAACCAAGCGAAAGCGGATAAAACGCGGTTTACCGGGGTAAAGCCCGAAACGTTGTACAATTCCAAATATATTTTGGACTTTACCCAAGAGTCTTGGGTATTACGCAGTTTAACCGGGTAAACCTAGGTTTACTCGCTCATCTAACTTTACCCGTAACATATATGTAGTTTCCTAGCACATTATAAATTTAGTATGTCTACTCTTGATAATGGGTTAATACCCGAAACAGTTGTCGAGTTAAATAAAAATTTTATTGTATTAATAGAAAAATGTTTTCTGTCGGAAATGTAAAACATCGACTGTACTTTTAATATTAATATTTTATATATGTAACTACGGAAACTATACTATACTTGGACAAAGTTTATAATTCTTCATGATAAGAAACGCGTCCCGGTACTTATATTATATCTCCAGAGTTACGGAAACTTGGTTTGTACTTACGAATAGATATAAGATATTCATACATACATAAATACATATAGGTATATAGTTTCACTCCCAGCTATCTAGGATCTACGTGACCCCATTACATAAAACTTATTTAACCGTAAAATGGGTCGTTTAAATCAAATCGTTACACAGACCCTTTGATTAAATTTTACGCTTCAATTTAATTTTGAATTCCTCAAGTTTAAAACTGAAGTGCCCCTGATAGATATATATATATATATATATATATATATATATATATATATATATATTATTTCTTTTGTTTTAAATCAAAAAAGTCATGAGAAAATGTATTCAATTAAGGTTGTATTCATATGATTTTTAATATTTGACGCCTATTTTGTTTATTGATAATTTTCAAAAGGTTACTATATCAAACGGGTCTCGTAAATTTTTTTAATACTATTTTTGTGCTTAAGTAATTTTTTAGCAGTGTAACTTCCGAACCTAGTACATTTAAATGCAAAACTACCCATCTAACAATTTCAAATAAACTCCTAACAAGTTACGATACGAATTCAACGTTTATTGAACATAAAACTGCATGAAGTCATAATTTTATCTAATTACCTAATATAACAATAAACTATGAAACATAAATGCTAAAATATAACATGATTATAAAATTCAATACTAGACAGGCACTTTACTGGAGAAATTACTTACATTTTGTAATCCACAATTCCATTAAAATCAATTTTAACACACTTGAAAACAACAGTTGTCTGTTTTGATATAAAAGCACAATAAAAATCACCACGATATAACACGGACGACCGTTATTATACATAATATTTCAACTAAATGTAGGCTAGGCCACGACTGACCTTTTTATACTATCAGCCCTAATGATCTTGGGTGACCGCTTTTTTACCCATAGTTAAGGAATTCAGAGATAACGAAGTTATTTTTCTTACTACATTACTACGACTTCGTTGATTTATTGTGTACACTATAGTTTAATAAGAGAGTAAAATTTTACGCAGTCAACCGTAAAAGTTGAGAACACAAAGTATTTTATCATTTCGAAGATAATTTTTTGTTAGCTGAAGTTGTGTATATTATCTGCTTGAAGCGAATTAAGACAAATCCATTTCTCCATATAAATATACAAAAAAATTTCGTTATTTCAAACGAAAAGAAACTTATTATTATGAGTCCTTAACTGTTAAAAAAAATTATTTAGGTATATTTTGACATTTTGAGCAGTTCAAAAAATAAAAAACGAAACTACAAAATTTTACTCAAACAGTAAACTGTTTGTAACACGTTAATTCCAGGAATTGTCTTAGAAAAAATTACAACGGGGCCAGGGGGGAGAGAAAAGGAATGTGTGAGAAAAGAAAAAAGAAGGAGTCCAGAAAAAAAAATGTATTTTGTGACATATCACTTTAATGACGTGTCGTAAGAAATAAAAAAAGTTTACTAATTAACTGTAACGGAATAGGAATTTTGAAAAATTGGTTAGTTCCATTATTTCAGCAAAATTACTCATGTAACAGTAAACTGTTTTGTAACACGATTATTCCAGGAATTGTCTTAGAAAAAATTACAGCGGGGACAGGGGGGAGAGAAAAGGAATGTGTGAGAAAGGAAAAAAGAAGGAGTTCAGAAAAAAATTGTATTTTGTGACATATCACTTTAATGACGTGTCATAAGAAATACGAAAAGATTACTAATTAACTGTAATGCAATAGGAATTTTGAAAAATTGGTTAGTTTCATTATTTCAGCAAAAACTTCTACTAACTTTTATAAATTTCTCGCTATTAAGCATTGGTAGAAAATTTCGACTGGTTTATTTGTTAAGTATTTTTACGCAAACTATATAACCTTTAACCTATTTAATTTGATTTTTTCTGTAGTAGGCCATCTACAATCTCGTCATTTTTAATTTTCCATGTTCGATAAACCAATAAAAAAAGCAGGTCATTAAAATCTCGTCATGTATAAAAAATATTATATAAACATGGGTATATTTTCACTAAATCATTACCTGAGGGTATCGAAGTAAAAGATCGACAAACTCATTTTAGTGACGGAACAAACTGATGAGCTGTCGTTCAATGCCTAACCAACATTGTTGGTCTTCGTCCAATGAATATTCATTCCGGACTGCTGAAAGCTGCACGTTGTTGTGCTGAAAGCTTTTTCATTGATTTCGGGTGAGAAAGCGTTACAAACGATATAAGCCAGCAGGTGCCTGTCATATCTGTACAACTAAATTGCATTTAAATTAGGGGGTCTGAATTCGAGAACATTCATCGTGATTGTAAGAGGGATAGTCAACCAAATAGAAAAACGCTTATGTAACAAAATACAGAAGTACGTTAAAAATCGACAAAAAATTTAAAGGATGTTGAATAATCTATTGTTTCGGCCTTTACTTTATGGAAAAACATGTTAAAGGAAACACTAAATAAAGCTCAATTTGATTTTTCCACTGTTTATTTTCAATCTTGACAATTGTTTCACCCTACAAGGGCATCTTCAAAAACAACTGGTTACGTTAGTTTGCTTCTCTGGTCTCATCTTTCTCTCCCTAATCACACCACACCACCCACTCATTCCCACGATTTCTGCAAGGCGGCTGAAGAGGGCCTTACGCCCTACCCTCCGGCTTTGCACTGCAGTGTAGGTTGGAGGTACTGCCCGCCCACTAGCTCGAGTAGCTGGTGGGAATGAAACACAAAAAAGCAAGGTTACGTTAGATAACTATTCTAAATTTATACTAGTCTTAGGGTTAATTGGAGGGGGTACATTCTACTATTTTAAACCTACCTAAAAAGTAATTACAAGTCAATCTTATACATAGGTAATGTCACGAACAAAATTTCCCATAAACTAAAAAACAATAACTTTAAAGTAGCATTTAAAACAGATAATAACATCAAAATATTTAATCAATAACAAAGATAGAACCGAAAAAATGAACAAATTTGATGTATATAAATTAAACTGTAATACATGCAACGCAACACATATGGGACAGACAGGGAGGACATTCAAAGAAAGATTGAACGAAAATACGAAAAACCATGCAGATAAATCGGCTTTTATGAACCATATAAATAATAAAAAACACGAATTCAATACAAACGACAAATTAAAAATTTTACATTGTTCAAATAAAGGCAAAAAATTAGACATACTAGAATCCTTTGAGATCAAAAAGCAGATAAACCAAAATAGAGAATTAACTTTAAATGAAATAGAAAACGTTTATGAATCCACAAAAATACTAAATAAAATAGTAGAATGTACCCCCTCCAATTAACCCTAAAACTAGTATAAATTTAGAATAGTTATCTAATTGTCACGATTGAAAATAAACAGTGGAAAAATCAACTTGAGTTTTATTTATTGTTTCCTTAAAGGATATTGTATCATTAAAATAAATTATCAAAACATTAATTTAAAGATATAAAGATCAATAATTTATATTTTAACTTATTCTCCCTGCACTTTATACAAGAAAGGTATTTGGTGTATTTTTTCGCATTTTATTAAACATATAGTATACTGACCAATCATTTAGAGACAGTGCTCCATTCATAAATCTGAAATTGAGCGAAAATTCATAGAATAAAGAATTGTCCTCTTTGAAAACGTTTAACAATTGCCATTTGGTTTCTACTAACAATATCAGCATTCATATATCACTTCAGACAAATCGTAATTTAAATTATAGAAAGAAGCGACGAATGAGTGCCGAAAACTTTGGAGTACAGGCAGAATTCAGCAGGCAGACAGGCAGGCAACCATCAGCGGTCCTTCTTCCTCCGTTAGTTCGCCCGCCGATCGTGTTGAAACGGAAGATTAACTAGACAGCGATAGGAAATCAAGACGAGACTCGTGAGTGCGAGAGCCATTTATCGCGCCGTGGTCTGGAAAAATTGCGCCGGACAGAATGAGACATGGCGCAGCTGCCGGCGCCGCGCCTGCGCCACTACAGGTCCGAAAGCTCAGCTACACAACGCTTCGTTCGCAGCAGCTTTCAAAGCACTTCCATCGGCACCAGCAGCGCCATCTGCGCATCCGCTTACAAGCCAACACACTGCCGCCGGTACTGCAACAGTTACACCAATACAAGCCCATTATCAGCCTCCTCGTGGCGCCATCTACTGCATGATAGAGCCACGATACATGACACAGTTTACATATATATGTATATACATATACATATGTATATATGCATAGAAATCAGGGCTTTTGCGGCCGTATTTATTAAAAACTTTTCATTCCTTCTCAATCTCAATCTCTGACCTATTCACTGTGGTTTTTCTTTGAAGAGAACTTTCAAGATTTACTATGAACTTTACAAATTAATTGGACGATTTTTAACGAAATTCTCTTCAAATATAAACTTACAGTAAGAACAATATGTACAACTTTTCTGCGCAGCACGCTAATTAAGCTACTTCTGCAAGTTCATCGCATATGCACAAACAGCAATTTATTAATATTTTTTGCACTTGAATGAAACTTCACGATTTTCGGTTCTAGTTCTAATTCGAACCGTTTTCGTTTTTCTTTTAGGACGATGACAGCGGTTTGTTTCGTCTGCAACCTTCCGATTCTTTCCCATCAAGTGGGTTTAGTATGGCAGGGGGGCAATGGCTGGGACGACCTGGTGCGCGAACAACTGGAAGAATCAACTATTCGTCAACGATTGGGAGGTCGAAGGGATTCGTCAACGCAGATATGCAGTATATCACCACCGACGGATCTGCAAGAAGCGTCACCGCCAGCAGGAAGCACCACACGCAGGAGACGTTCTTCATTAGCTCAACTTACAGACATTCTAAGAGAATGGGGTGGTTCGACGAAGATGCGTCAAAAAGCACCCCTCAACAGACGAGAAACTCTAGCAGATCTTGCCCGAAGTTTACCATGGGGCAGACAATCTACCACGACCGAAACAACAGGTCCTACACCCAGTATAAGCACCAGAAAACGTCGCGAATCTAGCGCTGACTCCGGAATAAAAAGTTTAGGTTCCAAATTTCGCCGAGATTCACACACTACCGCCATATCCGACTTTCGTTCAGAAGTTGCTAAACTATGGGGTCGTAGAGAGTCTACTGCTACCAATACTGTAATGACAACTGCCACAACCACCACTGCAACTATTGTGACTGCCCGGAGAGATTCGGGAGAATCAGGGAGTGGAGGACGTCGAGATTCCATCACACACTCAAGAGGAGCATCCAGGAGAGGTTCGGGTGAGAGTTCAGGAAGAAGTGGACGCCGAGATTCTGCTTCGACTAATTACACCCCACCGCCCCCGAAAATCGTCGCAACCCACAAGAAGCACAAAGAATCTAAAACAATGACCGAAACTGTTACCTACTACAGACAGAATCAGAGACCGTCTACTTCTTCCACAGCTTCCGATTCTGGACAATGTTCCGGTACAAGTAAAACTGATGTCCTCCTACCAGTTGCAAAATCGGAACTTATATCTCCTCGCCAAGAAAGATCACCATCTGCACCAGCTGAACTTCAAGTTACTCCCACCATTATCACTTCCAGCGTAACACCTCCCGCTACATCCCCCACAGTACAGGCCACTACTCCAACTCACCCGTTGCTTTCTACCAGAAGAGATTCGACAACTCAGTGTGGCAGAATGTCCCGCAGAGACTCCCGGAGTCACGCTAGTCCTGAAAGATCATCTATAAGGTTGTCTCGTCTTCAGCGTCAAAGCACCACCTACGATGAAAGCTGTCTTCCAGGTACCACAAGCAGAAGAGGTTCCCAACCTGGAGCTCTCAGTCCAGACGTCGATCCTGAAAGTGGCCGGAAGGCGAGGAGGGACAGTTTGAGTCCAGATTCAGCTTCTAGAAGTCGAAGAGATTCCAGGTCACATCTGAGTCCGGACCGTTCGGGCGAAAGAGAACTCAGTCCGAGACGTCATCGACGAGGACGATTGAGAAGACAATCAACCAGTGTGGCAGGAAGGCGTAGAAGTCACAGATCACCCGATTCTTCCAGTTGTTCCTCCAGAGATCCCAGCCCTTGTAACAAAAGCGTAGTGCCGCCTCCACCTGAACCGTATCGCCCAACTATACGAAGACAATCCACCACCGAAGAAATACTTATCGCGCGAGGTTTTCGTCGTCAGTCGACCACCGAGGAGATGATTCGTTGTAGGAATTTCAGAAGGCAAAGTTCCCAGAGTGACGACTGCACCCGGCACCGAGGGCGACGTGATTCCGCCACCCAAATATTGGACGGGACGGTTGCGTCCATGACCGTTGAGACTACAAGTACGTTCTTTGATTCAAGTACGCAAACAGGTAGGTTTTCTTTTGATTTTGGGTTTGATGTTTACACAGACAGTTGTTTAATCGTCGCCTGTTTCGGGGATATCTCGCACCCCATTTCCATTCGAAGGGTTCAACGGAAAACCCCTGATGACATCATGCATGTAAAGCTTTTAAGTGTACCCAGTTGTTTTTACTAAAGAATGGAAAAAATCTTCAAATTGTGTTCAAAATGAGAAAGTAACAATTAATTATTAATTAAATTTTAAAATTTTAGTTTTAGGGACAGTGTACCATTAGAGTTTTGTAACGATATTAAAGAAAAGAGAGTATCATAATACCTTAACAACTCTTAGGGGTGCCGCAGTTAACTAACCTTCTGCAACTAAAATTAATGTGCAAAGTTATTGTGGAACATCATAAATTATTTTTATTGCAATTTCTGCGTTCAAAAGCCGTAAAAGTTTTAAAAATGAAAGAAAATATTTTCCACAATTTGGGGCACTTTCATTTGCGCGCAAGGAGAGTTTTTATATTAAAACCCGTCTTTTTTACAAAATGCCATCATCACCAAGTTTTAATTAAAACCGAATAAATCAATTACAGAAGAACATTTACGAAGCAGAGTACAACAAAAGATTTTTATGACTTTCGAAGTAATGCCATGGTAATGGCTAATTTTATTATTCCGTAAAAGTTGCTAATGTAAAGTACATGTTTTCATAAAAATTTACGACTCGTATATTTAAAAAATCAATGAATATTCACCAAGTCATGATATAAGCGGAAAAAAGCAACAGTGTGGTTGGTGTAACTCAACGACATTGTTAAAAAATTATTTCAACAACCATTACAAAGCAAGTTTAGTGTCTCAATAGAGGAAAGAAAAATATGACGATCGATGTAAGGGTTTGAAAGAGATAATATGAAACTTTGAGATTAGAGGATTAAAAGAAGCGGCTTCTGAAGTTCATTCCAGTAACTCCAGGGAGCAAAGGGAGTTCTTAAATTCACATATAAACCATTCAATTATTGAATTTTTTCAATATATCGAAATAAATAATACATAGTCGACATAAACTAAAAGAGTTTCACTCATATTAGGCAGACAATATCTTTATAAATCTGTCTTTAACATATCTACAAAACTTAGGACTGTTTCTGGGTAATTAATTATATTATGAACTTATGACAAGCAGTAGTCATTTTAAAGTTATTAATCTTTTGGATTTCCGTTGTGCAAGTTTTATTTTGTGCGGACATCTTCAGGGTAGATATCTGAATTAATGTTATCGGTATATAATATACTTACAGACTTCTGAGGTCAGATTGTAATTAGCGACAAATGTATCCCGGAAATAACTACTGTCTTAGTTGTAAATCGCATTTTATTGAATTGATTTTGGTTCAGCGCAGTCGTAAGTGATATCTTTGATTGCTGATGTACGTTGATCAGTTATAATTATGGTTTTTAATTCTTCAATTTCTTGAGCTTCTTGAAACTCAATATTCTTTTTTCGTAACATAAACGGATGTTCTTTTAGTACACCATCTGGCAAATATCGTTTCCATAACATATTTATATGATAGTATATCCATAAAGTTGCCATTAATCGATATGTATATCCAACGCTATCTTGCTAGTTTAATGCCCATACAGATTTTACAAGATGTGAATATCAGTTTCATCCCAATCCACTTTACCTCCCCTTACCTCTCACCAACAGTTTCGCCCCATGTTGTAGCCTTGCCGTAAGCCATAATATATTATATATACACAGGTCTGTATACTTATGGAAGGTTGTCCAGCAAATGTTACGTACGTATATATTATTACAAGTTCCGATAACATTTCGAAATCGATGTTGATATCTAATGCGATACACATTTCAAGTATTTGATACACTTAAAACTATTGAAAATGTATTTACTTCGGAAAGGGATAATACATAATAATCTAAGATGTGAAGAGAAAGTTGCGCATAACTAAAGTAGTAAAATCCATATTGTCCTGAAAATAGTTCTGATTTTTTTTCAGAAGAATAATTTATTATTATTATAACTAAAGCCAATGTTTCCTTCAAGGTTTAAAGTTGCCTCAAAAGGAAATCGTTGTGGTTAAACATGATTACGTAAAGCATGAATGTTCTTCATAAATAAATGTATTAACACTTTGTGTTTTTTATACATATATTGTTACCAAAGATATCACAAAAACGATTTTACGAAAGAAGCTACAAATTGAGTGCCATATAACTCATAACATCTACTTGAAAGTAGACCGACTGACCCAAAAGCTATTTAAAAAAATTAAATTGACGGATTATATTATATTATTAATTGTAAGAAATATTGGTGAATAAAACTTAAACTATTTTTGGTACAACTTTTGTGAAACTGTATGATTTAACGAACAAACAAACTGGAAGTTTCACTAAACTTTTAATTGATTTGACAAATTTGTTTCAGCCGATACAGCCGTTAACAAAAGTATGCAAAAGATTACTGATTTAGTGAAACTTCCAATTTGTTTGTTTTTTGAATGTCTAATATTGGTGAAGCCAAAAAAAATGTTGCTAGTTACTTTAAAGTTTGGATACAGTCAAGTAAAAATGTTTTGTCCTGGGCCAGGAAATCTACCTATATTTTCACTTCGAGTTGCCTGAGTAGGCATCTCATGAGACCCATTAGAATGAACTGACAAAAGGATTAATAGATTACAACATGGGCGTAGCCAAAATTTCATGTCGAAGACGGCAAAAAGTTTGGGCAATAAATTAGTCAATTTATCGTTAAATTAAATTCTTATGGATGGGCGTGGTATAAGTAATGTACGATATCCCTTTGAGACAGAAAATCGCTACTTTTCAATATTTTATATGCATAACAAAATATTTCTAGAAACAGTAATTTGGATGGTCTTCCAAATAATGAGTGTAGAAAAATGGATCAAAAAACTAAGCTACTTAGAAAACACTTTACAACAATGGTCTATAACAAAAACTACATTTATCCCCTGCATATTGGGCGCCCCCTTCAAATAATGCTGTTTATAATTTTAAAAGAGAATATTTATCGGAGACTGTGGCAAATTACAAAAAATAATAATTAAAGAGACACCCCTTTTACCAAAAAAACCTAACAATAGCGGACACGTGTTTCGCCCACTTTGAATGTGGGCATTATCAACGCAAGACTAGTTCTTAAATTCAAAACATTATAAATTATACTAAAACTAAGGTTTAAAGTTTACTGAATTTTGGGAGGACCTAAAATAAATGTTAACCAATTCAGACATCTTAAAACCAACAAGAGGGTGGAGGGAAAGACTCTTGTATTATCAAAGGAAGGGGAAGGATTGTGAACAAGTTGCCATAAGAGAAAATAAAAAAAACCTTAACTTATGTATGTTTTAATTTCAACGAAATAGAAAAATAAATAGGAAAAAGGAAAATAAGGAAAAACCGCGAATACGTTCAATGCCATAAAATAAATTCGGAGGTTAAAAATTTTGGACCCATAGTTTTCAAATCCCCCTATCGTGTCTGTCGAAGCATACATAATATTTAAAGTCCAAAATTTTTAACCTACAAGGGTTTCCGAACTTATTTTATGGCATTGAACGTATTCGCGGTTTTTCCTTATTTTCCTTTTTCCTATTTATTTTTCTATTTCGTCGAAATTGAAACATACATAAGCTAATTTTTTTTTATTATCGCTTATGGCATTGAAAATTTCAACTTGTTCACACTCCTTTCCCTTCCCTTGATAACACAAAAGTCTCTCCCTCCTTGTTGGTTTTAAATCTGAATTGGTTAACATTTATTTCAGGTCCTCCCAAAATTCAGTAAAGTTTAGACCTTAGTTTTAGTGTAATTTATAATGTTTTGAATTTAAGAACTAGTCTCGCGTTGATAATGCCCACATTCAAAGTGGGCGAAACACGTGTCCGCTATTGTTAGTTTTTTGTAGTAAAAGGGGTGAATCTCTTTAATTATTATTTTTTTGTAATTTTATTTTCGTCTTTAGGATTTATTATTTCAAGCCTCTCACAGACGGACAGAAAAAAAGACAGACAGGCAGGCGAACAGTCAAACAGACAGATAGATAAACAGAAAAATACCACCACGGCTGGTATAAATACCTAACTCAAATTTTTCCCGAGCTATGATGGTTTGTGAAATTTTACTTTTCGAGACGTTTTGGTCTTCCTCACTCACGTCACCTTCGGTCGTGATTCGGTAATGGATATGTGAGGTCCATTTACCATCTATCTACCTAAGATAACACCGAAATTGATAGACTTTTTCTTATGAGAAGTCTTAAGAGTTAATTTTTAGTCAACCCAACTTGCAAAGAGCGAATCAATGTCCTAGGACAATATGTTTGCTCTTGACTGTACTCGTGAATGTATCGCGGTTGTCCTTGTGGATGAATATAACTGTAACGTAATTGTTCATTTAACAGGTCGAATCGGTATGACGACGACGTCGATGATAATGATGATGATAATAATTCTCGAGATCGTGTGTAAACAGAATGAACGTGAGTTTTGTGTTGGGTTGGCGACCCGTGCGCGTCGTTGGCGTCGTCCTCAGCGTCGGTCGCCCGCTCCTGCTCCTGTCCCGTTGCCGTCCGACATCGTCGACGTAGTAGGAATATTCCTGTTTGATCGATCGGGGGTGTAACGGCGCGATTCAGAATCAGTGGCATCGCGAACTCCACGACACGTGCACGTCGACGTTTCAGGCACTTTTAAGTGCACCACCTTCTCTTATTATTATTAAATCCATAAATTTCAGCCACTCATCGGTCAAAACAGACTAACGAAACAAGTGGATTGTTGTACTAGTTATTGTTATTCTTCCCCGTTGTTTTTTCTTTCTACCACCCACCCACTCTCTCTGTTCTCGATTATAGACTGCTCGATATTTGATAAATAAAACAATAGTAGATGTAGTAATAGATACTGTTAGCTGTGTTCGCACCATATCGTGCTCAAACGTCAGATTTCCCAGATCATCTGTTGCTGCTCCATCCATGTTTGTTTATGTGCTAAACGAACCATTCTAACAACTGGTCTGTGGCATGACTTGATCCAGGTAAAATACGCCATCTGCTTCCAAATAAATAAAAAAATAATGAATCGCTTTTGTTTTCGATGCTTTCTTTTGCTGATTATATTTTTTGTTACGGTTCTACTGCCAACAAATCGTTTTCAAATATCAAGCACATTCGTCAAATTGCATGTCTGCACAGTTATGATTGATGATGCATATTTATCAAAAGCTTGTTATCTAGGAATATTCCACTATTTGTCTTCTAAAGGTGTCTCAACACGAGGAAATCCGTTTTTCCTTTTTTTCGTTCTTGACAATTCCCGTAAAAATAAGTTTTTGTATTACTAATATGATTACTCGTCAATAACAAACTTGTTTTACATACATTCGTTATTATAACTTTGAGTGTCGCAAAAAACGGGAAAAGTAAAGACAGTTAATGGGGGAAAAGAAAACAACTAATCCCAAAAAAGTTAGACAAAGAGAACAAATCGAATTATGAACTATATGTTTGAAACATAAAAATCCAATTTACAAGTTAAATCAGCAAACATCATAATTTTCTTTTTCTATAAAAATTAAAATACAATTTATACGCTATTTAATGTTGTAAGGATCGGAATTACATTTTTCCTGCAAACCTTCTAGAACATCAAGGAACAGGAAGTTTGAAATTTCGTTTTTGAATTCACAGAAACTGTAAGATGTATGTTATTTTGATACTCTGTCGATTGGTGTTGTCTCATTTCCATCGAATATCTGACAAAAGTATTTTTACGGTTTGATAGCAGAAACTGGTCGGACTAATCTGTCATATCAAAAACGATAACGAAAGAAAAGTGTATTTCAGATGCAGAATAACGAACGTCAAAGTTTCATAAACAATTCTTATTTTGACGCCACATCAAAACATATTTCGTCAAGCAATTTTTTTAAAAGAAATCAATCGCGTTGTTTAAATAAATATGAATATGAACACAGTACTAATCATAAGTAAATAAAAAATAATATTAGCATTGTTCCGTTTTTAGTTTGAGAAGCATTTACTAAAACACAATGCTTTAGTTATAAAATTTTTATTGTAAAAAGTCCACAATAACTATTTTGCCACACAGTCGCTTCCAGAGAAACACTAAACACTATTTTTTAAACAAAGAATGCTTTTACGCAGATGATAGAACTTCATATTTACGTAGCAAGAGAACTAATAGAATTATGAAAACTCATACTTTTGTAAATTACAGAAAAAAGTTCATAAATACATTTAAATACAAATATGAACATTATTTCAAATACTGAAACAAAAAACTATTTAAAACGGAACGATGTTAAATCAGAAATCTATATACTTAATTTTTTTATGTAATCCAAAAAGCATCAGACGTTTCTTAAATAAAATATTCCCATAAAAAGAGCAATTTACCTAATACTGTCTATGTTATTTTAATATTTCTGCTGAAAATGCAAAAGGTAGTATACTTTTTATGTTATACTTTTCTTACTGCACCCTTTGAGCATAAATATCTCCAAACATCCCCTTCTAAAGATACGAATAAAAATAAATTTGAAAACGCTCTTACCAATACGATGTTACTTCTTCTATTTATAATACGTAGAAGCAAATGGTCTAGTAATAACATAGTAAGTGTTCTCTCTTATAGATAATTACGAAAGTTGCCCTTATTACTTTGAGATGAGTTTAGAAATTTTTAAAACGTGTTTATAGTTTCAAACCGCAAATGATCCATTGAAATTTTTATGTGACGATGTAATTTATCTCTATTTTGCTCGCATTGAGATATACACTTTGCCAGAATCTACTGGAATATTTATTTTTGAACAGTGAAGTTTACAGCAAAGAATAACCTACTTTGATCAGTTCCTATACTTTCAACACATGCATAATTTTTATAGATGGTAATTTGGACGGTATTGTTTGTGGTTCTTACGAAACTAAGTGTAAATATTTTTCCTTAAAAATGATGAAAGCCTCTTCCCGTAGGTACTTAATATTCCCACATCTTATTTTCGTTTAGGTTAAATCAATAGTAAAAATGTATTAGTAAAGTCACTGAATTTATAAAAAGTAACTCATTCACTTTATTAAAAAACAACCCAACGTCGATATATCAATAAGAAGTTAAACAAACCCTCAACAAATGCTTTCATATTGTAAATGTTTTTTAACCGTTATGGACCCACAAACATCGAAACTCTATGGCCTAATAAAACTTCATAAAACAAATTATCCCATTCGACCAGTTGTATCATTTACTCAAGTTCCTTGCAGAAAAATTTCAAAATTTTTAGTTAAAGAGATAATTCTACATTCAAACTTTAAAGCCAAACTGTCCATCAAAAATTGAAATATGAACTGATAAACAAAATTTCGGACCTAACTGTATCTAATAATAGTAAATTTGTATCCTTCGGTATCTCTAATCTTTTTGGAAGTAGGAGGTCGTCCATTTAGTTGAAAATATTCTCATTGATAATAAAGTCGAACCGACCATCATAAATGAAATCATTCTTCTTTTGGAAATAACAGTAAAACAAAATTACCTGAAATTTATTAATATATATTATACACAATATGAAGGATTAGCAATCGGAAATCCGCTCAGCCCATTACTACCTGAAGTATTTTTAAACCATCTGGAACATAAAATATCCACAAATACTCTTTTCAAAAAATGCTTGTATTGGTACCGTTATGTAGATGATGTGTTAATTTGTTTTACGGGTACTAATAGGCAACTAAATAGTTTTTTCAACTTCCTAAATAAATTACACTCCAAAATAAAATTTACTATTGAAAATGAAACAAACAATTCGATTAACTTTTTGGATCTCACCATTACAAGGCAAAATAATTAAACACATGTTTTCAATATACCATAAGCCTACATACACCAATATGATTGATCATACATGCCAAATCTTAACATCCATATTCACAAAAATTAACATCATTCCATTCAATGTTACATAGGTTGCTTAATGTTCCTTTATCTAAAGAAAACTTCAATACAGAATTACACAGAATCTATGCAATAGCAGAAAATAATGGTTACTGCAAAAATGTAATTACAGGACTTCTAAATAAAAAAAAAAAACATTAAATCTGGTTTACCCACATAATAAACAGAATAAATACAAATCATTTACCTCACTCACATTTTTTGGCAATATTTCTAAAAAAATTGGGAAAATATTAGAAACAGATAGTGAAAGTCTAGTAGTTACATATAAAACAAATAATTCTTTAGGAAACAAAATTATAAATAACAAAGATAAACCAGATAAAAACTCAAAATCAGGAATTTACAAGTTAGAATGTGGAGATTGTGAAAAGGTTTACATAGGACAGATGGGTAGATCTTTTTAAGAAAGAATAAACGAACACCTAAAAGCTTAACAACAGAAGCCACACTCCACCTATGAAGAACACCTGATAGAAAATCATCATTTCGACAAATAATTTGAAATTCTTCACACTACTAATAAAGGTCAAAAATTGAATGTGTTTGAGATATTAAAAATTAACAAAACATAACAAAAGTAAAATTATCTTAAATGATGAAATAGAATTTAGTAACACATCCTTACTTAATCTTAATTGTAAATAAAAACATACCCCACCCTAGATTTAGTACCTATTTAAGTAACGTAAAATATCTTATAAGTTAGTTTGTCATCTCACCTGATGAAGTTACTGTGTAACGAAACAATTGTAGCGAAAGCAAAATAAATCATTTGAAAATTACCAAACCGAAAGATCATTATTATTATCAATAGTAAGAGTTCTGAAGGCACTTAATGATCTCCCTAAATAGATTCATTCATTGTCAACCAAATCGAAATTGAACTATCAGGATACCCGCCATTTAGTGACATTTACATCTAACTGTCGTACTTAAAATACTTGCCAATACATGCCAACACGTAATATATCTACTTGTCAAACTTAATCATACGTGATAGACATTCAAACCAAGTAAATTAATAATAATAAATTAAATCATTTTTAAGGCCTTTTCAAATACTATGAATGTTGCTCCATAAAAGCAAGTTGATATAATATCGGGTTATGGCTACTCTATCTCCATCTCTGATATCCACTGCTAAGTAGTATTTAAAATATGTTTGACACACAATATTCCCGCATACAATTATAAGATGTCTCTTCCTGTTCTATGAGTCCTACTTGCTCCCATGTTTCAATGGGCAAAGATACTTTGTTATTCCTGACAATTTGGATTTATAATTCTTTTAAACCTCATTGTTTAAAAATTTGTTCTTGACTTCCTCATCATATGCTATAAATATTTATATTCCGAATTGAATATCAAAACATGATTTTATTTGTTATTCGTTTTCTCTGATGTTGTATTTTACAAATGCAGCCAACCAAACCCCTAAACCAACTGCAGACAGTAAGGATTACACAAAATCTACTTATTTGTGAAGGTACTCTCGATCAGTTCGACCAGTTTCAATTAAAACTTAATTTCGACTCAATCAAACATTTACATCGCTGTTGCAAATTCCTTCATTTTTTCCGTACCGCTATGTAGTCTTGCTGTCTGTCAGAAATCGCTACTTACAAAAGTAAATCTCAATTATTCAAACCCTTCTAGCTGTTTCCACGTCAGCGATTTTCTCTTGCATCCCAGATAACTACACTGATTAGATACTTTTAACCCAATAAAAGCTACTCGTGTAGGGAAGATTTAAAATCTGATCAAAACCTAGCTACTACGTACATGTATATGTATGTATGTAGATGGGATGTTAGGCTCTCAGAATTACCAATGAAATACGTGGAAACAAGCCCAATAGATTTAGAGCATCTTGAATTCATGTAACGTAGTTAAATACCTTTACGGAATTCATTATTAATCATGATTTACTAAAAAGGTTTTCTTAAAAGTATTTTAAATGTACGTGGTATTGCCAAAATGGTTTTATAATATTTTTTATTATCCAATTATATCTTAATTAAGTTTTGAGGCTTACATTTTATACGTTTAGGTAACATTACAAACAAATGAGAAATGTAATCCTGTTTAAAAGGTACGAAGTAATTTAATACTTAAATATATCATACTAATTGTATAATTTTCCGGTTATATACATTAATGTTCTTCTTCTTCTTCCTTTGTATTTATTGTTAATGATCGGCCATGTTTGTATTTCCATTGTTGTGGTACTGTTACTGCTGTCGGCCATTATACATTTTAATTGTTGCCGTTGTCGGCCATTATGCTTTTTAATTGTTGGCGTATTGTTGATGTTGTCAGCCATTATACTTTTTAATTGCTGCCATTGTCACAAAGCGCTCTTTTAAATGTCGACGATGGTAACATAGCAAACTGACGCAAAAAATAATTCTGATTAAAGGATAAAATTGAAAACATCGAAATTTTCTAATCAAGCCTCAAGTATGCTAAGCTTACTTTTTGACTTTGAGTCGATCTCTTAGACAATTTTAAAGCCAGCTCAGAACGCTATAATGTGAATTACGTCAGCAATGACTCTTTTGTTTTTGTGTCATGATCTATTTAGATTTGTGTATAATTTCTAATATTAATATGCGAATAATAAAAATGTTAAAAATCCTTTTATCGCGTTTTAAAACTAACTCAACAGTTCGATTGTTACATATCCTTGTTTAAACACTCGCCTAAATGAATAGGAAGAATTAATCAAAGCTAAGTACAAACTCGATTTATAAAGTTCCTATACCTGTTGAAAGAATTAAATTGAAATCTAAGGTTATAACGGATTAACACTGCATTATCCACCCACCTAGTACATGAACTTGATCTCAATGTTTCCGGAACGGTAACCTTTAGTCTTCTACCCACAACGGCCCTACTACTTCAACGACAAAATTTCCTGAGAGAAAGTAAACACGACATTCGATAAAAGATTTATATTATTCTACTTTTGTTATTGCCCACTTAATTGTCGGGCTACTTCTTTGGATTTTTACCTCATTTAAAATATTTTTTACTTCACCAGTTCAAAACATTTATTAACAACGCCCTGCCATCTGTAGATATTTGCCACTAACTGAACCCACAGTTATGCTTTTGACAGAATTCAAGAACTTTCATCTAACATGAATTTATTTTGGGTACTAGCAATTCGAAATGTGTTAAAATTGTTTTTTACTGTACCGTATTTATAGATATTAGGCCATTCTTTGTGAATGCACTACATTTATTCATTTAATTTGCAATTACTCTGAATATTTTACAAAAAGTAATTAGTTTTGTTCGATTAATACACGAATTATTAATACCTATAATTGGAAATCCCAATTCACGCCCGCAGTTATGCATGTTTTTGACTTTGAATTACAAAATGACTGTTTATGTTGAAATTGATGCTGATTAAATCAATTGTTTATCGCATTTGGTGCAGTTTAGTCAATTTGTGGAACATTAATTTACCAGTAACAAGGCTTAGCAATAAATTCATAAAGCGCTCGTTAATAATCAAATAAAAACATTTACAAACAATTTATGAAATATGGGTATCGTTGAAGTATCAGGAATTTAAATGTTTAGTAGCAGCTCAATATTTACGGAAGAAATTGTTGGCTTTGCCTTATTTTCTATGCAATGGTTCAACTAAAATTCATTTTTCTGTAACAGTCGAGTTTTACAAAGGCTCATTATTATTGGCATTGTTTTAGCTTTCTAATCAATAAAAAATTGCTTAAATCTAAGTAGAAAAATATTTCCTAACAGCTTTTATTGCAAATTGTAATTTTCCATTTCAAATTTACCCCGTAACTTTACGAGTGCCAACTTGAAAGTAATTTAGTCTGATTAGTTCGAAAATAGGCTGTTACAGCAGACTGTAAACCACCCCCGTTGTGTAACGAGCAATTAACTTTACAATGCAGAAACACTATTTGACATTTAATTGTTGTCAGTTGTAACACTGTAATTTCATCTAAAACTCCCTTTAAAAACTAGATAAAACTTCGTCCTAGCTGATATCAAACAATTTAACCCTTGCAGATTGTAGATTATGACAATTTTCAAGAGATTTTCAATTATATTTTTACAGCTAATGCAAAATGATATATAACTGCTAACTGCCAATATATCGCCATCTGTAGAATTAACTATCGTAGCTAACCGTGGTACCGTAAGGTACACACCACACTAAGGCCTCACCAAACACTATTAAATAAATAATTAATAAATTAAATGAATAACATTTAGCAGTAAATATTTATACAACGTGGCGATATACTAGATGATATTGATCAATTTGTTGATTGTTGTAGTCGTAACATGATGAAATTTAAACATAATGAATAAAACACAATTTGATGTAAGTTTCAAGAAATTTAATCTATATGTTACCGACCAAACCCGATTTCAGCACACACTAGTTTTGCCTAGGCTAATAATACGCGATAGGATTAACTAGTATAGCCTGGTCCAAACTAATTTGTCCTAAGCCCGATAGGACAAACCAGTTTAGGCTAGTCCAAACTGATTTGTACTGATATAAATACGCACTCTAGGATAAACTGGTGTGGCCTAATGTAAATATTATAGTATATCTAGATGAACTGAATAAAATACTCCGTAATTGGAAAAATAATCATTTTTATTAAAACCATAATGATTCGTCGTTAAAATTTATGGATAATTGATAATACAAACAATCATACTATAACAAATAATACGTGTTTTTTTAATAGAAGCAATAATCATATCTCAATTATTAAAATTGTTATTTTTTTTTCATGGAGTGCTTTGGTGGCACAGAATTGCAGAGTATCATTGCCTTCTTGCACTGGCATCTTTTTATGGAACAGTTTTTTTTGCAGCTGCATCTCACAAAACCTATCTATCATAACCTAACCTATTTAGTTTGTCCTGAAATCGGGTTTGGCCGGTAACATATATAGGGATTGTATATTACCATTATGTATATTACGTTTAGGCACTGAACTTCCATCAAGTTATTACTTATTAGTGTTCAGTGCTGCACAACCCTAATTAAAAAGCTGTGCCACTTATTATTTCTGAATATAAACAGGACAGGGTAGTTTTAATTTTAATTTTTGCACTATTTATAAATATGTACATTACTCATATACTCATCTAAATGAATAAAATTACTAGGTGGTACTCTTAAAATTAAACGGTGTGGATGCAAAGGGTGGGACAGTGGTTAGTCGGTTGTTTGACCTTAGACTACGGTTAGTACACGAAATCGACGTATTTGGAAATACCCAAATAAAATTGGTTTGTATTTATATTTCCTATGTAAAGGAATTATTGTAAACTGCGCACCAACAACTTATTTCTAATCTCAACATGGATCACCACATTAATGTTTCGATATAGCAATAGCTTCTTCAGGTGAATGTGAATGTTCACGTGAAGAAGCTATTGTTAAGATAATCTTCAGGTAAAGATTATCTTCACCTGAAGAAGCTATTGTTATAGCGAAACATTAATGTAGTGATACATATATATTAAATTTTATCGAAAAATAAAAACAAAATATAAATTACTTTTCTTGAAACTTTGTTGTTTTTATTTTTAGTTAAAATTATGAATAAGTTTCAACACGTATCAGCTACTACCCTAAATAGTATATTAAATTTCTTGAAACTTATATCAATTTGTGTTTTATTCATTATTGATCAATTTACTAACATGGGGCAACTTCGGTTTGGCAGATGTTTATTGAAACTACGTATCTAATGAGTTCGAAATCGTGATCCGCATCTGATACTATAAGCAGTCTCTGATGGTTAATAATTTTGGGGATCAGAATCCATTCTACGTGTTCATTATTATCTTGGGCGGATGAAAAGAGGCAAATTAAGGAAGCACTTCTTTATTAACCAGGAACCCTCTCAATGTTAACACTGTTCGTTACATTATCAGGGCAAGGAGACAGATTACGATTTCTTTAAAAGCGACACGAAATTTATCTTTCGTTTTTGTCGATAGATTTTCCACATTATTCTTTGATAAATTAGTTCGCGCTACTGTTGTTCTCATCTCATTCCCTCTTTCTCTTTTCCCCGTTTCCGATCCTCTCGCCTCCCTATCCCATTAAATCGGACCGCGACGAATCTAAATATGTTCCCACGTACAATAGCTCGCTCCCACCTAAACGAACAATTAATACCCTCCCAAATGGACCGTTTAGTTATCTTTAGCAAATCTCTTAAAACCGCACGATAATCTTTTAATCTAACAAACACGAATGAAATAAAAATAATCGGTATTTGTTTTCAAAACCGAATAAAATTATTTATAAATATTCAGACTCAGAGCCTTAGTTTCTAGTTACTGAACTTTTTCAGAAAAAAATATATATATATTTGAAAAATGGAATTTTCTTAAAACACTAGGATGTGTGTAGCCCCTTTATGAAGAAGTGAATACAGTTTAAACTTTGAATAGTGCACTTTTTGTGAAACATATCAAAACGAAAGGAAATAAGTTTTACGAAGTATTTTATTGCCTCGACAATATTGTTTCAATCGATTCGAGTAAGTAATCTCTTATATACTCTCGATAACATAATGATCGAATTGACCGAAACAATATTGTAGATGCAATAAAATACTTCGTAAACTTATTTGTTACCTTTCTTCTTTTAGTTAATTGAATACAATTTACTAATATTTTGTTCATATTAAACTGAAAATTGTTGAATCAACTCGCAAATAAAACAATCAGTACGATAAAATAAGAAGAAAAGATATTCAAAAAAGAAGGAATTAAAATCCTTATTCGTCTAAATATTAAGATCAAAGATCTCATATTTGGAACGCGTCCTACCAAGTAGGCACAACGAACCGAAAGCCATATCCCTCGGCTTCGACCTATCAGGTCTCATCAGGTGGGCGCTGTCAGAGAGGCATTTACAGGCAATATTATAAATATAAATATAAATAAGAAATCAAAAGAAACAACTACTCCAAGGGCTAATACCCCTACCGGCAGTGAATTATACTGTTGATTCTATATTTATATTTATATTTATAATATAGCCTGTAAAGGCCTTTCTGCCAGCGGCCACGTGATGAGACCCGATAGGTCGAAACCGGTCGTGGGATATGGCTTTCGGTTCGTTGTTCCCACTTGGTAGGACGCGTTCCAAATGTGAGATCTTTGATCTTAATATTTAGACGAATAAGGATTTTAATTCCTTCTTTTTTGAATATCTTATATTTTCGTCTAAGAATCCATCGGAATCAATAGTGTAATTCAATGCCGATAAGGGTATTAGCCCTCGGAGTAGTTGTTCCTGTTGATTCCATATTTATATTTATAAGAAGAAAAGGTTTCGGCTATATAAACACACCTACACTAACAATATAAAAGTATAAGCGACGTCTCAGGTGGTTTTGAAGTCTATTATAAATTCAAAAGTATGATTTTTTAAAAACTCATCACAATTTGGTTAGAAGACAAGCAACATCGATAAATCTTTGTGAAAAGAAACATCTGATCAAAGCCTGGCTGATCTTTGTTTACTTATAAATTACCCAGTCACTTTTTGAGAAATATCTGTATCTACCTTGAAAAATACTTAAATTAGTTACTTTCCATAAAAGACCGTAAATGATTAAATTTTATTTAAAAATCGTAATATAAGTAATTCTCATTTAAAATCAAAAATATAAATTTGGTAAAATCAGGAAAAAAACAATTTTTATTTTATTTTTGAAACAAATGCTCTTGGCTTTAAAATTATTATTGAACAAAATAATCAGTCCAAAATATTAATGAATCAATACTAACATACTTCTTAAGAGATTTATAGCGAAATTTATACTTAAGTATATATACATTAATTGTTAAAAAGAGTTATTCTTTTGCGAACTTTTCCTCGTGTTTCATTGAACGTGAAACATTGTCAACAAACGGCTTTGTCACCTTAGTTTAATTGAAATTAAAAAGTTTTCTTTGAAATCCAATTAACAACTTCAATTACTTGTAAAAGTTACGGTAAGAACAACACTAGATGAAAGTGACAATTTAGAAGGTTTATAAACTTTACAAGTCCTTGTATTTCCAATTAATTAGGGACATTAAAAATGCACTCGTTTCTTAATTACTTTTCACAATATTAAAATTATTATTCTACTGACCAAGTTTAAAAGAAAGGTGAGAAATCGAAAAGTTATTCTTTGAGGGAAACTAATACAAATATAAATATGGAATCAACAGAAACAACTACTCTGAATTACACTGTTGATTTGGTCTATCAGCCAGCGCCCACCTGATGAGACCCGATGGATCGAAACCGATCGTGGGATATGGCTTTCGGTACGCTGTGACTACTGTGTAGGACGCGTTCGAAATGTGGGATCTGTGATCTTTAAAATTTAGACGAAAAAGGATTTTAATGCCTTCTTTTTTTGAAAAGGAAACTAATACGTTAGCGAATAAATAACAAAAAAAGAAAATTGGTCATCATGGGACGCCTGGCAGATTTTCGAAACGAAACTCTTGTTTTTTAATATATTAGGTTGTGGTCCCCCTAATTTAAAATAATTGTGTCTAAACTATCGTAGGTGTATTCTTGGAAAAACATCTTAATTAAGAAATTCAAACAAAAATGTTTCTGCAATATAACTTTATTGAATAGTACTTAACAATTGTTTCGACCTAATCGATCATTAACAAGAGTACATATAATATAACTAAGATTAAATTAGACAGACATTGCTTATACACATAAATTGATGGGTGGAGTTACAAATACTGAATATTTTAAAAACAATTTTGGAAATGACTAAAGGTGTGTTATAGGATAGAATTTCTTTTTGGTTGTTTATTAAATGTTTAGCTGCTTGACGGGCTTTTTTTAATTTCTAGGTTTTCTAAGAGTGTCAGTTTCCTACTTTTTTGTTTGGGTATTAACTTATGCAATATTTTCTATATCTATGTTATGTTTATTGTTAATACCAACCAAAAAGCAGGAAACACTACAAATTAAAAATGCCCTTCAAGCAGCTAAAAATTTAATTAACAACCAAAAAGAAATTCTATCCTACAACACAGCTTTAGTCATTTCTAAATTTGTTTTTAAAATACTCATTAGTTGTATATAAGCACTGTTTGTCTAATTTAATCTTAGTTATATTCTCTGTACTCTTGATAATGACCGACTAGGTCGAAACAATTGTTGAGTATTCAATGAAGTTTTATTGCAGAAACATTTTTGTTTAAATTTCTTTTATAATTGTGTTTGCTCGCCTTATTTTGAATAATAATAAATAACCGACTTGGTCTAACAATTACAAACTCGCACGTAGAGAGAGACTTGTCTTGCCATTCTTGAATCTGGGCGCGCCTAATGATATTTCACATCAAAATACACCCCTCTTACATATAAGTGCTATTAAAAAAGGAAAGCTATTATTAAATGGAAATGTCGGTTTATTTAGGGTTACCCTTATCAAGCCATGAATGCACATACTGCAAATAAAACGTTAATAAAAATTGTGTCGGTTGTGTCATCCGGACAGCCGCGCCGCGGGTGTTTTGGGAATGACAAAATGTGTCTATTAACTTTATCGTCGTATAAGTTTTGATTGAAGGGAGAGAATTGCGATTCCTTCACCGTTGTGATCGTCTATCGTCTTGACGAGTTCTATTCATAATTTTTGATTTGATGGGAGGGCGATGAACATTGAAAGTATAATAAATATAAAACGTGTAAGAAAATTTTGTCGAACATTTTCAATTTTCACACTAATGTAGTTCTACTCATACTACTTGTGTTTGGGAAAGTATAGAGAAGCAAACATATAGTGACCAGAATCGTTAAATGTGTTCAATGGAGTAAGTTATTTTACCTTATTTTATTATTTATTTTTCAATTCAGTATAACGTATTAAAATTATTCCTTAAAAATCAGCTTCATTAATTTTTTAAAAAATTTATATACTTAAAAACCCTTTGAAATACTTTAAATTAATCTATAGTGTGAAAGATAAATGTATATGTTCATATTTAGAAATCGTTCAAGAATTTTGAAAATATCAAGGGACCTTTAAGTATAAATTTATTTAAAGACTTCATTTTTTTTGTCTCAATTAATATGGTAATAAAGTGAAATATTTTGAGTTCCAAAAATGATCTTCATTATGTTTATGGAATTTTTAAAATTCTTGAGTGGAACTTAATAAATTTTTAATGAACATAATAATTGGAGGTGCTTCTTAATACATCGAAAAGGTACAAATCTTCGTTAAGAACTGAAAATAAAATAGTACTAGGATACATTAACGTAAATTGAAGGTGGATATTTATATCTCTCAAGAAACAAGATCGACAAGCTTTCAAAATTCCTTCTAATTATATAAATGTTATGGGTAAAGTTAGATAAGCGAGTTAACCTAGGTTTACCCGGGTAAACTGCGTAATACCTAAGACTCTTGTGTAAAGTCCAAAATATATTTGGAATTGTACACGTTTTGGGCTTTACCCGGGTAAACCCGTTTTATCCGCTTTCGCTTGGTTAAAGTTGGATGTACCATAACTGACAAGGCCATTAATGTTTGAAAAACATATTTAATTCAAGAAACACATTTAACAAATAAAAACTAGAAACTAGAAACTAAGATTTCCAATAGCTTTACCTAACCTAACCCAACCACAAGTATTTTTTTTACAGATTTCAGTTTTTTAAGACACCCTTCACACAAGCGCAGATATAGCTTAATAACATCTTGAGTTATATGAGTCATTTGTGGTACATTCAACTTTAACCAAGCGAAAGCGGATAAAACGCGGTTTACCCGGGTAAAGCCCGAAACGTGTACAATTCCAAATATATTTTGGACTTTACCCAAGAGTCTTGGCTATTACGCAGTTTACCCGGGTAAACCTAGGTTAACTTTACCCGTAACATTATACCTATGCTACAGGACCTATACTTTTAAAAATGAAAATACAGAGGACAGAGAGCCCTATGACTGCGTCCGAGACATGAAGGACTAGTTAGCGACACATTAGAAACAGAAATAGGAGTAAAAAGGGACCGAGGAAGAGTTAGTTCGCGAATAGTTGAGGTTAGGATTTTCTAGTTCTAGTTATAGGTGTGGGTTAAGTTTGAACACAATCTCTGGTCATCTTTTTAGCAAATTGTTTTTACATTTATAGATTATTCAGAGGCTAAACTGACTGTCTGAAAAATGCTCCGACAGTTTAGTGAAAGTATTTTTAGCATGAAGCATATTATTGTAAATTTCATACGACACGCTACCGTTGCTAATTTTATCGTAATCGAATCTTTCATGTGAGCGCATGTTTGTATTATCCTTTGAATACCTTGAAGAGTTATTTTGAATAAAAATTGTAAGATTACTTTCAACACTGGTTAAATCAGATGATACGGTAACGGTAACTTATTTTACTGTTTGATAAATTCTAAATTCTTCGCCGATGGTGGTCAAGTTTCTATTCACAGATTGGAAACCGTCTTTTTCAATTTACTTTATTTGAATCAATAGGTGCTAAAGGTTAAAGGTGTTCTACAAGTGCAGTTAAGACAAATTAAGGACACATTTTATTTTTCTAAAGAAAAAGAGACAGATTTTCATTATTCATTACTACCCCACTACTCCAGTCGTTGGATTTAGCTGATGATGTCTTGCAATACACAGAAGGCATATACTGACTGATTCGAGCATTTTTTCTGGCACAAACGCTGTGTAAATTATTTGTTTTTCGATTTGGTCTTTTTCAATATGTGCGCGCGTAAATGTGTGCTCCAGTTGTTCGTTCATCACAGATTTTCTTCTTTCAACGAAATCCCGTTCAGACTGAACAAATTTACGAGTAAAAATCATCACCATTCGATGTTTGCAAGTAAACGACAGGTAACGAACGGATAGTGTTCGTGCCAGTACAGACGTTACACTTATGGTATTCACTTGAGCTGCTAAACACTACCAAGTCAATTATTATATTACGTATTAATAAGTCCTTCATGGTGCTCTGATTAGGAAAATAACGAAAAGGTGGTCCATTCTGCTTCAAAATGTATTGTGAGAGCATGAATGAAATAATCCATCACATTTTTTTAGTATTCATGTTTCTACTGTAGGATTTTGGATTTCGCCGTACCGTAGTCATTGGTCTTTCAAAATAGTATAAGCTCTTGACACGGATCGCTGTTTCGATCTTAAATCTCATCAGCCCTTCTCATAGAACTCTGACGCCTGACTTGTTAACTGTTAACCACTGCATCAAGTGCAGGAACAAATGGTAGTCACTGGTCGCCAGATCAGCGCTGTACGGAGGATGATCTAGAGTTTCCCAGTGAAATGATGTGACCAAAGAGATCTTTGGTCCGATTAGCCACATGCGGACGGGCATTGTCATGCACATTTGTGCGGACAACTTTAAATGCTCTCACCCACTTCCTTACCATTCCATCACTCATAATGTTTAGCACTAAGGAATCGTATAACAGCCCGGACTTCACAGTCGACGGGACTCACGATTATCGGAGGCATTTTAAACACTCAGTAAACAACGTAGACAAGGGCGAATCAGACTGTAATGGCGTCAGTGCGTAAATGAGAGATGCATGTACTAACTGCGCATGCGCGTAACGCTGACCGCAAAGCTACCGCGGCAGAATTTCAAAACGGTCTAAAATAGAAAAAATCTTTGGGTTTTAGTAGACACAAAACGTTTTTGACTACGTCAAAACCGAAAAGCTTGTGATAATACCCAAGTCACATTAGTTTTGTACATTTCTATACCCGCATATATTGTAGTTGTTTGAGGAAGTTTTATTTAATCCACAACTCGTAAACAAAGAAAGTGTGCAGTCTGCAACAAACGATTCGTAGCATAATAACGAATCCGTAAAGCTCATTAAATTGCTGGAGCTTTCGTAAAAGATTCACTGAGGTATTAATTGAAAATCTGTCCTAATGTAATAACGCAGAGACAGTGAACCATTTAATAGTATTAATGTACTAATTTGGTTAATGGTTCGGCTCTTGTCGAAATTTATCTCAACTCTGTTGTTCCGGTAATCAAACTAACCGAGCGGGTATTAAGGCCTACATGTACCATATATTACATATATAGCACTCACAAGTTGTGTTTGTCCTTCGTTGTTTACACATGGGAGTTTTGGATGTAACATGAATGGGCATTGTCGTTTCTTTGTTCGTGCGAACGCGAACGATTTGAATAACATCTCCCCTAGTTTTCCATTCTGAATATCATCCCTACTAATCATGATCACCGCTGTTCATTTTTTTTTTTCGGTTTCCAAGAGCGAGTCGATAAGACGTAAGAAAAAATACGATGGTCAATTATCTGCATGTCATAGGTAAAAGGTATAATATTTCATTGCCGAAGACGGATTGCCGAGTTCCTTCACAAATTTCCATTTATGTAACAGGTACGTGTTAAGTGTGAGCATATTATGTATAGTTAATGATTACCCTCAACAAAGCAGTAGAAGGTAGGCAATGCTAAGCACACTGGCGGATTCAAAGTAAACATAATTTAATGTTTAAATGGCAAAAGTAAGTTAAGACGTACGTTCATACTGCTACAAAACACTTAATACAAAGTAACCTACAATTTAAATTTAATATAACAGATGGGTTTAGAAGAAATTATTTATTGTACACTACAATATTGTTTCACCACACTGTGGCTTCATCAGGTGTATATACATTCTACACACTTACAGTTACTTAAATACTAACTTAGGTGGTAAATTTAGATTAAGGAGAGGGAAAATGTTTCCCTCTAATTGGTCATTCAATATAGTGTTCGTTTTTAGATATTTATTTATTTCCAATTGTTCTAACAAATTATGTTTCCTGCTTTTATTACCAGTATGATGAATTTTAAAATTTTCATCAAAGTTATGTTCTAAATTAATTAATAATTAAGTGCTCTGAATACGCTGAGGTTTTTTGTTTTCTTAAAAAATAATTTTTATGTTCTTTAATTCTATAATAAAAAGGTCGCCTCTCTGCCCAATATATACTTAATCACAATCTTTACATGCTGATTTTTTAACGTTTTTAGTTTTGTATTTACAATTTTTTAAAAAAGAACCCATTGAGTTATTGGTTTTGAAAGACATTGAAATATCATTATTGTATTTTATAATTTTGCTAGTTTTTGTGGAAATATTTCCTAAATAAGATAAAGAGACAAATTTTGTATTTTTATTGGAAACAAGGGGGCACATTAAGTTCTTTTAATTTTACGGACACAACCATATTACAGATTCAAAAGGAGTGGGGTGTTTAGCACATACAACTCTTTTTTTTTTTGTTGTTTCCAATATGTTTCTTTGCTGTTAGAGCCGTCTTAATTTCTAGGAATTCTAGTAGAGAAAATTTTCTATTTTTAGGTTGACAGGGCAGTAATTTCGAATTACTAAACTTTATACTGCGTTGTTCATGTAAACAGTGTTCTGTCAGACCCGTAAAAGAACACTGTTTACATGAAAAGCAGCGTGGTCTACTGATCTAGATCATTGCTTAGCATTCGGGTGGTCACCCTTGTTCGAATCTAGGTCCCCGGCTGCTCCAATTTGATTTTACAACAACAAAATTTAGATGTATTTATAAAAATTAAAAGAAATGAAATATTAATACTACAATTACAATGTTTTCCTATCGAGACTGCTGTTCGTTAGGTGGTTCTAATTTATCTGTTTCTTTTTAACGTTCGTTCCTATGTCCTCAAGAGCCCTTACCGTTCTCACGCACTTATCTCCTGAAGACACAAAACAGATCATCTCGACAGCATTAGAATTCGCATGCAACAACTAACATAATAAGGTAACAAATTTATGTCCTTCTCAAACGATAATTTGGAGACTAAACAATTTCCTTGGATTATTTAGGCAAATTCTGGAGCAGTAATATTCCACAGATAATCTTTCACTTCTTTTCTGTCTTCGTTTCGTCCGTCTCATCTTTCTCTCTCTAACCACATCACATCCCCCACCCATTCCCACGATTCCTGCAAGGAGGCTGAAGAGGGCCTTACGCCCTACCCTCCAGCTTTACACTACAGTGTAGGACAAAGGGACTGCCCGCCCACCAGCACGAGTAGTTGATAGGCATGAAACACAAAAGTTTTATGTTTTTTTTAGTAGTCTATATTTTATGTTTAATTTAGTTGATACCCTAGATAATGGCCGAAACACTTGTAAAGTAATTTTTGAATATACTTGTTGTATAAATTGAAGTAAAATTGTATTTTGAATTCCTTAATTATTGAGGATACTGCCATTGCTTAGCATTTAAGTATAATTGTATTACTTCCGATGAAGTCATAGTGTGACGAAGCAATTGTCAAATCAATTGTTAAACGTTAATTGAAATTTATAATAGTTTAATTATTAGCATTGTCTTAATATTGTCATACTGTTGGGTAATGGGTAACTAATTCATACAATTTTATTATAAATTTAGGTTAGGTTAGATTTTTGGAATTGTTCCTGCTGACCATATTGATGACATTTATTTAATAACATTTATTTTATATGCCCTTTTTTGGCGGCAAAAGATTTGGTCACTTTGGAATGGACCATTTCATAGGACTAAGTTTTACTTGCAAACCATAAATAAATCTGAAAATTACATATACTTCCTTCCAAATATCAACTAATTTTTAATGACAAAAAATGGAAAAAATTGAACAGTTATAAAATGTTTACTTGATGACCCTCGTGAAGAAAATCTTTGTTAAGTATAAGTATATCAGAAAAAAATATTCTCATATATTATTGATTCAATTCCTGTCTTTCCCAATTTAATTTATCCAAACGTTTACAAACCTTTGAATTGAGAATAAGGAAAATTTATAACAGATCCGCTGCCAAGAATCACAACCCGCTCAGTAGGTAATTTTAATCTTATTTTTCTTTTTTACCAGGAGCGAAAATATTTTTTAATATAGCGTTTTGAGGCACATTCATAATAAAACTCGGCGCAGATTTGGTCGGTTTGATTTTTCCCGTTCTGTGTCGGTCGACCTTCTGCGTTTATTTTCGGTCCTAACTGCTGTCAAAACAAACTTTCAAGTTTTTCAGGTGTTTCTGCGAAAACAGTTTATGCCAGCATGCTATTTACTTTTCTGAATCATGAACAGGGCAATAAAATTAAATTTCTTATGAAAATATAAGGTGGCTGTTTTTATCGTCGTACTGTTTTATCACTTAAATCGAACGGTTGTACTAATGTACCACATTTAATGTTTTATTACCTGTAACGATCAAAATTTGTTTCCAGTCAAATAGGCAGATAAGTTCAGATAGTTCACGCAAGTGTAATGATAAAATGTACAACTTATTTCAAATAAGAACTAATTTGATAATCCCAATGTTTAGTATACGTGACACATAACAAAGAAATGCCTTTAACAGCTTTTAAGGGTACGATAATACCGGACCTGCTCGATACCGAAATATTAAAAACAATATATTTATACAATATAACAACTAACTAAACAATAGAAAAGGTCTTTGGTACCGAACAGTGACCTACAGAAAGTTCCCTTCCATTTCAATTAGTTTTTTATAAGAAATAAAAAAATCAATTTAAGTAACTAGGTTCATAATTATTTAACCGATAAGTAGTTTACGCTTTTTAACTATACAAAGACAGACGCAAAACATTAAAAAATTCTTGATGATGTCTAATTTATCAATTCAGTAATATTTATAAAAAAATAAATAAAAATGCACTGATGATTTTCAACTTTTTTATTGATCACTTTACGATCGTTTCGCCAAACTTTAGCTTCGTCGGAAGTTTGTAGTCAATTTAAAACTATTAACAATATTTGGTCTTTAATACTAGCTGGAAGGGTGGTATCAGGGAACAAGTTTAGAAGTGGGGAGCTACTTAATTCTGTCTGTTCATTGATTAATCTATTGCTATTTTTAAATCTATTAATTTCTACAATTTCCAAAAATGATAGTTTTTGTTTATTGTTATCTATATGCAAAATTTTGAAATTATCGTCGAAATAGTTGGAGTCTGTTTTTTAATTTCTAAAAGATCTTTTTGGGTTGGCATTTTTGGAAGCAGTCTACTTTCATTTCTGTTAACTTTGGAAACGTGTAAATCAAAAGACTCACTAATAATTTCCACTTTTGAAAAACTGACACGTGTTTCGCTCACCTTGAATTTGAGCATTGTCAATAGCGAAACTATCTTTACTAATGTGGAAACACAAACAATATGTATTTCTTAAAAGCGAATTACGTACCTACGTATAAAATTGAATTCAGTTACAAAGTCTGAATAAAATTACTTAAATGCCGCGAACCGTTTGAGGACTTAATTTTCAAACACTTGTTTACTTTGAGGGTTCAATTTTCCATGTGGGTTAAGCTTACAAAGGTTGTTTAATATTTTTCGGTTATAATAAATTTCAGGCACGTTTCCACCCGTCGCAATATAAAGGAAAACCTATAAACCATCAAAGCAAAATATTTACAAAGAAAATTGTATTAGGAATTTTGAATGCCTATAAATTAGGGGGTGTTCCGTTTAACCCAGGCTAGCTAAATTGAAACGTGACAATGTTCTTCTAATTTAAAACACCCTGTAGACACACTTACCTACTTCAATTTTATTGTGAAAGCAACGAAACGATTTCAAGTGTCTTTCGACACTTAATTGGTCGTTTTCAGATCCTGAAAGTTCTGGTGAAAGAACGAGTTCGCCAAAGTAACCATCTTGAGAACGCTATCGTTAAATCCCTAAGACAATATTTAGTCTAGAAACATGGTCGCTTTTAATTGAAAGTAGAAATAGCAACGGTAAAAATAAAGTGTACTTAATATCCTAGTTGACCGAGACGAGGTAATGGATACTCGTAGGTACTTAGTATCCTAACCACTTACACTAATCAATATTCAATTTTTATTCAAATCTATACATGTGGTACCAAATAATGGGAAGAATACCGCCATCCACAGGTATTTATTGCTAGCTACAGTATTTCATAGTGCTATACAAAGCTATACAGAGGTACAGTGGCCAGCACGTAAGGAGATTCAGCGACAGTCAGATTGACAAGTAGGTAGGCGGAGACTTTTAAATGAAAAAGCCAATAAGAATATAGCTGCACCGAAACGTCAACTTGTAGTTCAGCGGTGCGTATCACTGACAGAAAAAGTATTGAACACGGAACACAAGTGGATTCATTCAACTGATTTACTTACCCTAATGGGATTTTAATGATGTATGCGAAGTGAAGAATTAAAATTTCACTATCATCATGAACATAAGGAGAAAATCACGGTTATAAGTACCTAATTATATAAATCTAGGAATAATAGGTAATTTAAAAATTATTAGATGTGCATACAAATAAATTGTTGACAAACAAAATAAAAGTCGAATGAACAAAACTTGATAATATGAATTATGTAGTGTATCTTACCCAGGTCTATTTGTTAAGGCATTTGTTAGAAAACTTAGTTTGTACAATCGATCTTTATATTTGTTACTTTTATATTTCGTAGTTTCGTTTATAGTCGTACGATTTGTGCTTGCACCAAATTTCATAAATAATGTTGTTTAGTCTGGGTATCAGGTTCGCTAGCGGCGATAGAAGAATGTCGTGGTTAGTAGTTGTAAGTATATCATTTCTTTACAAACAACCACTTCTCTACTCTGTTAATTTGCAACTGTTTGCCACTACGCTACTGAACTTTTCTGAGCAGTTATCATTCTGCCTACCTGTCGATTAACCCCGGCCTAAAGGGGCTCGACTTTACCACTGCGCATCCGACGATTTATGGCTTTTGAATCTCCTTACTTGCCGGCCACTGTATCTACTTGACTCACTAAATCTACAACGCAACTATCTAAAAGCAATAGACAGCAAAGCAATTAAAATAAAGAATAAGAAGTTTTTGACCCGAAATGTGCACGTAAATAGCATTATAAGGCTTTGCCGAACACTATGAATAGTACAGCTAGCAGTAAATGTCTATAGATGATCATATACTACCAGTTACTTGATATGTTAAATTAACCTGCTTTCACGAAGAAACATCTGTTTGACCGATGATTTATAAAACTCGAACATGTGGTAGCTTCGATAGCTTGCTGACCAAGGACTTAATGTTGCATATTCAGTAAAGAAGCCAATAAAATCCTTATTCGCCTAAATTTTAACAATCACAGATCCCACATTTAGAACGCGTCCTACACAGTAGGCACAGCGCACCGAAAGCCATATGCCACGACCGATTTCGACCTATCGGGTCTCATCAGGTGGGCGCTGGCAGAAAGGCTTTTACAAGCTATATAATAAATATAAATATGGAAGCAACAGAAATAACTAACAGGTGGACTGATAGGTTCGTAGGCTGACCCATAGATGACGCTACTAGTATAAATTCTTTACGATTTTTGGTTAACCCTAACCTTCAAAAGACGCGTGTATAAATTTGACAGCTTTTGCAATATTAGTATCTGAGTTATAGCATTTTTAGTGAAAGAACTTTTGTTAAAAGAGATAAAAAGGACTTTCGGGTGTTAATTTCGCGCCGATGAAGAGGTAATCGTCGAAACTGAAGCCTATTTTGAGGCTAAAGACAAATCGTATTATAAAAATGGTGTCGAAAAATTGTATGACCGCTATAATCGTTGTATCGCTCTCAAAGGGAACTATAGTGAATAATAAAATCAAATTTTATCAAAAAATTATTTTTTTCTATGCTACCTTAAGAACTTTTCGGCCCGCCTGTTACTTCGAGAGCTAATACCCCTACCGGCATTGAATTATGAGATATGGGTCCTACTGTGTAGGACACGTTCCAAATGTGACATCTGTTATCGTTAAAATTTAGACGAATAAGGATTTTAATGCCTTCTTTTCTGACTATGCTATATCTTCGTCTAAGAATCCATCGGAATCAACAGTGTAATTCAATGCCGGTTGGGATATTAGCCCTCGGAGTAGTTGTTTCTGTTGATTCCATATTTATATGACTTAATGTTGTTTATATAACTTGGATATATGCTTAAATATTTCCACACTGACAATTATAATGTTTTAAAATGAAATTGATGGAACATGTTGTACGCACGGATTATTTAAAATAATTATTAAATATTATTAAATATTGAAACAAAAGATTATATTCAATTAGAAGTCATTAGAGGTATTAACTAAAATGGTTGGTATGCAAAATAGGGAGGCATACCGTCGCGCATCAGAACGCAAGGAAAGTAGAGAGGTAGACAGAAGAAAGACTAATTCTGCTAGCAATTTATGCCACTGTCATTCTCCTGTTTACTTACATTTCGTTATTCTCCTGGGAGATTCTTATATTTAATTACCTTAATTTTCGGGAGAGCCTTCACCCACCAGCACAAAGGATTTATCATTTGTATAAATGAATACGATGAACGACTCGCTTTATACCATCACCCCCAGCTAGCAGATTCTGCCAGAAACGCGAAAATCGCTCCAACCCATTATTCAATTCATAAAATATAACAAACAAGGACAAGATGTTTCAAAAATTTAAACAGTGAAGTAGTTAGTACATTCGTCAATTTCAACGTACATTTTCATTATAAATTTAAATCAATTTCAAAGTATAAAATTGATTGAATGTATATCGCATTCGTTGTGCAACATTTTATAAATTATAAAATAAGATGAGTAGAAGAAAAACACTGGGTGTCGTTGCACTAAATATTTAATAAAAAACTCGACAAATTTGTTTCGACCTTTTCAGGTCATTCTCAAGTGAGAAATTCTACTACTAAAATTAAAACTGTTTACAATGATTTGAGCGTTGCCGAAACTGCCACCAAATAATACCTAACCAAAAAAGGTACAACCGATCTTGCCACTGACCAAAAAGGGTCCTTGAAAAGGTACAACCGATTGTGCCACTAACACCTAATAGGTAGAAATTATTCTAATGAGAAAGGAAAATACTTTATTTATATTTTATGGCATTTATTTAACAGTAATTAATAAGGCATTATAAACATGATACACATTTTATGTAGTCGATGTTCGAAATTGTTTTGTTTTTATATGTTTCACACAATTCCATGATAGTTTTCACTTTACTTCCTACGGAGGCATCCTTAATTTTAAAAGGTGTTTTTAAACTTTGAATATTGACATAAGCGGCAATTTGAAATTCTATTAACTTCTCCACAAATATATATATATTGATGGATGCACTATGTTAAAAGATTCGTTAAATTTTGAGTGAAATGATCCACACGCGTTTGTCGTTTTCGTAACACAAGGACCACACTCCTTATCACTACCTTATCAGGTAGGTGAGCACCCTTTTCTCTAGTGGCAAGATTGGTTGTTTACTTTTAAAACCCCAATTTTGTAGCAGGTAGATCTGTATTTGTAGTGGCAACTTCGGTCCCGCCGAATGATTTTTATATTGTGCTATTGGTATTATAAACTTGGGTATAACCACTAAGGAGTGGTCAGGTACTGGGAAAATCCAACAATAACAGCGGTGAATTTACTGTGACCATTTCTACTTGATTGTTAGCTATGTTATCTTTATTCTTTATCGCTTTCTTAATTTTTAATGCTTCTAACAAATTTAATTTAAAACACTTTTGTACATTATGTAATAAGTTTACTGAGTTAGTGTCAAATACATGATTAAATTCTGAACAATTTTGAGCTATCCCTGTTGTATTTTTGTTGTTCCTTATTGAAAGTACGTGTTCATTTATTCTATGTTTAATAGCCCTACCTGATTGACCTAAGTAAAAAACAGGACAATCTTTACACGAAATTCTGTAAACCCCGCTTTTTTCTAAAAAATATGATTTTGTTTTAATATTAACTAAAACAGTTCTTAGGTTGATTTTATTCACTGAAATTGGAACAATATTATTGTTAATTTGAGGACATGGTTACTAATTTTGTAGGCAATATCTTTTAGGTAATTAATAAAAGTGTAATTGATTTTTGAAGAATTTATAACGGGGTAAACAGAGGTCTTGTAAAGATGTTCCGTAATTAATTTGCGTTTTTTATTTTTTATGAGAATGACCTGAATAGGTGGAAACAAATTTTTCGAGTTTTTTAATAAATATTTACTTAGTGCATCTTATTTTATAATTTAAAATTAATTTCAGTCTTTATAAGACTATACAAGTTTTCCCTCGAATTTTGTTCAAAGTTGAAGAGTACCGCGCAGTTCTGTTATAAATAAAGTCTATATTGCTTAGTGGTGCACTTAGAATTTAAAAATGTTCCATTGTCACGCCTCGGTTGTAAATGATTCACAGTAAAAATCTCTTTCTCATTCTACCCGTCAGGTCAATAAAAGGCTGAAACGGCTTCGCTGCAACAATCTGACACAATTTTGTTCGATAATGTGACATTACGGGGCTGGGGCTAAGAAATGACGGTCATAAAATCAATGCTTTATAGATTATAGCTGCTTTATAGATGGCACTAAACGGTTCATTAGGTTAACTGTTCACTTTTCCATGTTCGTCCCAAGTATGTGTACTAACGCCATATTATGGAAACGAATGATAATTGTTTCCCGTTTGATAATAATTCTCAAAGGCCTAAACAAAAATCCATGAATAATGTTTTATATTCTAGTAAAATTTACTATTCAAATCAGTTCTAAATAAAATGCAAAACTGTTGTTTTCACATTCAAATAATTCATCTAGAAATTGATGTTGACATTAGCCTTTCGTACTAGTATATTATTTACGGTGGTTTTAAAAACAAAATTAATCTCTTGCACTCAATAGCTAACCATAGTCTAACAATAGATTTAGTCACGCTTGATAGTAGTCCAGTCACCACTCGATAGTAGCCTCTGTTGCCTTTCAGTAACAGCCTTAATCAAGCACTATTGTTGTTCTGATTCTTGATTTTCGTAAGGTACGAGGATGGATCAAATATAAAGAGCTTATGCTCATAAAACATTTATTTTGAAAAATTTCACAAATTTTTAGACATATCCATATCCCCCTTGTTTGTCTATACATTTTTCCCAACGCATTGGTAGTTTTATAATCCTGTTTTCACAAAAAGAATCAGGGCGGGTGTCTATCTATTTGCGCACAAACGCCTTCACCTGTTCATCGGTCTGAAATTGCTCGCCGCCTAGTGATTCTTTGAGGGGTCAAGCATGTGGAAATCACATGGGGATGGGTCTGGGCTATATGGAGGGTGTTCTGGCTGAGTCCAGTGCATTTCACCGATTTGGGCCTGCGTTAAAGCTGCGGTATGAGCCTAGCGTTATCGTGCAAGAGCAACACGTCACGAATAGGGTGCGTCCTCCTTTTTCGTCGATAAGCAAGTTTTACCTGGCTGAGAAGTCAATAGTACAGACAGTAGTAGGCTGCATTAATGGTTCTTCGCTCGTGCAAAAAATCGACAAACAGCACCCCTCTCCAGTCCCAAAAAACCGTGGCTAAAGCATTGTTTACCTGCAGATAGACGTGTTTTCAGCTTCAGTGGATTTGATTCATCTCTGTGCCGCCACTCCATGATTTCTCGTTTTGATGTTGGAGTGTAATGGTGTACTCACGTCTCATTGCAGGTTACAATTTTGTGCAAAAAAATCACCTTCCTCTCTAAATCAAGTGAGAAGCATCTGAGAGATGCGAACTCGAGGAGCTTTTCGATCTTCACTCAGCAACTTTGGAACCCAACGAACTGAAATTTTTCAGAATCCCAAGTTTTTCGTTATGATTGTGTGCACTCTCATAGCTGATACGGAGTTCACCAGATATTTGAAGCACAGCCCCTTCAATATCCTAACGCGTGCAATGTTAACCGGCAAAATGCTGGTGCGCGGATGACGAGAATGATTTATATATTCGATACGATTACACCCATCGTTAAATTCTTTGGAACAAACATCTACACGTGGCCACGAAAGCGTTTCATTTTCGAATTGTGCTTGCAATCTGCGCAAAATTTCGGCTGGTTTCACGTCCTCACGTATAAGAAACTTAATAATAATTCGTTGCGCAATGCTGCTATGCACCTCTTTCTCACTCATTGGGATAGCTATTGACCAAGCGAACGCAGCAATACGATGCGTCGTTTCCGTGCCACCTAATATCCTCACTCCAAGTTCCTAACGCCCGGATGCGCCTTGAACAACTATCCGGCACGCATTTTAAAAAGACTCGTTTATATTTGATCCACCCTTGTAGTAACCCCACCCAGCGCTGTGGATTCCTAACCACCCTTTATAGTAGCCCCAAATACGATTGGGTTATAGGCAAGTAGCACATCCAATGATGTTTCACTCTTATTTCGGAATTTCTCAAGTATTCCAAACAATTTCAACGTCACTATTGTAATGTTTTATACATTACAAAAAAAACCTGTAATGGCATTAGACACTTTTAATGTGTAAGTGAAGAAAAAAAAATATGAATAATTTAACATGACTTTGATGGGTATGTATTAAATATACAAAATTCAAGTGCCGTTCTGTCTACATTTAAAGACCAATCGATCAAAGTGTACTTGAATTAAGGTATTGATAAACAGAAACAATTTTATTTACACTAGGGACTTTAACATCTATTGAGTTTCATTCAAGGAATGAATATAGATTATGAAAGGAAAACTGTACCTCTATATAAAATAGGAGACTGTGGTAAAATAAAAATTAGATAAAGAAAGACTCACCCTAATTACAACTAACTAAATTTAATATGAGCGGATACGTGTTTCACCCACTTCACACGTGGGCATTATCAACACGAGATAATGCCCACGAGTGAAGTGGGCGAAACACTTGTCTGCTCATATTAAATTCAGTTAATGGTAATTAGAGTGAGTCTTTCTTTATTTAATTGTACCTCTATAATTCAAAATATATTTCACCTTCAAAATCCACACAGATGTTATTAAAAATCAAATAACTGCGAAACAAAAAGTCCAGGTTTGTACAATACAATAGTTCAAACAAACAAATAATAGACAACACTGCGCCTTATTCCTACTAAAGCATGCCACAAACATAAATGGAATTTATGCGCATTTGTCCGAAGTAGAATAAATTATCGCAAAATTCTCAACTCAGATTTTCGTTCATTTGTTTCTATTTCACAAACATACTTCTACAATACCAACGACTTTTATGTGTACTTTGTAAGTGTCTCTGCCCGTTATAATTAATGAATTCGAACCAATATAAACCCGCACGTAAATCCTTATAATCTTCAATGTGAAAGAATTACATCTTGAACGTGAACGTCGATGTTGATCATTGCATTTCTACGACTAAATGTACTTTACATATCAATACATTACATTCAGCTTTTTAATGTGCCTGCTTACATCTTTATTTGGCCTGTGACTTTGTAACCAGAACTGCCATCGTTAGAAATAAACACCTACTAGATGTAGCTAGTACCTTTATACTTATTAAAAAGCACTTCTCTTTACACTACTCACTATCAGTAATAAAATAACACTCACTGTTTGTTTCCACAATTTATTGCATCAATTGAGGAAACAAATGGTGAGTGTTATATTATTATTACCATGAGTTTCCATTCAGAAAATTTGGATATGGTTAATAAAATCACTATTACATATATATACAACGCTTCATCCAAGTACAGCTTTCCATAAAAGTGTATTAGCCTGTAAATTTTTCACAAATAACACTATTTTTCTTATAAATTGTATATTGAGAACCGTGAAGCCTATTTTGTCATAGTAAAAAATAGGTAACTGTGGTAAAACAATAGTTAAATAAAGAAAGACTCACTCTAATTACCACTAACTAAATTTAATATGTGCAGACACATGTTTCGCCCACTTTACACGTCTTGTGTTGATAATGCCCACGTGTAAAGTGGGCGAAACACGTGTCCGCTCACATTAAATTTAGTTAGTTAATTAGGGTGAGTCTTTCTTTATTTAATTATTTTGTCATAATAAATTACCAAATTACACTTCAATGTATCAGAACCATAAGGAAAAACAAATTTTTGTCGTGCCACAGTCCGATAATTCTGTAAACACTGTAACTTTAGAATAAAAACCTCGAGACGACGGCCAATAAGCCTGAAAATCAATGTTATAATGTATAACATTTAATCTTAAAATTTAATTTTGAATACAATATTTTTTGGTTAATGAAAACAACTTTTATAGTTCAAAAGCTAGGGCGTTTTTGACAAATTTATAGTACATTATCGATTAAGAGTAAAAATGGGACAACAAATTGCTTATGAAAGGTCATTGTGGAAGACTACCTAATATAGGGTTGTCACGATACCAGTCAATCGGTCTATACATACACATGAAGAACTGTTACATAATTAAAGAGCTGGAACAAAGTTAAATACAGTTTGATGAATTGAAACTTCTCTTTTTCCTACGTTGACTCTTTAATAAGTAACAAGGAAAACACTGACGATGGCAGTTCTTAATAACCAAAACGTAACTGTGAATTGTACATGTCTCTAGCAATAGAAGTGGAACTGGCTCTTATATTTCTAAATATACAGGGCCGGATTCTATTTATTCTCTTGATGAAACTATGACACTAAATTATAAGAAATTGAAATGAAGACAGACTATGTTAACTCTCAATATACTATATTTATTCACTTGACAGCTGTTTCGTCACTTTGTGACTACGAAGTACTAGCTTAGGGGGAGGGATAGGAACGGGGAAGATATTTAATAATGTTTATAATGTACAATTTCAAAATCTTCATTGAAGTTGTGATTTTAATTGTTTAAGTGATTCCCATAATTTGAGTCAGTTTTCTGGTTAATGTAAGAATGTTTATGCTCTTTAATTCTAATTTTAAAATTTCTGTAGGTTTTCCCTATATAAAACATGTTACAAGATTTACAATTGATTTTATATACACCTGATTTATTATTTTTGTCAGTTACTTCTTTGTTGATTTTTTGGTATTTACTTGACGTATTGTCAGTTTTAAAGAATAGTTTGCAATAATTTTTGTTTAATAAAGGTGACAATTGTTTAGTTGGATGTCCTAAATATGTTAAAATTTTATAGTTTTGTATTCTTGTACTTTAGGGTATATCGAGTTTATTACTTTTTTATGCAAATGACTTATATAATGAAAATCAAAACTTCAATGAAGATTTTGAAATTGTACATTATGAAAATAAACCGTATAAAATATCAATGGTAGAAGAATTAACAATAAACAAATTTAAAAATAGTAACCTGCTAATTAACAAACAAATATATGTAGGCTATTCCCCTCTATTAAACATCTTCCCCGTTCCTTCCCCTCCTCCTAAGCTAGTACTTAAGGAAAACGTTTTGTAATAATTTTAAGTAATTTGTATACTTCCGAAGAAGTCACAAGCTGAAGAAACAGCTGTCAAGTGAATAAATATTGAGAGTTAAAATAGTGTGTTTTCATTTCATTATCACGAATCTCAATCAAGTATCAGTAGACAACATCTTAAATATAAGAAATTATTAAATTATAGTATGCGGTAGAACCTCGACAAGTTAAAATTCAAAAGAAATTGATGAAAGTTTGACTTTGGTCGGCTTTTTTGAATATTTTTTACATTAATATACTCCTAAATGTCTCCAAGTTTCGTATAAACGTTGTATCCGATCATATACAAATTTTCATCGAAGTTCCTCTATAATACTATTTGGGAGTGACTTCCTTAGATTGTAGAGGGTTTTATGTTGCAGGGATTTAAATTATCGAAGTTCCACTACATAGTATACTTATGAGCCGGCTAATTCCACATCTATTAGCTCTGTCCGTGAAAATGTTCATCTGTTTCTAATGATATTTTGCGCAGAGCCGTCTCCGCTGTACGATAACAACCACTACCACGAGGAATGCCTGCGGTGCAACAGCTGCGGTCTGAACCTGACGGGTCCGAACCAGAAGCGAGCTCGTCGCTTCAAAAACCAGATCCTGTGCGACTTGCACTTCGCTGACGTCGCCCTTATGGAGTGTTCCGATTTCATGCAGCAACTGCGCTCCTTCAAACCACAATCACTTGGTTGCGCCGTAGCCAGGAGGAAGTCCTCAACCACCCTCATCTTCCCTCTGCCACCACAAGCTTGCTCCGGTAAGTTTTTACGATATTTTTTTCTCGCTATTTTTATAAACTGTTACTCTACAGGTAATAAGACCATAAATGATACCAAAATTACCCTATTACTTTACTCTATGATATAAGAACTCCAAAAATTACAAAACCGAATTTGTTCAAGCACAACTTTGCAAAAGCTGGTGGTTGCTGAATTACCTGAGTGAGATCTCGAAGCTCTCAGCAAAGGTAATAAATAAAAATTAAATTAAAGTATAAACAAAGACGTTTAAACAAAGACGTAGATCCAAACGTTTCCACTGCAACTTCGGCAGTCATCTTCAGTGGTTAGCTTGATTCCGAGGTAGAAGATTGTACCTCGGCGTCTCAGTAGTAAATTACGAAAGACAAAGCCTACGCCATTAAATTAAACTATATTAGATTAATAATTAAATTATAGAAAAAAACAAATTTATCAAGAAAACCTACTCTACTGAAGAAAATGGTGATTGTGTTATTGCCAGAGTTTTCCAATATCCACTTCCAGGGGACTATGTTTAGTGAACTACAGTGTCACTTGATGATATCAGAGGAAGATATTAGGGGTGGAGATTCTTACACCAAAATTAAAGATCTCAAAATTAATAAACGTAATAATAATAAACGCAAATATCCCATTATCAACTATCCAGAACAATAGGAGTCCATATAATCAAGAAACTTAAAACCCCTGCTCGGAAATCACACCATCTCAAATCTCAAAATATAAAGATACCCATCCTTTCAAACTTCCTGGTCCAAAAATCCAAGATATAACCGGGATCACTCTCCCAGAAAACTAAAAATTACCACGTAGCCATACAAATTTACACAATATTACTACGTGGTGATATAAACGGAATAACACACCTAAAACTCTAAAACTCACCACGTGGCAACAACCCAACTCTAAACCTGAAAATAAAAATAAACTTATCTTTTCCAAAGACTGAAGATCAAATGCCATAAAAACAGTGATCTAAAACTAGAAACTAATGGGATCCAACTCGTTGGCCAGATTCACAGAAAACATGAAGGCCTCACAACAACGGTTACGAGAAGAAAGATTTGTATTTGAACAAATCGAAAACTCCAGTTCGATGTTGGATCAATTAAAAAAACAGTACAGGTGCCAAAAAAAGGCAAACAGAACCAAAATGCAACCAAAATACTCTCACATAATAGAACAGTAAATATTTCCATCCAAGTCAGAATGATTGTATTGGCGAAGTATATCTTATTTTTGATCCGGATCCGCAGGAATTGCATTTGATGCACACGTAAAATATCCATTTTTCGAAATAGCGTCTAAATTGATAAATCTATCGGCAAGTGTACCGAGAAAACTTTAAAATTCACCGATGACGACGTGACGTGATTAAGGCCGCTGCTGAATGCACTCGCAACTGTCGTATAAAGGACGACTACGACGTCTTTAGCTTCATCCACAATAAATCACTTCTTCGATGACTGCAACTCTTGAGTATGATCGATACGTCATATTTTTACGGTTGAATCGCTTTGGCTTGGAAGCGTGGCAAGGATAGTAAACGACAGATATAATTTAATCCGCTATTTCGTTACGGAAGGGTCGCATTCGATGTATGTCAATGACATACACACGCACAAATACAAATACACTCACAATTCTATCCATTGTCATCATCATTTATTGCAATTCTTTTCCTGTCTTCTTCTCCATATTCTAGTTACGATATCTTATTACTCAAGATGGTACCTATCCTAACAACCGATCATCTTTTCACGTTATGTAACATATATGTGTTAAAGCAAAACCATTATATTAGAGATCTATTCTTGGTCGTTCTTATTTTATTTTGATTAAGGTTTTGTACGGTCCGGTTTTTCGGTTGTATGGATCGAGCAGTCATATAATTTGCGATAAAACGTAAAAATTGTAGATTGAGCGGTCACTTTTTCCATCTCATTTAAATATGTCGATTTTGCGATCAAGGTAACATAAAACTGTGGAATATGCGGTCATCAATTTGAATACCAATAAAACACAACTAACATCATTTTGTCAATATTTATTTATAAAAATATACATATATAAATACATTATTACAAGAAATATAAAAAAAAATGAAGAAGTATACATTATACACGTGAAACGCTTTTATAAATACATTGTTATTCTTAATCTACTCTAATAATATAAGACATTTTCTTTAGAAATAATAATAACTTTTCTTCTTTTGAACCGTTGTCATCATCTTCATACCAATTTGTCACCTTTTCAGTCCTCTCATTCAGGTGGATGTATTTTCTTTTTCGCTTTTTTACGTCTAAATTTAATTTCAACCACATTATTTTTTTATCAGCTCCTTCGGCTACTTCCATAAGTGTTTGAAGAATGGTTTTAAATCTCGGATTTGTTCTTCCGATTTGGAGTTTATTTCGTGAATTACACCTTCAGCTGCACCAATAACCTAACCTAACCTAACCTAAACTAACCTAGCTAATTTGTTTTAAAAAATAAAGGTGTATACATTATACACGTGAAACGCTTTTTTAACCGCAAAATCGACAGGTAAATTTTACCCTTCCTCCACTTTTACATTCAAGAATAATTTGACCAAAAAATCCACTGACCGCTCGATGGACTAACCGCAAATAGGACGACACCCAGTTTTTCCATTTCAACATTGATATTGAAAAATAATAAATTTTAAATTATGTTTAAATGGGTATTTATTGAATTACAGAATGACTGTGACTCGCCTCTATAACAACGCGTGATAACCCATTATCAACGCGAGATAGTACGTTGATAGTGCCCGCTTGGCGAAACACGTGTCCCTTTTTTAAAAACAATTGAATACTCTTCCACATTATTCCGATTCCGAAAAGTAAATTATTATAAATACAGAACAAAAATAAAATAAAATTCGAGGTTCAATTTTCCACTGATTTATTTAGCAACTTAACAATTGCTTCACCCAACATGGGCATCTTCAGAAGATATAATAACAAATTACGTATATTATCCTACCTATATTTACATGCTACGTTTGATTAGGGGGTTGTGGAATGGGTTATTGTATAATTTTGTTTAAAATTATTGAATCAAAAACATTTTCTATTTCGTTTAAGGAAAAATCATTATTTTTTTTATTCAAATGATAATTTTAAAATTTTACACTGCTTGGAAAAAGGTAAAAAACTTAACATCTTAGAATCATTAGAAATTAAAAAATCAGATAAAACAAAATAATGATTCTTCCTTAAACGAAATTGAAAATGATTTTTATTCAGTAATTTTAAACGTAGCATGTAAATATAGGCAGGATAATATACGTAATTTGTTATTATATCTTCTGAAGATGCCCATGTTGGGTGAAACAATTGTTAAGTTGTTAAATAAATCAGTGGAAAATTGAACCTCGAATTTTATTTTATTTTTGTTTGAATCATGATTTTCCATAACCTAATGGCTGAATCAATTAATAAATACAGAATCTTACTTATTTACATTACTACCCTTTAGGGATGTAATTTTCAGCATCAAGCAAATCTTTATGTGATTGTACAATGAAATATACGACAATCCTTATGATTATATAATTCAGTACATCATTCAGATATATTTTTAAACATTGTTGCCTTATAGCATAATATGTGTAAACTACAATCGAAATTGTCCTACCCCTTTTGCGGTTATAGGGTGTTTTCGCCCTTTAGTAGCCAGTAAGCCCATTTTCATCAATCATTCGCGCTGGTTTGCTATAAGATGTCACCGACGTTATTTGCATAGACATCTCTGGCGTCGCGACGGTGTGGTTCGTGGTACGTTTCCCTGATGTTCGAATTACGCTTTTACCCCCATTGTTGTGTCCGAAGGAGGAAATTCGTGGCACCGGGAGGTCAACCGGCATTATCCGAATTAATCCCTAGACAATCGTCTGTCATAATTAGGGTGGGTTCATAAAAGGGAAACGTTTAAACACGATCCTTTGTTTGAGAAACAACACGACCCTTTATACATAGATAACTATAGGGTGAAATTAAAGGCTTACAACGAAATGTGTGAATGAAGACAACGATAATTCTGTTTATTCTTTCTTAAATTACTTTCTAAAACTTTTTTTGGCAGTGTAGCGATGAATACGATCGACCAACACGAAAATCCGTCACAATCGAACAAGTACAGCTAACACTGTTAGGATGGTGTTGTAAGCATGTCATGTATCATATATTATCGAATTATATGTAGCTGTGTGGCACTTTACAAGCCCCACTCTTTCTATAATTGAACTTAGGGTAGAGCCTTGGTTGTGACGAGCTTTCATGTCGTTAGCACAATCCCCAAAAGCTTCACTTCTATTTAGATAAGTGTATAGGTCAATAAAAAGTCTAATCAAATAAAAAATGGTTATTTAACTCACCAAGGTTGAACCTTGAAAAATACATGGCATTGTAGACAAGGAGCCTATAAACCTGTTGTATAACCGAAACATATTGTGCCTGTACCTATTGTAAAAATTTATTGTACTATATTTTCGCTTAAAATACTTAGTGTTAGTTTACTTGTTTTCTTTAGTTTGGTATTCCAATTGCGCTAGTAATCTTTCTTCGTAATCGAGCTTTAATAGTAAAGCTCATAAAGTTGTTCATTTGTAAAGGTTAAAAAGTATTATCAAGAATAATAGCGTCCAAAGTAGGTCACGAAAATTGAACCGAAAAGTGCATGTTATTTTACTTGTTTACTACTGATGGCCAGAACTTTTTAAGGTTTGTTCGATATATTATATCTACATATAGGTTAGTACCTACCCCTGTGATGCTTGACTTTTAAATTATGAACGATCATTTTTATCAATATCCTAGTTGACGATAAATTCAATTTGATACAGTTATCATCGAAACGGAACGTTTTAAGTGCGACACGTGAAGCTGTTAGTGTTATCTCCGATAAGATTGATTGTTTGCATGACCTGGCCAATAGCGAAGTTTGTAAACAGCCGTAAATCCATTAACTGTCCTTTTTGTTCAGTGATCTGCAACGTTCGATTGAAGTATTAGGTACGTGCTCATTCCGTCCTTCCCACAAATAATGCAACTGAACATTTTTAAGTCTCAAGTGCCATGTACTTTTTCAATGTATTCTATTGGCGGCTAATTATATACGCATGTAAAACTCCAAAGGCTTCCAGCATGGATAACGTCGCAGGTCTGTAACAATCGTAGACTTATTATATCACGGGAAGAGCGAATGCAAAGGGATTACGGGGGAAAATGAATGTAATTACCCCCATTCACACCCCGGAGCCACAACCAAACTACTTTATTTTGTGAAGCGGCGTAGTGTAGTGGTTTAAACCATAGCTTACCATTCGGCATGCCACCAATTCGTTTCCGAGTCCGTCTGATCTGTGTTTTTCTTGGGCAGTAATTATTTCACAGATAATATTCCACTTCTCTTCCATTTTCATTTCGTCCGTTTTATATTTCTCTCCCTAACTACACCACCCACCCACTTGATGCATGAAGCAAAACAAAAAACACATAAGTTGTCCTTCCCCAAGCACAATCCTGAATCCAGTGCACATTGTATTGGAAGTGGTATCAAAAAAGAAAATGTGTGTAACCAACACATATCCTTATCGAAGATAACTGTCTGGTTATCAGTTAACAGTCGCTAACGCTGTTTTTTTTTTTATTTCAAACAGATAAAATGATGACTCAGTCGAGTTGTATAGATCTATGACAACTATATTTTAAAGTCAATTCAAAAAAGAAGGTATTACAATCCTTTTTCGTCTAAATTTTAAGCATCACAGATCCCACATTTCCAATGCGTCCTACACAGTAGGCACAGCGTACCAAAAACCATATCCCACGACCGGTTTCAACCTATTGGGTCTCATCAGGTGGGCGCTGGCAGTAAGGCCTTTACAGGCTGTATGATAAATATAAAATTTAGACGAAAAAGGATTTTAATGCCTTCTTTTTTGAATTGTTATATCTTCGTCTAAGTATACGCCCTAGGAGTAGTTGTTTCTTTTGATTCCATATTTATATTTATATATATTTTTAAGTCACACAAAATAAAAATTGGTTTCATTAGTTAACATTAAATTATAAAAATGGTTAAAATATAAATTAAGTATTTAATTAGAAAACTTAAAGATCCTGTCGCGTGTAATTGAATGAAAAAGTATAAAATAAACGAAAGATTTCTATAGGAAACAAATAAACGAAGAAAAGCTTCAAATTTAATTTATTGAGCATAACAATTGTTTCACCAATACATTGGCTTTTTCAGGTTAAGATGAGTATAATAAACAGTTACAAAAATCAGCTTATATAAAAAAACTAAATAAAGTGGGAATAATGTGGGGGCATTAAATTTTTGAAAATAAATCTAATAATGGAGACTTATTGACTTCAATTTGGTCGTTAAGTAAAACATTTAATTTATTATATTTATTAATATACAAACTTTCTGTTAGATTGAGCTTAATACTTTTGGGCAATTCTTTTAAAATTTTGAAATTATCATTGAAAGAGTGTTTTTCTAGCAACAAATGTTCCGCGTAGGTAGAATCCGTTTTTTCATTGGTGTAGCTACGTTTGTGTTCACGAATCCTATGTATGAAAGATCTTCTAGTTTGTCCTACGTAGACTTGGTTACAGTCACCACATTCAAGCAAATAAACTTCAGATTTTGAAGATTTATCAGTATTGTCTTAAATAAAAATAAATTTAGATAAAGTATTGCTAATTTTGAAAGAAGTAACCAGATTATGTGATTTAGACAGTATATGTCTTAATTTCTTTTTCTATGAGAATAAATAGATGTTGCTGTGTAAACCCATGTTACTATTATAAAGACCCTTATTTCATTAAATGAACGAATGAAGGATATCAAGTAAGACGTTCCATTTTAATTGCGAGAGCTTTAAATTGACGTATAATACTAGAAATCAAAATTGTGCTGTTTGTTGAACAAGTCTGATGTTCAGATATGCGAAGAATGTCCTTGTATAATAATAATTATCCTAATTTCAAGACGCTACGTTAGTGAAGGATAAAGAATGAAAGGACGACATTAAGGACGTACGGACGAACGCCTAGCAATTCGTTTAACAAGTAGTCAGTAAGCATTAGTCGAGGACAATCGTTATTTCTGGGGCAATTAACGAGAAACGACGGTTCTCGTAGCGCAAGCGATGTGCCCTTGTTGGCTTATCCGGTGCATTACCGCATAATTTAATCCAGTCCTTGATAAATACTCTCGGTGGAACTTGGGACTTTTCTTCCCTTCCCGAGAATGTTTTAAATCTATTTACTCGGATAGACAAAGAAAGCTGAATCAGCTTGCAAAAGCCATTTCTACGCAATCTTAGTTTTCACGACCTTTCCTTAACACAGGAATTAAATTCTCTTGGATATGGTTACACAAATCTGGTCGATACTTAATGTAATTAGATGCTAAGGAAATGCAATTTTTCCTAGTGATCTAAGTTAAATTTAATTAATTAATTGAAAACACTTACCCAGATATATAACACGTTGTTGAAAGCGAGCATATCTAAAAACTCTCTAAATAAAATTAGATATGAATTTCGTGAGTAATTTATTGACATAGTGTAATAAATAAATATAATTATTTTTAATTAATATCAAAACTAACTATGAACGTGTCGTGTTGTCGATTGTTCGAAAGAACTATTGAATTAAATACTCAACAGTTATATCGGCCAAAGAGCCATTATCAAGGGTAATATAAAAGGTACAACAAGTTATCTACCAGGCAAATAAAGAATCTCCTAAATCAAATTAATAACATACACAAAAATATTAAATTAACATTAGAACTTGAGAAGGAAGAAAGTTTAAATTATTTAGATTTATCAATTTCAATAGCTAATAACAAACATAATTTTAACATCTATCATAAACCCACACATACGGATACTACCATAATTCCATAATAATTCCTTTCACCCTTATTCACATAAAATAGCCGCTTTCCATTCTAGTATTCGTAGACTTAATTCCATACCAGTATCAAAAGATAACTTTAATACAGAACTTCGCCGAATTATGGGTTAATATTTTATATATTTTAGAGATTTCTGTATAGAAATCTTATTATGCGATTATTATCCATTTAGCATTAGAAACACATTACAAAACTCTACTTGGTCCTATCAATTTTATTTAAAATTCCATATTGAATCCTCTCGTAAAATAGCGTTTCATATCTATCTATCTATGAGGCACGTTGTTTACTGAGTGTTTAAGATGGCTCCGATAATCGACTGTGAAGTCCGGGCAGTTATACGATTCCTTAGTGCTAAAGGACTAAAGCCGATTGATATTCATCGTGAGATCTGTGCAGTTTACGGACAAATCATTATAAGTGATGGAATGATTAGGAATCTGCGCCGTGCAATCCAAAACAAAAGACGTGGCAAGTTGAACAAGGGCATTGTTTTGCTGCATGAAAATGCCCCTTCGCATGTGGCTAATCGGACCAAAGATCTCTTTGGTCACATCTTTTCACTGCGAAACTCTAGATCATCCTCCGTACAGCCCTGATCTGGCGCCCAGTGACTGCAATTTGTTACTGCACTCGAAGAAACATCTGTGCGGTCAGCGTCTTCAAGACGATAACGAAGTCAAAACAGTTGTGATGCAGTGGTTAACAGTTAACAAGTCAGGCGTCAGAGTTATATAGAAGGGTATTCAAAAACTAGTCACTGGTCAAACGTTATGACAAGTGCATCAATATTGAAGGAAATTATGTAGAAAAGTAGATTAAGGTACAGGCTTTCATGTAAAAATAAAATTATTAAGATATCTTTGCACGTTATTTATTAATTTCAAAACCGAACTTACTTAAAAAACATGTCTCGTATAATTAAATAAGTTTTACATCAAAACCATGGGTAACCTTGTTATTCATCGCGACCAACCGACGTATCAATCGGAATGCTAGAGTAAAGTGCAGTTTATTAAGTTTGCCGTTGCATCAACCAGCATTCGAGTGTTTCCATTGCACCTATGATCGTGTCAAGACAACAAACTGTGCCACAAATTACCCAAACCAATCAATACGTCTACAGTTGATAGATTGTAAATTGCTTCGACTTTAATCCTGCAAATCTGTTTGCCGCGATAGAAGACCAGGATTCGATTTATCGCAATATTACATTTTACTATTTCCACCCCTACGATTCATCCATCTCACCAAAAACAGAAAGCAACGATATTAGAACTGCATATTAAAGGTAGGGTTGCACAGGGCAACCGTGCAACCATAGCAAGTAAGAATTCGCAACGGGTAAGTCTGCACAGCGGGCAAATGTGCCCAAAGGCTATATTATCAGCAAAGAATACGTTTTCAATAATAGAATCACTGTTAGCGGTATAATCTTGATGAAACATTTTTAATAAAGACCAAAGAGTATTTGGAAGTTTCAACTATTTACTTAATCACTCTGACAATTGTTTTGACCTGGTGGTCATTAGCGGAGAGTAGTTTACAAACACTGAATTTAAAAACCGTGACGTGATGGGAAAACCCAAATATACATAACATAATATCTACCTGTAGGTCCGACAATAATAATATACATATTATTAATATATATTGATTATGTGAAAAATTTGAAGAATTTATGTAGGGGTAAATTTTAAATACATTAATGAGATATTAATTATTGAATTAATTTATACCTACTACAGATTACCTCACGCCCCTACCGGGACAACAGTAACAAATTTTTCCCTAATTATATGAGGTAATCTGTAGTGGGTATAAATTAATTCAATGATTAATAAATATCGCATTAATATATTTAAGTTATTTGAAATCGTTATCCGCATCTGGTAAGTTCAATCGTTTCTTTTCTAACGAATAAGTAACGAAACTAAAAAAGCAATTGAATTATTTTGGTGGATGAATAATGTGTGAGTAAGTTGAGAAAGTTTCACCTGAATAACTCGGCGTGTGCCGGAAATTAGACAAACCTGCTTATATTGAAAGTTGAAGGTAAAAGCATATGCCAATGACGAAGCATATCCCCCATAAATTGATTGTAAACTAACAGTACGTCAGGTTTGTTTGATAAGACTACAGGATACGGAAATGAATGTGACAAAAAGGGAAATAAGCTCCAAAGTCACTTACATATAACACAATTTAAATGAAATTCCAATTTTACAATCTTATTAAACAACGCGACCTGGTTTTGACAAGCAGGAGGAGCAAGGAACAGGAGCAAAAGTAAATTGGAAATAAATAGCCAAAAAAAGGAACCTTTTCAATTACGAATATATAATTAAGATAAGTAATATAGGCTTTATACTTAATCATGAAAATAAAATTATTCAAAAAAGGAAAGGTATTGAAATATTTTTTCGTCTAAATTTTAAGGATCACAGATCCCATATTTCTGATCTTTAAAATTTCTGATCCTTAAAATTTAGACAAAAACGTTTTTAATGCCCTTCTTTCTTTGCCATCAACAGTGTAATTCAATTCTGGTAGGGGTATTAGCCCTCGGAGTAGTTGTTTCTGTTGATTCTGATTTATCATATAGCCCGTAAATGCCTTTCTGCCAGCGCCCACCTGATGAGACCCGTTAGGTCGAAACCGGTCGTGGGATATGGCTTTCCATACGCTGTGCCTACTGTGTAGGACGCGTTCGAAATGTGGGATCTGAGATCCTTAAAATTTAGACGAAAAAGGATTTTAATGTCTTTCTTTTTTCGTCTAAGGACCATCGGCATCAACAGTGTAATTCAGTGCTGGTAAGGTATTAGCCCTCGGAGTAGTTGTTTCTGAATATTCCATATTTATATTTATATTTAATATAAAATTTTGTAACATGTTTAGTTTCTTATTTTATTTTAGTTTTCTTTTTATTAATTACACGTATTAATTTACACCCACTATGCATTGCATTTTATGATTTAACATAGAATGGGTTGATGGACACCACTGTAAAAATTTCACAGAATAAACATTGAGTAATTTTCTGGCCAAAAACTTAAGGCATTTGTATTTTTGATAAAATCCACGGATATTGAGGTTGCATGATTATTGTGAAACATTATAATATTAATAAAGAAAACACAGTTGGATATTCCCGAATATATTTAGAAATTCTAACAATTGTTTCGACTCAAACTGTCATAAGTTCTTACTTCATCCACTCATTTTGACAACGACCAACACTTCGTAACAGTTGTTACAATTTTTTAATACATGCAACATTGTTTTCATTACGAAGCACTTAAGATTCCTTATTTTAACATTTATAAGATACAACGTAGATTTAGTTTGGTAAGTACATGCCTTCATAAGACCTCATCGAACACTATGAATAATACAGTTATTGAAAGATACGTTTATTTCTGTTGAAATAAATTAATATTTGAAGCTCTACGAATAAATAAAAAAATGTATTATTTATGCTATCTTAACGATCTACTATATACAAAAATGTTGTTACAACCGAATTTCAATAATAAATCTGTTTAATTCTAAAACAAAAACTAAATATGTTTCATTCCGACCAGCTACTCGTGCTGGTGGGCGGGCAGTCCCTCCGACCTACACTGTAGTGCAAAGCCGGAGGGTAGCGCGTAAGGCCCTCTTCAGCCTTCTTGCAAGATTAGGGAGAGAAATATGAGACGGACGAAATGAAAACAAAAGAGAAGTGAAAGATTATCTATGGAATATTACTGCACCAGAATTTGCCTAAGCAATCCCAGGAAGCGACAGAAAACTTGAACCAGAGCAGCCAGACCCGGGTTCGAACCGGTGACCTCCCGAATGCTAAACAATGATCTAGAGCACTAGACCACGCCGCTCGGCGTTTCATTTTAAGATTTGACATTATTTTCAAGAAGTTTCAGAGGGTGTGGTTTTAAGAAGATGGTATGTACTTTAAAACTTGTTTACAATGTGTACGAGGTGAAAAGCCCCCTTATTCGTATAGGTCAGTCGTTGACCTAGAGGTAGCTATTTCTTATAGGTATCTTGTTTACTTTGATGGTTTTATGATACGGATGTATTGACAATAGATCGTTTCTAAATGACGTCTTATGAACTTAATGACATTCGGAAAATTGTAGACTTATTGTTATGAATGACAAAAATACGTTTAAGTTGTAAAACGTTTCATGTTAATTATGTTGCTTGCATGGAACAATTTTGGTTTAGCTGTTTAACTGGCTGAGATGTGCTTATGGGAGCCAGTAAATCCGAAATCGCGATCCAAATCTGGTGATTTCAATAAACTGCTAATCAAAAATCGTTACTTATGACAATATATCGCCATATACTGCAATCTGCTGCTAATTGAAGTATGCCATATGGGCACTACTAAAGTATCTACTTGTCTAACTGAATTAACGACGCAACCTATATGCACGTAAACTAAATTAAATCTTGGTCAGAAATTACTAAACATCGATCTAATTAAACTTCATCACATCGATGACCAAGGACCAAGAACTTATTTTATTCATTAAAATACGTATTATTCTATATTTAAAGAAATACATATATATGCCTAATGCTTTGTAACGTTTCTGGCACAACCAATTCTTTCTTACAAAAAATTTTCCTGTGAAATATTGTGTACAGTAAATGAAGATTGAGCTCATTTTCACAATGCCTTCCTTCATCCCTTTAAATCACCAAAATTTCAAATACAAAACTAAGCCGAATACAAATGGTTTTATTATGCATATAATTTTGTGACGGGGTGAGTTATACGAGTATTTTATGTTTACCCCTTTTGCGTATTCCTACAAGTCGTATTTGAAACTGTTGCGAGAAAATTTGGAAAATTTCCTTTTATGTAAATTTGTAAATTACGGAACTTAATCGTTTTCTAGTTTGTGTACAAATGCAGGATGGCCTACAGCACATCTTTAATTATTGTCTTTCTAAAACACCACTGTAACTTATTTTATAAAACGAAAATATTAAAAGAGATTTCTCCATTTTTCTTAAGAAGTACAATGCAAATAAACATTTCATATTACTTATGTCAACATTCAACTGGAAGATATACAAACCCATACAGATTTCTCTCGAATATTCTTTGAATAGTAAGTAAGGCAATATATTTAAGAAAAGGGATTGTATGTGATAAAAACTCAATAATAAAAGTTGTATGTAAGAAAAAGTAGGAAATAAATTTGCGTCAGCTAACAAAGAATTGATCAATAAACAGTTCCTATGTGAAAGAAACTGTCTTGTATAACATCTAATAAAATAAAAACGGAACACACAATTCATATTTCTTTTACATTTTTGATACTTACTTCAAAAATCAACAAGTTGTTGTATTGTGCCTCCAACGAAAAATACAAAAGACACAGCGTTTATTATCACATAATGTAAAATAATTGTTTTCATTTTATTTAATACTTTCTATTCATACTTAATGTTGTAACAGTTACCTACCTTTGTCACGGTAATATTCTAGTCGTTTGGGGGTGTTATAAACGATACAATAAAAATAATGCGATCGGGTGAAAATAAAGTTTAATAATTATACTATGAACTATTATATAGATGGATGAAGAATACAAAAGAAAAAGTAGAAAATAAGACGTAAGAAGAAGTTCAGGTAGGATGACTGAGTATGAGTTAACGTGACTGTTAGTGACTAACTATGACTAACTAACCGTGCTTGAGAGTCTGATCAACTGATCTAACTCAATCAATCAAGTCCTTCTTACATCTTATTTTCTACTTTTTCTTTTGAATTCTTCATCCGTCTATATAATTGTTCTTGGTGTACATATTAAACTTTATTTTCACCCGATCGCAATATTTTTATTGTGTCGTTTTCAACACCCCCAAAAGACTAAAGTGGCGACCCCGTCATGATTGTGAAGAAGAGTACAAAACAAATTTAATAAATAGAAATGTGAAGGATTAGACATGCGAAAAAATATATGTAAAGAAACAGAAACATTAAAATTATATGCGGAATGTACAACGGCATATTTACAGAATATACAATATTGACAACTTAAATTTACAGCCCTGGAAAAGGCGAGTGTGTCAATAAACGCCACAATATAAAGGAATGTCCCTTTAAATTACAAAAAGAGAGACTTCCCCTATATACCACAAAACAATCACTAATGCGGACACGTGTTTCGCCCACTTGAGCGTCTTGCGTTGAAAATGCCCACATTGTAAGTGGGCGAAACACGTGTCCGCATTAGTGATTGTTTTGTGGCATATAGGGGATGTCTCTCTTGTAATTTATTACATACCACAGTCTCCTTTTTTATTCTTTATTTCGAATGTCCCTTTGTTAATGTGTCGCTACTATATCACTTTGTGACAATATTTATAAATAAGTTCATGAGAAAATTCAAAATTATTTAAAATTTACAACCATTTCGACATTTAACACTCTGAGTGTTTTTTAGAGGTAAACGTTTTAAAATTTTCATTTATTTTGAAATCTTGAAGATTACCACACGTTAAATAAATAACGAAATCAGAACATTATGGGGGCCTCCCTCCCATGGCTTCAAAAAATTATATAAATATTTCTGCTGTATTTTATCCTTAATAACATAGTTCTGAAAAATTCTTGACACATATCTCAAATTTAAAGACAATTTTGAAAGAAAAATTCATTCCGTGTTGCCGCCATTCGTATTATTTTGAAATCTGACGACCATAAAAAAAATGCGTTGTTTTTCCCTGTTGAACCGATCCGGGCGTATCGCCCTCCCTATCCCAATAATAATAACCGGTTGATCCTGACGTTTAAAAAAAGTCACGTTTTTTATACAATAACTAACGCGTGAGTTACGTGACTGTCGATTCTTCTCTAGGGACGACCGCCGCCGGAGGCGTCGCGGCGGCGTCCAATCGGGGCGTCGTCATCAACCACTACGCTGCTACGTACGACAGGCGTCTTGCTGACTCGACCTTGGCTTGCTTTCCAGTCATGTAGTCATGTATTATTGATACGGGAAAGGGATGGATAGGTTCTTACATACTGACAAACAAATATCAACTAGATACATACACTATCATATGACACACATTCCATCAAAATATATACCATTGAAACAACCTAACATATACATAAAATTACGACGAAAAATTCGTTTTGTTTCAACTGTTTTATAAAAAACTCTTACAATTGTTTCGATTAACAGATCATTATCAAAGAGACAGCTTTAAGTAGAAATGCTAAGAGTAGAAGTTATTACACGAGTATATATACCTAATCTACCTTACGACTACCTGATATGGAAAAACCGATACTGAACTATAATGACGACAACAACAAGGGTGTATTGTGCGAATATATTTCGGTTTGATTATTTACTAAGTTATCTTTCTTATTCTTCAAGGCCTTTTGAATTTATAAATTTTCTAAAAGATTAAGCAATCTGCCTTTGCTTTGAAAATGTAATACCTTGGTGTTGTCTTCATCTAATACATGACTGAGTTTTTTTTTAAACAAGAATGTAATAAAGAATAATAAAGACAAAGTAGAGAAAATATCAAAACCAGGCATATATCAACTCAATTGCGGTTCTTGTTCAAATATTTATATAGGTCAGCCGGGAAGAAATTTTAGAATTCGTTTGAACGAACACTTTAGATCATATAGAAACAAAAAGAAACCGATTCTAACTATACCAAGCATGTGTTAGAAGATAACCATATATTTAATTTAGATCTAAAAATTTTACACATTGAAAATAAAAGTTTAAAACCTACACTATTAGAATCTAAAGAAATTAAAAAATATAAAAATACGAACATATTACTTAATGACCAAGTAGATATAACCTTGTCACCACTATTAAATCTTTTCTCTCACTCTAATGAAGATGCAGCACCCTGTTTATAGGGTACAACCCACTTGCGTATATGTCTCACTGCGTACAAATAATATATAACATTATATATATATTCATGTATTTGATATGCATTTATATATAAGTATACCTACCAACTGTACATAATAATGATAACTTTATAATTTATTTTTCTGTAATATATTTAATAATGAAACAAATTACGTACATCTACATTTATTTGGAAAAATACATACGATTTTTTGTTTTAGTGTAACTTTACAATGAATGCCATTTTCTTCAAAAAACTTGAAATAACTCCATTTTATTCATACTTTTTAACTTTGCTACCCACTATTATTATTTCTTGTACGCAAGTGGGTTGTTTGTACTTCAGAAGAAGTCACAGTGTTGGCGAAACACGGGTCATGTTTATCTAATAAATTGTGGAAGTTATCAAGTGTGTGTTTATTTCAATAATGTGCACTAATGTGTTACGTTTTCAACCTAATGGTTTCATAAAATGATCTACAAAAAACATCAGCAAACAAGCAATCGAAAAATGTTTTCTGACATTCAACACTTTTTTCTTATAACTATTGTTAATAAAATTAAAAATATAGCACTTGAGAATAATTCCCGCGCCTATCCATAAATTATTATTTGAAGTTCCGAAATTGTGAGCTAAACGTCCTCTTGTTCCTTCGTGGAATAGAAAACATTCAACAAACTTTTCTATTGTATAAATTGTATGTAAATGAATCATGAGAAATGTAAATAAGAAAACTTTTCGGTACAACTCCGTCTTTTTTTATACTTTCATATTATTTTTCCCTTGAGAAATTATCACTCTCCGATATACAGCATGTTTCGCGGCGACGAAAGTAGAAAATAAAATAAAAATACAAAATAAGCATAAAACGCTGACACGGTTATCTGAGTTGTATGGAAGGAAGAGAGAAACGGAGAAAAAAGACTGGGGAATTTGATAGCTCGTCTAGAAGAAGAAATCGTCTCTCCAGTAGAGCAAAAACCGAATGATATCTACATTGTGACAGTTGAGCTACTAGGAAGTTAGAAAGCTTCTTCCAATTAGTGATGGAAAAAAACAAGTATTTCCTTTTTATCAGACAACTTCAACTTAAATAAGAAATATAAGAAGAATTACGTAATGAAAATAGATCACATTTACCTATACATATATTTTTAAAAGCATAAAATTCGTTATTACTACGAGGTATGTTCTTTAAGTAAGTACCGTTTTGAAATTAATAAAAAATGTGCAAAGATGTCTTAATAATTTTATTTTTACCTGAAAGTATGTACCTTAATCTACTTTTCTACATAATTTACTTCAATATTGAGGCACTTGTCATAACGTTCGATCACTTTTTGAATACCCTACTCATTGAACTCTGACGCCTGACTTGTTAACTGTTAACCACTGCATCACAACTGTTTTGACTTCGTTATCGTCTTGAAGACGCTGACCACTCAGATGTTTCTTCAACTACAGGACAAATGGTAGTCACTGGGCGCCAGATCAGGGCTGTACGGAGGATGATCTAGAATTTCCCAGTGAAAAGATGTAATGAGTTCTTTGGTCCGACTGGCCACATGCGGACGGACATTGTCATGCAAATTTTTGCGGCCATCTTCAAATGCTCTCACCCACTTCCTTCACTCATAATGTTTTGTCCGTACACTTCACAGATCTCACAATGAATATCAATCGGTTTTACTGACTGTAATGGCGTCAGTACGTAGGTGAGAGGTGTAGGTAGATATACTAGAATCTTTCGAAATTAAAAAGCATGTCAAGCAAAACAAATGTGAATTTTTTAACCTCACTAGCATTGTAAGATAGTCTATAAATTAACTTGTAAGTGGTAACATATTAGTACGTCTTCTGAAGATGCCCTAGTAGGGTGAAATAATGGTTAAGAATTTAAAACATACAGTGGAAATTATTTTATACTGTTTTATTTTTCATTTAAATCTGGTGTTTGCCAGCTTAGTTGTTTCTTATCTTTCTTTTGGTTGTTTATAGTTCTGTATAGTAGCTATCTAGTTCATCTATTGGTTAAATTTATCAATAAGAAAAATAGAACCCACACATACAGAGGGAAAAATAAAGCGAACTTAGTTTGCTGCGGTATTGATAAGTTCGCATTGTGGGATGATACTGCAGTGCCCTCTAATGACACTGAATGAATAAACGGAATAATGGTTACATCTCCTCTGCAATGGACGTAAACATATACATAAGTACACAAGAGCGAAAACATTTCCATTTCCGGCATCGATGTTGATAATGGGTTTGTGCACAATATCCTGTGAATTTTAACGACCACGGCCACACCAAACAACAAATGTAACACATTTTGACAAAAGCACATAAAAGCTTTACAGTTCTGGAAAATTGTTTCAGTATGTTCTCTATAACTACCCCATCAAAAGCTTAATTTAGTACAGGTTCGTTTCAATTGAAACTTAATTAAAAAAAACAACACTGAGCACAGCAAATCGCCATAACTAGATATTTACTGCTAATTCTATTCACCACTATGAAATACTACGGCTAACAATAAATATCTACTGATAGTGATATACCAGCAGCTTGACCATGTGCGCAACTGAAACCATGCCAATGATATTTTCTAGTAGAAACAAATGAATGTCCATCCATTTAAGGTACTTAATTACAAAGAAACTAATTGTTTGAAACCAAACGTGTCGATTAGTTGCGTACAAGTTTTGGTCAAGACCAGTTTTTCTTTGTTCTGTATCTGCATTCTTCTGAGTTTCGTAGTACAGTTCTTTGATACTCTGTTACCCCAATTTCTTTCCCAAATTTTATGTTTTTCTTTTCAATTATTGAACCAACTAATATAAATAACAATAAAATAAACAAATAGATACGTTTCACAATTTATTCGAAAACTCGACATATGTTTCATATAGAAATTATGAAATATGTTACAAGAGTACATACAAAAGATTACTAAAATCTAAAACCTTAAGGATAAACAAAATATAATAAATAACGCTTTTAAATGTTTCAGATGTATATTAAGAAAAACTCTACATATGTTTCGGTGGATAACTCCTTTATCAAGAGTACATTATAAGATAATACCTTAAGGATACTATTTATAAAGACTAAATTCTATTTGAACAGGAAGAGGGGGGGGATTAAAAGTGGACAATTGTAATTGATTATTAACAAGATTCCTATTATTCTGCACAGTTTTTTTAATCTCTAATGATTCTAATAAAGAAAGTTTTCTACTTTTAGGTACATTAGAATGTAGAACATTAATGTTGTCCATATCTAAAGTGTGGTTACGGTTTAAACAGTGTTCAACCATGCCACTAGAAGGAATCTTTTGTTCTTAATAGCTGCTAAATGCTCCGAAACTCGTTTCTTAATACCTCTACCGGACTGACCGATGTAAATTGCATCGCAGTTAACACATTGTATTTGGTAAATACCACTTTTTTCAATGGGATCTTGTTTATTGTTGCTACTAAATTTTTTTTTGAAATTTAAGAAACTATTTTCAATTATTATACAGTTATACCTATTCTGAAATAAAAGTTTGAAATCTTTACTTAAGTTTTTAATATATTTAATACTACCAAAAATAGTTTTTTTCTTTAACAAAGGGAACACTGTTGTATAGTAACTGGCTGACTTTCTTTTTTAATTTTGAATTTAACATTTTGTCGATAATAATAGGCGAATAACCATTAGAAACAGCAATATGTTTTATAGTTGTTAATTCTATATTGAAATCAACTTCGCATAAAGGTAAGCTAATTAATCTAAAAAGTAAACTATGAAATACCGCAAACTTAATTTGTTTTGAATGATAAGAATCTGAGGGAATCATTGTATCGGTTTCGGTTTTCAAATAAATTGTGAAAAATATCTATTTGTTTATTTTATTGTTATTTATATTAAAATGCAGTTTCACAAAAGTTGCACCATTGCAACTAACTTCACTAGCTCATCGAAAGTTCCCAACTCATTCTACAGATCGGTTGGAATTTTAACGGGTCTTTCAAAGCCTCTGCTGTCACGAAAAACCTCTTTTTATGTTTTTTTCTTAAAGTCGGAAAGAATCTAGAAACGTTTTTATTCTATTCTGGGGCGTAAATACAAAGCAGCTACCACCACGTCTTCGTCAGATGACGATATCGCTTCAACAATTTTTCCAAACTGATTGCAAAAATTGACGCACAAACACGCAACCAGTTTCATGTGATTGGTTTCATGAAACTAGTTGCATGACTTCAGTTGTGTAAATGAACGAGCTTCCTTACTCGATATTAGTCATCTTGCTCTTGGAGCAACAAGCCATTCTGAACAACTTAGTTCTTTTTCGCCAAATGAAATGAAGGTTTTTGAATTTTTGGCGCAACATTTACTGAGTTAAAAGTAAAATTTCCACGTTTCATAAATGTTAAAAAGGCCAAAAAGTATGTACAGTATGTAGGGCAGTCCCTAGTTGTGTTGTAGATTCACACTGAATAAATTTATAATTAATTTATTGTACCACCCATGTATGAATATAAATGGTGTTTATGGTGTTTCTTTTTATTATTTCGCTTTATCTCGTATTCTGTATTAGCCCTTTGAGGAAAATCCATTCTTAGAAACAAAATTACAAAATTAAATTTGCAAATAACAGTAGCATGTCTATAGGTTAGTTTCAGCGAACGTAGTGTGTACGATGGAGTCTAAAAACGGTCCCGGTTACTTGTAGAAACAAACTTTTTGCGAAGTACCGAAGCAAAAAGAGGACAACAAAAACCTGGAAGCAGATTTAAATTAAATTCATATTGTTCTCGCACTCTTTGCACATGTTGCAGCTGTCCTATTATCAACCATAATTTATGTAGTAGCAAATGATAAACCCAAATACCACAAAGAAAATATGATCTTTTTTTATTCTTTTTAGTTAGGGAGATTCTATACGAGATTTACAGAAAAATAAATAAACTAAACTAAATTCACTGACGCCATTACACTTGGATTCACCCTTGTTTACGTTGCTTACTGAGTGTTTAAGATGCCTCCGATAATCGTGAGTCCCGTCGACTCTCAAGTCCGTGCTGTTATACGATTCCTTAATGCTAAAGGGCTAAAACCGAATTATATTCATTGTGAGATCTGAGATCTGTGCAGTTTACGGACAAAACATTATGAGTGATGGAACAGTAAGGATGTGGGTGACAGCATTTAAAGATGTGGCTAATCAGACCAGAGATCTCATCACATATTTTCACTGGGAAACTCTAGATCAACCTCCGTACAGCCCTGATCTGGCGCCCAGTGACTACCATTTGTTCCTGCACTTGAAGAAACATCTGGTCAGCGTCTTCAAGATGATAACGAAATCAAAACAATTGTGATGCAGTGGTGAAGTGAACAAGTCAGGCGGCAGAGTTATATGAGAAGGGTATTCAAAAACTAGTCAAACGTTATGACGAGTGCCTCAATATTGAAGTAAATAATGTAGAAAACTAGATTAAGGTACAGGCATTCATGTAAAAATTAAATTTTTAAGATATCTGTGCACGTTTTTTATTAATATCAAAACGGTACTTACTTAAAAAAACATTCCTCGTAGTTTATGTACTATTTTATAAATAGCAAATTGTAATTTTTATTTTATATGGCTATCAAGTAAAGAAATGTCGAATTAGCTTGCTTGCTGTGGTTCCCCGTACGATGTATTTAACGACGTAACTTTTAACCCAAACATCATGGGACCTCGTTTGGGTTTTTATTTTAATAAATATTACAAATTTTTACCATGTTGGCTATTTTTTTGTTCATTAAAAGAAGATACTTACTCCAGGGATAGTCCCTTAGATTAGGATCTGACCAAGCACTTCGTAGAATCCCTCAAGGACAAACAGCACGGGTACGGTGATTGAATTAGTACCAACATTAAACATTACAGACGAAATCTGTTTGCTTAGGCCACACAAAATTGAAAAATAAAAAGCTTATGAAAAAAATGGAACCCCTTTGGAAACGAAACACAAAAACAACTAATTTAAAACAAATACGCACGCCAAAGTATGAAATAATTGTCAAGATTGTATTTAATCTGAAATAAATATAAGAGGAGACTGTGGTGATTGAAATAAACAAAAGAAAAGAAATGGTCTTACCCCAAACTAACCACAACACCTTTTGCAAATGCGTACACGTGTTTCGCTCACTTACTAATCGTGACCGAGTCTTGCGTTGAAAATGCTCTCTATTAGTAAGTGAGCGAAAAAGTGTTGTGATTAATTTGGTGTAAGACCATTTCTTTTATTTTGTGTATTTAATCTAATTAAAATTGACAAGTTTGAACACGAATGAACTTTTATTCGTATTTTCTGATATTTAAAATTTATTCAAACAAAATAATTTCAGTTTTAGATTAAATCCAACATCAAACTTCTATTTATTATAATCAGCTTTTAGACTCCTACAATTTCTATTTTAAAATGAAATCTGTCACTACAGGAACTTTAATACGTTTTCAGAGGGATTTTCATTTCCTGTAAGTGAAATTGTCTTTCGTATGACCTTTCCCCAAACAATTTTCCTTTCTCGTTAATTCAAAATTTTGCAGTTAAATTGAAACATCACATTTAGCTTTTGGCTGTCACTAACATGACAGTTGTTTACTGACGTTCGACATCCCCTAATGGTCTTCCCTTCGCACAATATAAAAGCGGTAAAAAAGACATTGTCAGAAGCTATAGATGATTAAAGCTTTTGTATTCAATCAGCTACTACTAATCGTAAAAAAGTAAGTAAGTAGCCCAAGATAAAAGCTGTTATCATCATAAAAGCAACAATATTGATTGCCACTCACGTCAACAAACAACGTTGTTACCCATAATCATTTTTTAGGATTACATGACCTTTATATTTAGTAAACAGTTATAATATTGTTTTGTTAAAATATAAAAAATTAACAATCCGATTATAACGCTAAATTTTATTTAAGAAAAATTTGCTTTAAATAAGCTACGAGGCATGTTTATTAAGTAACTACCGTTTTGAAATTCTGCCGCCACAGCGTTGCGGTCAGCGTTCCGCGCATACGCACTGAGTATCGACATCTCTCACCTACGCACTGACGCCATTACAGTCTTTTAATAAGCTACGAGGCATGTTTATTAAGTAACTACCGTTTTGAAATTCTGCAGCCACAGCGTTGCGGTCAGCGTTCCGCGCATACGCACTGAGTATCGACATCTCTCACCTACGCACTGACGCCATTACAGTCTTTTAATAAGCTACGAGGCATGTTTATTAAGTAACTACCGTTTTGAAATTCTGCCGCCACAGCGTTGCGGTCAGCGTTCCGCGCATACGCACTGAGTATCGACATCTCTCACCTACGCACTGACGCCATTACAGTCTTTTAATAAGCTACGAGGCATGTTTATTAAGTAAGTACCGTTTTGAAATTCTGCAGCCACAGCGTTGCGGTCAGCGTTCCGCGTATACGCACTGAGTACCGACATCTCTCACCTACGCACTGACGCCATTACAGTCTTTTAATAAGCTACGAGGCATGTTTATTAAGTAAGTACCGTTTTGAAATTCTGCCGCCGCAGCGCTGCTGTCACCGTTCCGCGTATGCGCACTGAGTACCTACATCTCTCACCTACGCACTGACGCCATTACAGTCTGATTCGCCCTTGTTTACGTTGTTTACTGAGTGTTTAAGATGTCTCCGATAATCGTATCGCAAGATTTTTAAAACTCTTTTAAAAAATGTAGGTAACCAGAAGCTAACTCAAAATTCAAAAGCCAAATTTAATTTTGTTGTTATCTACAAGATAACAAGAGTCGCCGAGGTAAAGAAGATATGATAGTAGATAAGTACAATAGTGGAAGTCTAGGAATATAAATTTTAGTCTATTTATGAATGTTAATATTTTTATAATTTAGATTTAATTACTTGTTGCGTTTTCCTAAGTGAAGTTTTGATGGCTTCAACTGGAATCTCGTCATCCCCAGAAGAAGAGACTAAGGTGTGTATAGTCGGGTCACTCTAAGTTTGAACACCAAGCTTTTTATAGCTCGTTTGGTGTTCTACCTTACAGTGAGCAGACTGTACACCATTTCATCACAATCACCGTGACTCCTTACAGAAGAGCAGAACAACCAACATGAAGAAATAAGTGACACGTTAAAAAACTACCATGTCATTTTATGTCAAATTTATTGTATGTAACATATATTGAAAAACGTTTGTCCACACATTATATCAATAAATTAAACATTTAAGTACTATATTGTATATGTTATATGTCGATTTTATTACTTGAAGATAACATAAATTTATTATGCCGAACTAATCTCTGTAATTTCTGTAGAGATAGTCCCGGGCTAATTGGTCGATACGTTACAATATGTAAATGTTAATAAAACACCCTTAAAAGCATATTGTTCAAGTATTGTTATTTCTAGTTTATGAAATACTTATCTATAAAATATTTATATCTAACATATACTTCTAAATAGTGCACTGGTTCGTAATTATATATGTTACCGACCAAACCCGATTTCAGGACAAACTAGTTTTGCCTAGGCTAAAATAGTTCTTCCTATACACGATAGGATTAACTAGTATAGCCTAGTCCAAACTAATTTGTCTTAAGCCCGATAGGATAAACCAGTTTAGGCTAGTCCAAACTGATTTGTCCTGATATAGTTAGGTTAGGTTAGGTTAGGTTATGGTAGATAGGTTTTGTGAGATGCAGCTGCAAAAAAAACTGTTCCACAAAAAGGGGCCAGTGCAAGAAAGCTACTCTGCAAATCTATGTGCCACCAAAGCACTCCATGAAAAAATAAATAACAACTTTAATAACTGAGATATGATTATTGCTTCTATCAAAAAAACACTTATTATTTGTTATTGTATGATTGTTTGTATTACCAATTAACCATAACTTTTAACGACGAATCATTATGGTTTTAATAAAAATAATTATTTTTCCAAATACGGAGTGTTTTATTCGGTTTATCTAGATATACTATAATGTTTACACTAGGCCACACCAGTTTATCCTAGAGTGTGCGTATTGATATCAGGACAAATCAGTTTGGACTAGCCTAAGCTGGTTTATCCTATCGGGCTTAGGACAAATTAGTTTGGACTAGGCTATACTAATTAATCCTATCGCGTATAGGAAGAACTAGTTTAGCCTAGACAAAGCTAATTTGTCCTGAAATCAGGTTTGGACGGTAACATATACACAACAATATTCGAATTATATCAAATCTGTACCCAAAACTTTTCTTAAAATAAATTAGTTTGAATTTGTAAAAGTTATTCTTGTGGGAGGAAAGCATGGTAACGATAAAGCATCTGTAACCTTAAAATTTATCTTTAATTCTAGAATATTTAATTTTAAGGTTTTAGGATTTAATTCGGATTTTTAATTTCGCTGTTAATTGCTTTAAATCTGGACACCTGGTGGTAATAAATATTCAAATAGGCATACATGTAATTATCCAATTTTAGAAAATTAAAGTTTTCGTGAATATTTATACAGTAGCACGCTATTTGGGAAATGACTTCAAAAATTTTATATTACACAAAACCAAAGAGTAGTTTGGCTGGATCATAAATCTTCCAGCGTGTTCAAAATAGCGTCAGTCGTTTGGCTTGAATGCCCCTTAAAAACGAATTTTTCAAAGACGAAAAGCTTTTATTACATTTAATCGATGTAAGTCACTCTCTTAGAAGGACATCAATCTCTTCTTCTTCTTCCGGAGGAAACCGCCAAAGATTTTGTGTACTTGTCAGAGAATTTGAAGTAAACATAGTTTGGCATTTCACTTCACAAGAAACTAGAGAGTGAATGCAACATTGCATTGTCAGAAAATTGCATTAAACCATTCCATTACGTCTTATGGACATCCTAACGGCTTTACTTACTTAGTACCTAATGGCCGGCTTAAGAGGAATCAATATTTAGATTTTTTGAAGGATATTGTACTTTATAACTCACATTTTACCACAGAATTTATAAACGAAACCTTTCAGGATAATTCTTCTCCTCGTATTAAGGAAACACATTGTATCATTTTCTATGTCGTTCCTAAATCACATAATTTCTCTGTAAATAACATATGTATATATCAAACATTACCCCTGCAATTTCTACAGATTTGTTCAATAGTACATTCACTGGTCGTGTAAATTAAAAATATAGTACTCTTACATTTTTAAACTTCGTTTAGGAAATGAATATACGAGGGTGGTTTGAAAAGGCCGTGACTTTTTGAATTTCCCGCGCAGTAACTGTTATGACAACACAGCAGCTAACCTCGTTAATTTCCACAATAATGAAAAGAAGTGAATTTCGTGTGCCGATTAACCATTGTATTTTGCTCAAAACATCCGTCAAAGAAACCAAGGAGAGGCTTGATAAATAATGAATTTCCATATGGGGACTCTGCACCGTCGATTTTAATGGTTAAAAAGTGGTTTACTAAGTTTCGTTGTGGCCGCACCAGTACAAATGATATCGAAGGTTCAGGTCTCTCAGAAGAAGTCGTTATGCCAGAAATCGTTGACAAAATCCATTGAATAATATTAGACGATCGAAGGGTATAAGTGTGTGAGCTGGCTGAGGCTGTAGGACTGTAGGCATCTCAACTGAGCGAGTGCATCATATTTTCTATGAATATTCGGATATGAAAAAGCTGTCGGCAAGATGGGCGATGTGTGCCGCAATTACTCACGATCGACAATAAACACAGCAGTATTGTGTGGTTCAAAGGAATGTTTGGAGATGTACAGTATACAGCCGCAATCCAAACGAGTTTTAGCGCCGTTTCGTTACCGTAGATGAGACATTGATCCATCACGCCACACTAGAGACCAACCAACCGTCGAAACATTGGGTTTCTACTGATTAATGTCCACCGAAGACTGATAAGATGGGTCTATTGGCTAATAATGTCATGGCGACAGTTTTCTGGGATTCACGCGGTGCGCGGTGTAATTCATACATTGATTACATTGATTACCTTGATTATCTTGAAAAGGATAAAACAATCGACGGCAAATATTATTCAGAGCTGCTGGACGGATTTGACAGTATTTTGAAGCAGAAACGACCGCATTTAATCAAGAGAAAGGTGTTGTTCCATGAGGACAATACACAGGTGCATACTCATACGTGTGTAGTCATCAATGGGACTACGAACTGCTACGCCATCCACCTTATCTTTCTGATTTAGCCCCCTCCGACTATTTCCCGTATCCAAACCTGAAGAAACGGCTGGACGGTAAAATATTTGGGTTGAATGAAGAGGTCATCGTGGAAACAAACGTTTATTTTGAGGGACTTGACAAATCATAATATTTAGAAGAAATAAAAAAATTAGAAACACGATGAACTAAATGTATCGAGCTATTTAAAGGATAATAATAAAATGATTTCTTTCCGAAAAGCTAATGTTTTCCTTTAACAGTGACGGACTTATTAAACCACCCTCGTATGAGATTTTAATATCACTTTAATTAATACTGTTATGGTGTGCTGATGACAATTAATAGGTTCGAAATCGCGATCCAAGAACTTAATGATCTTGTGCCAATCACATGGTTTAAGATGCCTAATAAATTTAGTTTGTCAGGTATATACTTTGTCAAACATATAATATAATAGATAGTGATGTACTGGCTGCAATTTAATATTATATCAATTTCCTTTTATGGAACGACTTTGCTTTTATCACGGATTTATAGAAGCCACATATGGTGTATTGATGATGAGAAGTAATAAGTTCAGTACTACACTTAAATAAATGTTCCTTGCTTTTTTGGTTCAATTTTCCTTAAGTCTTCATAACTATTGCACCACTTCCGCTTGTAATACATACAAAACTACGTTTAAAGATTCCGTCAATCTTCTAATTCTAATGTGGACAATATAGTCCAAAATCGTGTTCATGTAGATTAACTGAGTAATATAGAAACTTTACAGAAATCCTTTACAAACATATTCCAACCTCTAAGCTGCTTTCAGATGAACGTGCATGTTTCAAATCGGATCTAAAAACGTTAAGATGTTTGACAACAAATTTATCTGATGTTACAAGCAAAGCTGCCGCTCTCTTTAAATCGTTTTTTGTTTAACCTGTTTAAAAACTTGAGAGTAATCTAAAGATGCTGGCAAAATGTGAGGTAGAGTATTTCCTAATCTCTCTAACAGAGCTGACACCTCCACAAGAAATTGAGCCGTCCTTCTTAGTCAAAAAAGTTCAAGATCCATTTGAAGATCCACATGCTATTCGAGTCTTGAACAGAAGTTTAACTGCTTTTATATTGTTCTCACAAAGAAAAAGCAAAAATTTAGTAGTGTAACATCTTCAAAGTATAACATCAAACTTCATCATGAGAATTTTGTACCTACTATGACAGCAAAGCATAATTCCCAAAGATGTATCAATTTTTGACTTGAGCTTTTTGGTTTTGTAAAGGAATACTTGCAACAATCGTTTCTACGTCCAATTTCCATTGGTGATCAAGAGAAATTATAGTTATCTAATTTATTCTTTTAACGATAATGTCACTTATCTGTTTCTAAAACCAGCTACAAGTGGTTTCATCCCTGGAGATCTTGAACTACTAAGGAGATTCTCACCGAAGCCATAGATGCAACCAGTTTATAGCCGGCAAATCGATTTCATGCTAAAGTAGTACAATCGCTACACGTTTCAGTGGAGATTATCTGCTTTGAACTCGAACAACTACCCCGAAATGGAGCCCAAGTCAAAGTCTTTACCGCAAACACACCAAAGCAGAAATGTGCTCTATAATGAAGTAGATACCAAGTGAAATACAACGTTCCCAATGGGCACAGAAACTAGCCTTTGGGCAACATTACAAAAATGTTGCTAAACGATATTTATAGAAGAACTACAATAATTAAGGATTTACAAATTGTATTGAAAAGCAGTAATATAACCATAATCCTTTTATAATTCTTTAGGAAATCCCTTCTTATGAAAGTGTAACATCTAATTTAAACAACTTTAATTAGAGACTTTATATCTGAAAATGCTTTCAATTTATTAAATATATTGGTATAATTTGATGACAAAAGCACACTTGAAGATTCAAAGACTTTTTATAGTAATGATTTAAACCATCACCTGGTGAAGCCACAGTGCAGTGAAACAATCCTGTTATGAATTACAATAAAGAATAATAAAATAGCACTCACTGTTTGTTTCCACAATTTATTAAGTAAACTTTACAATTGTTTCGCGTTACTAACGCTTCATCAGAACTAACTAACTAACTAAATTTTATACGTGTTTCGCCCACTTCACATATGGCCTTTATCAACGCGACACGTGTGAAGTTGGCGAAACACGTGTCCGCTCATATTAAATTTAGTTAGTGGTAATGAGGGTGAGCCTTTCTTTATTTAATTATTATTTTACCACAGTCTCCTATTTTCTACTTTATTTGACTGCTAATTAATCGAAATTTATTTATTTATTCATTGGATTTTTAGATCTAAATGTGAACTTTAGTTTTAATACTTAAATTTTACTTGGGACTATATCGAGTTTGACGCAACCAAATTAGTGAATTTTATGAAATACTATGACTATGACTACGACTTCTTAGTTACTCTTAACAGTGGAATCATTTCCGAAACCATTATTGAGTTAATAAATATTTGGTGAAACATAATTTGTAATTAATGTTGTTCGTGATGCATTCATTCGAAAGCTCAGAAATTACAAAACGCCAAAATGATCTTCTAAATATAGTTAACAATCAAATAGAACTCAATACAAATAACTCATCCCTACTAATAGTTCACTAGCGCAACCTTTAGATTCAGAACACTAAAAATGCTTGTTAACTTCTCAGTTTTATTTAATAGAAAAATTCTGTATCTTTGATAATAGTCGGCAGACTGCAATAAGCTTTGTGAAACCCATCTAGTGAGTTTTTGTATTCATTAACCCGAAACATAATTAGTTATAATTAAAAAAAAAAGAAGGTAATAAAATCCTTTTTCGTATAATTATAAAGGATCACAGATCCCACACTTGGAACGCGTCCTACACAGTAGGCAGAGCGCACCGACAGCCATATCCCACGACCTATCGGGTCTCATCAGGTGGGCGCTGGCAGAAAGCTTTTACAAGCTATATATATTTATATTTATAATTAGTTATCTATCATTTTATAAAATGTACATATTGTGAAGTTATATATTTGTAGCTTCTTCGTTTCACTGTTAATACACTCTTTCACAAAAAATATACTACTGAAAGTTTAAATTTAATTTGGCATAATCGTATTTATAGATCTTGGTTTTTAATGGATTTAGTTCTCTAAAACCGCAATACTTTATTATCAAATTCCTATTGTTTAAACGCCGTTTTCTTTTATTTAAAAATAGTGGTTTTATATAAATGGCAATTTTGGTGTTTTTTGTGAGTTTTTTCCGTTTCATTATTCGATATCAAAATATCCGAACCATAAACAAATGTAGTGATAAGACAATTTTGTTGCAGACGAATTCTGCGAAGAATTTCCCCATAATTTCCTTCCAACTCCAGGCTATTGGATCGAATGTTCTAGACAAAAAATCGCGTCCGACACAATTTGGGATGAGAGCGAGTCGGATAGGGACTTGCCGGAAGGAGATGAAGAAGAACAAAATGGCACTGACGGCGATAACGGTCACAAAGGTAAATCAGTTCAAAAATTCGATAGATTTTAGTTCTACTTTATGATAATTCATTTTTAAACAATTAGAAATAAACACAAATCACTTTATTTAGTTGCTAGATCAGCCGCCACGATAAAAAACATTTTTTTTTTTAATTCAAAAGATAATATAAACAAGTACGAAAAAAGTGGAGTTTATAAATTAGCATGTCCAAACAGTCTAAAATCTGTTTTAACGAACACCTCCGGTTCTTTAAACTACTAAGACTCTAATTTCGCTAATCACTACATCAATAGTAAACACCGCTTCCCATACATCGAAAATCTTGAAGTTCTACATCTTACAGAAAAGGGATTCAAATTAAATATGTTAGAACCAATAGAAATTCATAAATCAACAAAAAACCCAAACAAAATCATCTGAAACGAATAAATAGATTTATACCAAACACCTCTGTACAAAATTTGATAACATTATTTATAATATTACTAGTTACCCTTAGTCCATTTATTTACCCGGGTAATGCCTGAAACGTGTTCAATTTCAAATATATTTTGGACTTTACCCAAAAGTCTTGGGTATTACACAGTTTACCCGGGTAAACCTATGTTAACTTGCTTATCTAACTTTACCCGTGACATATATAAACCCTTCAACAGTACCTTGATATTGATACTCGTTGTATCGAAACTACAGTAGCGAAATAGCAACTAAATAAAGTGATAAAACAAAGTAATTTGCTTTTGTTTTTAATTGTTTAAATCAGTTGAACTTGTTCTACTTGTAGCAGACTAATTTCATAAATGCTTACGTTGACCAGATGCATACGGTCAAATGTGTACCTTCCCAGATATCGTTTTATTGTGCACACATACAATATTACATATGCGGCCCCTGGGCATCTGACAAAGTAAATTTCAGAATACCGATCCAATGCGACATGCACCCAATATTTGCTTTTACTGTACGTCATATATATATGCCTACCACGTCTAAAGCATAATGTTAGTTAATTTTATTAAATGAACAAATATGGTCAACTTACAAAATGTTCACATTGCAATTTTCACTAAGTAATTTTAAAACCACTTCAGGCACACCAAAATATGCCTACGCTCCAAAAAAAATTCGAAAAAATCCCCAAGAATGTTTACACGAGATTTATTATATTCTCTACAATATTGTTTCGGCCGATGCGACCATTATCAATAGTACAAATAGGTTACTAAAGTTAAAATGTTATTGTCTGAAATTTATACCTAAAAGTTAAGAAAGAGGGGTGTACAAAGAAATTACAGTTGATGTAGAATGAGAGGGGAATTGGATGTAACATAGCTAGTTCTAATTGATTACTTACTAAATTAATATTTTTGTGAATTCCCTTTAAGGTGTGGTTTAGTGTTGAGCAGTGATCTGCAAAGCCGGTGTTTTTGTCTTGTTTGTTAATTGAATAGAGATACTCGGAAATGCGTTTTTTAATATTTCTACCACTCTTTCCTATATAGGTAGCGTCACAAGAATTGCTAAATATTTGCTAGATTCCATTTTTATACATAGCGTCAATTTTACTACATTTATTATTTACTAAATGTTTACCTAAATCTAAGATGTTGTTTTTTTCAATAGTGCAATTGAAATTGTTTTATAAATAGTTTTTGAATTTAAAACTAAATTTGTTTATGAATGCAATGCTACCGAACTTAAGACTATTGTTGGTAGAAGGTGGACTGTACAATAATTTTGTAAAATTCTTTTTTAATATATTTTCTATCATATGTAACTTGTAACCGTTTCTTAGAGCTATGCGTTTCATTATATCTAATTAATTATTAAAGTCTTCGAAATCAAGCAGTATACTAACTAACCTATATACTATAACACAAAATGAAATACTGCCAACTTTGTTTGTTGTGGATGATACGAATCGGCAGGGATTACAGCATCTGTAGTGATATGTTTTCGAAATATCTTGAGTTTAAAATGTCTATTATAATAGGAAACAAATAAACGAATAAAAGTTTCAAATTTAATTTATTGAACACAACAATTGTTTCATCTGAAGGAGCCAATGTATTGGTGAAACAATTGTTGTGTTCAATAAATTAAATTAGAAACTTTTCTTCGTTTATTTGCTTCCTATTGAAATATGAAGGTTCAACAAGTAACGCCTACTACAATTAATTAATGTCTATTATCTTTACAAACTGTTATATCTACAAAGTTAATAGTATTATTTAATTCTTTTTCAACTGTAAATAGAATATTTTTTTCTATTGAATTTAACAAGCTGTAAAATTAGTCTAGTTGCCCATTTTTTCTAATTTATTAAATATGTTTCACAATACTTGCACCACCAAAAGCTTGTATATTATTGAAAAAAAAATCTTTATATGTACGAAACTTTCAAATATATACTTAACAAAAATAAGTCTATATTCTGTTTCACATGAAATAAATAAAGGGAAACAAAAAAAAAACGATTAACACAAAACATATGCTATGGCTGGTCACAGTCACAGTACCTCTCTATACTTGTATAAGCTGCTACAACCACACCCCAACTACGGTTACTAACCCTTATTGAATGGTGATGTGTGCAATGTCCGATCTACAATCTGATATAAATTTTATAATATGTGGTTTCTAAAGTACATTTATATTTTTATCATCTATGGCCTATAAAAAAACCATTGTTAATCGACAATTGAAATATTTAAATTACAAAGATTTAGAAAAATGTTTTGTGCTGAAAAGTTTTCTATTTTTCCATCAATGGAAATTTACATTTCTTCCATGACTCATTTCCAATGAATATTTTAAATTTCCGAATTCGTATATGTAAAAGGTCACCACTAAAGAAATGGGTTATCTTTCCTATTTAAGAAACTTAATTTTCCGTTCTCTATACTCTAAATACATTGTCTTGATTAATACCAAATGCAACATTAATTCATCTACCACCAGCATCTTCAATCTCTAACTACAATATTAATTTTAAATATATAAATCCTTCCTTAAGCCTATAGGTTTTCATAAATTAAAAGTTGTACTATTAGAACCGTAGAGAAGAAGAAAAGGAGACTGTGGTATGTCAGTCTCCATTTCTTCGTTTTTTCAAATATTGCTTCCCGGTTAAACGATTGTAAAAGGTTTAGGATTATTAAGGTTAATATTAAGTTTTTTGACGCTGATATTTTTTCTTGAAGAAATGCCCCAAAAGATTTTTTCCAAATTTCATCTCAATTTCGATTTCAAACAATTTCATGTAAAGCTTACAAAAGATTTATATGAATTTGAAACACGCAATTGTGACAAACTTCAAAGATATTTACAAGGTTCCATTTCTTACAAATTCAAACAAAAAAAAATATTAATCTAAACAAAAAAATTAAGAATCTATTAAAAACACTTGCAATAAAGGCTTCTTGAAATTAAAAACCTAGTTTTAACCAATCTACTGAGATTTTTGATACTTGACTTTTAGAAAAAGGTTTAAAATTCAATTTACCTATTAAGAAAACTTCGTTAAAAGAAGTCATTAAAGGTACGAACAAATATTTTTCCAAAATTACAAAACATTACATCCGCAAAGTATGTAAAATTAAGATTGAAAGTAATTTCAAAAAACCATGAGTCTTACGTTGAAGATTATCACAAGGTAAGTGAGCGAAACATAAGTCCATGTTTTTCTTAATGTTGTGGTAAATTGGGATACGACATTTTTTTATTTTTATAATACAATAGTAAAGATGCCACCACTTAAGTAATAACGTAGGAAATAAAACACAACTGTAAAAGAGTTTAACAAAAGATATTTAATAAATTACAATGAATCGTATCGCCTTACTAAGGCTTTATCAGGTAATGAAATTTACAAAAACAAAAAAATGTAACAACTATATATACAACTCATTAAGTGGGTAGAAAATATTTAATAGTGATGAATTGTTAATTTCTGTTTAGTCGTTGAGGATAAGTTTTTGATGATTATATTTATTGATTTCAAAGGATTTGAGGAGATTTAATTTGTATCCCTTATTTACTTGGTGTAAAATTAAAAATTCAAAATTAGATTAGTTCTGCTCTTCGATTAGGTGGTTGGCGTACGTAGATGTATTTTTATTCTTGGTGAAGGCATCTGAATGTTCCTTTATCATTTTAGAAAACTTCCTTCCTGTTTGGCCTATGTACACTTTCTGCAACTCCCACAATTCAGCAAATAAACTCCTAACGCTGATGTCTTATCAATTGGGCCTTTATTATTTTTAAGTAAATTTCCTAAAGTATTTTTTGACTTGAATACAATGAGTAATAGATAAAGCCTTCTGATTCAAACTCTCTTTATTTGCTACATTCTCAAAGCATTATCTTTATCACTACAAAGCGTAATTCCAATATCGTCAATATATTTTCTTCATTTACCTTCAGGTAACGATCTTTATGAAGGTGAAGAAGATGAAGACTCCACCTCTCCATCTCCACGAAAGAAGACAACAATAGAGGAACAGTGGGAAAAAAACGGTTGCTTCGAACTCACAAGTGTTGAACAAGAAACGTACGAGAAGTATTTTTATGGAACAGAACATTGGAATTATTTCACAAACGATGAAGATTTAGGTCCAGTTATATTATCGATCAAACAGGAAACGTTAAATGGAAGAGACCAATTCAGGTGAGAAATAATTATAAGCATATAGGGTGGTCTGGAAAAGTGAAATGATTACTAGATATATCTGAATAACGTCGCACTTAAAAAAATAGAAATGTTGGATTAGATTATACTAGGTTATAAAAAAAATATTTTGTCATAATTAACCCCAGGATTTGATGTAATTGACCTTTCGTTCCAGTAAAGTGTTATAAAAATAAAACTTTATAATATTAGCATAGAATTATAAAAGCGTCCACGTCAATGCACGTCAACCTGTCGAGATAATAAAATATTTTAGCATTTCTAATTTTCAAATTAGATTTTAATTATAATACAGCTCCAAGTCGGGCAGTATTTAAACGTGCCAACCCTTAATTATGTGTAAATATGACAACACCCGTCCGCATACCTAGCACGTTTCCATACAAACAACCTGTCACGTGAAACAACCAACAATCATTATCGGTGAAATAAGTTGGACTTAAAAAGAACAAAACAAATATAATTACCAAGTGCTAGCACGTGTGCTACATTGGTATTGTGTTACCTGATTCATTAAATGATTAGTCGTGTTTCTAACCATAGATAGATAGATAGATAATTAAACACGAAAAGCTACCACAAACGCAATGTATGGATGTATTTATAGAAACTACCAGACATTAGACTCCATTAACACCCTAGACCCTTGTTTAACATATGCAACAGATATCAGTAGATAGCGATATATGTACTGCTCGTCATCCTTGATAAGCCCTACTCCCAACTCCCAAATTTTCAAATCTGTAACATACTTAGTTTCCCTAAAACCACTCAGTTTGAATGACCCTGTATAAATATATAATTTTTAGCATATCAAACTAAATTTTAAAGTTGATAGATTGCGTATCACATTCTTTGTGAAACATTTTAAATAAAATTCAATATAGGTATTTTGAGTAACAAACAAACACTGAGTAACTCAGTAGTCAGTAACACCATAGCTCTTGAGAATGGCCCGCAAGGGTTGAAACAATATTGTACAGAAGAATAAATAATTTTTTTCGTGAAACATAACCCAGTGTTTGTTTGTTACGCAAAATACCCATATTCATTTTTTTTAACTAAATGTTAACTAATAAAAACAACAAAACCTTAAGGGAATACCTAATAAGTTAACATTATCAGTGATTTGCGCTTTAAATTTTTCCTTGGAATACTACCAACGTACAGAGACAGTCAATGTCAAATATATTTTAAAAAAGGGTTGCCTTTATTATGATATAAGTCCATAAATATTGAGCACTACTGCAACTTATCTAAAACAGAGCTCATATCTAGAGGTTGAACATTTGATAAGCATGCAGATGTTTACTATACACATATGTATTTTGAAGTTAAAAATTAAAAAATCCACTTACTTTATCTACAGTGGGTATTTGTTACTTTTCCGATTTTCTATTTATTTCAGAATATTAGTCCGAGCAATTAGCTATACGGTACACGGATTGATACCAGCCAGCTGTGTTTTCGCCGATAGATATAACCGAGAAGAAGTAGTTCGATCCTTGGGGAAAGAAGTCAATATTAACCCACCCCTGACCCTTGGTCAACTGCCCGATACTCCCGAGGAACTACTTAAACTCGATCAGGTAGGATATATTTACATTATTACATAGGCAATGTTATTATTAAAATAATTTAAAATCGTCTTATACTATATAACCTAAATTATCGTTAAAATATCAAGGATCAGAACCCTACTAGTTGGAGCTTATACCGAGTCCTTTTAGAGCTCTCACTGAGTAAGTTTGGATTATTAATTTATCGAGTGCTTTTCGAACATTTACCAAACGCATTTGAAACACTTACCGAGCTCAATCAGACCGTTTGCTTACGAAATCCTTTATTTACTTGTTCACTATGTTATTATTAAAATAATCTAAAATCGTTTTGTATAACCTAAATTATTGTTTAAATATCAAGGATCAGAACCCTACTAGTTGGAGCTTATACCGAGTCCTTTTAGAGCTCTCACTGAGTAAGTTTGGATTATTAATTTATCGAGTGCTTTTCGACCATTTACCAAACGCATTTGAAACACTTACCGAGCTCAATCAGACCGTTTGCCTACGAAATACTTTATTTACTTGTTCACTATGTTATTATTAAAATAATTTAAAATCGTTTTGTATAACCTAAATTATCGCTTAAATATCAAGGATCAGAACCCTACTAGTTGCAGCTTATACCGAGTCCTTTTAAAGCTCTCACTGAATAAGTTTGGATTATTAATTTATCGAGTGCTTTTCGAACATTTACCAAACGCATTTGAAACACTTACCGAGCTCAATCAGACCGTTTGCTTACGAAATACTTTATTTACTTGTTCACTATGTTATTATTAAAATAATCTAAAATCGTTTTGTATAACCTAAATTGTCGTTAAAATATCAAGGATCAGAACCCTACTAGTTGGAGCTTATACCGAGTCCTTTTAGAGCTCTCACTGAGTAAGTTTGGATTATTAATTTATCGAGTGCTTTTCGAACATTTACCAAACGCATTTGAAACACTTACCGAGCTCAATCAGACCGTTTGCTTACGAAATACTTTATTTACTTGTTCACTATGTTATTATTAAAATAATCTAAAATCGTTTTGTATAACCTAAATTATTGTTTAAATATCAAGGATCAGAACCCTACTAGTTGGAGCTTATACCGAGTCCTTTTAGAGCTCTCACTGAGTAAGTTTGGATTATTAATTTATCGAGTGCTTTTCGAACATTTACCAAACGCATTTGAAACACTTACCGAGCTCAATCAGACCGTTTGCTTACGAAATACTTTATTTACTTGTTCACTATGTTATTATTAAAATAATCTAAAATCGTTTTGTATAACCTAAATTGTCGTTAAAATATCAAGGATCAGAACCCTACTAGTTGGAGCTTATACCGAGTCCTTTTAGAGCTCTCACTGAGTAAGTTTGGATTATTAATTTATCGAGTGCTTTTCGAACATTTACCAAACGCATTTGAAACACTTACCGAGCTCAATCAGACCGTTTGCTTACGAAATACTTTATTTACTTGTTCACTATGTTATTATTAAAATAATTTAAAATCGTTTTGTATAACCTAAATTATCGTTTAAATATCAAGGATCAGAACCCTACTAGTTGCAGCTTATACCGAGTCCTTTTAGAGCTCTCACTGAGTAAGTTTGGATTATTAATTTATCGAGTGCTTTTCGAACATTTACCAAACGCATTTGAAACACTTACCGAGCTCAATCAGACCGTTTGCTTACGAAATACTTTATTTACTTGTTCACTATGTTATTATTAAAATAATCTAAAATCGTTTTGTATAACCTAAATTATCGTTTAAATATCAAGGATCAGAACCCTACTAGTTGCAGCTTATACCGAGTCCTTTAGAGCTCTCACTGAATAAGTTTGGATTATTAATTTATCGAGTGCTTTTCGAACATTTACCAAACGCATTTGAAACACTTACCGAGCTCAATCAGACCGTTTGCTTACGAAATACTTTATTTACTTGTTCACTATGTTATTATTAAAATAATTTAAAATCGTTTTGTATAACCTAAATTGTCGTTAAAATATCAAGGATCAGAACCCTACTAGTTGGAGCTTATACCGAGTCCTTTTAGAGCTCTCACTGAGTAAGTTTGGATTATTAATTTATCGAGTGCTTTTCGAACATTTACCAAACGCATTTGAAACACTTACCGAGCTCAATCAGACCGTTTGCTTACGAAATACTTTATTTACTTGTTCACTATGTTATTATTAAAATAATCTAAAATCGTTTTGTATAACCTAAATTGTCGTTAAAATATCAAGGATCAGAACCCTACTAGTTGGAGCTTATACCGAGTCCTTTTAGAGCTCTCACTGAGTAAGTTTGGATTATTAATTTATCGAGTGCTTTTCGAACATTTACCAAACGCATTTGAAACACTTACCGAGCTCAATCAGACCGTTTGCTTACGAAATACTTTATTTACTTGTTCACTATGTTATTATTAAAATAATTTAAAATCGTTTTGTATAACCTAAATTGTCGTTAAAATATCAAGGATCAGAACCCTACTAGTTGGAGCTTATACCGAGTCCTTTTAGAGCTCTCACTGAGTAAGTTTGGATTATTAATTTATCGAGTGCTTTTCGAACATTTACCAAACGCATTTGAAACACTTACCGAGCTCAATCAGACCGTTTGCTTACGAAATACTTTATTTACTTGTTCACTATGTTATTATTAAAATAATTTAAAATCGTTTTGTATAACCTAAATTATCGTTTAAATATCAAGGATCAGAACCCTACTAGTTGCAGCTTATACCGAGTCCTTTTAGAGCTCTCACTGAGTAAGTTTGGATTATTAATTTATCGAGTGCTTTTCGAACATTTACCAAACGCATTTGAAACACTTACCGAGCTCAATCAGACCGTTTGCTTACGAAATACTTTATTTACTTGTTCACTATGTTATTATTAAAATAATCTAAAATCGTTTTGTATAACCTAAATTATCGTTTAAATATCAAGGATCAGAACCCTACTAGTTGGAGCTTATACCGAGTCCTTTTAGAGCTCTCACTGAGTAAGTTTGGATTATTAATTTATCGAGTGCTTTTCGAACATTTACCAAACGCATTTGAAACACTTACCGAGCTCAATCAGACCGTTTGCTTACGAAATACTTTATTTACTTGTTCACTATGTTATTATTAAAATAATCTAAAATCGTTTTGTATAACCTAAATTATCGTTTAAATATCAAGGATCAGAACCCTACTAGTTGGAGCTTATACCGAGTCCTTTTAGAGCTCTCACTGAGTAAGTTTGGATTATTAATTTATCGAGTGCTTTTCGAACATTTACCAAACGCATTTGAAACACTTACCGAGCTCAATCAGACCGTTTGCTTACGAAATACTTTATTTACTTGTTCACTATGTTATTATTAAAATAATCTAAAATCGTTTTGTATAACCTAAATTGTCGTTAAAATATCAAGGATCAGAACCCTACTAGTTGGAACTTATACCGGGTCCTTGTCGAGCTCTCACTGAGCAAGTATTTATTAATTTATCGAGTGCTTTTCGAACATTTACCAAACGCATTTGAATCACTTACCGAACTCAATCAGACCGTTTGCTTACGAAATACTTTATTTACTTGTACGCTACTTCCCAAAGAAACTAGACAGAAGAAGATGGGTATAGTACCTCCTAATATTTATATACGGCAGTTTACAAAAGAATAAGCGAGAATGTAATACATTTTGGCACTAGAGCCAAATATTAAATCTTGCAACAATGTTTCAACCAATTTTTCGAGAAGATGAAAAGAATGGAGTACAGGAAATGGAAATATGATAGAAAATGTGACTTCTATCTAGAACTACAACTTAGTAGGTGGAATTTAGAGTAGCGCGTTTTCAATGAAGAACAAGAAAGGGGCTAAATTATTCATGGAGAAAACGGTATCTACTGTTTGAAATTGCAATTCATTTGACTACACATGCATCAAAATTACTTCAACGTAGCTGAATATTACATTACGGTCTAAATTCTTCCAGGTTTTATTAACTTTTACCTGAAAGATGCAAGCTTTATTTGCCTATACAGGGCGTTCCACGGTTGTTATCAATTATCCAGTCATTTTTGTTAAAATCTGAAAAGATTATTTTTGTCCTTAATCAAGCTGATACAAAATTAAAGAGGAACACAATGGGTTAGAAATTAGCGAAGAAGCAGGTCATAATACCATGTTTTTCGGGATTTGGTTTAGAATATCCGCAACTTTTTCAAACAAATTACGCCAAAATTAAAATTCATGCTTTGCTGAATTCCTTGTGAACATTGCATTTTTCGATTAACGGTTTTCTTTGTGGTAAACTGAATTTCCAAATTTTTATCTGAAAGTTGTTTCTTTGAAGATTTGGTAAAAATCATGTTTGCTATAGTAACTTAATATAACTTCAAAAGTATTAATTGGCAATACAGGTCGCAATTTTGATGTTAGATTTAAAGAACATTGTAAGTCAATAAAAGATAATAAAAACTACAAAACACTGTAACAAAATGGACATATAATAAATAAAAATAATTTATCAGTCATACATAGATTACAAAATTCATTTAAAAAATTATAAATTCAAAAGGTGTTACATTATGATGAAAATATTACCAACGATCAAATTGATGACCTTGTTTGTGTACCTGTTTATATCTGCTTATAGCCCTTATACTACAATTTTTTAATTTATATTTATTTTTTGTGTACTCCTTACAGACGATTGCAAAATCAAATCAATTTTTAGAACTTTTCTAATTATATTTGTGAATGCGAAACTGTGTATATTTCTTTAAAATTTATAATAAAAATAATACTAAATTCTTAAAAAGGTCGCGAACATTTTTCACCATGACATGAATTTAAAAATAGCGCCATAATTTGAATTATATTTCCACTTTTATACTAAACTACGTCTCTGGCGTAAATGGCTTAATGAATTTACCGCGGAGCTACAAAAAACACTTCTATGTTTTCCTTTTTTTTATCAGCAGTAATTTCTTTTATGGACTCGTCACCTTCCTCACATGCCACAGTGTTTAATTTACATATACATGTATAAAGGGGTATGTCACGCAGAGTGCCGCGTATCCGCTAGCGTTTTACAACACAAGTTTTGTTCATTACCGCGTATGGCAAAAATGAACGGGAAAAACACCGTTTAATTAATTCCGAATGTCATTGAAGTTTCACATTACAAAACAAAATTCTGTATAGTTTGTTTAGAGATGCTCTCTTGTTGCGTACAAAATGTTGAAATAAAACGCGACGCGACGCGACGCTCGACGTACCCTTCATTAGCTGATGAAAAACGTGGCCAGCCACGAAAGCCCACATGATAAAAGCAACTGTTTTATCAGTGGATCTAAAATATGGAACAACAACAAGAACATATTCACAGTAACGAGTAAAAAGGAATATTGAAGTTTATAATATTTGTAAGAATACATTAATGCGTTATTAATTATTGAATTAATTTGTACCCTCTACAGATTACCTCATACAATGAGGGGAAAATTTCCCCGGGACTCGAACCCGGGGTCTTTAGCTTTAGGAGCCAATACTTTTGCCACTAACCCCCACCTCTAATAAAAAATTATTCAAATATTTAATTATTAATGATTAATAATAATATTACATTGATTCCGACGTTCAGTAACTTAGTAACGAACGCGTCGTTGTTACTGTTGTCACCTCTCGTAGTTTAGTGGCAAAAGTATTGGCGCGTAAAGCCAAAGATCCCGGATTCGAGTCCCGACGAGGGCGTGACAGCAGTTACAAAAATTTGTCGTAATTACTATGAGGTAATCTGTAGTGGGTACAAATTAATTCAATAATTTTTATCACATTAATGTATTTAAAATTTACCCCTACTAAAAATTCATTTGTAAGAAATTGAAAATTTACTTTAGAGCACAAATAAAATAAGTACCACCTACAACAGTTCAAGAAGGAACAGTTGTCCAGGGATTCCTAATTAAATCTTCAAATGTTGAATGTTTCTGCTTACCGACTAGAAATTAGTTCAAATTTAAATAGAGATCGGATCAGATTTTCGTACTGTATGATCAGACACTAATCAGGATTACTAATCTGGTCACAGGACCCGATCCTGATCATAAATTGTTTCCAGAAACGCATAAGGTCATAAAATCTACTAGATATCACGTTGTTGTTTACTGTTCTGCCAATGATTAAAAGTACAATACTATTATTTAATGACAACATAATTTTCAAAATAAACAAAATTTGTGTAATACACAGTCGGTATCAGAATATTGAATATAAAGTTCAGATCAAAGGTGAATTACTGATTTTTTTAAAGTTTTAATAAGGAACATTACATACGAATGAAGTAAATTCTGCTTTACAATTTAATTCAAAACCACTAACCAATTGGATAATCAAAAACACCATAATACATTTTGTACTATACACAGAAAAAGTGAAGTCTAAAGAGCAAAATATTAGAAGATTTAAAACACCGCTCAACCGCATGACCCCTCGTCTTTGGCGCTATTACACTAAAATGTTAAAGTGCCCCATTACACGTGGAAACCCAAGAAAACATTAGCCGAAAAGGAGAACATCTTCCAAAAGAAGTAACAGTCGAATCGCCCATACCTATTATATGATATTACCATATTATTTAATACGAAACGGTGCTATTGCCTTCTTCAAAGTATTCCAGAAATTTCTTTTATATTCAAAACCATACGTGACTTGTTTAAGAAATTGGAAACAAAAGCCCTATGAGACAAAATGGCGGAAAAAGCTACTTTGAGTTATTTCCTTTTAATTATTTATCACATACTAAAAATCTGCAAGTATCAAACGATTATAACATATTACATCCTTTATCTTCACAATAAATATTACATCCATTTGAATAAAATGTGAAAAGAATATTAAGAATATGAAAGAGTCTTATTATTAGAATGAATATATATAGTAACAAAAATAGCAAACACATAATAAACAATTATATTAAAACTAAGGTGTGTATAAGAAATACAATGAAAGTTATTTTAGGTTCCGTGAAATGATTAAGATTAGAAATTGCCTGGCAAATACTACTATAAAATGAGGAAAATAAAGGAGGAATCTAATGTAGTGGGCAGTTAAAAGAAATCAATAGCTGTAATAAAACTAAATGGTATCTTTTTAAACTTAAGATACAACACAAAGTAGTTAGATAATAAATAATTTAAGAAGGTCCAAAAGTTAGCTTAAAATAACAAAGATTTGATAGTTTCGACATTTACTTGATGAAAATCCATCTTAATTAGAAAAAACAAAACTAAAGATTTTCACACACTTTATGTACTATTCGATACATATATTTCGCCAAACATTGGGTTCTTCAGACGTGAGTACTTACTATTAAATAAACATTGCAACCTGGGTGATTAAATATGTATACAATAAGGGTGGTGGTAATATTTACAATAAATTCAGAAGTGGGGAGCTATTGCCTTCGGTCTGGTCATTGAGCAGGGTTTATAATTTTTTTATATTTATTAATTTCTAGGTTCTCCAATAACGTTAACTTATAGCTCTTATTTTCTAAATGAATAATTTCAATACCGTTGTTGAACATATGACATTCTTCTGTGACATGGTTTGCATAGATGGAGTCTGTCTTATTCTTTAAATAGCTGTTTCTGTGTTCTGATAGACGTTTATTGAAATTCCTACCAGTCTGTTCGCTATATACTTTAATGCATGACCCACAGGTAAACTTGTAAACTCCAGAACACTTAAATTTGTCAGTTTTGTCTTTGTTAAAGTTGACCTGTGGGTCATACATTAAAGTATATATCGGACAGACTGGTAGGAATTTCAATAAATGTCTATCCGTACACAAAAACAGCGGTATAAAGAATAAGACAGACTCCACCTTTGCATACCACGTCACAGAAGAATGACATATGTTCAACAACTCACTTAGAAAATAAGAACTATAAGTTAACATTATTGGAGAACCTAGAAATTAATAAATATAAAATATTAGGAACCCTGCTCAACGACCAGACCGAAGACAATAGCTCCCCACTTTTGAATTTATTGTAAATATTACCACCACCCTTATTGGGTACATATTTAATCACCCAGGTTGCAATGTTTATTTAATAGTAAGTACTCACATCTGAGGAAGTCAAAGTTTGGCGAAACATGTATGTTACGAATAGTAAATAAAGTGTGTGAAAATCATTAGTTTTGTGTTTCTAATTAAAATAAGAAGTTACTAAACGTCTTTCCATATGACAAATATTTACAATTTCAAATTAATCGAAATAAAATGTAATAACTCAATTATGAACTGTGTTGCCACGAATTATTACAATCACAAGCCATCAAGTTTTAACATCTCCAACATCGAAAAACTCATCTGCAAACCGAACAACTTGGCTAACATATGTTAAGGTTGTATCTGAGAATCTTCCAGCTTACGTTTACTTGTCTTTCTCATTCGGTTAATTATCTTACATAACTGACTTCTTATTTGTACTTAGGTTTCCTAAATGGCGATTGTCTGACAATCAGTTTTAAACGAATTATGGGACAATTTTGTGTCCAATTACATACGACTATATTACAAACTTAGATGCCTAACATCAATAAGACGCTGTTAACACCACTTCGCATCCACAGACGTGTAAATATCAGTAATCATCCTAGAATATCCTACTTTTACCTAGTTAAACAATTAAGAAACTCTAAAAACGTACCCAGCCAATAGATAGACACGGATAATTTAGCATAATTTAGATATCCCCCAGAATTTATCAGTACATCTGCTTTAGAGTGGATACGATATAATAAATCATCCACAGTTTTATGAAGTCATCTCCAAGAAGTATGGTAAGATAAAATAAACAGGCATATAGCTAAAACAAATACGATTAAATCAACAAATTATTTGATTTATGGCAAAAAATCTTTTTAAGTTTCAATTTTTTTAAAAATTTTTACTTTTATAAGTCCACAATGATCATTTCGACGTTATTTCCGTTATGTAGATGATATTCTCATTTGTTTTACCGGTACAAACAGGCAATTATTATCCAAAAATTAAATTTACACATATATCTGAAACAAATAATTCGATCAACTTTCTAGACTTAAACATTAGGCGTAAAAATAGAAAACATGACTTTTCAATTGATCATAAATCTACACAAACTGACACAATTATACACAACGACTTTTTTCATCCATATTCACAAAAATTAGCTTTGTTCCACTCAATGTTACACAGGCTCATAAATGTTCCTCTTTCTAAAACCAATTTTGATTTATAACTAAATATAATAATTCAAATTGCAGAGAACAATGGTTATAATAAAACAATTGTTATACAATTACTTAATCAAAAACTTCACAGAAAAACTATAAATTCAATATATCCTATCATAAAACCCAAAAGAAACTTTAATATTTTCAGTTTTAGGGAATAGTACCTTAAAAATTAGTAAATATTTACATAATAATTGTATTTCATTCAAAACTGATCATTCTTTGGGGTCATTAATCAGAAATGATAAAGATAAGTCAGATAATAAACTCAAATCAGCAGTGTACAACTAGAATGCAGTAACTGTAATTCTGTATATATAGGACAAACTGGTCGAACATTTATAGAACGTGTTAAGGAATATAAAAATAGCTTTGAATCTAAAAAGTAATTCGGCATATGCCGAACACTTAATTAATAGTAATCGTTGTTTTGATGAAAACTTCAAAATTCTACACATAGCAAGTAAGAGTCAAAAACTAAACCTATTGGAGAGTTTAGAAATTAATAACCACAAAAAACTAGGTAATTTACAGAAAAAACAACTCGATTTAAACAACTCCCCTTTACTAAACTTACCCCATAATTTTGTAACTAGTATATAAGGTTTGAAAAATGTAATATCGTTTATTGTATTTCATCCACTTGATGAAGGCACAGTGTGACGAAACGGTCGTTGTGGATTAAAAATTAAAAAAATTTAAAAATTAAATTTCTTTTATATTATTGTTAATATAGAGTTTCAGCAAGTAAAGACTAATACAGTAAATAATTTTCATTGTTCTATTGTATTTTCTTATGCTAAATACTATTTATTTTAATAAAACAGTTTCAAGAAATTACGACTTCTCGAAATCCTTATAATACTTACATATAACATATTACAGTACTTCTTTCATATTTAAAGTCTCTTTTCTTAGAGTTATTTATTAAACTGTAAAAACATTTTACTTTTATTTCTAAACCTGCACACATTAAATCACTTTTATGCCACCAAAACTAAAAAGAATACAAAAAGAAAACTATTACCTTTTTATATCGAAAACGACCATGGTCTAATAAAGAAGACGTAGAAGAAGAATTGGCTAAGAAAAAAGGTAATGAGCTTTTGCGCGATTTTTACGGCTGCAATAAGTGACGGAGCACCGTTGTAGAAACGGAATTAAATCCTTCGTCCACAAGAGGGATAACAATACATACACCCGCAATGTCGTAATTTCTACCCCACATTTCTTATCTGATTGTGATATTTTTAAGCTTTATGTATAAGAGACCACAAATGTAACGCCCAAAAACATTCCGAAAAAAGTAAAATAATTACATTGTCTCAATCAACTTGGAAAACGTTATATAGGTAGTTATATTTAAAAAAAGTTGATAGTTCAATGGTATACGTATACATGTCGTTAAAGTAATAAAAATTAGCACCCTTGTAAATAGAGCATCTACCGAGTCCATTTGGAGCTCTCACTGAGCAAGTTTGGAACATTTACCAAACACACTTGATTTATTTATCGAGCATTACTCGAGCATTTATCATGCGCGCTCTTACCGAGCCCGCTTGAAGCATTCATCGAGCTGAATTAGAACGTTTACTGAGTACCATCTGCACAATAACAAATTTTTAATTAAATGACAAATAATTCTACTTCCATTTGCCAGTTAACTACATCACAAAGGGACTAGACAGTAGAAAATGCGTATAGGACCTAACAATTATATAGTGCATTTTACAAGAGTATAAGCAAGAATGTAATACATTTTGGGAAACAGTACATACACCCGCAATGTCGTAATTTTTACCCCACACTTCTTATCTGATTGAGATATTTTTAGGCTTTATGTATAGGAGACCACAAATGTAATGCCCAAAAACTTTCCGAAAAAAAGTAAAATAATTAATATAAGAAAGGCTGTCCATGGTGCAGTCTTGATGAAACATGTTAAATAAATGACATAACGGCGAAAATTTCGTTTTGTTTCAACTGTTTATTATAATTATTATTATATTGGTCAGTCCGAGAGAGCCATAAAAAGCGGCGTTCGGGAGCATGAACATTCCATAAAAAATAAAATTAGCAGTTCGGGTTTCTCAGAACATTGCATTTCTCATAGTCATGTATTAGATGAAGACAACACCAAGGTACTACATTTTCAAAACAAAGGCAGATTGCTTAACTTTTAGAAATTTTAGAAATTTAATAGTCCTTGAAGAATATGAAAGATAATTTAGTAAATAATCAAACTGAAATATATTTGCACAATACACCCTTGTTGTTGTCGTCATTATAGTGAAGTAAAGGTTTTCCCATATCAGGTAGTCGTAAGGTAGATTAGGCATATATACTCGTGTAATAACTTCTAACCTTAGCATTTCTACTTAAAACTGTCTCATTGATAATGATCTTTTGATCGAAACAATTGTAAGAGTTTCTTATAATAAACAGCTGAATCAAAACGAATTTTTCGTCGTTATTTTATTTATGTAAAATAATTACATTGTCTCAATCAACTTTAAAACAGTTAGAAAACGTTGTAGGTAAAAAAAGTTGATAATTTAATGGTATACGTATACGTGTCGTTAAAGTAATAAAAATTAGCACCTTTGTAGTTACAGCATCTACCGAGTCCATTTAGAGCTCTCACTGAGCAAGTTTGGAACAATTACCAAACACACTTGATTTATTTATCGAGCATTACTTGAGCATTTACCATGCGCGCTCTTACCGAATTAGAACGTTTACCGAGTACCATAACAAATTTTAAATTAAATGACAAATAATTCTAGTTCCATTTGCCAGTTCGCTACATCACAAAGGGACTAGACAGTAGAAAATGCGTATAGGACCTAACATTCATATAGTGCAGTTTACAAAAATATAAGCAAGAATGTAATACATTTTGGGACTAAAATCAATTCTTCAATCTTTTATAAATGTATCATCCAATTTTTCGTGGAAAATGAAAAGAATGGAGTGCAGGAAATGGAAATATGATAGAAAATGTTACTTCTATCTAAAACTACAATTGAGAATTATTAATGGAGAAAACAGTACCGTACTGTTTGAAATTGTTCCAAATTCTTTTTGCCACAGATGCATCAAATTACAAATTTTCTCAATTTCATCCAACCATGTCGGATTTTTGTTAAATTTTAAAAAGATAATATTGATCATCCAATGCGCTCTGAAAAACGTTACTAAAAGCTAATTTAGAATACATAACAAGATTTCAGAAGAAAATTCTTTGTGTTTGACTTTGCACAACCCTTGAATGAACGTTTAATATGTATGTAGAGTCTTCCCAACCCTTTCCTGCTTAAGAAGAATTAGGTCAAAGTTCGTTTCTTTTTAATATTCTACACACTGTACCACTTTGTTTCGTTTACAGGTTTTCATAAAGTCGGAATTAAAAGTTGGTGTCATTTATGTAAAAGAAGGTCAGTATACAGAAGAAGAAGTCTTGGACAATAACGACAACTCGCCGTTATTCGAAGAATTCCTTCAAATCATAGGCGAAAAGATCAGACTGAAGGGATTCGACAAATACAAAGGTGGCCTTGATACGGTACACGATTTAACAGGTAAATATTTTATAATACAGTGTTCTATTTATTTCGAAATGTGTATACGAATACAACAAATCAATACATATCAGAAATTCCTATTTAATTGCACTTCCTCTACAATTAAAAACGTAATCAATATACGTATTTAACGTGAAACTTCAAAGGCTCGTTAAAATGTTCAAAATCATTAACTACACTCGGGTCAAATTAAGAAGGCGAACTCTGCAACAATTGCAACTCTCCGCTAAAAGAGAGCGATTTGAGTTCTTTGCGACACACCAGACATTCTTTATCAATGGAACTATTATTTGTCATGGAAAGCCATATCAGAATATATATCAAATAAAGCGGAAAATAGCTTCTGCCTACTATAATCGATTTGTAATCTATTTCGCCTTCCGAATTTGACCCGTCGATGAAAACAACAATGTCCCACAACTACTTACAGTAATACAAGTGTTTTGTATCACTGTGAATAAAAGAGCACAAATATTAAATTACAATAAGTTACTTCTTTCACTTCATTGCTTGTGATATCTCGTTGTTAAATAACAAGCGTTACGTAAAATTCCTTAAATATTTATGACGTTTAAAAAGGTTATTTGAGATAAATGGGAAGGTATCTAATTTTTTAAAATAATTATGAAAATAATATTCAAACAATATCAAACAGACAAGCATTTCCAAGCAATGATCTTTAGGGTTTTTCATTTTAAAAATATTATAGAAAAAGTTGCTTTATCTTAATTAAACTTTTTATGGAGTGTCTAATAATGAACTGCAAAAACTCTTCATGAATATTCTTTTAACCGTATTAAAAATCGATACAGCACTATTTGACCTTTTCAGTTATTATACATTTCTTAACACTTCTATGTAATTTTTGATAAAGGAATGAAAAATTCAAAAGATAGTTCTTCATAAAAACAAATGGCTGATACCGATATTACTATTGCATTAGTTCTATTATTCTTACTGCCATTATGTTACTATTATTTATTTGCACAAAAGAAAAACAATGACCATTTATTTAAACATACATATACCAACTTGGTAAGACCTTTTATGCAAGGTTACCACTCAACTAGAGATATAAAGAACGAACGAAAAGAGCTACTCCATCCTTCTTTGCCACGCGCTATCTGACGAGCAGCATCGACCAGCTGTGAGTTACTCGGTGGAGTGGGCTAACTTTCCTTCCATTATTTGTTCTGTTCAATTGCAATTTTAAATAAAATGATTCGAAATGAGTAGATAAGAGTACAGAAATGGATCTAAATATACAAGGATGAATCAAATATAAAGAGTTGTTGCTCATAATACATATATATTGAAAATTTTCACAACCTCTTGTTTGTACATTTTTCCAAACGCACTGGTAGTTTTTTCATGCTGTTTTCACAAAAAGAAGCAGGGCGGGTGTCTATCCAGTTGCGCACAAACGCCTCCACCTGTTCATCGGTCTGAAATCGCTAATCGCTCGCCTCCTAGTGATTTTTTGAGGGGCCCAAACATGTGGAAATCAAAATTAAAAATATGTCCTTGATCAGTATTCCGTGGATCGCGATTTCGAATTCCTCGAACGCTGCTTAAATTGCTTCCTTTAGGTAGGTTGATCGTTGTTCTGCCGGAGCTGTCTCCTGCGAGTTGATGAGAACCAAAGGTTTCGAAATTGCAATGATACGAGGATGAATCAAACATAAACGAGCTTTTGTTCATAAAACAATTATTTTGAAAAGTTTCACAAAAACACAAATTTCTCTATTTTTCGACATATCCCCCTTGTTTGTCTCTACCCAGTTGCTCACAAATGCTTCCACCTCTTCATCGGTCTGAAATCGCTCGCCTCCTTGTGATTCTTTGAGGAGCCTAAACATGTGAAAATCACAAGGAGATAGGTCTGGGCTATATGGAGGATGTTCTAGCTGAGTTCGGTGCTTTTCACCGATTTGGGCCGGCGTTAAAGCTATGGAATGAGGCCTAGCGTTATCGTGCATAAGTAACACGTCAGAAATGGGGCGTGTTCTCCTTTTTAGGCGATAAGCAAGTTGTACCTGATTGAGAAGTCAGTAGTACAGACAGTAGTAGGCTGCATTAATGGTTCTTCGCTCGTGCAAAAAACCGACCAACAACAGTCTTCTCCAATCCCAAAAAACCGTGGCTAAAACTTTGCCTACAGACAGACGTGTTCTCGGCTTCACTGGGTTTGATTCATCTTTGCGCCGCCACTCCACGCTTGCTCGTTTGCTTGTGATGTTGGAGTGTAATGGTGTACCCACTCACATCGCAGGTTACAATTTTATGCAAAAAAATTCACTTTCCTCTCTAAATCGAGTGAGAAGCGCCTGAGAGATGCGAATACGAGCAGCTTTTTGATCTTCACTCAGCAACTTTGGAGCCCAACGAGCTGAAAATTTTCGGAATCTCAAGTTTTTCTTTATGATTATTTGGACCCTCCTACAGCCGATGCCAAGTTCACCAGATATCTGAAGCACAGTGGCGTGGCGTAGCGGTCCCCTTCAATAAGGTTTCTAACGCGTGTAATGTTAACCGACGAAATGTTAGTGCGCGAACGACGAGGATCATTTACATTTTCGACACGATTACGCCCATCTTTGCATCCAACTTTTACACATGGCCACGGGCAGCGTTTCATTTCCGAATTATGTTTGTAATATACGCAAAATTTCAGCTGGTTTCACGTTTTCACATGTAAGAAGCTTCTCTCTACCTCTTTCTCACTCATTGTGATAGCTATTAACCAAGCGAACGCAGCAATACGATGTGACGCGTCGTTTCCGTCCCACCTAATATCCCCACTTCAAGTTCTTAACGCCCGGATGGATGCGCCTTGAACAACTATCTGACGCGAAATTTAAAAAGGCTCGTTTATATTTGATCAACCTTCGTAATACAAGTTTTGTTAAAAGCTTTGATTTATGTACCTGTTATCTAAACACAGATCAATTAACTACGTTCATTATCAGCATTAGCAATTTTTGATACACAGCAGGATTCAGACAAAAAGAGCTTAATTAAGGTATAATAAAATCAAGTAGTAGGTACACTAAAAAATTCCAATCATGTTTGCACGTAGCGACCAATTACTATCTACTACGAGTCGATTTTCCATCAATTCGACACGAATTATCCTCTAGATTATTTACCCCCTGCAACCCATAGTTAGAAGTAATTTAATTTGTTAAATTAGGAAAACAGAATGGATTTCGTGTTTAACGGCTTCGATTGGAAATAATTGTTTCCATGTATCCGAATGTCACAATACACTACTTATATTAAAAACAGAGCTGGTAAGCAGGTTGTCGGTCTGACAAGCCGGAAAGGGTAGGGCAGAAAGCGTGGTCTAGTGCTCTAGATCGTTGCTTAGCATTTGGGAGATCACCGGTTCGAATTCTGGTCCGGCTGCTCTGGTCTGTGGTTTCCTTGAATCATTTAGACAAATACTGGGAGAGTAATAATCCACGGATAATCTTTCACTTCTTCTTCTGTCTTCATTTCACGATTCCTGCAAGGAGGCCTTACGCCCTACCCTCCGGCTTTGCACTGTAGTGTAGGTTGGAGGGACTGCCCACCCATCAACACGAATAGTTGGTGGAAATGAATCACCCAGAAGTTTAGTTTAGCCCTCTTCGTCCCGTTTTTAGGAATCGAATTGTCGGAATGGCTGGACGATGGTTGGAGGGAGACAGATGAGACGGAAAAATAAAGACAGAAGAGGGGAGAAAGATTATCTGTGGGATATTACTTCCCCAGTACTCCCCCAAATAATTCAAAGAAGCCACAGAAAAAGTTAGTGCACCGGAATCGATCCGTTCGAATACGAATTAATCCAGACACTAGACATTGCCGCTCGATGCCATACTGAATCTATGACTAGCGTGATAAACAAACAAACCAATTATATAAAAGAAATTAGGTTCTTGCTCAACAACTGTCCAGTAGATACCTTTGTAAGGTATTGTCGAACATTACATCTACAAATGGCGATAATTTCCTTCCTTTGTCAAAAATATCTTCGACAAGAAATAAACAAGGAAAAGATTGATCTTTTCGAAAGTTTGCATGAAACAATAACAAAAATAACGATTTATTAAAAAAACTAATATTAAAAAGTCAAATGGCTAAACAGAAACTAGTTAGCCCTAACAAGAAAATAAAAACTCTCTCAAATCTTCATTTAATCGAAATACACAATTTCTAAATTTATCCTACATCCTACTCATTTAAATTGTTGATCAGTTCTTTATTGTAAATAATTAAATAAAGGTCAAACCGAATGGATTTTCCAAATAAGGAAGGTAAAATGTGACGATTAAAACCAAATAAAAATCAAAAATAAAAAATCTTTCACATAGAGACAGGTTACGTCTGACTAAATCCTCTTTTCTCATTGTTCCAGGATTATATTCAGTTTACACCAACTGGAGGAATATAGAGATTATGTTCCATGTGAGCACCTTGTTGCCATATGAGCGTCACGACCCCCAGAAGCTACAGAGAAAGCGTCACATTGGGAACGATATCGTATGTGTAGTATTTCTAGAAGCAGACAACACTGCGTTTTCACCTGCTTGCATCAAAAGTCATTTTCTTCATACTTTCATCCTCGGTAAGTGATCCAAGCACAAACTTACTTTTGATTAAATATAAATATGGAATCAACAGAAACAACTACTCCGAGGGCTAATACCCCTACCGGCATTGAATTACACTGTTTATTCCGAAAGATTCTTAGACGAAGATAACGTATCAAAAAGAAGTCATTAAAATCCTTATTCGTCTAAATATTAAGATCATAGATCTCACAATTGGAACACGTCCTACCAAGTAGGAAAAAAAACCGGTCGTGGAATATGGCTCTCGGTTCGTTGTGCCTACTTGGTAGGACGTGTTCCAAACGTGAGATCTTTGATCTTAAAATTTAGACGAATACGGATTTTAATTCCTTCTTTTTGAATATGTTACTTTTGATTATTATTAAGGAACAACTTTCTTTATGTTATGTGCTCTTTTTCTCAACAACAATACTTGATGACCTTTACTTTCAATACCGATAGATTATTAAGATCGAGTGTTACAATATTTATGTTGAAAATAATGATTTGAGAACATAAGCTTTCACGGCCGGAATTCATAGTAGAATGATGGTTCGGGCTTGTAGGCCATGGTCGATTTGAACGGTTTCGTCCAGACGTTTCGTCAGCAACTGCGGCTGACATCCTCAGTGGGTGGTGCGTTGACTACGCGGGCGAAGATTATATTATATTTTCATCAAATAAAGGCCGAAACTATCAAATCTTTAATGTGAGTTAGTCTCAACTAGAAGACTGAAATGAAGGTTTAATATCTTGAGAATGATTACCAAAATTCACAAAAAGACAATTCCAATCGTTGAGACTTCGTAGTTTCAATAAGAAATCGTAAATGTCTTTATTGTCCTCCTATTAAAATAACGCTTTCTATTATTTTGTCTCAAGTATTCATTCAACAAAATTGGCAATTGTAGGTGGTATTATTTCATCTCGAATTACTGATTATTTAAAAAAAGGATTGAAAGACTCTAAATGGATCGTTGCGGGACATTCAATATAATAATTTTTAAATTTTAAAAGCTGATATGCGAACCCTAACATCCGATCCCGTTCCTTGTTATTATTAGACGGGTTCTCAGCACAACCTGCAATCTCCATTAATCCTTAAAATTTAATAAAGCGCTTCGAACCGCAGTCCAGAGAGGAAACATTTTCCACATATCCCTGAACTGTCGGACGGGGTTCAATCATTAATAAAGCTGCCGGGGATGATGCTCGGCATTAGTTGGTACGGTGTGCTTTAGAATCGCGGATTATATTAATGAAAGCTTTTCGATTCAAACGGAAAAAGAAACGGAAGCCGAAACACTGTTCGTTATGTCTGATTCCCAAGGGAATTCAAAATTCGAGATGAAAACTAAAATTTACAAATAGACAGCGGTAGACTCAATTAAATAGAATAATCTAAAATATTTATCTCTCATGCCACTCAGATAGCTCAAAAAGCTCTAAATTTATATGACCATTACGTGATGAATAAAAAACAGAAATTAATCTTTTTACTTTATTTTTCTCTTTGTAGAAGGCAATTGTAGGCCAAGTCCCTTCTTTCCCTTATACCTAAAAATGTAGAGAAGAAAAATTTCTATAATTTTATTTACAACTTTTCATCTAAGAATTATAATATATACCTACTTAAAAGAAGTATAAGCCGACAAAAATAAACAAGATGCTTCTAACGCTCTTATTCTTCACTTTATGAAGAAATTCATTAGCAGATTTCTCTTAAGCCTTCTCAAGTGGAATAATTATTCTCATTTGTGTTATTGATTTTGAAATAACATAGTAAGGTAAAGAGAACACTCGGTAGTTTCACAATATTTATTCAAATTGAGTCAACGTTAAAGAAATGCACATTTTTAATTTTCACTAATTTATATAAATTTATTAATATATTTATATTTACATAAATTAGTGAATAAATATTGTGAAACTACCGAGTGTTTTCTTTACCTCACTATTTTATTTTGAAAATGTTTCAACAAGTGGCCAACAACCGCAGTATCTCGATTATTATTGATTTTGATTAGGTTTCTTAACAATAACAGTTATGTCGTAAGGTAATTTTTAAAAACTATGATTTATTTGACACGTTTTTGTTTACGTTGTTATGGTGAACTGAATATTGACAACAGGTCCTCATTTGTCCTTGGATTCTCTAGAAATTCCAACTGTTATAGAGACATTGTTTGTTAGTTAAGACATCAAGCCTTCGGCGATAAAGTTACGAGGCAAACTAAGTCTCGTCTATCAACCGCAACAACAAGTGTAGTTGGCTAAGTCCTGAGCCATCTTGACAGCGATTTATAATAAAAACACACGCCCAGAGTCTGACTTGTTTATTATTAGTTTTAAAGTTAAATTAGAAACTTTGTACAGCAGAAACCTACAAATATATAAAAGAAAAAAAGGTCGCATTGTTAAAAGTTTAGTTTCAAAAACATACAATAAATAAATGCATTGATTTCAGAAACTCAAAGCAATTCTTACATAAAAACAAATGATGGCATATTGAAAAGACTGAAAGGTGATAAACTTATATTCTAATACTTGGATTACGTTTTATTAATCATGTAAAAAAATTAGACATTAGTGTTTTTGAATTGAAACTTCTTTTGCCTAGATGGTGAATGCAATCGAGCGATTCGAAAATGGGTCACATCCGAAATTAGCGTGAAGTGTAGCATCCTTGATCTCATAAGAAGAAGCCTTTATGTTTATGTCTTAACGACTTTTCACAAATAAAATTATATCTCAACAAAAGACCTTTTTAGGAATACCTTACTACATCTACAAAGCACAAAATTAATTCAGAAATTAATTAGCAGACTTTGGAATGATAATAAGCAAAAATGTTCTTAGTAAACTTAGACTCTGTTTATTGTTAATTTGTATTATATTTACACTACTATTGGATTATATTCCCAAAGATTTAGGGAGGATGCGGTTGGAAAATTGTAAAACATGTTAATAACGATATAAATCAAACAAACACTGTTGTAAGGTTTTACAAAAAATTTTAATAAGACTTCTCTTACACTGTTTCGGCTTATCAGGCCATTATCAAAGAGTTGAGTAGAAACTAACTTAATCTAAAAAAACGTCACTATATATACATTTTTAAGTAAGTAGGGGTAAAAACAAATCATATTATTGAAACCGGGCTACAAATAATAGGAATTTTATGTTCTTTTTATGAAAAAATGCATTTTGAATTTCCAATTTCTCTAACTAGTTATGATTATTTACAAAACAATGTTGGATAAAACCAGTATTACATTTTTTATCAATAATATACCTTTTATGCTCCTTAAGTTTAGATTTAAAAGATCTACCTGCCTGTCCTACATAGATAGCATCGCAGTCTGAACGTTAAATCTCATAGAGACCTGATTTTTGAAGTTTGTCTGTTGTTGAGATTTTACTATTAATTAGAATTTTGCCTAAATTTGTTTTATTAGAACATATACTATTGATGCCTAACTTATTTACCCTTTTGAAAATTGTTGTACTTATATTTTTATAATAATTTATAAAGATCCCGTTTATGCGTTCTTTATCGAAACTTTTTCCATAATATATATGATTAAGTGTATAATTTTTGAGCTTTTCAGTCAAAATTTTATCTATGAATCAAGGTATTAAAAGTTGACATTTTAATATTATAATTTTGGTTTGAAGAGGCTGGGATAATTACGTCTGAAAAGGTGTTTTTTCTGTAAATATTGAATTCTAAACTGCCATTTTTTTACGTTAGTTTCTACTCAACTCTTTGATAATGGCCTGATAAGCCAAAAAAGTGTAAGAGAAGTCTTAATAACAAAATTTGTAAAACCTCACAACAGTGTTTGTTTGATTTCTATCATTGTATTCCCAAATCTAACTATCCCCTTTTCTAATTCTGTTCCACGTACTGGCAAAGGTAAAATCGATATTTGAACCTTAAGACTTCCATATAATAACAAACACTAAATAAGTCTCCTTGAAACCGTCTATAAGGAGCCTTATTAAAATGCATGAAGAAATTGTAGCGGTAATTGAGATCAAGAACCACATGCAGGTACTGACATGCCGTGCATTCTAGTCGACAAAATGGATGAGATGATTTTATTCCCTGATTTACATAGCAACAACCATAATGCACGTAATAGGCTACTCAACGAATGTACCTTGCTGTTGTAGTACGAATAAGCACTCTCGAAGGAAAAAAGTTCAAGAGTGAAAACGTTTAAAGATTTAAAGAGCAAATCTTGAGTATGTTACAACAAACGTAAATAGCTCTTGAAATTGTAAAAGGAAGCCTCTTAATAACAACTAAAGTTTCCTTTGTTTTTAATCAGTGCCTTTAGCGGGACTGCTTTTAACTGATGATGATACCTCGGGTGTCAAAACGCGTTTTAAACTTTTAAACGTATTTGCAGAATAAATAACTTGAAATTCCTGGTGTGCAATTTAACAGGCGGGCTGAAAAGTTCGTAGGCTGACCCATGGATGGCGCAATTAGTATCAAAACCATATGATTTTTAGTTAACCCTAACCTTCAAAAGACGCGTGTATAAATTTGACAGCGGTTGCCCTATTAGTATCCGACTTATAGCATTTTTAGTGAAAGAACTTTTGGTACTTTGAAAATTTCGTATGTTACTAAAGTATTGCTTTTTGGCGACAAAAATACTGTTGAAACCAAGGCTTGGCTCGATAAACATTATTCGAACTTTACAGCAGGAAACTCAACCGTAGAAAAGAGGTTTGCTAAATTCAAACGAGGCGAAATGAGCACCGAAAGTCCACAAAATAATTTTTGATAACCGTAAAGTGAAGTTGATTGAGATAGCTGAGACCCGACCCTAAAGATATCAAAGGAACGTGTTGGTCATATTATGAATGAATATTTGGTTGGATATGCGAAAGCTCTGTACAAAGTGGGTGCCACGCGAGCTCACAATCGACCAAAAACAACAACGGATCGATGATTCTAAGCAGTGTTTGGAGCTGGGAGCTGTTCAATCGTAATAAATCCGAATTTTTGCGTTTGCGTCGATATGTGACGATGGATGAAACATGGCTCCATTATTTCACACCGGAGTGCGGAGTCTAATCGACAGTCAGCCGAATGGACTGCACCTAATGAACCGACTCTAAAGCGTGGAAAGACGCAAAAGTCGGCTGGCAAGGTTATGGCATATGGCATCAGTATTTTGGGATGCCCATGGTATAATATTCGTTGACTATCTTAAAAAGGGGAAAACCGTAAACAGCGACTATTACGTAACGTTATTGGAGCGCTTAAAAGACGAAATTGCGAAAAAGCGACCTCATTTAAAGAAAAAGAAGGTGCTGTTTCATCAAGACACTGCATCGTGTCACCAATCAATGAAAGCGATGGTAAAATTCCATAAATTTGGCTTCGAATTGCTTCCGCATCCACCGTACTCTCCAGATTTGGCCCCCAGAGACTCTTTTATGTTCTCAGACCTCAAGAGGATGCTCGCTGGACAGAAATTACGCGCCGATGAAATTGTAATCGCCGAAACTGAAATGTATTTTGTGGCTAAAGATAAATCGTATTATAAAAATTGTATGACCGCTATAATCGTTGTATCGCCCTCGAAGGAAACTATATTGAATAATAAAATTAAATTCTATCAAAAAAAAAATCTTTTTGTGCTAGCCTACAAAATTTTCAACCCGCCTGTTATATAAACCACCAGATGTGGATCAAGATTTTGAAATTATTACTTCTCATCAGCGCGCCTCAAATAGTACCGAGCGGCGTGGTCTAGTGCTTTAGGTCATTACTTAGTATTCGGGACGTCACCGGTTCGAACCCGGGTCCGGCTGCTCTGGTCCAAGTTTTCTGTGATTTCCTTGGATCACTTAGACAAATGCTGGGGCAGTAATATTCTACAATATTTTCACTCCCTAACCACACCACCCACCCACTTCCACGATTCCTGAAAGGATGCTGAAGAGGGCCATACACCCTACCCTAGCACGAGTAGCTGGTGGGAATGAAACACAAAAAAGTTTTTTTTTTCAAGTAGTTTCAGCAAATCTCTGACAAAACCGGTTGTTTAGTTGCTCCATGCAAGCAGGTTGATTAATATCAAATTACGTTCAGTACACCGCCATCTATAAATAGTTACTGCGAACTGTAATATTTCACACTGTTTAAGAAAACCTTCCAAAGATATTCAGTTGCTAAACTAAGCAACTTCGGTTCGCAGTAAATTTCTATATACGGCGATATTTTCAGAATCTTGGTAAACAGTACATGACTCAGTTTAGTTCTAAGTAACTCAATTTAATGTTCTTTTGGAAATTCAATTATACCACTCAATTCTAATCGAATCGGCCTCAATTTCCCAGTAATTAACAATAATTAATAATGAAAATAGTTATTAACCAATCAGAGCAACTTATTTCTTTTCCCAAAGTTCGAACGTCACCTCGTATAAAACGTCGTCCAACTCGTTACGAAATATCGGTGGTCACAAGGGACGAAGTCGGGGCCTATAAACCTTATTTATGGGAGCAGAGCGTGTTCGACAAAGGACCAATGTTTCGCGAATGGCTACTTACTAAAATAGTCAACGGCGAGAGAGCCAGTTATTCTGCCCCCAAGTTCGCCAGGATGCAAGAAAGGACGAGATCACAAATGCTCGAAGACATTGTCGCAAATCTTCAAAATCACGCAGAAACAGGACAAATACCGAAACCATATAGACGAGGTAAGAAGCTGTTATTATTAATTAAAGTTTGCTTACGTCTATTCAGAAAAAATTGATAGAGAACATTAACTTGTTGGCCAGTAACTAACTGAAGCATTTCAAATGTTTCACAAGAACTTTACGTAGGTATCTAGGTACTTGTCAAAATGAATCTGCGTCGCAGCTTACATACGTGATAAGTTTGTAAACCAAATTGATAAAGAATTATTCGAAAACAGCCATACGCAGTTTAGATAGATCACGTCTAGTAGTTTCAATAACTTCCTGGCCAGAAAAACTTAATGTTCTTTATAAATTCAAACTATCAATAGTGACCATTTGATGAAACATATTTTAATAAATGTAATAAATAAAACACAAGTTTTTGGATGTTTCAACAATAATTTAATGTACTCGACAATATTGTTTCGACCCACATGTGTCATTATCAAGAGTAAACAATCACTAAAATTAAAATTGCAAAAGTGTGTATATACATATATATGTACATAAGTGGTGGGGATACATATCTGAAATTATTATTAATAGCTAATTCTATTTAGTAATTTGTTATGTTTTTATTTAAATTTACAGCTTTCTTAATTTCTAGAGATTCGAACAGGTTTAATTTTTTGCTTTTTGAAGCTAAATGTAATAATTTGACTTTATCTAATTTATGGTTGTTGACTACAAAATGTCCTGCCATTCCTGTGCTTAGTATTTTATGCTTTATAGAGTATAAATGTTCTTTTAGCCTAATACCAACAATACGAAAGGCTTTAGTGATATTTATATTAACAAATAAATGAAACACAAAGTTTAATTTCCACAATATATTAAAACACTTGACATATGTTTCGCCTAACTTAGGCTTCTTCAGAAGTATAATGAACTTAAACTAATACAGATCGGAATTATATTTATACAGATATATAACTAAGGTTAGGGAAGGGGTAATTTAACAAATAAATTGAGAAGTGGTGAGTTATTTAATTCAATTTGTTCATTTAACAGTTGTCCTGTATTTTTATATTTGTTAATTCCCATTGATTCTAGAAGAGATAACCTATAACTTTTATTTACAACATAGTCTACATTAAGAGAATGTTTTGTATCGATCAGGTGTTTAGCATAATTTGAGTCAAAGTTGTTTGTTTCAAAAGATTTTTTATGTTCGCTGATTCGTTTTTTAAAAATATGACACGTCTGACCTGTGTAGAATTTATCACAAGAGTCGTATTTTAGTCTATAAACACCTCATCTATTACCCTTTTCCGTCTTATCTTTGTTATTTTTAATATGCTTACTTAAAGTATTAGTCGTATAGAAAGCTATATTTAAATTAATGTTTCCAAATAATTTTCTTTTAATTTTCCTACTTGGTTTGAAGAACTGCCTAACTACGCTTTTTATCCATTTTATCAATGTAACAAAAGTTCTTTCACTAAAAATGCTATAACTCAGATACTAAGTAGTGCAACAGCTGTCAAATGTATACAAGCGTCTTTTGAAGGTTAGGGCTAACAATAAATCATATGGATTTGATACTAGTAGCCCCATCTATGGGTCAGCCTACGAACTTTTCAGCCGCCTGTTATCTGTATAAATATATGTCTTATCTGTATTAGTTTAAGTTTATTATACTTCTGAAGAAGCCTATGATAGGCGAAACATATGTCAAGTATTGTAATATATTGTAGAAATAAACTTTGTGTTTCATTTATTTGTTAAAATGAGTTTCCATCAGGTAAACTTAGATATGATAAATCATATTTATATTAAAGGTCCAAAAAGTAAAATACATTAGTTATTATGTACAAGCCGCTACTACTCCACAAAATTAAATGTTACTGTGAATAGAAGTGCATGTAGGTAATTAAAAATGTCATCTCGTGAAGGTCTTTTCTGAAATTGCACAGCAGTAGCTATATAACGCTCTGTCCTTTGTTCGATGAAAGATAGAGATTAAGAGTGGATCTTTTATCTATTTCACAGGTTCATGGAGGCCAATAGGGCACATGCGGCCGTCGTCGCCTCTGTTGGACAGCGTGCGCGACCAATTCGAAGATTACGATCAACTGGCCAAGGACTTCACGCGCGTCTTCCTCAACACGGAATCGAATACGTTGGCTAACGCTCAACTGTTCGATATCGTTTTCTTAGTCGGACAATCAAAACAAAAGGTAGGTAATCGACCATATATCCAATAATGTTCACTGAATGTCTAGAATCGTATAAAACATCTCTCATACATTAAATCATGACTTTCACAAACACAAATAAAACACCAAGTTTTAAGTTACAATATCATTTATTGGCCACAATGATCATTTCGCCACACTGTGGCTTCTTCAGGTGGAAGAATTGCTAAACTACTAACTAAAATTAAATCGAAAAAAGGAAGGTGGAGAGACAAAGAATATTACCTAGGAATTAATAACATTTAGTAGTGGTGAAAATTATAGGATTTATAAATTTAGAAGAGGTAAATTATTAACGTCAATTTGGTCATTTATAATTAATATCAACTTATGCAATTTATTTATTTCTAAACACTCTAATAGATTTAATTTTGTGCCTTTTCTTTCAACATGTAAAATCTCTAAATTTTCATTAAATTGATGTGCCTCTGATAATAAATGTTCTGGGTAGGTAGAATGAAAAGATTTTTTAATGAAACTATTCTTATGTTCAGAGATCCTATCCTTAAAGGCTCTACCAGTCTGGCCAATATAAGCTTTGTTGCAAGTAACACATTGTAGTTTATAAACCCCTGATTTGATGTTTTTATTGGTGGGATCTTTGTTGTTTATCAGAATTTTACCTAAATAATTACTAGTTTTGAACGAAATCGTGGAATTTGTAAAATTAGATAAATGTTTGCCTATGTTGGTAGATATATTTCCCATGTACATAATTGAATTGTATCGAGTTTTTCTATTAGAGTGTTTAGAAATAAATAAATTAAATAAGTTAGGTTTAATTATAAATGATCAAATTCACGTTAATAATTCACCTCTTATAAATTTATAAATCCTATAATTTTCACCACTACTAAATGTTATTAATCCTAGGTAATATTCTTTGTCCCTCCCCCCCCCTCCTTTTTTCGATTTAATTTTAGTTAGTAGGTACATATGGTGGCGAAATGATCATAATTGTGGTCAATAAATCATGTTGTAACTTAAAACTTGGTGTTTTATTTTTATTTGTGAATATGGAGTTACAACAATTAAAAGTTTCCTCGATTGAAATCATGACTTTATTTGTTAGCTAGCCTTTTAGAAACATTTTTATTATTATTACTCTGCAAACTTCAAAATACAATATATAGAACTCAATTCAGTAGTAATTGTTTTATTTACGAGGATGTATCAAATATAAACGGGATTGTAAAAAATTCGAAGTATATTTAATGAGTCTTCCACCCTAGAAACACATTTTTCCCATCGAATTGAGAGTTTTTTTGTGCCATCATCGCATAAACTATTCGGACGTTATTGTTACCATTATATCATAAATGCTTCCACTGCGTCGTTCTCGTGGAAACGTTGACCTCCAAAAGCTCCTTTCAGGGACCCAAAAATATGAAGTCGGCGCCATATGGGGGATTTTCTCGCGTTTCCCAGCCTAATTCATTCAATTTTTACCTTGTGGCATTGACTGTACTCATACGGTCTCAGCCTGGCGTTGTCATGCTAAATTATGACACTTCTCACCGATTGCTTCTTCCTTCGTTAACAATTCACTATGAAAGTATATCTTCATTAGACATAAAAATCTAAACATCGGAACAAGACCTAATGAAAATTCATACACACCAATAGGTAGTTATATACTACTAAATAAGAAGAACTATACATATTATGTCAGTCTATATCTCTAAACAAAATTAGTCATATACTTATATATATACCAAAGATACATCACAAATATAACAATAGTCGCAGTCACATAATCAAGTGTCCCAAGAAAAGGTTGGACAAATCCTAAAAAGCCCCAAACACAAAATATCACACTCATGCACCTCAGGAGCATACGATATTTCTAATCGGTGTTGCTTGTGATGCTCCGATAACACCACTTTGCGCATTTTCAGGTCTTCTGTCACTATCCTGTGGACACTCCCGTAACTGATGGTCAATTCATCAACGCATCAACGCTTTCCCAGAGAATTATGCGTCGATTTTTCTCAATGAGATTTCTGACCACCTCAATGTCGGGTCATACTTCTCCTTGAGCGGCGAGCATAGCTCTCGTTCTCGACCTTTTCACGGCCTTCAGAAAATTCCTTGTGCCATGCAAAAACCCGAGTTCTTGATAGGGTGTTGTCCCCGAACCGTGCCTGTAACCACCGCAAAATGTCGGTTGGATTCGCCCCCTTCTTGGACAAGAACTTAGTAATAATCCGTTTATCCACGGAGACATCCACTTCTACCTCACTCATTGTTTTTTCGTACTAATGCGACTCGAGCGAATTGCGGTCAGTTCTCCCTTCTCCCTAGCGTTACGGGCATCTTCGCATCTACTACTACCAGGTCACTGACCTCTCCGTAATTTAAAAAATATCAGTCTCGTTTATATTTGATACATCCTCGTAATATAAACCTGACTTTTATCATATGACTAAAGAATTATCTCTGGAATCCAATCGAAAGACCTACGTCTTCAATAGCAATTGTTATTGCAATAGCTAAAATACAAACCGTGTGGTTTAACTGTTGAGTCTCCAAAGAGACGTGTTTTCCGTTTTCTTTTGCAGTTCCCTAGTACTTTGTACAAACTCTAAAACTATACTGCCTCACATATTAGATTTGATCTTTTCGGCGCTGCTTTCTAGCCCTATATTTCAGATTTCACAAAAAGATTCAAATTGATGAATATCAAAGTACACGGTGATTATTACGCTAAGTAGATAACATGTAGGATAGCATCTCAAGTTTATCCAAACGCAGATTGTTACCAGATTCTACAATATCATAGTCGATTGTATCACTTTAGACTTTACAAATAGAATCGTTGCTCAGCACTTGATGAAACCTTTCGGCAAATTGACTTAAATAAATAAAGGAAACAAATGGTTTCTGTTTCATTTATTTAATTAGAATGTCTAACAATTGTTTCAACTTTTGTTAGATCTTCTAATCAAATATATAAAACAGAAACCGAGTGTTTTCTTTATTTATCTAAATTGATTTCTTTAGGCATCCAGGAAGAAGTCAGTGTCCAATTCATACTTACTTACAATATATTCTGTCACACCAATTTTAAGTTTTTCAAAAACTGTTTCACAATGGATGCGATTCACATTCTGTCAAGTTTATTCCACCAATATTAGGTATTCATAGCTGATTGTAATAAAGGATCAAAAGCATCTTCAATTTTTCACGATGAATATTTGAATTTTCCAATATGTTATTTCAAACCAAAGAGCAACTTGCTTCGTGATTTGATTCATCGTATGCATGTTCGTGTATGTGTTTGTATAGGTGTGTGTGTATTGCAGCATTTTTAAATTCGTTTTAGTAGTAAAGAAAGACCGTTATGTAAATATGAAATATAAATGAATCACACCCCATTCTATTATTCATAATACAAAAGGATCCTTGGCAAACAATATCGCCTCTCTCGCTCCCTTTTTAACGACCGTCTCGCTCTTTCGTCATTCAGATCAGATCCCGACCCATTTCACGTACATATACCGGCCCTTTTTTCTCATAAGAAACTGGAAAATGGGAAATTCTTTTCTGAATGTTTTAGGCTCCATTGTTCGCGTTATTTCTCTTAATAAAAATTTGTTAAATTCATATATCACCCAGACACTCGAACTAGAAGACGCAAAAAGAATTGTCGAAGTTGCTAAAAGGTTTTATACAAAGATGTTTATGTCATTGCACACCGCCAAAGTGGATAATTCACATCACATTAACTGGATGACTTAAAAAACCAAACAATAAAAAACACTAATCTAAGATTGCTAATTTATTTGAAATCTGTAGACACAACGGTTAGCTTTCAGCCTTTAAGATACTAATGCGTTCAAGAGAACACTACAGGCTGTTGTCTAGATACTGCTGCGACGGAAAGAACTATCCATACCCCGCGTCTATTACTCATTGAAACGCATTAACGCATCCTTCATGTAAAGTCGTTCATTCCAGAAATTAATAACATTTTAATAACTTGTAATGATTCTGCGGTCGGGTAAATATGTTCTTCAGGAAACCAACAAGTACAAATTGCATAATTAATAATAAGTCCAAATTAAAATGTCTACATTTAATAGCTACATCTACAATAGAGAGTACGAAACTATCAAACTCATAGCTTCAAATAATGGTTATAATCCCAAAATGGTTGATAAGATTATCCAAAAAATGAAAAAGAAACTAATTACTAAAAAATTGTTCTCGGATGTTGTAAAAGATAAAATCAAGTTTAGCTTCATTAATTATGTCCCTAACTATAGCAACAAAATTTGCAAAAAACTCAACAATTTAGAATTAAACACTATGCAAATGTTGGGGCAGTAATATTCCACAGATACCCTTTCACTTCTCTTCTGTCTTCATAACGTCCGTCTCATCTTTCTCTCTCTAACCACACCACCCACCCATTCCCACGATTCCTGCAAGGAGGCTGAAGAGAGCCTTACACCCTACCCTCCGGCTTTGCACTTCAGTATAGATCGGAGGAACTGCCCGCCCACCAGCACGAGTAGCTGGTGGGAATGAAACACAAATAAGTTTAAGTTAAAATTTTTTGTATTTATCATACTCTTGAAAAAGGCATAATGTGCCGAAACAATTGTAGAGTCTAATAAACTTGTTGAAACATAAAAATGCATCTTTTTATCTTTTATTTGTATTAATAACATTTTTATTTGTAGGTAAAGTTCATAGGTGTCCGCGCGATTCTGGGCGTTCGAAGCAGGGTGTTTCAAGAAATGCTCTATGGTATCCAAACTGGATTCGGTTCACCCCAAGTGCCAGTGGCCGAACTGTTAGCAAGGCCCGTTCCCACCCTTTTGAGTCCCCAACAGTCCAGACCCAAGAGCAGTAATTTTCTTCAGGTCCCCGACATAGAATCGCCCCGACCAAAAAGCGTTCCCAATTCTCCCATGGTTAAAAGAGCTTTCTCTAGACTGGGAACCATCACCGCCGGATGGGGCAAGTCAATGAGGAAACAGCACACACAACATCTCACGCCCGACGACAAAAAGAAATGGTCAAGCAGTCAGGATTGTTCGGGTAAGTGGAAACAAAATCTCCATTTCAAATTATTTAATAGATAAGTACGTCAATTCAATTATCTATTAGAGTTTATGTATCTTTGGAGCGTCCGTTTCGCATTAGTTGTCAGTCCAAATTGAGTTGCTAACTCGTCAGGGAATGAAACATTAGTAAATGCGGGAACAAGATGAAATCAACCAGTTGACGCGGAATTTCCTGACTTTCCAAACTTGTCTAATTTCTACCTTCATCCATTAGCAAAATTAACGTAAATTATCTCTAGAAAATCAGGATCTGATGTGGAATTTAACAAAATAAACGTTAAAGAAATTATTCCAAAAATAAATGTAACAACCAGTAATAAAAACAGAAATGATCAAACCGTTGTTATTATTTTTGAACTTGACAATATAATCTGGTTGTTTCAATTTAGCTTTCATTGTGATAGTTTTATAAAAATAAAAACAATCAATGTACAGTCAGCCATCATAGATTGTATATCAGCTTAAAGTATGGTTTCCCAACATATTAAACATAGTGGTTGGAGATCAACCAATAAATAAGAACAGTCTGTAACTGATGTTGTCCTTCTTCGGGTGTACAGGCCGTCGTCGGTTGGAATTGCTTTCTAACGTTTCGCTAGCACGAGTGGCGAGCTTCTTCAGAAGTCTATCCATTTTCGCTGTTGGTTGTAGACTAGTGGATAGACCTCTGAAGAAGCTCGCCACTCGTGCTAGCAAAACGTTAGGAAGCAATTCCAACCGACGACGGCCTGTACACCCGAAGAAGGACAACATCAGTTCATCAACTGGCCGCGAAAGCCTTAATCAATTTAACAGTCAGTAAGTTGAGGTCTCAATCTGCTCTTAACGACAAACATTACGTCATTTTTTTCTACTACTATTTTTATCATACTGTAAGAGTAATTTCTAGAGGGTGGAAGATATTCCAAAGAGGTTACGCGACATATAACGCTAATTCTACGCCTAACTAATTTTGAAAATCAAAAATCATATTAACATTTACGAGGGTAAATCAAATATAAACGGTAATTTTACTATTTAGCTTATCACGAAATTCCGATCTAGAGGCTTCGATGCTCGAGTGTTGTTTGGTTTTTGAGGAGGGGGAAATCGGCTTAGGTTTTAAGAAGGGGAGGTTTTTGAAGCGTATGGCGTATCGTCACTTGTGATGAGACGTAGGTCCACCACTTCACTCCCGAATCAAAAATGGCGAGTAAGGAGTGGCGAAGAAAGGATGACGGCTGCCCTGTCAAAGCCACAATCAAAATCCGTCTCTCATCCGGAAAAGTGCTTGTGACTATTTTCTTTGATTCAAGGAGAGTTTTACTCAGTGAATGCGGCTTACTATTCTCAGTTGTTACGATCTACATTGGACAAAAATCGCGTATCGAAGCTGTTATCGCCGTGGTTTGACGAACTTGTTGTAATGATTGTTTTGCTCACGAAAATTGTTCTAACAAATAACTCCATTCGATCGTTTATGTATGATATTTATTAACAACCCTTAACTTACAAACAAACACTTACGACTTAACAAAAACTTTACAAAAAAAAAAGAACTTAAAATTATGTTGCGTGGACTGTATATACGAAAAAAAATATTGCGCGAAAACCGAATCGACCGTTTTTATCAAAGATCAAACTCCCTCCTGAAAACGAATGATATTTTTTCTATTTTTCGAAAAGAGTGAAGGATGTTTTGGAGTTTGGGAGGGATTTTTGACGGGGTAAATTTTGTTAAATGTGATATAGATTCAATTATTGGTAACCGAAGAAAGATAGAAATATCATAGGAAAGGTCGTTTATCGATACTTCTCGTACGATCACGTGTACACTACATGATCAGAAATTTCGGAACCAGATGCGATACGGCTTCTAAGAAGTATAATAAATAGGAAAAACTCAAGTTTACATTATTGGGGGCTAATCCATATTAAATAGACGAAACTGAAAATATGTACAATACAATTTGATACAATGAGCAATAAAATTTTGAAATAGGTATGAAATATCTGCAAATAATAATTCCAAAGAGAATTATAAAAATACACGTTGAAAAAGGTACAACCGATAAGAATGAATTTTGGGACACAACAGAAGCAAACGACGGGATATGCCCATTCGGGCCGTCATCCCCCTTCATGACAACGCCAGGCCACACACCGCAATTTTGACAATGAATAAATTGGAGGAAATGGGCTGGGAAACCTACGAGTATCCTCCTTAAAGCCCTGACTTGTCAGTTGTCACCCTGTGATTATTTTTTGTTTGCGCCCTTGAAAGAATCACTTCGAGGTAAAAGATTTGAAAGCAATGAAGAAGTAGAGGAGTATGTGTGCAATTGGCTGACAACTGGCCCTCAAACTTTTTATAAAGAAGGAATATTCAAGCTTCCAAATCGGTGGCAAAAGTGTGTAGAGCACGGAGGTAAAAATGTTAAATATTTAGTTTGTGTATACCATTAATCAATAAATTTATTTTACAAAATTAACGTTTATATTTGATTTACCCTCGTAAATAAGCACACTCTACCTCAAATAACTGGCAGGATCATTTGACTCTATGAATATTTGCTGCTAACTGTAGTATATGATTAGTGTTTAACAAGGCTTTATGAAGGCATCTTTTTGAACTTAATGTACTTTGTTTAATTACTTTGCATGCCTGCCACGTATACAAACTGCATCGTAGATTAAGTTTGGCAATTGTATACCTTTGTAAGGCTTTGTCAGATACTACAGTTAATATCTAAAATATATAAAAATTAAAATAGACTAAACAACTCAGTTCACATCTATTCACCTAGAGAAGAACATAATATATAACACTCGGTATGTTGTCATATAATTTTCTCTCAGCAAGAGGTATATTTGAAGTTGTTTGTAGCACAGAAGTGATATACCTCGAAACACCGCACAGCGGGGATTTATGAGTGTAATGTGTTTTACTTTAGTCCTAGTTACCCTAGGAAACGTGCAAGTAGCAATTGATATAAATTACTCTTTTGCGCCGCTTTATGAGATATAACAATCCTGAGAAATCTTTGAAAAGCCGCCGCACCAACCCCAAAACTAAATTGCCTTTATCATAATACGTACCTACCTACACCTACAGCGCTTATAACGGCGCGACGCGACGCGACGCTACAATTTTCCTTAATTTTTTACAACTAATTTATTGTTCCCCATTTATCGTTTGTCACCCCGGTGCCTAATGCATAATCCCAGGGATCTTGTATTTACAATTTCATTTCCACAAATTTATAACTGTAAAACTGCGAGATTTATTTTAACACTAGTTTACAAAAATGCAAACTAATAAATATTTTGTTGATAAAATCGTCTTTTCTCGATTCTCACCATTTTGGACAATTTCAGGTGATTCTAATCACATCTGAAACCTTCTTCAGGGACTGAAACGTACTAGAAACTAAAGATCAATCCCTGAAGAAAGTAACTTTCTTCTTCTATTTGCTGTGTTCTGCAGCACCGCCAGAGTTTCCACTATTTTAAATATCTGAAGAACAGTTTGGGCAAATTATTGATACTAAAAATACCTAGAATGATTCTTAAATCGATATTTCATAAATTAGTTTGGATCTACGCCATATTTTACTATGATAACGATATCTATTTATATCTTTTTTGAATACAATTTAGCAAAGTTTGATTTGAGATGTAAATAACTAAATGTAAAGTGCCCAAAATAGTGAAAATCGCGAAATAATTTATTAACTAGCAATCCTATCCTACGGTAAATCCTTTTAATTAAGAAGGACTCTGGACTACACAAAATTAGGGGCAGGTCAGTGTGACATGGAATATCCCATATAGCATCAAGTGTACTAAAACATACATATAAACAAGGATTTGGCTGCGTTTTTAAACCCTCAATGTATTATGTAATATTAAAGTCTACAACTGAAAATTACATTTGCTATTTTCTTTATTTTAATTCAACGAGGATAGATCAAATATAAACGAGCCTTTGTTCATAAAACATTTATTTTGAAAAGCTCCACAAAAACGCAAATTTATCTATTTTTCGACATATCCCCTTGTTTGTCTATATATTTTCCCCAACGCATTGGTAGTTTTTCCACCCCGTTTTCATAAAAAGAAGTAGGGCGGGTATCTATCCAGTTGCGCACTAACGCCTCCACCTGTTCATCGGTCTGAAATCGCTCGTCTGCTAGTGATTATTGATTCTTTGAGGGGCCCAAACATGTGGAAATCACAACGGGATAGATCTGGGCTATATGGAGGATGTTCCAGCCGATTCCAGTGCATTTCACCGATTTCGTGCAAGAGTAACAAATCACAAATGGGGTGCGTCCTCCTTTTTCGGCGATAAGAAAGTTTTACCTGACCTAGAAGTCAGTAGTACAGACAATAGTAGACTGCATTAATGGTTCTTCGCAGGTGAAAAAAATCGATCAACAGCACCCCTCTCCAGTTCCAAAAAGCCGGAACTTAAACTTTGCCTGCAGACAGACGTGTTTTCGGCTTCACTGCGTTTGCTTCATCTTTGCGCCGCCACTCCATGCTTGTTCGTTTTGATTATGGAGTGTAATGGTGTACCCACGTCTCATCGCAGGTTAAAATTTGTGCAAAAAAAGTCACCTTCCTCTATAAATCGAGTGAAAAGCGCCTGAGAGTTGCAAACTCGAACAGCTTTTTGATCTTCACTCAGCAACATTGGAACCCAACGAGCTGAAATTTTTCGGAATCCCAAGTTTTCCGTTATGATTGTGTGGATAGTCCCATAGCTCATGCCGAGTTCATCAGATATCTGGTTATATAAACACTGTTGTAATGTTCACAAATTTGTATCGGAAATGTAAATGTAAATGTGTAAATAGTATTTTTATAAATGTTAAATATTCTAAATTTCATTTCTATTTCAATGTAAATACTTTCACTTCTTATCTTGTGCATGCCTTTGTTTCCTTTCAAACCAAATACTATTGTTCAGTCACGTAGCCTCTTCGTAGAAATCTATCTTCACCTTTACCTGCATGCACCCTGTACTAATAGCTGGTTTTACCTTCAATTACTTCAACCAAACTTTTCCATTGCTTATTTCCAGATGTTTACCGTCTGTAGACTCGTACCACTCTTACTATCACTATTTCTCCCTCTATAGAACAGCCTCTCTTTCTACTAACAACCCTGTCTATAAATTCTTAAAACTATTCTATAAAAGTTAGTCTACTACAGTCTACTACATTCTACAGCTCTCGACCATTCTGTGATAACGCTTCTCTTTCTTGTTACGTGTACATAAACATTTGAGTTTCATTAGTGTTTTATTTCTCTTGATTATTTCTTATAAACTGATCAAAACGCTAAAAATTTATTAGTCACAGTAAACTGTAAACTTCTGAAGAAGCTACAATGTAGCGAAACGTACGTACCTTGAATTTACTTTAAAACAAACAGTAACAAAATTCTGCTTTCTATCAGTCTACGTCTTTATAAATTGAGTTTGCTACCGTTACATCAATTAAATTTTCGATATGATGATAAAAAAAATCTTTCCTTCACGACCGGTTTGAAATTGTTCGCAAACGCAGCCCAGTTATTAAAAATTTACTTTGATTTATTTTCTTCTGCTTCATAAATTTTGATAAACAAGTCATTTACTCGCAAAAAAAATTAGACTGAAGAATAGGGAATAGCCTTGGTGGAAAATTAACTATTAAGCACTCTAAAAAAAATTTTTTACGCATTTCTTATTATTTGTGGTATACAGGGGCGAGTCCGTTTGATTTTATTTTATTAAAAACGTTCTTAGTAAACACACTTTTTCAATAAATCATAAAGTAACACATACGAATAGTATTATAACATACTTTCAAATTCTTGCCACCCAATATCTAACAAATTGGCATTTTTTCATTCCGGTCTCCATAGACTTTTTACTATCCCAATGTCTCTAGATGATTACAATTTATAATTAAACAAAATTTACCAGATTGCTCATGATATTGGTTATAATTTTTCGTTTGTAACAATTATCTTAAATACAACATTAAATAATCAAACATTTCTTAAAAACAACAAAAACACAAATTGCAATAATATAATGTTAACCCATAACGATGTAACTAAAAAAGGGTTAAAATTAGGAGTTTATTTACTTCGATGTGGTGATTGTTACGAGGCAAAGATTGGTCAAACTGGGAGAACATTTGTGAAAGAATAAAAGAACACAGAAAAGGTTATGAAACACAAATTCTACTTATGCTGAACAATTGTACGAGGGTAAAAATAATCACAGGTCATAATAATGACAAGTCAGAGCTATAAGGAGGATATTCGAAGGTTTTCCAGCCCATTTCTGCCAAGTTATTTCTTGTCAAAACTGCGGTGTGTGTCATGAAGGATGATGACGTCTCGAATGGGCAATGGAATGACCTCGTCGTTTGCTTCGATACGCGAAATCGATTCAGAAGTCTTTCACTAATCTTGATCTCCGACCTGACCTGTTTTCTGATTTTCGGTCAACAACCTTGGAACCCAGCAAGCACTAATTTTTCTAAAGCCAAGTTCATCAATGGTGATAGATTGAACACTCAAACACTCCCATAGCTGATACCCACTTCTGATGAGGTTTGTTCAATAGTTAACCGGCCACCGGCGATCACCTTCAACAACCTCTCGAAGTGCACTGATGCTGTCATTTGTGAGACTTGATATTTGTTCTTGGGCGTCGATCATGACTCTCATTTTCGGCATGCTCTCGCCCATCCTTAATTATCTGTTTTTCTGACCCACGTATACACTCCATTCTGAGACAGTGTAGCAGTGTAGCATCCCCAAACTGTGCCTTCAAACGAGTGAAATTTTCCGATGGTTAACGCCTGACGCCTTCATTGTTTAAAAACATTATGATGCGTTGTGCAACAGACGAAGGTACCGGTACTTTGCGCTCAGTCATGGTACTGTACTGTACTGCGGACAGAACCGAGCGCAGCTGCTACCTAAGCCGGTTTCCCTCTCCTCATTCACCAAACAACACTCAAGCATCGAATCCTCTAGATCGGAATTACATGCTAAACTAAATAGTAAAATTACCGTTTATATTTCATTTACCCTCGTAGTTTTAATGATGATTATAATTTTTTTTCATTTTAAAGTAAAGGCCGAAAATCAAATTTACTGGAAAGTGTTGAGAAAAACAAACTAAACAAAAAGAGCATTATATTAGGTGATAAACTAGACGTAAATAAATCACCGTTATTACACTCCTAATTTATATTAAATTAATACATAAGTATTAAGTTTGTATTGTAGTTTTAATTAATTATTTATTTTTCTTTAAGTAAAAATTTAAGTGATGATACATTGTATTTGTTTGTGGTACTATTCTCTTAATTATGGAGAGTTTGACTTGACGGGGGCACCACCGCCGAAGCTCCTAATATTTAATTAACTATTTGTTTTCGTTAAAAAAATGTGTGAAGCGGTCTACTATCCGTGAAACCCCGACTGATAATAAAAATCGGCTGATTTCGAATTCAAATCAAGCAGCAACATTAGATGAGTGCAAACAATTTCCGTAATAGCAAGTTGTAAATTAAAACCGGATTTCCTAACGTTCAAGCACAAGATTATCCGTCGACTTTAACGCGGTCGTGCGAATCGTATACATGCTTTGGTTCTGGCTTTTACAAATCCGAATTTTAAATGCGAATCGAGATTAAAGCTGCGAAAGCCGTGCACTACCTTTTTCAGCACGCTGCGCTCACTGGTGACAAACGAACGAACCAACGAATGGCTGAAACGGTTGCGTTTTACTGTCATGACATATACACGCAAGCCAAGCTTAATTACTCCTGGAACTGCTTGCTTTGCTTCTTTATTTCCGTTTTCCCTTCGTTTCTTTCGAAGGAAAAACCATCTTGAAACCAGTGGCGTGTCACGGCGCGGATAATGTAAAAATTTATGGCAGAAACGCAGCGTCTTCCGCTTTTGGAACGATATTTCAAAATAAAATATTGAAATGTCAGAGGCAAAGTTGCAATAATGTACCTAATCGTAGTTTTCCTACTTTAACCCAACACGATTCAACAAATTTAATTTATCTATGATTTTGCATCTGTCGGATGAATGAAATTTTGAGAAACTGATATTCGTTGTTCCGGGCTTAAGAAGCACTTAACCATATCTTTATATTTTCGGCAGTAATTGGGTATTTTCGTAACTTAACGCAGTAGAATGATAACGTGAAAATGTGATTAAAGTCGGGGAGATTACAGTATTATGTAAATTTGGTGGCTGGTGCATAAAGGTCGGGTACTTAGACAGGGATAAGAATGAGACGGTCATTATTATTGAAATAAAAAACAAAACAGAACTGCTGTCCTATACCAGAGAAGAATAGCCCCAAAAGATATTTTCCGGATTTTTTCATGCATCTTGTGTAAAACATCAATATATATTGTAAATACGAGGGTGGATCAAATATAAACGAGCCTTTTTAAACTGCGCGCCGGATAGTTGTTCAAGGCGCATCCATCCGGGCGTTAAGAACTTGAAGTGAGGATATTAGGTAGCACGGAAACGACGCGTCTTATTGCTGCGTTCGCTTGGTTAATAGCTATCACAATGAGTGAGAAATAGGTGCATAGCAGCGTTGCGCAAAGAATTATTATTAGTATTCAGTTTCTTACACGTGAAAACGTGAAACCAGCTGATTGCAAGCACAATTCGGAAATGAAACGCTTTTATGGTTACGTGTAAAAGTTTAATTAATGCAGCCTACTACTGTCTGTACTACTGACTTCTCAGTCAGGTACAACTTTCTTATTAAAGGAGGACGCACCCCATTCGTGACGTGTTACTCTTGCACGATAACGCTAGGCCTCAGCTAGAACAACCTCCATATAGCTCAGACCTATCCCCTTGTGATTTTCACATGTTTAGGCCTATCAAAGAATCACTAGGAAGCGAGCGATTTCAGACCGATGAACAGGTGGAGGCATTTGTGCGCAACTGGGTAGAGACAAACAAGGGGGATATGTCGAAAAATAGAGAAATTTGTGTTTTTGTGAAACTTTTCAAAATAATTGTTTTATGAACAAAAGCTCGTTTATATTTGATTCATCCTCGTATCATCGCAATTTCGAAACCCTTGGTTCTCTTCAACTCGCAGTAGACAGCTCCGGCAGAACAACGATCAACCTACCTAATGGAAGCAGTTTAAGCAGCGTTCGAGGAATTCGAAATCGCGATCCACGGAATACTGATCAAGGACATATTTTTAATTTTTTTTATTAAATAACACTTGTCCCGATTTTCCCTCAATTTCTCTTTAACAAATAATGTTACTAATGTATATAATAAATAGACAACTAAAACTACTGTGCATTCATAACTGTATCCATAAAATTTTTATTCATTTTCCAGTTCTAACTTTTACTACTAAAATAAACCATTTGTTCATGTGGAAAGCGAGATATTCAAAGGAATTCGCAGTGTGTCGAATTTTGTATCTAGTAAATTCTCGAGATTGTTTATAAACAATAAAACGTGACGACCCTCTTGCACGATACCACTGCTAAAGATCAAAGCGCAGGGTCTACTCTAATAGAATAATTGTTCGAACGGTTGTCGCAAACTATTTTCAATTTCTCTACTACGCAACGACGACGAAGGACGGACGGTCTGACGAGAAGTTCATTAAAATCCAACGCTCTTAATTAGTACCTATTCGGGAAGTTCTGCAAGTATTTTAACAGCGTGTATTTTCACTGTGAAGAAGACTCTCAAACTCCATACCCTACGCCTTCATCGGAAACATCTTGGTTATACAATAAAGGATTGTTTGGAAGTTCTTGACAAACTGCACTTGACGAAGTACTTTGTACACAATTTCGGAACGATGGTAAAGCTGACCCGATCCTCTTAAATTACTATCGATCAATTTATAACCGTAAATCATTATTCCACTTTAATACTGATGTATGACAATCTGCTCGAAAATCAACTCAGTTTTGATTATAAATAAACAAATAACGTAACGGTCAAACACCTTCAGATCATGATGTTTGTCTTTTGAGGTCAACGAATTATTATTGTCTTAATAATAAGTCGAACAAAACACACTTGGTATTTTGTTTCACTATTTATTGTTTAAAACTTAACGATACCGTTTCGGTAATTACGCCATTCTCAAAATATAGGAGTACAATAAATACTAAAAATATATTGCAGAATTTGTGGTTAAATAGGTAATCAGAAGGTTGATTTTAAGAGGGGAGACAAAGTGAATTCAATTTGGTCGTTAGTGACCATAAGATTATTATATTTTGCTTTTGTTATTTCTAATATTTCGAGAAGGTCTAGTTTTTACCTCTTAAAAATTTTAGCAAAAAGTAACAACGAAAATATAATAGATTTACGTTTATACAAAAACAAAAGAAATTGCTACAAAAATCTCTCTATGCCTCTCCAAACCCAAAGGATGAACAAAAATATCATTACATTAATTATGTTCCACAGTTATCTAATAAAATATGTAATAGATTAAGAAAAATTAATAAAAATAACGTTGTAGCTAATAAGTTAAATTTAAGTTCACTCCTAGTAAATAACAAAGAAAAGGTCAACATATCACAGAAAAATGGTGTCTACCAAATAAATTGTAAAAATTGTGAGGCCATTTACATCGGTCAGACTGGCAGACCTCTAAAGTATAGGCTAAAAGAACATGGAAGGTGAATTTTACACAAAACTAATTGCACAGGAATTTCTGACCATTGTAAATCAAATAACCACCATTTAGATATTGATAGTCCCAAAATTTTGCATGATGTTAATAAAGGTAGAAAACTAGACCTTCTTGAAATATTCGAAATAACAAAAGCAAAATATAATAATCTTATGGTCGCTAACGACCAAATTGAATTCACTTTGTCTCCCCTCCTAAAATAAACCTTCTGATTACCTATTTAACCACGAATTCTGCAATATACTTTTAGTATTTATTGCACTCCTATCTTTTGACAATGGCGTAATTGCCGAAACGGTATCGTTAAGTTTTAAACAATAAATAGTGAAACAAAATACCAAGTGTGTTTTATTCGACTTATTATTTAAAAATGTTTCACCATGATATAAGCAACCGCTCAACATCACTTATTATTATCTTAATCTAACCAAGGACTAAAAAGTCAAAAAATTGGGCCCAATTGGGTTTTTCCTAATATATCTATTGGCGAAGCTGTTCACAGCCGATAAGTTGCTTTGTTTTTTTTTTTAGTAGATATTTATCTTTTCCTTTTTTTATAGAAAAGGATGGTAAAGACAAAGAAGGCAAGGATAGACCAAATGTAGCTCAACTGCCTGTTCCACGATTAAGTGTTTGTGCAGATGCCCAAAAGGTAGACAGGGCGAAACTGGCGCAGACCGAATTTTCAATAATCGAATTCGATCCGGACACGTTTCGTATCCTTCTCGATTACCTTCACACTGGTTCCTGTCCGCTAACATGCGCCACAATACCTGGGCTTATCTGCGCCGCTGAACATTACGATCTACCTGAATTGCTCCAAGCTTGCTTCCATCATGCCAAACAGTTCCTCAGGATAGAAGTGGTATGTAAATGCATACATTTTAATCAATAGGAGAAGTTTCCTGTACTTTATTAACAATGCCATTTGAATTTTTGCCAGAAGCCCTTAGACATGCTGACTAACTTCTCTATCTTTCAATAATTTTGGTAATACACAAAAACGTTGTAGCACAGATTTTAGACAGAAATAGATACAAAAAAAAACGCTTTTAAATGTTTCAATTAGTTTATTTAAACACTCGGCATATGTTTCGACTTATTGGGTCTTTTTCAAGATTAATTTGCTTACTGAATAAGTCGAAACATATGTCGAGTGTTTAAATAAACTAATTGAAACATTTAAAAGCGTTTTTTTTTGTGATTAATCATATTTAAATTGTTTCAAATTTTTGCAACCGCAAGTTCTATTGATAGAGATAGATACACTAGAGATCTGAAGTATTGTACCAAAATAGTCTAATATGAAGTAACTGGCACCAAGAACTAGTCTGTGGTCTATAATGATTTTAAAGATATAAGAAGCCCCAAAGAAGTAAATTAGCTTATTATCCACGAGTCTCACTGCATCTAAACAAACATCTATCTTTATATCCCATAAAGTGAATATGTACCAATTACTTAAAACTTCATGAATAAAGTGTGGCAGTGAAATTTCAGGAAACTTTCGACTTGTTGATTATACGTACGCGCCAACTGCCTCGGGCTTCATTTTGTCTGAGTGAAACTTAGGACGACATCTAATCCCGTATACACAAAGGGATGAGATGTAGTAGAGTATTAACGTCGTTTCACTAAATGAGCATTATTAATCAGAGGAAAATTTCATTCTCCCCGAAAACCATTTAACCATTCAAACGGTTTCTTGCAGGTGTGTTGTATGTTGGGCTCGTTGGAAAATTACTATTGGAGATACACGTCCGCCTCAGAGTTGGTGAACATGATCCTTGCCTTCGTCGAAACCCGAGCGTATGCATTATTTCAAACTACTGAATTCTTAACGCTCAGCGAGTCCATGGTTCAAATGATAATGTGCAGGTCCGTAAAATATTTACTATTCTAGTCTTATTTTTAGCTTCACGTTTCTATTACACCTGGATCACCTTGGGTCACTTTTTCAAAAAATTATTATTACTTTTTTTTTAATTTTCGAAAAATTCTCCATTTTTAAAAGAAATGTTAAAAAATATATTAAATTAACAACTAAAATAGGAAACTTTGAAATCATGACATTTGAAATGCACTTTTTGTTTAATCCTTTTACATAAAATGAATTCTTATGAAAAGTGTGTTTGTGAAAGAGCAGACCCACATCAAGATAGTTTCATGAGTGTTCCGATTTATTAATATTTTAGTACGGAATACTAAAAAGTTGTTATTTTTGTAATGTCGTTTTTGATACATCGTATTTTTAGGAATTTGGAAGTTCCAGAAATCAGAAAGTTCGAAGCGATGTTAAACTGGGCCAAACACAAAATAAAAACGAAAACTTCTAGCAAGTTGGACGCCAAACTGGAATTTAAATGCATTATGGAACGTTTAGCACGCGATCTGAAACTTTACAGGATATCCCCGCAAGAACTGATAAAGGTACGACTCTAAAATGCCAATCGATTTAGGCCGTTTTAAAATTATATACACGGCGATGAATTTAAGTGATTCGCTTGTAGCAACAATATAATGTAAATAAATGAGTTCCATGTGGAGCACCTGCTTATACCTGCATAAGACATTGTCATTCATCTTTCCTGTCGCACGATATCATGAATCATAATATTGAACTAAAATATAGATAAATAAAAAGAGTCCTCAGGCAATCTCTTGCGGAATATCTGTTTCTAGAATATTAACAACAATATTTTTATTTTATCGGAAAAATATTATAACACGCAATTCACAATTAATCCCACTTGAAATAAACGACAATCAAATTGATTAACACCCGAAGAATAACAACATCAATAAACGACAATCAATTAGCTCGCTACTATAACACAGTAGAGTTCAGATTCAGGGTAAAGAGCCATGGTCTAAATGAACGATTCCGTCTAGGCGTTTCGTCGGCAACTAAGGTTAACATCTTCAGTGGTACTGCGGTCACAACGTGAGAAAAAATGTACCCAACCCTAAAAAGAACTGCGCAGACAGCTGCTAATCTACCGACGAGCGAACCAGGCACACCGAGCATTCACAAGATGATCCAATCAGATGTTGACGCCGCTATGCCACACCCACCACTCTATAGTATAAATATCAGTCGAGGCCAGCTCTCCACGCAGTCATCAAGACTTTTGGCTATAAACTTCACCCACGTTGTCACCGCAGTATCACTGATGATGTCAACCACAGTTACCGACGAAACACCCGTACCTTTAACCTGAATCTGAATTCTACTATGGATTTAGGCCGTGAAAGCCTATGTTCTTGTACAGCTCGCTACTGTTTGCAGATACTGCAACCACATTTCTACTTAACTAATAAGAGCAAAGAGACACTGACATCATTCGTTGCGAACACATTTTATATTAATAGACAATCTGCTGTCGCACATTAACTATTTAACGAATAAAACTTTTCGGAAAACAATAAAATCTGCATGTTGCTTATATTTATTTCTTCCAGATTGTTCTGCCATCGAAGGCGATCAAGAACGAGAGGATATTAGAAACGTTGATGTTCCAAGCCAACTCGGGCATGTATCGCATCCAAGACTCTTATATAAAAGAGGCAACGCAAAGACTGCAGAAACAAGACTCAAAATTTTCAGAATGGGAATCGTTCGACTACAGTGCGTAAAAAAGTAAATCAGTGACACCACAGACAATCATCAACAAGTAGCAATTAAGGCATATGACGCAACGTGCGTACCTACACTAAAATACATAATAAGAAAGAAATTAAGAAACAAAGATTAATTGATTAATTAATTAATTAATTAATTAATAAATAATTACTTATATAAATATTTATGGTCGCGACATGTAGCAGTTTGTACGTAATACATCTATACGTGTGCGTGTGCGTGATTGCAGGACAATCTAATCGGGATATAAGTGTTTGCCTTTTGTGTAAAAATTTTTAAATGGCGTCGTTTTTACTGAAGATGCGTAGATCGAGGTGGAAACGTTCAAACGCACATTAATGTAACGTGCTGGAAACGTTACAAAAATAATAAAATTAGTAAAAATGGAAATATAGTTGATTACATTTTAGAACATCAAGCTAAACTACTGCAATCGATTTTTTATAAAATGAACTTCTTTCTTTTAATAAGTTTAACAAGTATACAACAGGCCCCAAACATATGAAATATAGCCCATATTTTCTTATTTAGTTTAATAAATAACCTAACCTAATAGAACAAAGGAGACGTGGTACAATCAATAAAGTAAAATAAAATGAAATTGGAGACTCACCCCTATTACCACACACTGTTTAATAAACGGACACGTATCTCGCGTTGATAATGCCCACAGTAGAAGTGGGCGAAACACGTGTCCGTTTATAAACAGTGTGTGGTATTAGGGGTGAGTCTCCAATTTCATTTTACTTTACTTTAACCTAACCTAACCTAACCTTTGTTCTCTAAGTGAATAACCGAATTTTTGGTCTCTTATATATTTATTTCATTCTGACAGTATTCTCATATTGTATTTCAAAAATCATCTACGAAATTGTATCGAGTAAGCTTTTAAATATGGTAACTCCATAATATCGTACAAATAAAATAACACAAGTTACAAACACAATTTATTGTACCACAATGCACATTTCGCCACACAGTGGCTTCTTCAGGTGGAAGAAAGAAATACAACTTAAACTAAGTAACAAATCGCTTAAATACTAATTACAAAAGGGGGGAGAAAATACATATTCCATTAAATGTTCAACAAAGGAGAATTGTTGATGTCTAATTGGTCATTAATGATTATACCTTTTTTATATGTAAAATTTTGAAATTTTCATCGAAACTGTGATTATTTACAATTAGATGTAGCGCAAAAGTAGAATTATCGTTTTTATTTTCAAAACTCTTTTTGTGCTCTAATAAAAACGATAATTCTACTTATGCGCTACATCTAATTGAAAATAATCACAGTTTCGTTGAAAATTTAAAAATTATACATATAGAAAGGAAAGGTCTTAAATTAAATTTATATTAAAATTTGGAAATAAATAAACTAAATAAAAAAGGTATGATCATTATTGACCAATTAGACACCAACAATTCTCCTTTGTTGAACATTTAATAGAATATTTCTTTCTCCCCCCATTTGTAATTAGTATTTAAACGAATTGTTACTTAGTTTAAGTTGTATTTCTTTCTTCCACCTGAAGAAGCCACTGTGTGGCGAAATGTTCATTGTGGTACAATAAATTGTGTTTGTAACTTGTGTTATTTTATTTCTACGATATCTACGATATGGTATACAAGTTTGAATCTAAAAATGTTGTGGTATTTTGTCTACTTTTGAATTCAGTCCGTTTTTACGATCTCATATTCCAGTTATATTGTTTCATAAACAAAATTGCACCACTGGTTTGTTGACAGATTACAAACAAACATAAATCGAACTGCATTTTTTAACTGCGAAGACATTTAATAACATAAACCAGTGGCGCAGCGTTAAAAGAAATTATTTTTGGTTATAAAACCCAACAAAATTATCACGCAGTCCTATGCATAAAATCTTAACGTTCTACTTGAAAATACTGCCAAAATGTGACAAATGTAAATGACCAAAAATAGTTATCTAAAACGTTTTTTTTTAACTTCTATACGTTTGGGGAACCCCACATAATCATATTCAACAATAAATGCACAAAATATCGTAAAGGGTTAGTTATTTTAAGATATACCTTTTTAAAGTATTTAGTGTTAATCTCAAAGTTGAAAGTATTATTTTGGATTTTTTGGAAGACTATTAATTTTAAAATTAAAATTTTGCAGATATATGCATATTACTGATAATAGATAATAGAATCACAGAAAGCACAATATTTTTATATTACTTATTACAAAAAAACACTTTATGGGATCAAATATTTCGCATCGGCAATTGTTTTATGTTCCATTTTTTATAATTCACAACCTAACCGAACTTAAGCTAACCCAACCTAAGCAAGCTGTGCATTATTTAATACGAGTATTAGATTTTTACATCTTAATAAAATTTTGTTTTTAATTAAGTAACTTTCAACAGAATAATTTGAACATAAGTTGTATATTAAAAAAAAAAGATATAAAAAAACTTGTATAAATTCTGAAGTTTCCACTTAGGTCTACTTTACCTCTGCCTTTAATTGTTGCGACTCTTTTATGTATATATCGTGTAAAATGATCGTATGATCGCTTCTTAATATTGTGATATGAAAGCTCAAAATCAAAACGAATTATTAGACATATTTTATTTCGATAAATAAAATGATTAAATACTAGATTGGCCTTTACACAGGCGTATTGTTTGTATGTCCGCGAATTTTCCTAAACAATTGAATTGATTTATTCTTTTATTATTAACCTAACCAAAAAACATAAAAATATTTTTTCTTTAGATCGGAGTGCCATTGCTTCCTACAAAATTAACTAACTTGAAATTTATGCTTATAGTTAGCTATAATAATTTGTAGGAAACAAAGGCCACAATTAAGAAAATACTTTTCAAAGCTATTTTAAAATCATATTCAATATACTTCTATGGTTTTCCTACACACCATATAATAAAAGCACTTATTTATTTTATTATAATGTAATAAAAAATATAAATCACTTCTAAACTTCGCTGTATTTGAAACCATAACAGTACTTACACTAAAAATAACCGTTTTTTTTTTTTGTAAAAATCGCAATTTTTATTTTTTGTTTTTTCTGTTATATTTATATAATCATAGCCAGATGAGGGTTCTAAAGTTTTTTAGTTAATGTAAAACCGTGACCGACATGTCCCCTCCTGCTGTGAGGATTTTTTTAAGATATTTAGGTAATGTTAGGTGGGTTTTATAACTTTAATACCTCATCGGGTTCTGATTCTAAACATATAAATCAAGGGTATCTACGTAGAAGGCTTTCAAATGTTTTAAATAGCCCTTGTAATGGCCTTAATATGCGTAATCAATACCTAAGTGAAGAGCTAGGTGCATTTCCGCCGCACCTTTTCCGGCGCGAGCTGGTCGCCAAGACAACGGTTATACGTTAGCAACAAATTTGAAGGTCTAGCCCTCCCCACCCCTTCCCGAGTAGGAAAGAGATAACGGCCGGTCGATCAATCTACTGCATCTGCATGTTCTTCGTACGTATTTACGTTTCATTGCCTATTAAATTATGTCGACTTTCCGGTACAGATTTGGAAAAATCTGCACACAAAACTGTTCATCATTAAATAGAATAAAAAAGTGTTCAAAGCTTTCATATCACATGATTACAAAGTACCTGTGTTGTAAATAATACTCGACAGGTTATCGCTGACCCTGTCTGTAAAAAGACTTGCTGTTAAATAAATACGTGTTCGATGTTAAATTTTTAAGACGCAAAGCAACAAGTGTTTGTAAAACTATAAAATACCGGGCGGCCCAAAAACGATTTCGGCAAAACGATCACACAAGGCACTGCCCCCCCCCTGTTCCCTGTCACCTTGCCAACCACCCTTCTTTCTACTAATGTACCTACTGCTGCCTACCCTCTATTCCTCCTCACACTATCACTGACCTCTCTCAGGGCAGTACCTACTAGGCACACGTCAAAGTTCAAATCGTTTTTGGACCACTCAATATATTTTCATTACATTATAGGTAGATCAAATGTTACCGTTTTTTATACAAACAAAAAAACTGTGGACGGGTCTAAAGAGTATAAGAAAAGTATATTGTAAATGGCAGAAGATTTGTTTGTTGATAAGTGTCTTATCGATTACTGAACAGTTTAAAAAAACAAATACACCATAATAAGCGATGTTGTAAGGATGTTCTCTGTTAAAGTGTAGTTTACCCTTTTTTATGTACGACTTATTACTTACTGAAACCGTTCTATGCTACATACCTACGTAACGTCTATTCCTTCAATTATTTCCAGCAACGTTACAACTCCAATGTTTACCTACTTACTAATTTTATATTGTACTTATTGAATCTTTATCCTATATACACACTTCAATATAATACTTCCGTCCTATTTACCAACTCACGCATTTAAATATGTTTAACGTAAGTTTGATTGGCAATTCTTTTCAATGAAATCAAATTAATGTTTCAAAAAATTACACTATTATGTGGTACCTCCTCGTATAAAGTTGATACCTACCTATATTATATTGTATAATAATAATTCAATAATATTATATTTATATAAAAATTGTCTAATTTATATTACGTTAATTCGTGAGATAATGCCTTAAAGCTTAAAGAAGAAATAAGCGTCTGTACCATTTGGCTTTACAAAAACATTATTAATTATTATCAAAATCGAAGAAGGTCAAATTTGTTGTATAAAATATCTTTAAAGAATGTTGATATATGTAAAAAAAACACCAACCTCCTTTCAATCGTTTTACGAAAACATTTTTCATGGAGGAGAACTTATTGCATATTACATCTAATGATCTAATCATTATTAATTTATAAAAAGATTGCCATATTGTAATGGAGTTGTGACATATTATTATTATTATAATATTGTAACAATGTTTCAAATGTTAAGCTTTGTGGACGACTGTGACCCTATGCGGTTGTGCAGAAGGCTTTTCTAAAATTTTTAATTTTATTCTTCGACAAGAAAATAAAATTGTCTCGCAAATCATTACATCTTTTATTACCTAAAATACTTACTGCAGATAAAAAGATAAGTAATGCAAGTCATTGAATATGTGAGAAGATACTTCATCAAAAATACTAGAATGGAAATTTTATTTATTTAATTTACCTCAACAGTTATTTTCTATCTACCTATATACAGGATCATTCAAACTGAATGGTACATTAGACGTTTCAGGAAAACTAAGAATATTACACATTTGAAAATTTGGGAGTTGGGAGTAGGGGTTATCAAGGATGATCTATTTAACTAAAATAATTTCAACTGTCGGGCACTTTTGGTTATACCGGAAGTTGATGTCAACTTTCTTATTTTAAATGGAATGGTATATTTTTTACGATGAATTCGTGTGAAACATAAAATTTTAATGTGACTTTGTTAACCAACTTGTATGCCTATATGCCTACGATGAATAGTTTCTGAGATAATGTAATTTATTGGAAAAAAGATTGCACCGCAGCCCAAACTATAAAAAATCATAACTTCCATAAAAAATGACTTACAATGTTGAAATTTTTACTAGTTATAGCCAACTCATAAGGCTAACGTCATGCCAAAACTAAGCTTTATAATTGTTACGGGGCGTTAAAAAAAATCCAAAATTTAAAAACTTCAAACAGAATAATTTCATTTTCTCAAATGACACCTAGCATATTTTATTTTGTCATTCGATTCCTTCTTTTATCCTTTTTCGATCCATCTGTGTGAAAATGCCCGACAGTTTAAGTTATTTTAGTTATAAATCATCCTTGATAGCCCCCACTCCCAAATTTTCAAATCTATAACATGCTTACTTTCTCTAAAACGTCTAATGTATCACTCAGTTTCAATGACCCTGTATATTACAGCTAACTCAGTAAGAACTTTGTAGTGTTTAACAAAATCTATAATATATTTATTATTTATTATAATAATTACCTAGTGCTTTTTGTTAAAGTTTTATCAATCTAAATCCATCAATAAGTTCGTTAAAACGTAAGAAAATAGCAATATGTAAATAAATACCTTTAGTTGGTTGTGTTGGTTTGATAATTATTATCCGAAAAATCCTAAACGTTGGCCACACGAAGATTTAACACTCAAAAGTTTAGATTTTAGACCCAGAAATGAATACTATATTTAATTATGGCGTTCACAAATCAGTGTCAGAGTCTTACACTTACACAGAAAAGTCACGATATCAGAAAAAGGCACCGGATTAATTCACGCCACATTTCTTTATGTAATTTTACTTTAAAACAGTGCTATGTGAAATCGTGTTTGGCTAGGATCATTTCAATCGACTTCTTTCGGACAAGATCGCACTATCCACTACAATATCGATCGTTTTTTGCTGGCCTTTGGAGACTTGATAAGAAACCTGTTTGGATCGAGTGTTATTATTATACTTACAGAAAGAAATACTTGAAAACTGAATGATTATGACTAATATGATCATAATGTACTAGTTTTATTCACAAACAGTAAATAAATTTATCAATTTTTTTCATCGATATTTTGGCATGAGAAAGTAAAAGATTACATATTTAAAAAAAGAAGGCATTAAAATAATTCTTCGTCTAAGTTTAAGAATCACAGATCCCACATTTCGAACGCGTCCTACACGGTAGGCACAGCGTTCGGAAAGCCATACCCACGACCGGTTTCGACCTATCTAAGTATCCATCGGAATCAACAGTGTAATTCAATGTCGGTAGGGGTATTAGCTCTCGGAGTAGTTGTTTCTGTTGATTCCATATTTATATTTATATTTAAAAGATAATAGTTTGTTCGGTTCTTCTTTTCCTCAAAAATTAATGATGTACCTACATCTAATCATATTTTTTTATATAAAGAACTAATGCTTTAAATAATTTGTGCATGGCTTTTTGGGCAGATAGAAGGATTTTGTAAATAATTAGAAAAGTGACTGGGCTATTTTTAAATAAATTTCCAAAAAGGTCATTAATTTTCGTTTCCTAATAAGAATAAGTAAATAAAGAAACTACCCCACACACATATATATAAAAATAAGAAAATAAAGGAACTAATGGGGCACTTTTGCTGTAATAAATAAAAATAAAAATAAATCCGAACTTGGAAAAGAGTTCAACCCTAAAAATTCTATCAATAGATCTGATTACGTAATCCTACACAATTAAACTATTTACTTTTCCATGGCAACGAGATTTTAACTTATTGTAAGGTGCACTGTCAAATTTAATTCCATCTTTTCGATTTCTTCCCGTTTTATAAAAACATGCCTCCGGAAAAAGGGGAAGCATGTTACGAAGTATCAAACATTGAAGAGCCGACCATTCCCTTTGATATTCCACCCATGACGGAATTCATACCATTCTTTGTTCGAGACATTCCCATACGACTTCCATTGAACACCGGTACCAATCTTGACGTCTATTTTGAACCTTTACCACCACCAGAATTCTACACGAGATTGAACATTCCTACCGAAAATAATCTTAAGGATCTACTGGTAATTATTTCTATATTTACTTAGTATCGTTGAAGCTTTTTAACATTCTAATACAGAAAAGCATACAAAATTCTTTCGTAATTTAAACGTTGTTGTATATTCTATTTTGGTGAAATCCCAAAATTAAGATTATTTTATTTACCTTCTCATGCTGAAAATATTCCCATTACCCAGTATTTTGTTAAAATAAAACGGAACTAAGGAAATACTAAATCATATACAAATAATTATTTATTTTTTAGCTTTGTCGTCGTAAATAGGTGAAGGCTTTCGCGGCCAGTTGATCAACTAGTGTAGTGCTTATTCGAGTCTAAAGTCCGTCGTTGATTGGAATTGCTTCCTAACGTTTCGCTATCACGAGTGGCGAGCTTCTTCAGAGGTCCTTCCATCTCCGATGCTGGACGTAAACTCAGTCTAAATGGAAGGACTTCTGAAGAAGCTCGCCACTCGTGCTAACGAAACGTTAGGAAGCAATTCTAACCAATGACGGCCTTTAGACTCGAATAAGGACTACAACAGTTTATCGTCGTAAATTTTGATGACAAATAATCACAGAATATGTATGAAAAAAGGTATCTCCTATAAAATAGGAGTAAATATAAATGAAGTTCAAACTATCGATGGTGCAGATATTGTGAAAATACATTTTAAGAAATAATAAATGTTTCGACAGGGGTCTGATTGTGAAATAAATTCTTTAAACTCCGGAATAGCTTAGATAGAAAAATACAATTCACTTTAGAAAAAAAGGGAAACAACAATTTCCCAGATGTTACAGTTAAAAGAGTAGATCATGAGTTAGAATTTAGTATCTTTCGTAAGCCCACCACTACTGATGCTGTAATACCTTCTTCCTCTAATCAAACTAATACTATTAAACATTCTTTCTTCCACAGTGCATTATTCAGATTAACAAATATTCCTTTAAACGAAAAACTAAATTAAATAGAACTAGATACAATAAAACAAATAGCTGTAAACAATGGCTATGATACCAAAATCGTCGACAGTATCTTAAACCAAAAACTTAAAAATAAAACACGCCAACTACTCTATAATCCTCAAATTATTCATAATCCTTCCAATAAAGTATTTTGCTCCATACACTACGTTAAACAAACCAGTCAAGTTATAAAATCACATCTCAAAAAATTAGGTATCACAACCATTGTATCCAATAAAAATACTGTTAAAAAACTACTTGTCAATAATAAACCAAAATTTGATCCCCTAGATAATAGCGGCGTTTATAAAATTCAATGCAATGATTGTGATGCTGTGTACATTGGCCAATCAGGTAGATCCATTAACACTAGTAAAAAAGAGCATTTAAAAAGTATCTTAAATAACAACAATTGTACAGATATTTCTACACATTGTTTTTCAAATAAACACAATATTAATTAAAATTTTCAAATATTGCACATACAACCAAAAAGTAAGAAATTAAACTATCTTGAAAATTTATAAATTAAAAAAGCTATGTACAACAAACATAACATTGTAAGTTCCCAAATAGAAACATATTCAAACAACTCCCCTTCACTTTTGTTCAAACTAGATAATTAAGAAATTTCCCCATCATCATTATTCACTACAAATATGTTTGCACACATTTATATATTTAGTAATTCTGCTTACTCTTGATAATGACAGACCCCTGTCGAAACAAATTTCGAGTTCCGTCAATAAACCTGTGAAAAATATACCAAGTGTTTTATTATTTCTGTAAATATAAATGCTACAATATTTTGAATATGCCTATAAATTGACCTTTGATTGTAAGTGCCACATTCCTAAAGAAGGGTCAACTTCTAAATAGTAGCTACTTCTTTTTAGTAAAGGTATGGTGTATTGATAAAACTTTGACACCCTTTTTCATTCAGCAAAGGGTAACTGGACTTCAAAACGTTGAAGGTGTAACTCGATTGAAACTAAAGGTAATAACACATGATATATGTTTACAAAACCTCAGTTTATACACGCCAAACCTCATGGAATTAGACCTTTCTGGAAGTTCTGTGAGTTCTTTGAGAGATCTAGGATGTGGATTAAAAAACCTTAAGGTTTTGAAAGTAAATTACTGCGGAATTTATGTTTTAGACGGTATGTACCTCCATTATATTTAAAATTATTCTCCTGCATACCATTAAATTAGATAGAATGTTAAAATTCTTAGATTTAATAAATTGTGATTCTGTTCAGGGTTGTTTGGACTTCAGACATTACGAGAAATCCACGCAGCGCATAATTTCATCAAAGACATAAGTCCGTGTAGTTTTCTTCCAGAAATCGAACTCATAGATATGAGATAGTATGTGATACACATGGACCTTTCTTTTTAACCATTATAGAGTTATTATTTCAGTAATCTTATCGAAGATATCAGTACGTTAAGTTTTTTAACTCTATGCACTAATCTAAAACACATTATCTTGCAAGGAAATAGGGAAATTGTGAACCGTACTGAATATAGAAGCACAGTAAGAAATTTACTTAGGACCTTGGAAACTTTGGATGAAGTTGCATTTACAGATGGTAAACAATTTCATCTATTAATAAAATTATAAAGATGATCGAGCAAACTTTTGTAGGGGATGGTATTCTTTTACCTAACATAAAAAACAAACCAGCCAAAAAAGATGATACGCCATCAATTCCGCAACCATCGTCGAGCAGAGACGAGGTAACAATTTAAATATTTACTTCTATATTGTTTTTTAATACTAATTCATTTGTTAGACATCGTTGCCCCCCATAAAGAACGTATCTCCTATGAAGAACACTTGCAAAGCTACCAATTCAAAATCAAACTCGAAAAGCAGATTATCAACAGGAAAGTTTTTCTCTTTTTTTAGTTTTAATTCCAAGCGAACTTTTATGTTAACTTCACAATAATTGTGAACACCGTGTTTGTCAAAAAATATTTGTGTTTAAAAGGGAAACAAATTATTTCAGGTTTAGAATCTGACTTTCCAAAAGTTGCTGTACAATCACCAAAAGTTACAACTTCAAAGCCCACTACTGGATCCCCACCAGCTTCAAAAAACAGAATGAGAGATCACAAAGATAAATAGCAAGTTGGCAGTTATAAGCACATACTACGTATTCTGTATTTATTGCTTTAAAAAAGTCTGTATCTTTTTTAAATAAAATGTGAAATCTGTAATAGTTCCAGACCTATAATTTAATAAAAGACCTATAATTAAAGAAAATTAAAAGCGGATGTAGATGCATATAAAGGTTGAAAAAGGAATAATGATGAAACATAATTCTTACAAAGTCTACGTATTAATTTCACTGTTATGCATTTGCTGCTTCTACATTCACTAATTTAAAAAATATTTCATTGTTAATTTTATATACTATCTATTTTACTAGGACTATATTTTTATTTTACTTTGTTCGAAAAATAAAAATCGTAGAATGAAAAGTGAATCATGATTTATTAATTTTGATCAATTATTTATTTGTTATATTACAATTACGTACGTTATCAAAAAATAAATAGATAAGTCCATTTACTATATTATTTTCAGAAACACTGAGTAGTATTTTTAACAGTCTGAAACGTTCATTCTTTATTAATAAATCTGTTATCAGTTATAATTAATTGATGGATAGTTAGCATAAATTAAATTAAAGTATGACACAGCGCTTCATTAACAGGAAACTTTAATAGATAATAAAATGAATCATACCAATTTAATGGAATATCGTATTCTGGTAAAATGGCAAAAACCATTTAAACGTGCCTATTTTATAACATTCCCATGGTACTTAGGTTTCTTAAAGGCAAAAGTAAAATAAACGTAACAAGTATAACTTTCACTGTTTATTTTGAAATTTATTTAACAATTTCTTTCTTACCGCTACTAGAGTGAAAAAATTGTTAGAAAATTTAAAAATAAACTGTGGAAATTATGTTTATTACTTTTATTTCTCATGTACAATTAATTTCCATAAAGTAGAGGCAAAAACAGTTATTTGAGATAGATGTATGTTATATTATCATCATCGACTCGTTTTTCTTTGAGTACACAGGAAAACAAAGTATAATGGCCGATATTAACAACAATACGCCAATAAAAAGCATGATGGCCGACAACGGCAACAATACTCCAACAATTAAAAAAGCATGATGGCCGACAACGGCAACAATACTCCAACAATTAAAAAAGCATAATGGCCGACAACGGCAAAAATACTCTAACAATTAAAAAAGAATGATGGCCGACAACGGCAACAATACTCCAACAATTAAAAAAGCATGATGGCCGACAACGGCAACAATACTCCAACAATTAAAAAAGCATAATGGCCGACAACGGCAACAATACTCTAACAATTAAAAAAGAATGATGGCCGACAACGGCAACAATACTCCAACAATTAAAAAAGCATGATGGCCGACAACGGCAACAATACACCAACAATTAAAAAAGCATGATGGCCGACAACGGCAACAATACTCTAACAATTAAAAAAGCATAATAGCCGACATCAGCAACAATACCGCAACAATGGATAAACAATCATGGCCGATAATTAAATTATTATAATTAAACATATATGTTTTTTGAAAAATCCTGAATTTAGTTTCATTTTATGCTTTTATTTTCCATTGACAAATGAAAAGGACATATTATTTTGAAGTCGCTGAAACTTCTTTCAATATGTCATAGGTGTTTTTTTGTTCGAAATAGGTTCATTAGATATAAAGATTGCTTAAAACTGTCGCAGTGAAGACCTTATTTGAAACGACCGCATCAGGACGTATAGTAAGTAGGTACTTTCCTTGGTTTCTTATAGGTCCATCGTTTGAATTTCGATCACCTGATTTCTCCGCAGTCATGCTTCTTTGACGTGCGCAAGCGTTTTTGTTTTATCAGTGTCAGCCGGTCGGTGAGCGAGTGTGGTGTTATTACATGGCCACGAGAATGAATCAGGGCGCGGGTGATGGTGCGATTACCGAATTTTGGAATGGAACGATTTTTGAAAATGAAACGAAAGACCAACTACAAAAAAATGGTTTCAATGGATACAAGGTAAAACTAGTGTGTCAATACATGACACCGGAATATCAGATCTTATTATTAACGCCCAGTATCTTATATTAAATAATTATTGTGGCAGGATTGCCTTAATTCTTATATTTTACAGGAATATCCAAAAAATATGAGACATATCATGAATGGGCACACTTGTCTAAATGGACACACACCATTTGTAGGTTATGGTTGAAATAAATACACTAAAATAATATTAATTTCATGTTTTTTTTAAAGAGTTCTGTTACCAAAGATATTACTGAAAATAATGGTAGGATTTTAATAGAGGAAAGTGCGTTAAAGACACGTTGCAATACTAGTATAACACCAACTGTTATTACCAAACCGTCTGTGGTAAGTACTCCCCAGTTAGAAACTATCAGTCTATGAATGATTGATAAAACCATCTTGTTGTTTACAGATAAATTCAGACAAGTTTAAGTTAAAAGAGTCCTTTGAAAAGCCTTCTCTTATAACAACAGCTCTTATACATTTAAGTTTTTACATGTTGATGTTCCTCGGATATTTGAGTCAAATGTTGTTTCCACCAAGAGTTGTCAAAGAAAAAAATAGAGAAGGCTATCCGCCCCTGTATGATAGATTCTCTAGTTTCTATTCAAGATATGTATATAGAAGAGTGCGTGATTGCTGGAACTATCCCATTTGTAGTGTTCCAGGGGCAGAGGTAACCCTGAAAGATCGGATTACAAGAGACAGTGGATGGACTTTTGAGTAAGCCTTCAATTACGTTTTTTTTTATATACCTGAGTACAATCAGATCAAATGATATCTTTTATATTAATTTTTAACAGCTCCTTTTGCTTATTTAAATTATTCATAAATTTAGTGTTTATTTTTTATTATAAAATGTTAAATATATTAAATTGAAGTTAAATTTTTTCGTTGTATGACTACATTACTTTTGCAGTTATCTTATCAATTTGTTAGTTTTAATAAGAGATTAGTGGGGTGACTGCTTTTATTTGCACTTTTTGTATTACGTCATTTGAAAAAATTGCAAAGTTACATTTCACCTTAATTACCTACTCTTATCAAAGTTAAATTACTAAATGTATTGAATAATAAAAACACAATAGCTTCGAAGAAAATGTTTATTATGTACATTACAATTGTTTTACCATATGGCTTCTTCAGGTGGATGAATTCTGAAAATTGTAATGTATGCAATAATTTTCTTTTTAACTTCTATTTTTATTATTTGATACGGAGTTTCAACAAGTATCACCGACAACTATTAATTTTATAAATCTATTAAATTACATTATCTAGACTAAACAAAGCTGCATACTTAGGTATTTGTTGTAGCATTTAAAAGGTCATATAATTCAAAACATGAAATTCATTCGTAAATATTTGTCACGTATTGTAAATTTTAAATGACGTATATAAATTTAAAAACCAAGTTCACTGTCAATCAGTAGGTTATTAGCCCACTGACATACAGATTGATAAAACAATATTCTCAAGTCCTTGGAATATTGTTATCAGTAACTTTAATTATATTTACAATCAGTCAGCTTGATCATTTGATCTCATTCTGAACATTTATAAACAAAGCATTCGTGTACTGGTTTTCCAATTTCTATATACATTTTTTATGATTTACTATATTTACACGTAGAATTCCATATTTCCACGATAGTAAGTTTATTTTTTTTACCGAAACTGTATTAACAATTCCAAAAATAAACTTAATTTAAAGCCTCGCCAAAGTATAAATTATTGTTTTTCTTTCCAAGAAATTTTCATCAAAGCAGTGCACTTAATGCCAATAAAGCATGTCTAAAAAAGTAAATGGTGTAATAAATAAAACCGTTATAGCTATTGCTACATATTCTACTTTAATAGACCACGGTTTTGTTCTAAATTTATAGACCAAACACAAGTGTCTTTTATTCGGGCATTTATTTTAATAGATATTTTTTATGAGTACTGATCATTTTTAAATAAATAATATTAATGATACAGAGTAGTCATTTTGAATAAGCTCTATTATTATAGGCTCTTGTGTCAATACTATAAAATTAATGCAACAAAAAACCATTTAAACAGTAAACAGTTACAACAAGTATTTATTATGTTTTTACTAGTGTACTATAAACTAAAAAGTTTGTGGTTTCCTTTTTGTATCGCAATCAAAAATATATCTATCGCAAAATAATTGAAGTATTATGTAATTTAGACTTTCAATTAATTCCTCTAAATTTGTCCTTCATGTGTTCTAAATATGTATACAAACAGAACGATAACCAATATTAATAAATTGTTATTCACGACTTTTACTAAGGACTAATATTACTTAAAAAGAAATAAACAGTTAACACAAACTGGAAATAAGAATAGAAAAAGGAGAAAATTACAACCACAACTATTTTTCTTGATTAGTGTAACTAAAGCTAAATTTTCGTAAAGGTGAAAATTACACCTGTTAAACAATTTCTCAGTATGTCGTGAAACAAAAGGTAAATTTTTAGGTTCACTGGAACTCAAACCAAGTGTATTAATTTGGGCTCATACAATTACTTGGGTTTCGCGCAAGCAACTGGACCATGCGCAGAATATGCTATTAAAATTTTACACGAATATGGCTTATCTACAGGCGCTACAAGGCAGCACCATGGCACCTGTGAGGTTCATATTGAACTTGAAAAGCTTATGGCTGAGTTTTTAGGCGTCGATGATGCCATTACAGTTGGCATGGGTTTCGCTACCAACTCTCTAAACATTCCTACCCTCTTTGCCCCAGGTTGTCTCGTATTAAGCGATGAAAAGAACCATGCATCCCTTATATTGGGTATTAGATTATCAGGTGCTTCAGTTAAAGTTTTTCGGCATAATAGTGAGTTATTTTAAATAATTTTATGTCAGTTGAAAACTCATTCGCCACAATTTCCTGACAGATATGGTTCATTTGGAGAAGTTGCTTCGCGACCAAATTTACAAAGGGCAACCAAATCAATCAAATAACGAATACAAACCTTGGAATAAGATCTTTATTGTGGTAGAAGGAATTTACAGTATGGAAGGTTCGATCGTGAATTTGCCCAATGTTATTGCTCTTAAAAAGAAATACAAGGCATACTTGTATCTAGACGAAGCCCACAGCATTGGTGCTATGGGCAGCACGGGTAAGGGCGTGGTTGACTACTTCGGCTGCGATCCCAAAGATGTCGACATACTTATGGGAACGTTTACGAAAAGTTTTGGATCTGCTGGGGGATATATTGCAGGGCGAAAGGTAGGAATAACAAAAAAATAGTTACAGCAACATTTTTGAACCGTTATTTATTTCGTCAGGAGTTAATTACGTACTTGAGGAAGCATAGTTATGCTTCAAAGTACGCCACAGCCATGTCACCACCTGTAGCCGCACAAATTATTTCTGTTTTAAGAATATTGATGGGTAAAGATGGAACAGATGAAGGTAAAAAACGAATGGAAGCGCTGGCAAGAAATACTCGGTATTTTAGGAAGAGACTGGCACAAATCGGTGTGATTACCTATGGTAATGAAGACTCACCAGTGGTACCAATTCTTGTATACCTTTACTCAAAGATAGCGTAAGTAAATAGCTTAAACTCTGCATGAGACACTGGCCTTAACTAAGTTTTTCATTTGCTTATACAGTAGGCGGCTATTCGATATGGCGACCAAACTGCGCCAGACTCCATATTTAAATTATTAAATTTCACAGTCGTTTATTTTATTTCAGGGCAATGGTGCGAACGCTTATAAAGAATAAGATAGCAACTGTGGGGGTGGGTTATCCTGCCACACCCCTTTTTGAAGGCAGAATACGAATATGTTTATCAGCTGCACACACTAAAGAGCAACTCGATTACGCACTAGACGCAATAGCTAATGTTGCAGACCAATTAGGTTTGAAATACTCGAGATTACCAAAAGACCTCGCACCAATTGTTTATGAAGAAATCTAATTCAATTTTATCTTACTCATTCTTAAACAGCTTCATCGTGTTTACACCCGTTCCTTTCTCCGTCTTGTGGCCATAGAAGAATAAGAACAGAAACAGCCGTCTGAAACTAAATAAAAGAGATCTTAATAATGTATTTGTTTTTGTCTTATTATTACCACAACATGTATTATATATATAATATTTATTTTTTGTTTTAAGGCAATCTGAATTATCTATGATTATTGTATTATGGTATTTGTTATTCAAGTGTTTCTGATTGTTTTAAACATGTTTTTTTTTTCAATTATTTTTTGTTTCTTATCCTCTTTGTTTTTCAATAGTTTTTTTTCCCTCTTTGTCATTTGCAAAAAAAAACTAAAGAAATTTTAAGCACATTGACAATTACAACTATTCCAGATAAATAATTGTTTGCAATTTTGAATAGTTTTTTATTATGAATAGTAAGGATTCAATTAATTGGAAAGTTATAGTAATTGTTAAAAGAATTATATCTAAATAATTGTTACAACTATTAGTACAGTGCGGCTTGTTACGCTTCTTCTTGTTGCTTTAGATATTAAACGAATAAATCTCAGAATTGCAAAAGTACCTCTTATCAAAACCTAGTTAGAACAGCTTATTATTAAAATATCACGATAATAAAGTTATTTTTATACGTTCTTTCGTTTTATTTTAAAAATATTAAAATTAGTTTTGAGTTAAGTAAAAATAATTTAGTGCTATATTTTAATAAATTAGAAATAATTTAAGCTAATCAGAGAATAACTAGCAAATATTGGAAGGAAGTGTAGTAATTGTGTGAAATGTTTGTAGTTAATGATTTTTACTAAATACTTTACATAATCTTAAGAAACACGTCTAAAATTACAATTTATTTACATAGTTATCATTAATAATCACTTAAACAACTTTATAAAAAAAGTATATCAATTTAACGTCAAAACTTTAAAATACTAATGAGTTTAGAATAATAATTTTGTATAGAATGAAATTCTGTTGAAAGTTATCCTTCAAGGTTTTTTCATATACTAAATAGTTTAACCAAGAGAGAAGTTTGATTATCGTTATTTTTTTAAATTTCCAACGCTTAATTAAACATTAAAAATAATACGGAGTTTTGAATAATTTGGCATAGATTTTAGTTCCCTACAAAATTAATTATGGTAGAATTTCCTAACGCCACAGTTTAAATGTTAACTATTTGAGTTAATTAATTTTTTTCCATGTTATTCTTTTAAAACACACTGCAATAAGCTGTAATCTTTAAATTAACAGCTCATGTTTGAAGATATTTGCTCTTTTTTAACAACCCCTAATCTGCGTATATCTGTAATATACAGTGTGGCCCAAAAGTGGGCAATTTGTCTTTATCTAAAGTCGATGTTTTTCTAAAAAAATGAGTAATATAAGGGTTGTGAGCAATATTTTTTTTTAAATACATGGTATAATTTAAATTTCGCTTCATCTACAACGCGAGACTTGCGTTGATAATGCCCACGTGTGAAGGGTGCGAAATACGTGTCCGCTCATATTAAATTTAATTAGTGGTAAGTAGGGTGAGTCTTTCTTAATTAAATTATTATTTTACCACAGTCTCCTATTTTCTACTTTAGTCCAAAAAATGATTGAGAAGAGATCAAACTTTAACATTTAAGTAAGAAAAACAAATCGTCGAACTGTTATAACTTAATTGAAAGTTCTAAATGATCATATATGTACATTATAATCATCATAAGTTCTCTCAGGCCCGTGAAAATTTGGATCATTATTTGTACGATTTTGTAAATAATGAAAAACAAAAGTTGCGCCCATTGAGTAAAATTTATAATGCAAAAATTAATTAATTTAACTTACCTGGGCACCTAATATGGTAATAATATAATAAAAATATCCTTTTAAATATTATTTCATCACAAATTTTGTCACTTATCCACTTATAAATAAACATTTTCCAGTTAATATTCTATACCAACGTAGCAACTTTTGACATTTCTAGGGAAAACAGTTTATATAAAACCGGCCAAGTGCAAGTCGGACTCGCGCACGAAGGGTTCCGTACCATTAAGGAGCCCCCATAAATATTTATTTTATTGTTTTTACTATTTTTGGTTATAGCGGCAATAGAAATACACCATCTGTGAAATTTCAACTGTCTATCACGGTTCATGATTTACAGCCTCTTGACAGACGGACAGTGGAGTCTTAGTAAAAGGGTCCCATTTTACCCTTTGGGTACGGAACCCTAAAAAGAAAGGTTAGCTGCTTAAAAACTTTTGACATATACACGAATAAACAAAGTTAACAAACTTTAATAAAACCTTTACAAAACACAAAGTGTTGTGTGAGTGAATATAATGTGTGTGTTGTTTTATAATATAATTGTATCACTCGTAACAAAGATCGCAAAGGAGCAGGAATGTAAGTTAGTTGAAATATGTATTTACGTCCAAAAATATTCATTATGCATCAATTTGACATATGTGTAAGGTGTTGAGAAAACTCAAAGATTTAAGTTAATAATTTGAGGATTTGTCTATATAAAATATATCTATTTATATCAATAGTATAGTTTTATAGTTTACAATTACCTAGTAGACTGTCTTAAATTGAACACACAATAGCTAAAATAATAAAAACAAAAGTAAATAGATAAAACAAAAGAGTATCGATAGCAACAGCCAATAAGATCCAGTCGTTTTGCACATGTGATTTTGTCAATTTTACCATTTGTATCATATGATGATCGTCATTACTGCTATGCTCTTCGAATTCTGTGGCTTGTTGCTCTCGCATTTCCTCTACTTGGACACGATCACCCCGTACATTTGACTAAAAGATAATTATAATTACGGACATTCTTACAATTAAACTTATAGTTAATATTTACTAGTACGTACTTCTGCCGCAGTAAAATTGAGTCCTAAAACATTTCTTCCAATTGGCCCTGTCAGTAAACTTTTTATTTTCCATGGTAACTGACGATTGTGTTTTGTTCGAGATAACCAAAGCACGACAACGGAAGCTATCATTGAAAAACACACGATGTATAAACTGGTACTGTAGAAACATACTGAAACATATTAATTAACTACTAATTAGTAGGTAATTATGGCATGTCTGTTATTATCTATAGGCAGCGTACCGAATTCAAACTTACCTAACTGGTGATTCACGACTATATTTAGGTATAAACTCTAAATATTTGAAATACAATATTTTAGGCTTTTGAGTATGTACAGGGTGTATCAATTTAGAAGACATTCATGTTTATGGCAATTGGATGAAATGTACGAATTGGAACGAAATTTACTACTAAAGAGAATCATTATCTAATTTTTTTCAATGATACCAATATGTCCATATTGAGGTCATAATTCAGTTTTTCCCATTTTCAGTTGAATTGAAATTATGTTGGGGTTTTATAGGTTTTATTTGTCAACTGTATTATATAGTTTTAATGGCACAAAGTCAATCAAATCAAAATGTCAATTTCGCCACTGTATTTTACTCAAAAAATTCCTAATGAACGTAAAACATTTTTTTATCATGGAAATAAATGAGATTTATCTAGAATTCAACCACAAATAGGAAAAAGTAAACTTTGGCCTTTATCTGATGATGTTATTAAAGATTTATTTCTTTCCACACAACAAAACATCTAAATTAATTCACCCTGCAAAAGGGATTTTCAGGTTTTGTTTTTATTGTGAGATCATAAGGCTTTTATTTTTAAACAATTGATTGTTGAATTCCTCACTTGTTGAAATTGATCGATACATATTTAGAAAAAGATAAACACAAAAAGTTTCAAGACGTATATTGATAAACACTACAAATGTTTCGCTTAAAGATAAGCTTCTTCAGGTGAAGTTATTACAAATTTGAGACCATCTAACGGATATATATAACTACAAATTATTTATTATTATTACTGTAGAAGTGGGAAATAACATTTAGTAACGGATAGTTCCTTACATTTAATTGGTCGTTAAAAATTTTGTTTTCTCGATTGTAACATATGTATTAATTATTACGCTTTCGAGAAGATTCATATTCAAAATAAATGCATGAAATTAAATATTCTCGTAAGCTTATAAATTAATAGGTACAATCGAGAAAACAAAATTTTTACATGTAAGGAATTCTCCATTAAATAAATAAATTATTTATAGCTATATGTATTCGTTAGATGATTTCAAGTTTGTATTATCTTTACCTGAAGAAGTTTATGTTTAAGCGAAACGATTGTAGTGTTTATCAATATAACAGGCGAGTTGAAAAGTTTGTAGGCTAGCATAGAAAAAATTATTTTTTTTTTGATAGAATTTGATTTTATTATTCAATATAGTTCCCTTCGAGGGCTATACAACGATTAACGATTATAGCGGTCATACAATTTTTCGATACCATTTTTATAATACGATTTGTCTTTAGCCTCAAAATAGGCTTCAGTTTCGGCGATTACGATTACCTCTTCATCGGCGCGAAATTTCTGTCCAGCGAGCATCATTTTGAGGTCTGAGAACAGAAAAACGTCGCTGGGGGCCAGATCTGGAGAGTACGGTGGATGCGGAAGCAATATATGTCTTGAAACTTTTTGTATTTATCTTTTTCTAAATAAGTTCTTATTATTATCCTTTTTAAATATTTTGCCAATAGTTACAAATGCAAATCATAAATATTTTAAAAAGTTCTTAATTGAGGTTATCTATTTGAAGTACCTAACATATGTTATATGAATTACGCAATAAGTCCTTATTAGATAATAGATAATATTTTGCTCGTATACTCCCTACCTACTGAAGGAACATTCGATCCAATTGCAGGAAGTTTGGAGGTGAAATAGAGCATAAATATGCAAATTATTATGGCTGTTACTCCATTTAAAACGACTTTTTCACCTGAGTGTGGCGGTAACCAATACGAAGATAGCGTCAACAACATAATCACTTAAAAGAGATAAATAATGTTTTACACGTTCTTTTTTTTTAGAAGTAAGCGTATATTATATAAAATAGGTTACCTATAGCCGGTGTTATAATGAGGGCTTTATAAGACGGCGATTTTCGAGATAGAATTAATGTGAAGGTAACATCTGTGTAGGGGTCCACACAACATTTGTAGTAAACCAAATTTTTCTTAGAATCGGTCTGTATAATTTCCCATACGTTATTTTTTATAACCATATCCTCTAACTAATTACAAATAATTAAAAAAATATTAAATATCTACGAATCTTCAATATATTCAATTGAGATTCAAATATTAAGTAGCTTGAAAGTCCTGATGAATGAAATAATGAATTAATTAATTAATTGGTATAGACGAAAAGAAGTTTGTGTCGTCGAACGATATTAGTTTTGCATTCAGTGGCAATTTAAACATTCATCAGGACTTTCATGCCACTTAATTTCAAATAATTATACATTACATTTATATCATCTAAAAGGTGGTCCCATCCTAGTTAGGTATGAAATTGTCGAAATAAACAAAGCATTAGCAGAAAACAAAGTAGGTACTAACAGACGTTCAATTAAATTTTGGTTCAAACCCTTTACTAAAATTTAATGTTATAAAATATGTATAAACCATTAGGTTATTATCCCCCACCTATGTCTTTAGTCTTTTAAGTAAGTACCGTTTTAAAATTAATAAAAAATGTGCAAAGATATCGTAATAAATTTATTTTTACTTGAAAGCCTGTACCTAAATCTACTTTTCTACATAATTTAAACACTGTGAAATATCTACAGATGACTATATACTGACAGTTACTACTTAAATTCGAGACGTATCTGTACTAATTTGTCAAAGATGGTATTAGTTAACTAATACGTTAATTCAATGTAAATAAACTTAGTTAAATCAAAAGTTATATCTATACAATCACTTTTGTGAGAAATCTATTCTATAAGTGTCACTTTTAAAATACGTGTTTACCTGTAATCCTTTTCTCGCTTCGTCGATATTCATGTCGATTTCTTCTCCGTGATAAGTCCAAGATCCAAACTTCAGAAAACATTTTTGTGTGTCAAACGGCCAATATTTCAAATCAAACTCACAAAGAGCATTCAAAATGACCGGAGGCACCCATATTATATTCCCATTTGAATTCACGACACAATGGGTTCCACCAAAATGAGTGTTTGGAGTTGCGCTAAATATGTATGTAGTTTTTATAGAGGGGAAAAAGAAAATAAAACACCATACTTATTAAAAATATATTCCTATTACCTAGATTTATGAATTAATATTTTACCTATTGTACAATAAGATGTCCGGTTGCCAAATTTCATGATCTGCAAAATTCAATTTTTTTATCCCACCATAACTATCTGAATTCCATTTTAACTTTTCGTCTGTCCATTCCTACGAAATTAATTTCATGAAACGCATGGTTTTTGCCAATGCAGTAAACAGGTGAAACATTTCTTAAATATCTATACATCTGTAACGACCAACATCAATAGAATAAGTAAGTAGTAACATAGGCTATTTTTGTCTTAGAAATTAATTATTATTATTAATGAAAAGTTTCAATTTCTAAAATGAAAGTCGCCTAAGTTACTCCTTATTACATTAGCTATCTGCCAGTGAAAGTCCCGTCACAATTGGTCCAGCCGTTTCAGAGATTAGCCGGAACAAACAGACAGACAGACAAAAATTGTAAAAGTGCCTCCCACTACTTAATATTACAAAGGCTGCCTATCGCGCGGGCTCAGAACGCTTGCTAACGGTTGTGTAAATAATAAAAATAACTTTTTTGTTAAATTCCTCTCGGACGAAGTCGCTGGCACAGCTAGTATACTAATAAACCCTTTTGTACCGAACACGCAATTGTGTCATTTTTACCTCACCACTTACCAGACTTATCCAGCCATTTATAGAAATCATACTTTTTAATTCATTTACTTCTACGTGAATTACCGTTAAACCAATTTTAACGTTTGTCACATTGTAGTGCTGCGCTGGTCTAGCAAATTTATCATAATTTAATAGCAAATCTTGTTTTAATACATCCACATGGGTCGCATTCCAAATGGGTTTTGGTCCCAGCTCTGACATTACAAAAAAAAATACACTTTTAACAAAATATACGATTACACAGTTGTTCAGTATCCATCGTAGAAATAGATATATATTTTTAATACTCAAATACATTCTAATTTGGTTAAAATACTCACGCACTGTAGAAAATCCACTACCACCGTTCGTTAAAGATATTAACAACAAAAAGAATAACATATCATAAACTGGTATAATAAAACATTTTAACAATTTCTTCTCGCCCGTAAAAGCCATATTGTCCAGTTGCTTATCAGAGATAAAGACTTGTGTTCGGTGTGAGTATTGTACACAAACATACGTTTAGGGACCCATCCCGATTACCGGTTACAATTTTGATAAATACTTCCTGTATACCACCATACGCGGTACGTTATAAGGGTACAAAAAAAAAATAAAACAACGGACGGCTAAGCTTTTATTTATATTATGTTATTTGTTAATTAATAGTGATAAGCATCACCGATAGGTATGTTATTAAAACATACTGATTGAGATAGCCTAAGATGTGGGCGAAAATATTAAAGGCATCACTGAAGTTATCTATTTTACATTTTTGTTAATTTTTCAAAAAATAACAGCAAAGCAGGAAGTGTTTTAAGGGTCTCAAAATATTCTCGTTGCTGATGCCATAAAGGTTTTTTTGTCTTTAAAATAATAATAAACAAATTTGTATAAACTTTATATGCAATTATGCTAAGGTTTAACATATATTTAAAAATTAGCCTGCTACAATTTTTTCAAAATATACATGAATAGGGAAATATCTGACGATATCTTCAATTGTCGATGATATCAGAAGCTGTACAACCTAGAATACCTACCTACTACTTACTTATACCCATTATTTGTATCTAAATTAAGAATTTTAACGAAGAATTTAGCCCCAAAATGGATATTAACTTTGTTTTCTTTTGCATTGTTCTTCAAACCAGTTACTGCATCCTATAGTATAATAGTTAAATATCTTATTTAAAAAGAGACAATATACTTAACAAAACGATTGTCGTTTCAATAAAAAAATTGTTGAAAGTTTATAAATTGCGCCAATTTATTTAAACAAATGAAGTTATCTATACCAAAGTTATTCCAAAAATATTTTTGAAAACATCTCTTTAAAATAATTTTTTTTATCATTTATCCATTATTAAGTTTAGAAAAATCATTTCCAATCGTGATTAAAATGTATTACTAATGTTTAACTCCCACTTGACCAATTTTTTCTTCTATCTTAAACGTAAAAATAGTTTTTGTCGATTTGACCCGCCACTGGCGCCCAGACAAATTTAAACAACTATGTTGACTATAAAATACTATTTACCATCACCCACTTACCGAAATGACCATTACCAGAGCAATCTCATGGCTTGCCATACGGGCAATTGAAACTGCAACGTATTATAGGTTATTTAGACACTTTCAAGGACACAAGATTGCCTTATTATATTTTATATTCTTATATCCTTACAATAAAAAAACGTAAACAACAATCTTCATAAAGAAGATTTATAAATAGAACGGTACAGGGCGTTCGTTCAGAAACTATTTTCATCTTTTAGGGCATTTTTAAATAAATAACAATAGATAATTTTTTTAAAGTATGTATTTTATTAATAACAACAAACGAATATTTATTGTATTTACAAAAAATGTAGAACTCAAGCGTAAAATTTTATAAATTACACACATTGAAGGAACAAACAAACAACAAAGGTAAATAATCCGTACCTATTTGATAGGTACCATCGTCATTTTTGGTTTAGAGTTTTCCCTAATAAGTATATTAGTACTAATCTCGAGACAATGCACGTAATAAGCATTTAACACTGTGGAAAAAAAGGATTAGGATTTAGAAAACATATAAGTCACGTAGGAAATACACAAAATTTGTGGTTTATTTAATTGAAATGGGATGCACGGGGATCAAAAGATCCCGGGGAATAGGGCCAATAGGGGGGAGATGGAAACAGTCCGGTTTGTGGATGTTGTGTCCCATGTGGAAGAAGACTGGGCAGTTTTCCGTTTGTAGAAGTTGATGTTGGATACAAGGCAGATCCAAGTTCACTTTGATGTGGCTGGTATTTAGTGTAATTCATTGTGACGTCGGTTTGCCCTTGAGCTTGGGCTTGGCATGCAATCATTAATCCATGAAAGTCGAATTTGTAAGCATAACGCTTGCCGTGAACTTTCGACATTATGTTTTTGTCGTAGTAATATCTGTAAACGAAAAACTACCTAATTAATACCTTTCCTAAATGAAGCCAGTTGATCTAGCTTCTACCATCTATGATTTTAAATCAAGAAAGAAGTTTTTAACGAATTAAAAATCTAAGAGGCAATTTCTAGAGCAATCGAAATAAAAAAGGAAGTGATTGTAGGTACTTATACTCTATTGTTGTCTTGATGACATTGAGTTGTTAAGTAAGATTGAAGATGCCCTTTAGTGAAACAGCTATTACAAAGATAGAAGCAAACAAAATTTGAAACAAGGAATAGTAAAACAACTAAACATCACATTAGAGAGTAACTGCCAAAAAACTATCGTGGAGGCTAAAGTTTAGTGTTATAAGTAATCACAATTGATTCCCAAAGGTAATGGTAATTCAATCGAGGAAGCTTTTAATTGTTGTAACTCCATATTCACAAATACAAATAACGCCAATTTTTAAGTTACAAAATGATTTTTGACCACAATGATAATTTCGCCACACCGTGGTTTCTTCAGGTGGCAGAAAAATAAATTACATCCTAAGATAAAATTCACAGTAGAGTTGAAACTTCACAAATCGATTAACTTTCTGGATTTAACAATAACAAATTCAAACAATTTACATACTTTTTCTATTTATCATAAAAATTCACATACAGATACAATAATTCATGCTAACTCTACTCACCCTTGGTCTCATAAATTAGCCTTCTTTCATACAAGCTTACATAGACTAATAGCTATACCAAAGTCTCATGAATGTTATCAAAAAAAATTAAATTTTTTTACTTGATTGCAAGAAATGACGGTTATAATTGTTCTTTGATTTTAAACTTGTTAAATAAAAAATTAGGCCAAAAAACTCGCAATTTAATCTATCCCGTTGTTGGTGCCAATAATATTATTAAAACTCGATACAATTCAATTACGTACATGGGAAATATATCTACCAACTTAGGCAAACATTTATCTAAATATACAAATTCCACGATTTCGTTCAAAACTACAACAATAATAATTCTTTAGGTAAAATTATGGTAAACAACAAAGATCCTACCAATAAAAACATCAAATCAGGGGTTTATAAACTACAATGTAGTACTTGCAATAAAGCTTATATTGGCCAGACTGGTAGAGCCTTTAAGGATAGTATCTCTGAACATAAGAATAGTTTCATTAAAAAATCTTCCCATTCTACCTACGCAGAACATTTATTATCAGAGGCACATCAATTTAATGAAAATTTAGATTTTACATGTTGAAAGAAAAGGCACAAAATTAAATCTATTAGAGTGTTTAGAAATAAATAAATTAAATAAGTTAGGATTAATTATAAAATACCAAATTGACGTTAATAATTCACCTCTTCTAAATTTATAAATCCTATAATTATCACCACTACTAAATGTTATTAATCCTAGGTAATATTCTTCGCCCCCCCCCCTTCTTTTTTCGATTTAATTTTAGTTAGTAGGTACCTATATAAGTGATTTTGTAAATAATTTTAGTTTAGTAATTCTTCCACCTGAAGAAACCACGGTGTGGCGAAATGATCTTTGTGGTCAATAAATCATTTTGTAACTTAAAACTTTAGGTAAATGACTATGTTGATTGTATTATTGTTAGACTGGAAAACGACGAGAAGGAGTAAATAGGTTCATAGACAAATTTAAACTTTTTGGGTTATAGCCCAAGATCTTGTTCAATCAAGAATATTAAACATATCGTATGTCTATTATTAATGAAAAACAATTTAAATTGAGACTAAAATGAAAGACCTACTGAACTACAAATTTTAGTGCAATCAAAATGTTTTTTTGACTACGATTCAAGAATCACTTAGGCAACTTATTTAGGTAGCGTTTTCAATATAACTTATTAAAATCGCAATTTAGGAAGAATAAGGAAAACAGAGTCAGAATAAGGCTGTGCTATAGTTTTGGGAAGCTGTAGACCAAATGTTAGATTTGTCATTTTAAAGGCTATACTTTTATAAAAACGGATTATAATAATATGATCAGTTCGTGCAGGATTCATTCTAAATTAAAAATCTATTTCACGTGAGTAAAACTTCTTAGAAAGAGCGGCTCTTGAGTTTACGAAGTTTATTGAAGATAAGAATAAAAGACAAAAGAATGTTTCAACGAATCTATTTCGAAAAACTCGACATATGTTTCGACCGGGCGGTCTTTATCAAAAGTAGATTAATGCTTAATAAATCATATTATTCTTATCTTTAATTAATTATGTTTCATCAACAGTGCACCGAAAAAAGTTTACTTAGTGCTACGAAGTTTAATTTAATAGCCTTTAAAAAACAGAGAAACAAACTGAATGATGAAATATTTGAAAATTATGCATTAGAAAACGTATCATAATACACTTTTTTTGAAACATTTCCAAATAATCATGTGAATACAGTTTTCATATAGGTATACAAAATTTTCAGTAAAAAGACTTCGCAACTGAGGTTTCAGTTTATTTAAGGATAAATGTAGAAAACTCACGATGAGATCGTTCCAAACCTAATGGCCAAAACACACAGTCTCAAATGAATTGCTTCTGAAAAAACTGTTGGTAAAAAGTTGGCCTACCTGAGTGCCCTGCTTAGTTTGTCATAGTTCATGTTGGGTTTAGCTTTACGTTCGCCCCAGCGTCGCGCGACTTCGTCAGGATCGGTGAGTTTGAATTCTCCATTGGTGCCCTCCCACGCAATGCATGCCGCATTCGACGAATCCCCAAGCAGCTCTAGCAAAAATTGCCAGAGCTGGATCTGCCCAGAACCTTGGGCGACCAATCGACTCGATGCGGCGTTCAACAACTGGTAAGGATCTAGCATGAGAAAAAAATAATTGAGTCATAAAAATTCCAAACTGGACTTTCGAAATTCTCAATTACAATCGAATACGTGGAACTGACGAAAAAACGCTGAGATTGATGATAAGCCTGATTGAGAAACAAAACTAAAGATTTGTTTTCTCTAAGATGGATTTTCATCAAAGTAAAGGTCGAAACTATCAAATCTTAATAAAAGAAAAACAAGAACAATGTTTCTGCATATAATATATTTACGACACATGACAATTATTTCGACCAGTCGATCATTCTCAGGAGTACAGAAAATGTAACAGTTCCTCTTGAGGATGACCGGCTAGGTCGAAACAATGGTCGAGTGTTATAAATGTTTGTGCTTTTTCTTCAAAGGAAGAATTTTCAGCAAAATTGTTTTTAATTCGTACAGTTTATTCATTATATATCATATAAATTTCAATTGAATAAACAATTACCTACTAAATCTACTATTTATCATTGGTAGTACCTACTCAATAATTATATCTATTACTTAGATATTATATTCAGGATGTCAGAAAATAAATCATTTCTGGTGGAGGCGTCGGAATTAATAGAAGTTTATCCTTTATTTGGAATTTTCACTTACATGTAAGAAATTTACGCATCATACAGTATACTATCACTAAATAGAAACAATGTCAACATTTTTTACACACTTTTAGCGCCAATTTTCCCTACAATTTTCATTAATCCTTCCAGGATTAAGGTATAAAAATCTACATAGGTACTGTAGGTATCCACTACAGAAATTCTAAATATGAACTATTAGCTGTAATATAGGTCTGTTGCAATTTTTATAAATAAATTAACACGTTTCAATCTCAAGAAACACAAATATATTTGATTCAAGTTAGATGATAATTTAGAACAACATTATTATTAAATAAAAAATATAAATATTTTATTCACTCTAATATTGGTAACATTTTTCAAAGTACCTAAGTATGTATGGCCTAGAAAACTGTAGGTAACAGATATAAATACAATTTGATTTATCTTTTACAAACTCAATTTTTAAATATTCGTTAGAAAATGGAATTTTTGCTGCATATATATATACATATATATATATCTGTTTAAAGAGACAAATTTTACATATGTTTCGGTTGGTAAAGAAGAGTAAAAGTAACACGTTACTCTGTAGAGTTTGACTCATTATTATAATAATAAATACAAAGCATTTTTTTATAGTTTTTCTTGTATCAATATAAAATGTTGATATATATACGTATATAGATAATACATAATAGGACTACTTAATTATTTAAACTCCAAAGTTTATTAAGTTCATTAAGAGTTAATTTGGCATCCTCTGTTTTGTTTATTTCGTAATAAAATATTTATTTATGCGAAAAACTCACCATTATATAACATACCGGGTGTTGAATGGTGAAACTTGTGTTGCATAGACGGATAAGAACATTCGGCAATCCTTCGCGCCACCAAAAGGTCCTCGGGGCTACACCCTGGAAGTCTCCACATGGTAATAGCCCCAGGTCACCCATCAATCTGACAGGTGTACATTTTCCGACACCAACACAAATTTTCCGTTTTTAAGAAGAGACGCAATACCTAAATGTCCAGTATTTTACTACACACAACACCCGAACTTTTTCTTATTATCTTATTAGTTGTTAAATATCAGAATAGCACAAAAATCGTCTTTTCAGTTGTATATTTTCGCTCACGATTATATGTAGGTATCTATGTAACAAGTATGATAAGGGATGCTGTCTGTCTCACGAGCAGAAAGGATCTGAAGTTGAAGGTATGAAAATGTGTATGTGTGTGAGATACCGACTGCCCCTCCACAATTTTATCGTCCGGGTATCTACCCCTCACAGTTGATTCAGACCGATACACTTAGATAACGTGATAACAATTATTACGTTTGAAATTTTGGAATGGCATCTTTTGTTTGTAAAATTGGAAACACATTTTCCTTGAGTTTACCTCAACAAAATTAATTTGGATTAGACAATTTTGTGTTAGATAACTGGACATATATCTATGTTTTTATAGTTCTCTTGAATGTGTTAAATTTCTTGATAAACTGTAACTGTACAACTTATTTAATTACCTATTTTATACTTCAAACTTCAAGTGCAACAAACTTTAAATCAACTGTGATTCGGTGATACTATTTAAAGAAATTATAGATATTTAGATAGGAATTCTATACGAACCCCTTCCCACTTCAGTTATTCCATCTAATAAATTCTTAATTTCTTCGGCAAACAATAGATAAAAGCACTACATTTTTCATGCTCCCAAATTTATTAACAGAACACATCTAAGAACTAACTTTAATGTTGAAGCATTTAAAAACAAACTCTTTTGTTTAATTATTAGTAATAATTGATTCCATTTCTGTTATCAATATTTGCTTTGTCCAAAATCTAACGAAGAAGTAAATAATGAATTAAGTATTAAGATTTGTATCCAAGCGATGTTTTATAGTGTTTATAAGATGAAATAAGAGTACTATTTAAACTTTGTCCAATGCACTTTTTGTGAAACATTCCTTTAAAGGAGTATGAAATTAAATTAAACACTGGAGGGTTTTACTTTTTAAAGACTTTATTTCTCAACAATATTCTTTCGGCCAATCGGCCATTCTCAAGAGAGAGTACAAAGATTACTAAATTTTAAAATATCTAGCACTAAATTATAATACTTTAAGGGTAAATGGTGGGCTAGGTTACAATTTATTGAGGATGAGCAGGGGCTTGTAGGTACAAAGTTCTTTCTGGTTGTTTACTATATTGATATTTTTATGAATGGTTTTCTTAATCTCTAGGCTTTCTAATAGCGATAATTTCCTACTTTTTTCTATATTCCTATGTAAAATTTTTGTTTGATTCATATTGATATTATGGTTATTTAAGGTGCAGTGTTCTGCTGTACCTATTTTGCAGTCTTTTTGTTTATAGAATATATATGTTCAGTGATACATTTTTTAATAGAACGGCCACATTGACCTATGTAAGTTGTATGGCAGGTATCACAGAACACTTGATAAATCCCACTTGTCTCTAGAAGGTCTATATTTTCTTTATTATTAATTAATACTGAGACTAGGTTGAAGTTATTTGTTTCAATAATTTTATATTCAGAACATTTCTGTATTTTATATTTAACTTTCGCGCTTAATTTATCAATAAAACGAATGCTTGCAAATTTATGATTCTGAGTATCGTTGTTACTGTTATCGTTCTATAATTTTCATCTAATTTTATTTTTAAGTTTTTTGTTCAAAATCTTATCTATTAATTTGTGTGTAACCATTTTTTGAAGCTATATATTTTATAATGTCAATTTCTTTGGTGAATTCTTCTGGGGACAGTGGGATATTACATAATCTATGTATCCAACAATTAAAGACGGCATGTTATGTTTGCAATGGATGGTACGAATCTACTGGAATGATAACATCTGTTGAGGTAGATTTTCTGTATATGCTAAATTTAATATTGTTACTAGTTCTGGTTTAGCTTAAATCTAAAAAAGTTGATACTGTTACTTATTTCTTTTTCAATTGAGAATTGGATGTTTTTGTTTATTGTGTTGAGAAAATTTAAAAATGAATATAATTGCCGATTCGTACCACTCCTTACACAAATATAATTGTAATTATAAGTAGGTTTTCCTTAGTAAACAAACATTCTTCAAACCATGCCATATAAATTTCAAAGAAGAAATTATCGCTATTAGAAAGCCTAGAGATTAAGAAAACCATTCATAAAAATATCAATATAGTAAACAACCAGAAAGAACTCTGTACCTTCAACCCGCCACTCATCCTCCATAAATTGTAACCTAGCCCACCATTTACCCTTAAAGTATTATAATTTAGTGCTAGATATTTTAAAATTTAGTAATCTTTGTACTCTCTCTTGAGAATGGCCGATTGGCCGAAAGAATATTGTTGAGAAATAAAGTCTTTAAAAAGTGAAACCCTCCAGTGTTTAATTTCATTTCATACTCCTTTGAAATAATAATAGCATGTAATCGTTCGTCAGTAATCAGTCGTAAACAGCATTCATATGTTAAGTAGTTACAAGAAACTTTTTGACCTTCTGTTCTTCTATTTTAAATTTTTATTTCATTTATTATCAATAAAACGTTAAAACCATTAATAGGCCAATTTCATTCATCATTAAGGTCAGATTTTGAAATGATCTCCCGAATAAGTAAGTATTAGATATATACCTTGTCAAATGTTAAAATGCTTAATTGAAGAAGAATGTTTTTCAAACTTCCACCAAATATCAACAAATAATATGCAAACGTGAGGCTATACACTAGCTGAGTATAGGGTCACATGACAGTTGAGGAAAAGTCAGCGGGGCGAATGTCGAGCGGCCCCATTGAATTACCACGCAGCAGGATAACATCTAAAAGTCAAATGTTGATATCACTCTCTCGACCCGCCGCGATGACTACAATATTATGAACCAAAAGGGACAACTTGGCTCTCCATTACCAATTCAATGTAAACGATCCTGATCTTTTGAAGGATTTGCAACGATATTTCGTATTAAACATCAGATGACTACGTATGAATAAGTTTTTAATTGTCCACAACAATTGTTTCGCCATACAATGGCTTCTTCAGATGGAAGAAATACTGAGAAACTATGCTGACGATATTCTAATTTGTTTCAAAGAATCAAAAAGACAATTAACTAACCAATTTATTTAACTTCAGTATGGAAACTGAACACAATAAATCAATTAATTGTTTATATCTTCGCATAACAAACATGAATTTTCTGATTATCACAAACCCGCTCATTCTAACACAGCCTTACATGCAAAATAATTTCATCCAATTAGTCACAAATTAGACTCATTTCACTCCGTGTTACGTAGACTAATTAATTTTCTTCTAAATAAAGAATACTATGATACTGAACTAAACAGAATTTTATATATTGCTCAGCATAATGGTTATTCCACACATTTGATTACAAAGTTACTTAATAAAAAACTCAAAAATCCAACGAACACATTCAAGAAAACTAATAACTTTTCCGTAAAAAATAAAAAATAATTTTTAATGTTTCAAATGTTTAATAAATTACTTTGAAACATTAAAAAGCTTTTTCTTACGTATAATAAAAAATGTTTTACAAAACACTGACTAATGACTCAGTAAAAGTTACTAATAACTTTTGCTGTCATATATCACAAAAAATTAGCAGTTTATTAAAAAATTCAAATATTACAGCTTCCTTCAGAACCACAAATAATATTTCTAATTTAATAAAAAACAATAAAGGTAAAACAGATAAAACATAAATATCAGGTGTCTAAAGTGTGGAGACTGTAAAGAATTCTATATCGGACAAACTAAGAAATCCTTCAAGCAATGTGTAGACGAACATCGAAAAAGCTTTAATTTGGAAGAAACTGACTCAACATATGCGGAACATCTCTTAACAGAAAATCATCAATTTAAAGAACAATTTAAAACATTAAGTTCATTAAACAAAGGAATAAAGTAAAACTAAATATAATTTCTAATAATCAAGTAGAAACAAAAAACATTTCTTCCACTCAAAGAAGCCATTGTGTGTAGAAGCAATTGTTGTGGACAATTAGAAACTAGAAGCGACACCGATATCAACACCTTATTCTTCTACACAGCCCAAAAATACCATCGTTAAATATTTATCTCTTTAGAGGGTACGAATTAGTTTACTAAAGATTCAGAATAAAATCCCTTCTTGTAAACGTATTTTCAAATACAAAGTTTAATAACAAATATTTATTAGTTATCCACAATAATTATTGTGGATTTCTAATAAATATTTGTAACTTTCGCCGCCAACCTCCACTGTTATAGGTATTACCTAAGTCATTTTATGTCTCTGTGGATAAGTGCTAGAGGTGTAATAATTTTAAATATGTAGTTTATTAAACCATACAGTAGCTTCATAATATATATCAAACACCTTATCTAATATGGATGAAAACATATATATTTATACCTGTGTATATGTATGTGTTGAAGCAAAGGACTGTTCTATCCTGTTTATGATTTAATAAATCGTAAGTTCCCGCTGGAAATTCAAGAACTTAACCTCAAGATTGCAGGTCGTGACGGGGAGGCAAAAGGCGTCTGTCTCTCACCCCGGGACCATAATCTCTTTCCACTTTATATTCAGCAAGAGCTCCGATATAAAGGAAATATATACACATAACGATCCTTCCCTTTTCTCACTCTCGTTTCCTTCCTCCGGGTTCTCCAGTTCCTTCCTTGACACTAGAGAAACTTCCGAAGTTTCAACAGTCGAGATAATGCCCCTTTATTAATGACCCCGGCATTAATACAGAATGAAATTATGAATACCATCACCCAGCACCAGTCACATTTGATAAATTGTCCTAACGAAAATTGCGCTAGATGTAGCTACTTACCAACTGTTCACCTAATAGAAAAATTATACCATTTACTCATTGTTTACAAGATAGAATAATAGACCCATATTGATATTTGCCACATTTTTGAAACACAATACAGCTGATTGTTACAGTAAACCAGTTGGAGATTTGGGTAAAAATGGTCTTGATCCTATAATTTTAATTCTGAACCAAAAGGAATTTAACAGACGGGCTGAAATTATTATTCAATATAGTTCCCTACGATTATAGCGGTCATACAATTTTTCGATAACATTTTTATAATACGATTTGTCTTTAGACTCGAAATAGGCTTCAGTTTCGGCGATTATCTCTTTATCGGCACGAAATTTCTGTCCAGCGAGCATCCTCTTGAGATCTGAGAACAGAAAAAAGTCGCTGGGGGCCAGATCTGGAGGGTACGCTGAATGGGGAAATTCATGAAATTTTGCCATCGATTTCATTGATTTGTGACACGGTGCATTGTCTTGATGAAACAGAACTTTCTTTTTCTTCAAATGAGGCCGCTTTTCCGCGATTTCGTCTTTTAAACGTTCCAATAACGCTACGTAATAGTCGCTGTTTATGGTTTTCCCCTTTTTAAGATAGTCAATGAATATTATACCATGACCATCCCGGAATACAGAATACTGATGCCATAACCTTGCAGCCAACTCGACTTTTGCGTCTTTCCACGCTTTGGTGTCGGTTCATCACGTGCAGTCCACTCCGCTGACTGTCGATTGGACTTCGGTGTGGCATGATGGAGCCATGTTTCATCCATCGTCACATATCGACGCAAAAATTCGGATTTATTACGATTGAACAGCTCCTAGCTCCAAACACTGCTTAGAATAATGGATTCGATCCGTTGTTGTTTTTGGTCGATTATGAGCTCGGACGGCATCCACTTTGTACAGAGCTTTCGCATATCGAAATATTCATTCACGATATGACCAACACGTTTGTTTGATATCTTTAGGCTATCTCAATCAACTTCACTATACGGTTATTAAAAATTATTTTGTGAACTTTTTCGTCGTTAACAGCCTCTTTGGGGCGTCCACTGCGTGCATCGTCATCGGTGCTCATTTCGCCTCGTTTAAATTTAGCAAACCACTTTTCTACGGTTGATTTTCCTGGTGCAAAGTCCAAATAATGTTTATCAAGCCAAGCCTTGGTTTCAACAGTATTTTTTTTTTTCGCCAAAAAGCAATGCTTTATTAACACACGAAATTCCTTTTTATTCATTTTTTCAAAATAACAAAATTTCTTTCACTAATAATGCTATAACTCAGTTACTAATAGTGCAACAGCTGTCAAATTTATACACGCGTCTTTTGAAGGTTAGGGCTAACTAAAAATCATATGGATTTGATAGTAGTAGCGCCATCTATATCTATGGGTCAGCCTACGAACTTTTCAGCACGCCTGTTATTGTACAATACCTACGTTTGAAAGAGCTGATAAGACCAGCCATGCAAGAACAAGTGTAGAAAAGTCAATAATATATATTGAGGAATAAGTGACCAAAACCCGAAAGAGATTAAAATCCTCTTTAAGAAAAATTAAAATCGCAATAAAATATTTTTACGAATTCTCGTACGTTTTCAAATTTGAGTTATAAGAAATAAAAATTTCTGAATACTTGACTGATCAAAGGAGAACCATCAGATAGAAGAAAAATACAAAACGATTAAAACAATTTCTTATTCAACGTTTCCTTGACTTGGTTTGCTAAACCTCTTCAGGAAAATATTAATTGTGAAAACACTATTGGGGTATTGACGAGTGTTTTTTTATCTATCTAGTTCTCCACTGATGATCTGATAATTCAGCTAATTAAGTAAATTAAGGTATAAAAATACAAAACTTCAAGAAAACAAATTCGTCTAATAAAACCAAGCTTAGATAAATTTATAGATGCGAAACATGTCCAAAAGTATATTGATTATGGGTTTGCTTATAACTCTATTGTATTATACTAAAATTCATTGTCGTTTACTAATTATTTATTGTTATTGTAGTGTATTCTTCCGGGCTGTTTTGCCGTGGTCCATGGAATTTTTCTTTTTTAGACGTTTCACTGTGTTTTGCTGACGGCATCTTCAGTGGTGACTTGGCAAGTGCTTGTTCGTAACTGTCATCATCAACATCTGTTACGACCAAACACTTGCCAAGTCACCACTGAAGATGCCGTCAGCAAAGCACAGCGAAACGTCTAAAAAAGAAAAATTCCATGGACCACGGCAAAACAGCCCGAAAGAATACACTGCAGCAACATACGCCGGCCGTGTTATTGTATTCCATATTCTACAATAAAACAAAAGAAAGAACACTAAAAGTTTCAACTGTTTCTGCTTTTTCTTTCCTTTTATTATTAAAATGTTTCATCATAATTGCACCATTAACACTAGTTCTATTCCATATTCCAGTTGACTAGAGCAATTGGCTATTTTTAGTGAACAGTAAATAATTTAATTAAATCAAAACACAAACGGACTTCAACAGGTATATTTCAATAATCCTCAACAATTGTTTCGGCTATACTTAGTTTAGTATAGTTTATTACTCTAGATAATGGCTATTTAGCCGAAACAATTGTTAAGGATTATTGAAATATACCTGTTGAAGTTCGTTTGTGTTTTGATTTAATTAAATTATTAAACATGCTTCATCATCCATGCACCGTCAGTAAATAATTAAAAGCAGTGTAGGCATATAAAAAAATCAATAAAATCCTTGAAAAAGACTGATCGATACAAAATTGCACCTCAAAGTTCAACAGTTCAAAACCAAAACACTAAAAATATATATAGGTGCAGGTAATAGATGGATGTCTCGCTTTTAAATTGACTTAGTTACAAAATTAGCGACTTAGTAGTAATTCGATGGAAGGTAGTTTGTTGCAAACGACTTCGTTTAGTGAGGGTGTACCAGGTAATCAAGAAAACAATATAGAGTAACCTGCTGTGCAGTATAATGAGGACAGAGGGCAGGAATGGGGGATAACTCTCTGCCAGGTCCTGCCAGGATAAAACAGGATTATCTCCGTACTCGATCCGCTCGCAGAAACGGCTGAAAATCCGTGTTGCAAAACCCGGATAACCGACGTGAAGTTATTTATTGCTGGCATAATTAAATTTTGTAAAACCTCTTCACTCTATTCCATGCGTCCGCCACTTTATTATTTGACCTCTCCACGGTAGAACACGAAACAAAGAAAAATTACAATGAATGCACCTTCGAAAGGATTATTTATTACACTTGGTAAAAAAGAAACAAACAATCAATAGAAAATCTCGGTTCTTATATTAATTTTTAATGAACATTGCTACCATGATTAACCATATCCAAATTTGCTGGATGGAAACTGATTGTAATAATAAAATAACATTCACTGTTTGTTTCCACAATTTATTAAGTAAACTTACAATTGTTTCGCGTTACTAACGGTTCATCAGAAGTGCGACTATCAGTAAACTAACATTAACACTACGGAACATATAAACCTTAAAGTTAGGGAGAGGATTGTTTAATAAAAAGATTTAATAACGGTGAATTATTAATGTCTATTTGGTCGTTTAACAAAGTATTAGTTTTTTTAAATATTTATTTATTTGCATGGTTTCTAGAAGAGACAGTTTGTAGCTTTTATTTTCAACATGTAATATTTCGTAATCTTCGTTAAAATTATGTCCTTCGTCATTTGAGTCGAGTTTTTTATTCTCAAAAGATTTTTTGTGTTCAGTAATTCTTTTTTTAAATGTACGTTCGGTCTGTCCAATATAGATTTTGTTACACGAAAGACAATTCAATTTATATACGCCTGATCGATTTTCTTTGTAATACCTACTCTGTTTGAGAGCGTTTAGATTTTATGAGTCATTCTCTGAAAAACAAACGAAAACTTTCAAATCTAAGAACAACTTTTCAGAAAAAATCGAGGAAAAAAAACTAATTCATTACAATAACTAATCAGCTTATAATCTAACTTTAATACAGTTTATTTAAACAGAAAGCTTGTATTTATGCAACTTCATCTAAACGTGTCTAATTAAAATCAGTATGTTTATTTGCCATCTAACTTATCATCCCTACTTAAAATTATTTATAAACCAATTAGAACTACGTGGTGTGTTGTCAGGGTCGTGACCTTACCAACCCTGGAAAGGCCTAATGATTAAGTTTTGCAGAATTAATGACTAGGCAATAAAACTGCAATTTGCTTAGTTGACAATAACAATGCATTTTCCTTATAAACTGTAATCAAAGGAACAGGTAATATGGTAGAACGAAATATTTATGTTGTATATAGATTGCAAATTTTGTACCTTTACCTAAATACCTGAAGGACTGTTACTATTCAAAATGCAATTAAGTAGCTTCGTAAATAAATCGATAAGGTCTCAAATTTAGGAAGTGTAACACAATAATAGCAGTAAGAATTTTATAATACTATTATATATATTTTTTTTAATGATATGACTCATTAACAGTAAAACCGAAACAAATTTTGGATGAGATATTTAAAGCGGTATCTTAACATATGTATTCTTTTATTAGGTCTTTTGCAAGTTTGAAAACATTGTTTTTGTACGATCGGTTGATTTAGGGAGAAGCCATCCAATTTTTTCATTCGAATTAATTAAAACCAAACATAGGGCAGTATTATTCCAGTTGTATCCAGAAAATTGAGCGTCATTTTGTAGCTATTAGGAACAGATTTAGAAAAGAAACAACTAAAAGTATATTTTTTCTAAAATGTTTGTTCATATAATTTATCCAATAAGTAAACTACAAAGTTACCAACCAACAAAATAAATAAATAAATAGTTATTGGTACGTACAACTGCCGAACCAGGCGAATTGAAAATAAAAATAGTAAAAGAAATCGAATGTTTGTTTATAGATGTTGTTTCTTTTTATCTTAATGATCGTTCTATTATTCTCTGGAATGGTTTTTCAGAAAGGTTTAATTTAATTCCTGTTCCGAAAAATAATAGCCGTCATTTCCAATTCCCGTCGTTTTTCCGGAGAAACCGATTTAGCCGTTCCGGAACCTTGGACTCTGGGGACTTCTTATCACCTTTATCACTGAATTGGCTAATAGATCTCTTTAATAGTTTCCACCAAAAGGAGGGAAAATTACACTTATTATAATGACATCCTTTTTTTTGATAAGCTCTAACAACTTACGTATTTATTCGTATTGAGTATTTCTATTTTCTTTTCTAGTTTCAAATCGAACTTTGTCGTTTTCAAGTAAGGACCTAAACCGTTACATGAATTACTAATCACCCTACATCTCAACGTTTCGTGACTTAATTCGTTTTGACTTAAATATCAAAATAAATGCATAAACTTCTATAAAAATGAAGAGCTTTTATAGGTAATAAAATATAATAAAAACTAAAATAATTTACCAGGCTTTTGGGCCGTGGTCTATAGGCTTTTTGGTTGCCTGACGTTTCGCCAGCGGCTGCGGCTAACATCTTCAGAAGCTAGTTAGTTAGTTTGATTTGAAATGTTTCACAAAAAGTGCACTATTCAAAGTTTAAGTTTTATTAAAACCGTTGGATTACGAAAACTAGTGCTTATGTACAAAATGACCCTGTTAAAGTTCAAAAGGTGTTCTATCCAGTTATGGTTTAATAAAAAATGCCGAAAACTCGGTGTTTTTCCAAACTACTTAAATATAAATTATAATTTATCCTACCCACCACGTTTCTTGTAATTGAATAGTATAAATTGTTTGAACACATTTTATATATTTATTAATCTTTTGTATTCTCTAGATAATCATCGAATCGACCGAAACAATATTGTCAAGACAATAAAAAATTTCGTGAAACTTATTTGTTTTTCTTCTTTTCTCTTTAATTTTAAATGTTTCACAAAAAGTGCACTATTCAAAGTTTAAGTTTTATCCTTCAATTAGACATTTTAATAATCAGGTTATCCTATTATTTTGTATCACGAGAGGAGATAGCTTCACAAGATTACCTTACAAGACTACATATAGGTACGCTAGCACCATAAATACGTAGAACATTATTATATTATAAACAGGGTAAATTTTTTACGATTTAATATTTTACGTTTAGCAGTGTAGAATTCATATTCGTTAAGGTAGATTATTGATTTTAATTATTTAAATAGACAATAAGATGATCCATCAAAAACAAGTAAAACAATCTTACCTTCGTCACTGTCGTCATCCACTTTGCAAGCTACACTCAATGGGCTGCTGGCCCTTCCAGTAACACTGTGGCGAAGATGGGCTATATGTTTAGCTAACAGATTTGCATTTCTCTTATTACCCGCAACAGTCTCAAAATCACAAATATTTAATTTGCACAAGTCCTGTCCTGCATCAGGAAACTTTTTTGGATCAGGAGATGGATAAAGGCTAAATTTTTTGGTTGCCCATTTCAACCACGAACGAATATGGGCCGATGTCCATTCAATTGGATCTTAAATAAAATAAAAAGGATAATTACTTATATGTAATTTGATTAAAAAAAAAAAAACTAAATGGGAATTAGTGGTTCTTATTACAAAGTTAGATAAAGTATAAATAAGGATTAATTTTAATTTGTATTTTATTTGCAATGATAAATAAAGAAAATCATATATCTATTAATTTAATGTTTTAAGTAAAATGTTCTAAATATAATATAAACTAATAAACACTACTTTGTTTATTATCACTTTTTTATTTACAAATCCTTTTGAGTATATTTTCGACAAATAGTTTGTCATTGTCAATCAAATAATTCAAATTGAATGAATATAAACAGATGTACAATGGTGTTCATATATATTTTTTTGGAAATACCATTAATTATTAAATGTACTTAATAATACTGAGTGGTACAAATCTACCTGGTCGTTTAACAGGTTATTTTCGGAAATTTTTGATGCTTTATATACTTCTAAAGATTCTAAAATATTAAGTTTAAAGCCTTTATTTACATTATGAATAATTTTAAGATTTTCTATAGTAGGAAACTAATGGCCTGTTTCTAAAAATGGTTTGCAAAATTGGAATTATCCTTTCTTAATCTAAATGATCTAAAGTGTAAAAAACAATTTAAAATAGCATGCCAGTCTATATACCCATACATAAAAACAAAGTATGCAAATACATATCATTGACGTATTTTCGTAATATTTCAATAAAAATCGTTAATGTTCTATCTGCAAACAACCTAACAGTTAGTTTTAAGACAAACACATATTTAAAACACATAGTTTTAATTCAAAAGATAAAACTGACAAATTTGAAAAAACTGGAGTGTACAGAATGTGATACCTTTTACTTATGCCAAACTGGAAGGTCATTTAGAACTCGTTATAACGAACACTTTAGATCATTTAGATTATAGTATTGATGACCTATATAATATCATCATCATTTTGCTTGTAATTTCTAATATAATTTGTTTAATAAATTAAATTACCTGAAGGGACAAGAACCATGGATTCGTCATTCTCCTCGTCTCTTTCTTCTTCTTCTTTTTTCTTTTTAGCTCTTTTCGCCTTATTTTTCCTGTATTTTGAGCAAAAACCGTCGCTATTTTCTGGTCTCTCCACTTCAATACATTTTAAGTTATTGAACTGATCTGATACTTTCGAAAATGTAATAGAAGTTTTTTCTTCATTGAATGTGTTTTCGGCCAAAATAAAGTCAACAGTATCCTCTCCAAAAGGGCAATCATTGAGAGATGAAAAGGCCGAGTTTCCACATTGCTCTGAGCTCGCTGAAACGCTTTCATCACTAGCGGAATGCGTATCTCTAATCTCATAAATGTTGGCAGATAAATAATCATCATTGGGCGTGTGGTAGCTGGTTTCGTTCAAAATTTCATCACTGCATATTTTAAAGTCACAGTTTCTAACCATGCTAACACTACATTTTGCCCGCACTTGATTATAATATTCACTGTTTGGCGCCACATTTGAATACTGAACAACAGCTTCCGACGGCGATGAAAAGTTATAACTAACACCGACACTACTTCGCGTATTATTTATTGGTCCATTATTATGATTCACCTTTTGCTTTTCCGAATTCAACGGTAGTGACTCAGTGCACTTCCTAGTATGAGTCTTGCAGTTTGATTCATCGTTCAAATTTTCCTCGAACTCGTTCGAATCGTCATTGTCACTTTTTCTCTCACTGTAACCACTCAATAAATGTTTCAGAAGTTGCGACGGTGTTAAGTTGGCCAACAAAACGTTGTCCTCTTCATTTGCGGATGTGCTTTTTAGGCCGTATAGTAAGGTCTTTTGGAATGAGCTTTCTTCGGTGTCCGACGTCTTCACAGTTGCAGCGAAACTGGGACAGTTAGATGCACCATTCGAGGTGTCCATGGTATGCGGGTGATTCATGTAGACTTCCACGAAGATGCCGGCAGTATCCTGATTAATAGTGGATGGTATAAGACGCGCGTATTACTTTGGTTACGTACCATGCCAGGTCTGTGAGCACATTTCTCATCTGTGTCTTCAAAACGCACAGATAGAACGGTTTTGTGAATCACCACCGTTTAGACTATAGGCGCCAGATGTATTTCCGGTATTTTCGTTTTATTTTTACACAAGTTCATATGACATTAATTAAATAATAGACAAAAGTTTCAGATAAAGCTAGACAAGACTTTATGCTATTGAAACCTCCAAGAAAATAGAGTGTTTTGGTTGGTGCCATGGTGTTTATTCTTTCTAATTTTCCAACCGCAAAGAGGATTAAAAAGTTGACAGTCCAAGGTCTGTCTTTTGTATAATAAATTGTTGGGATCTTTGTAAAAAAAAGCATTGCCGCTAAACTCCTGATTTGCCATTGGCTAGCTAAAAGTGTACTGATATGTTTCTATCTCGAATAAAAAAAACGACAAAGGCTGTTATTGGTTTAGAGGGACTAAAAAGGCGGCGAAAAGCAGTTTATTGTCTTTTAGTTTTGTTACAATGCCACCTCGAAGTCGTTCACCAGGATCTGTTTTTTAAGTCATGGGAACTTCGCTGGTGGTAATACACGAGTGACTCTAAATATCTTAATTTGTTTGTTACCTACAAATTATCAAAAGATATATTGTTAATTCTTGAATGAACATATTTTCTACCAAGAAAATATTAAAACTATTACCACCAGTAGCATTAATGTTTTAAAACCATCAAGAATAACGGGGTGGAACAGAGTCCCATTAGAAACAACAGTTTCCATTTTCCTACTTAAATTTAGTAAATATACAAAGTATACAATAATAATTGAAAGCCTACAGGACTATTAATTAAAGTACATAAATTATACATGAACAGTTTTATTAATGTTTAAAAAAATACTTGCACAATTCTTAGATAAGTACTTCTCCAAATGTTTTTCCACTGTTAATGTAAACACCAAATATAACATTTTTGTAAACTATGCTAATTAACATCTATTTAAAAGTATCCCACGTTTTACTCTGTCCGAATGTTCAGAAGGATCGAGGTCTCGACAAGGAGTTCTGCGAAAAACTTTCGAAAGGTGCGTGAATTATATTATTATTAATATGGTTACCTATACTGTTTCGTCGGCTCCATGAATGCCAAAGCATAATCATATTTCGGCATTTTCAAAGAACAAACCCATTAAATGAAAGTCAAGAGCAATATATTATAACACAAATTGATTATTTGTTAGAAGGTGGTCTTTTCGACTTCAATACTTAATGATTCAAAAATAGTGATTTAATAGATGAAACAAGATACCTAATTAAATATTGCAATAAATATTCTAGATTTCTATTAACAAGGCATACTATTTTTAAAATAGATTTTTATTTTGCTATTTTAGACACTACTTTTATCAAATATAGTATCAAACTTTTAATAATATTTAGAGAGGTTGCGGTTGGGAACTTGTAAAACATTTTTAATATATTCAAAAAAACAAACACTTGTTCAAAGGTTTTACAAACTTTATTAAAAATACTCTTACAATCGTTTCGGCTTAATTAGGCCATTCTCAAGGAGTCAATTAGAAAATAACTAAAGATAAACAAACATATCTATTTATACCTTACATGTGGGTGGGGGAAGTAATCCCACTTATAGTTTTTGGAAACATGCACGAAATATAGGGCTATTGTGCTCTTCACACTGTTCATTTTTAATATTTTTATTTAGAAATAAGGTTTTTTGGATTTCTAATTTTTCTTACAAATTTAATATTTTGCTTTTATTAAGGATATGTAAAATTCTGAAATTATTTTCTACGTTAAAATTATGACCATTTTCAAAACAATGTTGGGAAAAACCAGTACTACATTTTTTATCATCAATTGACTTTTTGTGTTGTTTAAACCTAATTCTAAACGATCTTCCTGTCTGTCCTATATACATAGCATCGCAGTCTGAACAATGAATTTCATACACCCCAGATTTACATAGTTTGTCAGAATTTGTAATTTTGTTGTTAACTAATAATTTACCTAAATTAACTTTATATGAACATATGGTATTAATTCCTATTTTAGCGAATGTTTTGTAAATACCTGCACTAATATTTCTGTAATGATTAATGAAATGCCAATTTCTATTTTTAGCAAAACATTTACCCTAGTATATTTCCTTAATAGTGTGTTTTTGTATTTCTTAGTTAATATTTTGTCAATAGTATCTGGATTGTACCCATTATTACATGCTATCAAACGTTTGTTTGATTGTTAATTTACTTATTGATGCATCGAAAAGGATTTTCTTTTGTAATTTTCTCATCTAGGCACATAATGGTTCAAGGAATCATGGTAATCAATCAACCAGAATTTTCTCAATTACCTGTAAGATAATTGTGTATTTTCTGATTCCAGTTTATTGTTTTACATTTTTTATTATTAATTTCTCAATTATTATGTACATGTTTTTATCACTATTTTATGTACCTATATCTTATTAACATTAATTTGATTGATCATTAAGTACAGAGCTGATTTATGTGATAGATTATTTCTAATTCTAAGTATTATCCACACCAACAAAGTGTTTAACAAGACAAGAATCTGCCCTGGCGAGATGTTCCAAAAAGAAATGATGAGAACATTCCAGGGGCACTACTCATGTCTTTGCCATTTTTTCTTTTTGTTCATTTGAATATTACAACCGCATTCCATTGATAGTTTCTGAACCGGTTAAACGCTTTTTGAACAGGTAATTTCGCGCTCTAAATTTCATTCATCAGAATACGTTGTCTGCCTTTCATTTGTTCATATAATAGAACTGCATAATACTTTCAAAACTAATTTTATTATGGTATATTTAGCTTATTTTTGAACGTAAAAAAGGTGTTTAAATAGCATATGGCTCATCCTTATGGAATCGTAAGTTTCCAATAAATAATTTAAATATTTATTTTTAAAGTTCTAAGAAACTTTCTTTTGTTCGTATTAAAAATTAGGTAGTTAAATATTAGCAATATAACACAGCATCTGGTGAACATATTTTATTTACTAATTTTATGAGTAATATGATTCATAAAATACATTATAATTTATTGAGTACACAATTTTTTCCTATATAATGTGTATGAATCATTTTTTGGTAGTGTATTACTTCCGAGTAATGAAGAAAGAATGAATGAATGGTTTTTATGAATGATGCATACGTTGTTGTTACACAATGTTGTATGATCATCTGGTTGCATATACTTTAGGCATCGAATATGTATTGTAAAAAGTGTCTACTAACTAATATCGAGTATTTTTGTTTTAATTGTACTTCGGGCACTTTAATACTTACGCTTCCCATAATTTTTAAGTTTCAATTTGAGCTTAATAAGTTCTAGTAACGATCTGTCAAATTATTTTAGCATTTGAAATGACTACTTCTAGTCAAAATAGTTGTTTGTTGTGGCTATAAACAATAATTGAACATGCAACAATTGAATTTAGTCATACTTACCATAAGTTTTGTATCTTTAAAATAAAAACAAACGGATTTTATTTTTTTATTTATTTACTTAACAAAAAATAAATTACAAAATATTATAAACATGTATTTATAAAATAAAATAAAGTTACATATTGGAAATTCCTGACTTTTCTATCTGTTCTAAAACAATCTTAACATTAATATCAAATAGTTCACACCTAATAGGCATTTCTAATGAATAAAATGGATTTTTTAAAGCATAGTCTGCATAAAGTTCATAAATTCGTTTTAATAATATATCCATTCCTGCTTGAGTAGGTTCAGCAACAACCATCATTTTAACCCCAGTTAAGGTTTGAAAACAGTGTAACTTAAATGTATCAGCTTCTAATACTTCTATTCCAGATGATTTCGGTTCTGGACTTAATTGACTAGCAATCGCAAAGAGAGGATAGAACATACTAGCTAAAAATATTTTTTCGTTTGTAGTCATTTTGGGCCTTCCAAACTTGAGATTTAATGGATAATTGTTTTCATTTTCAATCACTTCAAAAGCATCTCTTCCATCATCCAATTGTCTTCCTGTGACTGGTATTCCATTTACTTCATAAAGTACGTGCCCCACTTAAAAATAAACAAAGTTATATAGTATCTTGCATTTATTTCTCGTTTCTGATTTTAGAATATACCTTTAATTCCATCTCTTTGACCAAACTCGACTGTTATCTTTTTATTTTCATAACGAAGTTTAATATCTAAAGGAAACGAAAAAGTCTTTTCAGTTTCAATTTTAGGAACATTGTGATCATAATTAAATATCAATCCTCCTGACTTTGATACAATATAAACTCCATAAATTACCATTTCTGCAGGAAAAAAATAGTAACCTCAAAAACTTCAAACAACCAAAACAATGGTTTCGTCATTAGCTATATGCTTCATTCACACGGTCTTATTCAAAATGGCCGAAAGTGACTCAATTTTCAGTTGAAGTTTAATCGCAGTAATACATGATAGGAACTACAAAAAATTCAAGTACTTTTAATAAAATTTGACGTTTTAACAAAAACTTATTCATATTGAGAAAATATGAAGACATTGTCTCAAATTGCATTAATTCTGGTAAAAACTTTTTCGTAAATTTTGGGTAGATTCTTTTTGACTATGACTACACTGGCCTATAAACAAGAATAGTGATAGTCATAGTCACATACACGTAGTGGAAGAAAAAACTTAGAATCACGGCTAATTTTAGTCATAGCGTGGTCATAGCCTTGTTACAGAAAATCATTATTATCATTATTATTTAAAATTCAGTAGATTAGTAAACATCCATATCTACAAGTATATCATGTAATACCTAATTATAATTGTTACGTATTACTACAAATCTAAACGAGCCATTTTAGTTATTATTTAATTAGAGCAAACAAATCAATCTACAATGGATTTAAAGGCATAATCTTGTATGTTGTTATTTTCAAACTTGGTCATTAAATGCTGATTTTAGGGCATGGCTGTGGCGGTCTTTAAGGGAATTCGAGATAGTTTGAGAGGAACAATTACACTATTTTACATGGATAAAGAAATGAATGAACGAATGGTAAATAGATTGTCACCGACTAAATCAGAATCCCTGAAAAGTAGTAGAGAAAACGCAACTCCAACCAGAAACCTCACCAAGTTTGAGTAAGATAAGAGACATTTGCACAAATAAGGTCTTTTAATGTAGTATGTTTTTGACAGGGAATCGAAAGTTTTAAAGCGAACACTTCAGTGTTGTGCATTAAACGGGGGAGTGTTCTTACTTAGCTTACTTTTATTTGAATGGGGTCTTTTGCCTGGTCTTAACTTTGTATTGCAAAAGATATTTGGTAAAGACTCCTTTATGGGCAATTTGGTTTGGTCCTGGATGGAACCAATTCTCTCTTTTACTTTTAAAACATTTTGGGTTGTGCCATTGTTTTTGTTAAGCAAAGTTGTTAATAGTTTATGGTTTCAAGTAAGTTGTTTTAATTTAAATAATTCACAATCAGGTTTAACTATAATGTTATAGGATATTGCGGATTCTGCATACAAATATAGTCGTAGACGTCATCAGTTTATGCAAAGTATAAGTAAATTACTTGCTGATTCCATATTCAGTATAATTGTCCAAACGCTGTTTTTAATTCAAACAATGCTTGTCAATTTTATACCAATATATATGGTTGGTTATGGTCTTTATTTAATACATATGAGCCTTTTATATTCACTGTATTCATTTGAATACAAATGGTTCAATATGGGATGGGAACTTCACAAAAGATTAGCCTATATTGAGACTAATTGGCCATACTTTATTGGTTTTGGCCTTCCTCTGGCCATATTAACGCAAATATCTGATTCGTGGTTTATTAGGTATATTTATGAAACCACTACTGTTATAGTAATATTTACTTAAATTTTGTTGCTTTTCTAGTGGCTGTATATTTTCTATTTTATTTCCTTTATTTATTATTAGTGGAAATGAAGCTGGACCAGTAACAGGAGTTTGGTAAGTTCCAGTCTTCTAATAACAATCTGTCAATGTATTTCACCATTTTGAATGACTATTTTTAGTCAAAATAGTTGTTCAATTGTTGTGACAGAAAATAAAGATATGGTATATGCAACAATTGAAACTAGTCATACTTTAATACATCTTTTATTGTAGTGACTATCCTCTTCATTTGTTTTCTCCAGTGATTGCTTTGTCAGATATGATGTTTAATTCTACAATAGGTACAAAGCCCGCTACCATGAGAGTAACTGAAACACACAAAAGATGATTATTACCTGATTTTTTACTGTCTATTTATTATCGGGAGCGTATAAAAAAATCGGAATAAACTATAATTGTGCAAATGAAATGCTTTATACCAAAGCACGTTTGTATGTGGGTACGCACGATATCTTCTTTTTTTACATTGTATCTATTTAATGTAATAATTGTTTTTTTTTTGCTGGTTTTATTTACTAACTGCCATGTTAAAAAAACATTCAGTGCTTACATAAAAGGCTGTTGTATTTGTTATTTATATTTGTAAATAAACACATTTTATATCATTCAAAATGTTTTTGTTTAAGAATCTATTTACGAAAAGGCATTAGTTTTTACCTTTCCAATTCACATGGATATTTTAAAATCGTCTTCTTTATTTAAATTGGCGTTATAATTATTCTGTGTAATACTTTAAGTATAAATTATGATTTTTAGGGACATTTAAGAATATATAGGTTTTTTAATTACAATTTAAATATTATTTTTCAGGCGATTGTACATTTTCTGTTAATTCCTTAGTAGATATAATGAATTTCCAAAACAATCTCCCCTTACATGGGATCCCTATACAATCATTGGTCCAAGGCATCAGAAATGCTTAATCTGGCTTTGATTGGGAACAACGCTGGACTAGTCATAGGAATTTAGTAAGTCTATTAATTGATTGAACTACCACAGTCCAGTCCTTTACTATTATTGTCAAAATAGTTTGATTGTTGTAACTAAACAATAATTGATGACGTATGTAACAACTGAAACTAGTCATACTTTAACAGTTTTTTTTGCAGTGACTATTTTTTTCATTTGTCTTCTCCACTAATTGCCTAGTTAGAAAACACTTCTTACTTGTTAAAAAATTTATTTACAAAAACATTAGTTATCTTTAGTAGTTTACATGGATAATGTCCTTACATAAATGAATGTTAAAATAGTCGATTTACATTAACAAACATTTTATACCATAAAATATTTATGGTTTAGGAAACATTTCAGGTGCCATTTTATATTTGCAATAGTTGATATTTCTTTGAAGGGCTTCAAAATTCAGGCAAGCATCTTTGTCTTCAACAGAGTGGTCTCCCATTTTAGATACTTCAAATTTTGTCCATTTGTAATTAATACATCGTCTTGCACCAGGTGAACTCTGTATCAGGTTTGAGACAACAGGATGTGTCAGACCAAAAAAATCCTTTCCTCTAGGACGGGTGCTGACAACATTCAGCGAAAGACAATCATTTATTCGTTGTAATAATAATGAATGACAAATGTCTGCAGTACCACCTACAATACTCATGGAGTTGTCATTATCAGTAGAAATTTCAAATCTGGAAATTATTAATAATTAAAATTAAATATTTATTCGGTTTTTATTAAATAACCTTGGAAAACCATTGCTTTCAGAAATTTTGCAGGTATATATGCATTTCTTTAATGGATCCTTGAAATTTCCATAGATTCTTGTCGAAACATATCCCACTGGAAATATTGCTTCTTCACAATGAAATTCCAGCTTATCTGGAATAATTTCTCCCAAACAATGCAGTGTTAAGCTTCCCAACTCAATTGGAAACACAGGTCTTCCACTTATATCTAAAGGAATGGGTTGAACTAATTTTTTTCGTACTTTGGCAGATGTTTTCTTGCTCTTCACCGATTTCATAATTTGAACTCCTGAAACAGAAGTAATACTTAACATAAGTATAAATGATCTTTTTAATAGCATACTTTTGTCTTTTTGAGGGACCATTTTCTTCTTTTTCTTTTTTTCGTGAACCAATGATGGGTTATTAACTTCAGGTTGAGGAAATGTAGTCTTAGCAAACTGTTGCACTTGAATTTCAACTTGAGGATCAAATTGACAAAGCTTTCTTAACATAAACTTTCTTTCTTCTGTTCTTATTATTATTTGCTCTTGGACATCATTTATTTCGTCTACAATTGCAGCATTTTCCTTAAAGGAACAAATAGGTTAAGAAATTGCTTCTTGGTGTAGACCATTTAAATATATATTATTGTCAAACTTACGTGCACATATTCCCGAATTAACTGCTTCAGCTTCTTTAATTTGTTTTTGTATCTACCCTCAGGTTTAATGTAAGGATTCTTATTCACCATTTTCAAAAAAAAACTAAGGTTTAATTCTTAATAGAAACCTTCTTACAATACTATTTATAATAAGTATATAAAAACCTCTAAAAATAATGTGTACTTTCTTGTAATTTCTTGTGGTTTTTAAAATATAGATCAACAAAAATCTTCGCACAAATGTCAAGTCAAACCGTGGTCAAACCTCAAACCATTGCTTCAAACGTCAACATTGGCATTCGTGGGTTTTCGTTTGTGTTCGGTTACTAAATGAAGAAAATGAAATTCAATTCAATAATTAATATCGCAATAATGTATTTAACAAATAAAGGTGTATAACTAGTCATTAGTCACAAACTGACATTATGGTTAGTCACGACAATATAAAAAACAATCAAAAGTCCAAACAATTTTTAGATATTCATTTATTATCTTATATTTTTATAAAAATCTAAATTATATTTATGTACACAATATAAAACATTATGTTTTAATAAAATTATTCTTCTGCTTTGTCAAGAAGATAAGTTTCTTGTTCGTAGTTTGCCACAATTCTTTGATTTAAAGGATCGAATGGACTGCTCTTATATAACACAGCTGGATATCTTTTGTTCATAACTTCTACTTCATACCTTCCAGTACTTAAGAAAGAATCGTCTACTATTTCACCGCCTGGACGAGAAATATATCTAGAAATAAAGGAAAATGATTGTAGTATTATATGTAATTGAATAGGTCACGTATTGGATTTTTAATAAAACATTAAAACAATTATGTTTAGTATTGAAAATATTTTCGTTCAATAATTCGCCACTGTTTAAATAGTTTAGTTTTATTAAGATAAGAGCCTAAAATTAAATACATTCGATTCGCTGTAATAATTAACAAAATTAAATTATTGTACATGTAGGTATCATTTGGTTTGAAGTAAATAGATACTTATTGAGACATATTATTTAAATTTCAAGAAAGAAGTAATTTACATAAAATAGGTAATTATCTTTGCCAAAATATAATATATAGAGTATTGAAGTTTATATTATAAATTTCCGTTTTCTTGAAAATTATATTTGTGATACAATTTGGGGAGAAGGGAACTAATGTATTTACTTACCCTATTCCAATACTGCAGTCAAAATAAAATCCATAATCTCCACGTCGTATATAGCCCACTATTACGTCGTCTCTCCATATCGGTTCCATTCCCCAAAGTGGTACAGTATTGTCGTTCAAAGTCATAAACACCCATCTCCTCGTAACACCTTCCCTTTGAAGTCTATCAACGTGGTCTTTACCCAAAAACGATCCATTCTTTCTACAAATCTTTCCAAGACCAGCCTCAACTGGATTGTCGTCGTTTCTCAAATCGTAGCCCCACAAATGGTAACCTAACATTTATAACAGATTTAATCAACGAATATTTTAAATATTGTAATCCCATTATAATTTCTACATAAAGCAGAACCCTAATCGTTTAGGAACCGTAGTAAAACCTGTTGCATTTATCAAATTCAAATCCATCCACAGTCAAGATCCCAGTTAATTGTGACTATTTGAAATGAACGAAATATTATTGTTATTAACTGTAATGTTTATTGTCAACGTTTCTTATTTAATCACATGGGATAAATCTACTTATCGCTACAGGTATTTTAATGTTGATGGGCAATTTGATATAAAAGAACTCCAATCAACATTGGAAGAGACCTAAATATGGTAATATGCATGACCCATCTGATCGAGGACGAAAAATCAAGTCAAAAGTTCACAGTCAATAATACTAATAATAATATTAAAAACATTTTTACCTTTTTCGATGGTCAACGAGTTTAATGCCCTAAATCCCGCGAATCTGATTCCAAACCTTCTTCCCGCTTCGGCTACCTGATGGTAGACGGGAATGCATGACGCGAACGGGATGTGAAGTTGGAATCCCAATTCTCCAATCGAACTGACTCTCATCGCCCTACAAACGTGTCCATTGATTCTGATCAGCATCGACATTCCAACGGGAATCGTCTCGTTAGTAATCGGATTTTCGGTGATGGATTGTAAAATTTCTCCACTGCAAAAATTAATTACAATAATTAAATTTTGACCTCTTTTAGAGTTAGACCACTTGGTTACCTTTTGGGGCCCTGAATGGAAAGAATTCCAATTTTCTGTGAGACCTCGGTCATATGGGCCCTAAAGTTGTTTTTTTCTATTTCTCTTTGAATATGACTGTACGTGTGATAACCTGTTTCGCTACTGGCAAAAATGTAATAACCAACCCCCTGAAAAAATTACGTGAATTAGTTTTTCAATAGACCATGTTTTAATAAAAGAAGGATAACCTTGAACATTGGTCCAACGAGTGATCCTTGCCCTTGTGGTAATCGCGTAATCATTAGATTAGCTTCAACTCCACCCTTGGAATTAAGGGCACACGAATATACAACCCTTTCGACTTCTCTTGCTGTATCTCCCGTGAACAGCCAGTTTGCAGCTCTTTCTGCATCTGGTCCAGTTAGAAATAGTTTTTTGTAGGAAGAAAGGTTAAAAATGGCAGCGCTGTTTCTGGCTGTTAGAGTTTCTTCTTTAATCTGTAAATCATTTGAATATTTCGTATTCAGAATTTTAAATCGTGTTTACAGTACTTACTATATTATGATGTCTTGAAAATCCAAAAGTGTAATCTCCTTTCAAGTGTTTCTCATACCTCTTGTCGGGGTTATCCATGTGGTCGTAATGCCCATACCAGTCATACCCTCTCACTGGAGCAGTGGAGTCTTTAATAAAATACGCCGGTCTCTCCCACCCTTGTGCTTGCTCCATTACTGCCCCATTTGCTACAAGAATCTGTAAACAGATAGTCCAATTTGGTAGCAAAATCTTACGCTAAATTTAACTCGTTTTACCTCATGAAATACGTCGATCTTTAAATTTCTTCCTGACAGTTTCTGGTCTAAGGGAAACTTAATAGCATAATTTTTTGCGTAGCTTTCATGACAGGTTTCTACCATCCATGCCCTATTGGTTCTTTCAGTGTTGGAATATCTTCTTATGTCATAAGGAAACATTGGAAGATCTGGTCTTCCCTTTTTTATCCAAATGGCTAATTGTTCTGCACAGCCAGAACCCAGCATTATTCCACTTGAACTAAACCCGGTGGCGTGGAATAGACCTAACAGATTATATTCATATTTTTTTTAAACAGAAAATTGGAACGTAAGATTGGTCAAAAATAAATGTGTATCTTTGTGAGATTCTGGTTTTTGTGTTGTTTTGATAAAAACAGTAGTCTCAAATGATGCCTAATTAATTTAAAGATTTTGTCTCATATCCTTGTAATATTCATAGAAAGTATGTGTTCTTTTTGTTGTGTCATGGAATCATTTACTACGTCATTGCGCAATGGATGAATTTTAGTATGATAATAGTCATGTGGTCATGTCTGAATTCAAATAATACGGGAGGGAGTAAAGCAGCGTCCTCTCCACAGATCGAGTTTCAAAGCCGTGTATGTAAGTTCGCACATGTTTTTCGCGTGGTATTCAAAAACGTGTCGCTATTTTCGTGAATTTTCGTGGTTTACTTTGAAGACACTTTACGGGGTTGGTGGTGAGTACTTATTTGTTATATTATGATTAACTAAGAATACTTATTATAGTGTATAATTTTATATATCACTTCATGGTAGGTGTATTACAATGTTTGGTTTCGTGCAACAGTAAAAAAAGAGGTTAGGTTTGGGCGATCGTCATTTTTCTCGATTATCACGTAAAAGACGTATTGTTCGTCATTTAGTTTTGATTACTCTAACTGGTATTGTGGTTAGGAAACCTGAAATATACATTTTTATGAGGGAATCCCTTGTAGGGGCTGTACATTTTAGTGATAAATAAAAAAACACGTGTGTATTAAATACATCAATCGTTTTTTACTTATCGTTGAATTAAAGTAACAGCAATTACGTTTTAATAAGTAGTATTGCACATTGCATAATAAAAATAATCATGATTTTATTCCAATTATAACTTTATGTATTTTATTAATTATTTATTTAAGTCAAACTAGAAAACGTTTTCACAAAATATTTATTAGATACCTCGAATACGTGTTAGAAGTACGTAATAAATATTTTGTGAAGACGTTTTCTGGTTTTGTTAATAATTATAAATAATTATTAAAATGTCTCACAATGAACCTACTGCAGAAACTATAATAGTAGAATTATTAAAAACTGCGGGTATTTGTTTAGATTTGGTTCTTCATTTAAATTGTGAATTGAGAGTTATGTATGTGACTGTGTTACAAAAATAATTCATATTGTAAAATTTAAAGATTTTTTTATAAAATCAATTCTCTGTTGTTTTTACAACGTATAACTAACCTGTTAGTTTTCCGTCTTCCCCCATGATGGGCCTTGAATCTGGTGTAAAATTTTCGGCTATTGAAACTGTCTTTTTAATGCTGGTTCCTTCTAAACATGGGGCAAGATACGATGCATTCTTTAGATGTTTTTCCCCTGCGACAATATTTGGTTGCAATAGTTCGGGGTTTTCTTCGACCTGTCAATTGCAGAATCATCGAATATTATAAAAAACCAATTTACTCAAAATTTCAGTGAAAATTTAATCAAAAAATCTTAAAATTATTCGGATTTAATATAACAGATAAAGATTGTGATGGTAAAATAACCTCAAAGAAATGAGAGTTGTGATCCCTTCATTGGGCTCCTACTCACTATCTATTATCATGATGAAGAAGAGTTTAAAATGTATGCTGATGAAATGGAAAAAAGTGAAAATGATAATATAGAGTTCGAAGTTTTTGTGCGAGTGGTTGCAACTTGGGTTTTTGAATACGAATAAAAAATGTGCAAATATATCCGCCAAGATGTTAGATTTAAGATAAGTTCTTGGCTTGGTTTGAAATAAGCTGGGTGGCGGACTTGTTCTGCGTCCGTTATTTTGGAGCTATAACGAAGACATAAAATAAAAATTTTGAAATAGGATAGCAACACTGTAACTCCTCTAGAGTGAGTGTATGTAACACTCTTATGAGGAACACAAGTTACCAGCAAATAATAATAATTAATAAATAAATAATATCTATATTTACTTCTTTCAAAATTTCTGGATTTTGCTCATATCCACCAATACAAATCGAACTTCCTTGAATTCTGAAATATGTCGATCCATCCATGTCTCTTATATTGGGAGTTTCTTCAACTCCTTTAATAGCTTCGGTCACTACGTAGGTATGTTTGATTGGTACCAGTGGAATTTCCTTTGCTACCATTTTTACTATGTCTCTACTCCAAAGACCAGCGGCATTTACCACGCAATTGGTCCTGATGGTACCTTTTGGCGTAACGACGCCTATTACTCTTTTTGAGTATCCTGGGTGCCTGTCTTCTGTAAGGATCCTCGTGGCAGGGCAGTTTTCGAAAATCTGACAATTTTTTTTCGGGAAAATTAATATTTCAGTCAAGAAAGTAATGGAGGTATGGTGTATAGTACCTTTCCTCCATATTTTTGAGCACCAGTTATTAAGGTTTGACACAAGGTGTTTGGATCAACGCATCCATCCTCTGTTGAATATAAAGCTGCTAGAAATTTAGATGGATCCAATATAGGATTGAGTTTTGCAGCTTCTTCAGGAGTAATTAGTTTACTTTCAATCCCAAAGTAACGCCCTAACGCCTGGATTCGTAAATATTCGTTGATACGTTCCTGCAAAATTAAAAATTACAATTTGAATTCGAAATTTCGTATTGGTTCATTTTTTGAGTTTGATAATAGATATCAAACAGACACTGTTGTAAGGTTTTATAAAATATTTTGATAAGAATTTTTAATTATTAAGCCGTCATCAAGTTAAGTAGAAACTAACTAAAACTAAGGTAACGTCACTATATATACTGTTATAGTAAGTGGGGGTAATAACAAATCAAATTATTGAAAGCAGGGTGAAAATATAGGATTTTTATGTCCTTCACATTGTTCATCTGTATCGTTTTTATTATGAATGAAGGCATTTTGAAAATCTAAGTTTTCTAAAAGGTTGAATCTTTTACTTTTATATATACAATGCAAAATCTTAAAATTATTTTCCCTAAAGTTATGATCAGTTACAAAACAATGTTGAGAAAACCCACTATTACATTTCTTGGCAATAATGGACTTTTTATGCTCCTTAAGTCTAGTTTTAAAAGATCTACCTATCTGTCCTTCTATATATGGCATCACAGTCTGAACAATGAAAATAATTTTAAGATTTTGCATTGTATAAGTGACGTTTCCTTAGTTTTAGTTACTTTCTAGTTAACTCTGATCATTATATATTAATAAGCCGAAAGAGTGTAAAAGAATTCATAATAAAATATTTTGTAAAACCTTACAACAGCGTTTGTTTGATTTCTATTATTTACATGTTTTACAATTTTGCATCCGCATCTTCCCTAAATCTTATTTTGACTTTGATTTTGTAATGGCCATTTATATAATTATTTCTTTGGTTTACTTACATCTTCCCTTGCAATCATCAATCCCCCATTATTAATCCAACCAGGATTAATTCCCGTTTCCTTTTCTAAACTTGTAATTATCCTTTTCGAAGCAGCTAACAGTTGACAGTCTAGGTCATTTTGTTTTAAAGACCAAAACAACCCGGCGTGCCATGACGGGCCTGATATTACGCTACTTTTTTCTAAAAGCACCGCTTTTACGCCCTTTTTTGATAACTGATACAGAGTGTTACATCCTAAATTTCCAGCCCCTAAAATGCAACGAAATTGGTACCAAATGCGGTTTTTAATCCCTAAACGTTTCACATATAACCATTAAAAAGAATTGCTAATGTATTTTGTTTTTATTTTCTTAAAGTGTATTTTCTTAAGTGTATTTTTTTTTTGTTTTACAAATAACATTATTAAAACAAATACGTTTGTCTACATTCTTCCATATATACATATAACTTTTATAAATAATGTTACATTCCTTTGCTTATGTGTGTATACGTATTGATGATTATTAAACCACTTATAATCACTAAGTTTCAAACATTGTTTACTTAAAAATAAATATTGCTATGTATTAAACTTGAAGTTAAAAAATGTTGAGGATTCTCAGGAACAACGGCACTATATGAAAATCTAAATTTTACAAACAATATTCCTATGTAAAATCTTATAAAAATTAGAAGAGATTTAATTTACTAAATTTCATAAAAGATGCTTCACTTTCTTTGCTTCAATTAATAAATCGTCTCGACAATATATAACATTGAATTAATGTAATAATTAAATTCAAAAATTATAAAGTGATGTCGGTATCGTTTTTAATTATTTCAGTTTTTATTTAATTTTCTTATCACTGTTATAAGTGAACTAATAAACATTGTTATTTATAAAAAAACTGTGATGTACCTATATTTAGATATATCTACAAACATGAGAATTTTGTCCTAAATATGTTTATAAAAATCTGAAATTTTTATTTTGTTATTAATGAGAAATAGTTATCAATAATCAAATTTTATAAAACGTATATAGTTAAAAAAAAAACAGGAGAAAAAGGCGAAAACCAATTTCATTGACCCTATTTCCTGAAATTTTCAATTTTTTACACTATAATAACATATCTATATCAAACAGTATCTACAGTTTCTATTTTGAAAAACTTACCAATAATTACAACATCTGCTTGCACTGGAGGAGCGGGTTCAGATGAATATTTTTTAGCACTGTAATGTCTCCTAATTTCTTTTAATTTATTATTTTTTCGTAGTGAAAACTTGAACATTATTAACTGTAATTTAATAATACGGTAGCAATCGGACGTCAACAAGTATGTATTGACTTAGAAGGGCGAACAATGTGCGACAGATAAACTTGACTAGCTCCTGCGGTGCTATCAGAATATTTTTTGACCTCACGAACGCTTGTGTACAAAGTGCCCCCTCGCTAATGTCATCAAATTAATAATCGTCATTACGAATCAGAATGCGCAATTATAGGCAATATATGAACATTGATGTGAGCTAACCGCTAACGAAAAGCTTCGCTGCTTTTGTACTTGCTTAGCCGTAGTCTAAAATAAATTGTAACGGTTGAGCGGTAGGGTAGTTATGAAACATTATAGAAATAAGTAAATCAAGGAAGAAAATGCTATTTTAATGTTTCTAATAAGTTTAATAAAATACATTCATATGTTTCAGCCGGTTAGTGCCTTTATCAAGAGTACAACGATAAATAACTAAAGTTTAAATATAAATATAAATATGGAATCAACAGAAACAACTACTCCGAGGGCTAATACCCCTACCGGTATTGAATTACACTGTTGATTCCGATGGACTTCTAGACTAAATATAACATATTCAAAAAAAGAAAGAATTAAAATCCTTATTCGTCTAAATTTTAAGATCAAAGATCTTACATTTTGAACGCGTCCTACCAAGTAGGCACAACGAACTGAAAGCCACATTCCACGACCGGAATCAACAGTGATGAGACCTGATAGGTCGAAACCGGTCGTAGGATGTGGCTTTCGGTTCGTTGTGCCTACTTGGTAGGACGCGTTCAAAATGTGAGATCTTTAATCTTAAAATTTAGACGAATAAGGATTTTAATTTCTTCTTTTTTGAACTAAATTTTAGCTAACAATGAAACAAATTACTTAAATACATATAATTAGCGTAACAGTATCAACAAGTATACATTCAAATAAACAACATATTATACATTATTATTGGAAAGGGCTAAATATGTGTCTAAAATTAGATTATTTTTAAAATCCTATTGTAAATTTGTGATGTTATCTTTCCGATTAATAGCTTTCTTAATTTCCAATTCTTCAAGTATATTGAGACGTTTCTTTTCTTAGTGTAATAATTGAATATTGTCTAAATCTATATTATGGTTATTTTCTATACAGTGAGTACTGAAGCCAGTAGCTGTTTTATTTTCATTAATGTCTTTGACATGCTCTTTTATCCTTATTCCCAATTTTCTTCCAGTTTGGCCTAAATAAAATGCGTTAGAATATAAACAGCTAATTTTGTACACACCACTTTTATTCACAATCGGTTGTTTTTGTTTATTGTTTACTAATAATCTATCTATATTACATTTATTAACAGAGATAGTGTTCTTACCTAAACGATTAAGTTTTTTATAAATTGTATTACTGTAGTTGGGAAGATAATTAATAAAACTGTAATTACCTTTATCATAACTAGAGGGTAAATACAATTTTTTGTTTATTGCCTTCTTTTTCATTTTTCTAATGATTCTATCTACTAAAATGGGGTTGTAACCATTATTCGACGCAATGAGTTTAATCAGTTGGAGCACTTTATTATAATTTTCGTTACTTAATGGATAGTTTAATAATCTAAAGATATAACTATAAAAGACTGACATTTTGATTTGTTGTGAGTGGTTAGAGTTAAAATTAATTATACAATATGTGCTGGTAAGTTTCCTAAAAATATTAACTCTAATATATTAAATATAAATATAAATATGGAATCAACAGAAACAACAACTATTGCGAGGGCTAATACCCCTACCGGCATTGAATTACACTATTGATTCCGAACGATTCTTAGATGAAGATAACAATCCAAAAAAGGAGGTATTAAAATCCTTTTTCGTCTAATTATAAAAGATCACAGATCCCATGTTTGGAACGCGTCCTACACAGTAGGTACAGCTCACCGAAAGCCATATTCCACGACCGGTTTCGACCTATCGGGTCTCATCAGGTGGGCGCTGGCAGAAACCGTTCGTGGGATATGGCTTTCGGTGCGCTGTACCTACTGTGTAGGACGCGTTCCAAACACGGGATCTGTGATCCTTTATAATTAGACGAAAAAGGATTTTAATACCTTCTTTTCTGGATTATTCTCTTCGTCTAAGAATCGTTCGGAATCAACAGTGTAATTCAATGCTGGTAGGGGTATTAGCCCTCGGAGTAGTTGTTTCGGTTGATTCCATATTTATAATTATATTTATAATATAGCCTGTAAAGGCCTTTCTGCCAGCGCCCACCTGATGAGACCCGATAGGTCGAAACCAGTCGTGGGATATGGCTTTCGGTGCGCTGTGCCTACCGTGTAGGACGCGTTTCAAACACGGGATCTGTGAACCTTTATAATTAGACGAAAAAGGATTTTAATACCTTCTTTTTTGGACTCTAATTTATTATTAATAATTCTAATGTTCATGTCCATAGTCTAAAATACCTAATTTTACAGATTGGCTTCGACATGTACGTAATATATGTTTGATTTCATTCGGTTTTGTAAATAAATGACTGAGTGATTCGTGACCCATCATTGTAATGATGTGGTTTTTTAGCGATACTTGATACTTCTAGTGGACACTTGTGCGCTTTCAACGGTTATTTTTTTGTTCTGAAAAAAATAACATCACCGTCCCAAGGCTCTAAATGTACCTAGATCGTATGTCTGCAAAAATGATCATTTGTTTTTTTTTTTTTAATGAAACCGCAGTGAATATTAGAATAAGTAAGTGTGTAAATAAATTTATTTCTGTTTTTCAAATCTATCACAGTAGAGACAGTACAGTATAAACAAACATATAAATATACAATATAAAAGATCGTACATACATTTTTTGGCTAAATACGTATAATAATAATAAATACTCCATTTTATTGATAATTTCCGAATAGGATTCTTAGGGTTTTAGTGGTTTCTTTGGTCTAGTGACTCCGACATAACCAACAATTTCGATTGGTCGTATACCGGGTACAGATTCCTGCACAACGTTCGTAAGTTCAGCGTTATAAATTTTTGCGTGTGCTCTTGCACTGGCAGCTGCAGCTTCTTCGGCGTATTCTGGTGGAGCATTAGCTGCAGCTTTTTCGGCTGCTTCTATCGCCCCTTGAAACAAAACAGTGGCTTCCGCTTTTGCCAATTTTTCAACTGCCTCCGTCAGCTCTGTATCTTGTTCTCCTTTCATCCTCGATATAATTTCTATGCTGCTAGTTACCGAATCCAATGCCTGTGAATGAGACGGTTCTGCAAAAAAAAAATGGGAGAATATTTTTGGAAAAGTATATGGAGGAAGTGGAACAACTTCTTTGGCTAAGATAAAAAGGAAGTTATAGGGCAACTGTAATACGAAGGAAATGTTACTCATCGAAACGAGATACTTTTATAAAAGAGAAATAAATTTTGACCTAAGGGTCTTGGCATCGAAATACTCATGCTGGTATCTGCCGGGCCTTCAATCCTATACCTCTCCAATTCTTTTTCCACGGCCTTGTCGAATCTGAAATAGGAAATGGTGTGTAAATGTAGTGAAAAATTGTCTGGCTTTTACTGGCAAGAATAATTATTGAATAAATTCAGTTGCATATTGCAGAACAGAAATAATGGAACGAAAAATCGCCCATGGTTTGTAAACACGTTATATTTACCTTTCCAGAAACGATTCTTCATCTCCGGTACCACACTGCGTTTGATAAGATCTTTTGGGCGAGGCTTTACACTGACGGTCAGATGACTTTGACTGTATTTCATCGCTTGTTGGCGATGACGAATGACTTCTTATGTCACCACATTGTGGTGATCGCGAGCAGCTTCTTAAATCACCGGATTGTGGTGATGGTGATTCACAAACTTCATCTGATCTTGGCGATGCCGATCTATCGCAATTACTTCTGCATCCCGTTCTCGAAATGCTCGGTTGCATATATTGGTAAGAAGGCTGAAGTCCTCTCATGGGCCTCTACGAACGTAATAAGTAGCAATTAAATTATAAAGCATCAAAATACGTAAGCGAGTGAGAACTGATAGAAATGGGTCTTACCTCTCGAGCTATTGGTGATCCAAATGATTCGTGAAATTGTGGCAGCTGCCCAATAGCAGTCGATTGATAAGGCATGGTGGAATCGACTCCATATTTGAATGGTGATCCTTGAAAAAGCTACAAAACAATCCCAAACATATGTACATTCGTATTATAACATGTGGCAACAATTGAGTTTAATAACAGCATAGAGGCAATTGCTGCCATCTAGTGGATCTTAGCCGCTACAGAAGATATAAAACTAGACAAGGCCTCACAGAAAAAAGGTATTTAAACTTGTCCAGCTAAATCAACAACGCAGTCTACATACGTGAATTCAGGTAAAGCTTAACAATAACAATTATTATGCTTTTGGTCAGAAATTTATCAAAACTGCTAGACACGGATCGCGATTTCGCTCTTGTTAGAAACTCATCAGCGTGCCATAGACAGTCTCGATAAATTACTGGCCAAGTCGAAATGTTCCGTAAAGAACAACATAAAGGCAGTTGCGAATGCGACACTACCCCTCTCTACGGGGAGTGTCTTTTGAAGATTTCCCCTCCTCGAGAATAAACAAGAACAAAAAAAAAACAGTAATTTATCGAGACTGCCTATGGCACTCTGATGAGCTTCTAATAAGAGCGAAATCGCGATCCGTATCTGGCAGTTTCGATAAATTACTGACCAAAAGCATAATAATTGTTATCAAATGAGTAGTAATCGAGACTTGAACTATAACAAAAATGGAAAATGTGACGTCTTACCCGTCGAGGTTCCGGGTAACGTACACCACCATGAATTGTGGCCCTTGATGGTTCAATGTCGTCACTCATTGGAGATGGCGATTCACAGAGTTCTTCTGATCGTGGCGTTGCTGATCCACTCCCACTCCACTTGCCTTTAGTGTTCAATATCGAAACGTTGGGTCGAACATACTGGGGTGGAACTCGAAGTACTTTGATAGGCTTCTACAAATAATAGCAACAGTAAAATTACCTCTTTAATTCACAAGGGAAAGTTTGATTTATGTATAGATAATGGTAATCTTGTGAGAACATGCCTCTTTTGGAATTGGAGAACCGAAGGATTCACGGAACTGTGGCAGTCGTCCTTTAGCAGTTGACTGTGCTGCCATCACGTTCTTCATGTCGTACTTGTCAAGTAACATTATTCCATCAAGCTGAAATGCAACGGGAAACATGTTGTAATAGTAGAATAAACGTAGAAAATCGAAATCTTACATCTTCATCGAGTTGTTCGTCGGAACATTCACAATCTGGTGATTTTAAAGGTTTGTTGCTAGTTGGCGAATAACTTCTTGAGTTACTGGATTGCGGTGATGGCGAAGCCCGAAGTCCTCTTGTAGGTCTCTACGAATATAAATGTCATTTTTATTGAAGCGGTAAATTTAAATTATATTTAGTTAACAATTCTCAAAAGGAGACAGCTTGACTTATATTGTTGACTATATGACAACATGCCTCTCGTTGAATTGGAGAACCGAATGTTTCTCGAAATTCTGGCAATTGTCCAGCAGCAGTCGACTGAGCAGGCATGGTGTGGTCGAATCCATATCTACCTCTCGAAGTTTGGTGCGCCTAGAAAGCAATTGGAAACATGCTAAAAGATCGAAATATGTGGCATGAATGGCAGCGACAAACAAAAAGTAGAAATACTGAGGATTTGCCTCTCGACTTATTGGTGATCCAAATAAATATTTCGTGAAATTATGGCAGTTTCCCAATAGCTGCAGACTGGTCAGGCATCTCATACCTGCTTTCCGTTGTTTGAAGAGTCTAATGTATAATAGCAATGACAAGACAATGTAACAATAAATAAGAATATTTTTTACCACGTGTCTATAATAATCAAATGGTGTACAGTGGCCGGCACGTAAGGAGTCAAAAGCCATAAATCATCGGATGCGCAGTGGCCCCTTTAGGGGGGGGGGGTTAATCGACCGGTAGGCAGAATGATAAGTGCTCAGAAAAGTTCAGTAGCGTAGTGGTAAACAGTTGCAAATTAACAGAGTAGAAATGTGGTTGTTTGTAAAAAAAATAATATACTTACAACTACTAACCACGATATCCTTCTATCGCCCCCAGCGAACCTGATACCCAAACTAAACAACATTATTTATGATATCAGGTACATGCACAAATCGTACAACTATAAACGAAACTACGAAATATAAAAATAACAAATATAAAGATCGATTGTACAAACTAAGTTTTCTAACAAATGCCTTAACAAATAGACCTGGGTAAGATACACTACATAATTCATTTATCAAGTTTTGTTCATTCGACTTTATTTTGTTTGTCAACAACTTATAATAATAATCTTTAAATTAGCTATTATTCCTAGATTTATACAATTAGGTACTTATAACCGTGATTTTCTCCTTATGTTCATGATGATCGTGAAATTTTAATTGTTCACTTCGCATACATCATTAAAACCCCATTAGGGTAAGTAAATCAGTTGAATGAATACACTTGTGTTCCGTGTTCAGTACTTTTTCTCTTAGTAATACGCGCCGCTGAACTACAAGCTGACGTTTCGGTCCAGCTATATTATTATTGTCTCTTTCATTTATTGCTATGCTAAAAGTCTCCGCCTACCTATCTGTCAATCTGACCGTCGCTGAATCTCCTTATCTGCCGGCCACTGTAGGTACATGTAAGTGTATATGAAATTTTCGTCCCAATAGTGCTACAGTTAAGAAGGTTTTAATTGATAATGGTCAGTAGTTTATATACTTATGTTATTAAATCTTGGACATATCATTTTTACCTCTGCACTGCATACTAAGTCATCTGATTGCGGTGAGGGCGATTGATAGAGTTCACTTGATCGAGGTGATGGTGAAGGTTCCCAACTAACTCTAGAGTTCATTGACGAAACGTTGGATTGTAAGTGTTGTCTTGGAGCTCGCATACCCCTTACAGGTTCCTATACAATTAAAAAAATAGTAAGATTGCTGAGAGTAAATTTTCAAAGCAGTTTGTAGGGAAAAGACCAAGTTCGTAATCAAGGAGGGGATAAGGTAAAGATTGTTTAAATTTGACAAAAATGAAATAGAAATGGGTACCTAACTACTAAAGAATGGATGTTAGCTGTTCTAGATCTATTCCCATTTGTATTAAGATTCATCTGACAATGACTGAATTGTGAATTTCACCATTAAGTACTGAATATTTCGAAATAAAAGAAACAAAACTGGTTTATGCTGTATAACAGGCGGACTGAAAAGTTCGTAGGCTGACCCATAGATATAGATGGCGCTACTAGTATCAAAACTTCAAAAGACGCGTGTATAAATTTAACAGCTGTTGCACTATTAGTATCTGAGTTATAGCATTTTTAGTGAAAAAACTTTTGTTACTTTGAAAAAATGGATAAAAAGGAATTTCGTGTGTTAATAAAGCATTGCTTTTTGGCTTTTCGGCGAAAAAAATACTGTTCAAACCAAGGCTTAGCTTGATAAACATTATTCGGACTTTGAACCAGGAAAATCAACCGTAGAAAAGTGGTTTGATAAATTTAAACGAGGCGAAATGAACACCGAGGACGATGCACACAGTGGACGCCCCAAAGAGGCTGTTACCGACGAAAACATAAAAAAAGTCCACAAAATAATTTTTGATGACAGTAAAATGAAGTTGATTGAGATATCAAAGGAACGTGTTGTTCAAATGTGAATGAATATTTGGATATGCGAAAGCTATGTACAATGTACCAAAAACAACAACATATCGATGATTCTAAGCAGTATTTGGAGCTGTTCAATTGTAATAAATCCGAATTTTTGCGTTTGCGTCGATATGTGACGATGGATGAAACATGGCTTCTAACATTTCACACCGGAGTCCAATCGACAGTCAGCCGAGTAGACTGTCGACTGCACGTGATGAACCGACTCCAAAGCGTGGAAAGACGCAAAAGTCGACTGGCAAGGTTATGGCATCAGTATTCTAGGATGCTCCTGGTATAATATTCATTGACTATCGACTATCTTAAAAAAGGAAAAACCATAAACAGCGACTATTACGTAGCGTTATTGGAGCGTTTAAAAGACGAAATCGCGGAAAAGCGGCCTCATTTGAAGAAAAAGAAAGTGCTGTTTCATCAAGACAATGCACCGTATCATAAATCAATGAAATCGATGGCAAAATTCCATGAATTGGGCTTCGAATTGCTTCCGCATTCACCGTACTCTCCAGATCTGGCCCCCAGCGACTTTTTTTGTTCTCATAGCTTAAGAGGATGCTCGCTGAACAGAAACTTCGCACCGATGAAGAGGTAATCGTAATCGCCGAAACTGAAACCTATTTTGAGGCTAAAGACAAATCGTATTATAAAAATTGTATCGAAAAATTGTATGACCGCTATAATCGTTGTATCGCCCTCGAAGGGAACTAAATTGAATAATAAAATTAAATTCTATCAAAAAAATTAGGTTTTCCATGCTAGCCTACGAACTTTTCAGGCCGCCTGTTGTGTTATAGTGAAATAATAAAAACTCTTGCCTCCCGTTGGATTGAAGATCCAAATGACTCTCGAAATTCTGGTAACTGTCCAATAGCAGTCGACTGGGCAGGCATGCTCCCAGATATTTCGCATACCTAGAGAAGGGAATAATTTATAAGGGTAATGCGTATTTTATAAAAAATAAAAAATAACGAACCCCTTCCGATTCAGTTCCCTCTTCCTCCGCACCCGTTTCGTCAACACCTGTCGAGTCAGCAGTCACATTCGTGGCATATTGGAGCATGGTATTATCTTGGTTCTAAAAGTTACTGCAGTTAAAATAAACGAAGGATGATCGAATGTTTGATACAACAGAGAATAAATAGTATAATTAGTATTCAATATTAAAAGTAAAAATGATGATTTGATTTACTCACTCGATTCTTCCAAGCTTCATAACCTGCCCTGGTGTTACATGGAAGAAAATTTGCCCTTGAGAAAGGAAAACCGATACGGGAAAAAATGTTTTGGGCAAAACCCCGTTGTATGGAAGGCTGCAAATAAATAGGTTTTTTTTAAACCACTGCCGTGATAGAATCATTTATAAAACTAATTGTATAAAATTTCGTGATGACTTTAATAACCACAAGCTTGCCTTAAAATACGGATTATTTAAAATTGTTTGAGGTCATCGTTACCGTTCTAACACTCCGATTTGGTGTTTGTTCGTGATTATTTAAGGGAAGACGTGATTCCAAGGTGTGAGATAAATTTGGAAGGGGAGATGTGTGTGACCCTCTAAATCCTGTGCCTTCATTGTTATATTGGGGACGATGGTCAACTGTTGGCTCCTACAAATTAACATTTTTTTTTAATTTTAAAATATACACAAATAATCATAAAAATTCAAACAAAAACTATTTTAAAAAGCGAATTAAGTCACTATCAAGCTCAGGTATTGCATATGATCAATTTTTTACTAATTATCTATTTAACTGCTTAAAACTCTTTCAATTCATTTTACATTTTGATTCTTTAATTGCTACCGGTTTATTGTTTTTTTTTTTAACAACTTTGGTATACGATTTACATCTGATCTTGCTTCTGAGGATGGTCTTTCTGTTTCTCTTTGAATATGTAAATTTTGCTGCCCTTGGGGTGTTTCCACTCTTCCGTAGAACGTATCTGAAGGATTAAAATTAAATCCCGGAGATGAACTACCTTGTTTGGACATTGCAGAGTACCAATTTTTTGTTAGCACCCAATTGCGAAATATGTCCCTCCTTACACATTCGAGACGTTGTAAGCGATACTCTAAAATAAATCGGGTAATAATTTTTTTTTTCTATTAAATTAACAACTGTTTGTAAATGTATTGCAGTGTTCATACTTTAATTTTGATATCGTTCCAAAAAAACGGAGTTGAAACCCATTCCCATTAAAATAGGTGCTTTTGAGAAAACCACAAATACCCTTGTCAAAAATTAAAGAATTTAGAAAATGATGTGACATTTTCTATTGAAATCATGGCTCTCTAATTAATTTGACAGTAAATTTAAAGTCACAGGAAAATAAGCAAGACATTCTTATTTATTTCTTTTTTATTTAATAATAAAACTTATTATAACAACAAAACTAAAAGTTAAAATTGAGGTTTGACCTTACATTATAAGAGATTAATTTCTTCCACCTGAAGAAGCCATTGTATGACGAAACAATTGTCGTGGACATAATTTTTTTTTTGAGACTGTGGTTGTTTTTATTCTTTTCATTATAAGAGAAGGTTTTTAATAATTCCTAATTAGTTCCAACTATAGGTAATTAAAAGAGTTCTTACCTTTTTGAACCATTTTCTTTATCAAAGTAGAAACCGTTTTTCGAGAATTTTGAATTGAAATAATCATGTTCTACTACCTCTCCACCTAGTAATTAGTTCACAGTTCTTATCATTTTACCACAATTATAAACATTCTAAGACTGTTTTTATAAATGACAATATTTCAATAAGTATTGATGCTACCATTTTTATATGTAGGTATCGACTAATATTGATATATTCAACGGTTTTTAGACAGCAGTTGCATCTTCACTATTTAAATTACTCTGTAACGAGCGCGAATAGGCGTTTCTCAAACGGCGCAATGATACTTAAGTTGTAACAACTCACCATCAAAAAACTAACTTGCGCAGATGTGACTTATTACACCAAATTACAGCTGTAATTACGAGGGTGTATCAAATATAAACGATATTGAATTTGTAAAAAAATAAATATATTTAATTAGCTTGAACTTTTTTATGCCACCATCGCATAAACTATTCGAACGTTCTTGTTACCATTATATCATAAATGCTTGCACTGCGTCATTCTCGTGGAAACGTTGGCCTCCAAGCACTTCTTTCAGGGGCCCAAAAAGATGGAAGTTACAAGGGGACAAGTCGGGGCTATACGGCGGATATTCTATCATATCTCAGCATGATGCATCCAATTTTTGCCTTGTAGTATTAATCGTATGAGGCCTGGCGTTGTCATGCAAAAGAATGACACTTCTGACCGATCGCGGCATCCAGTAGATCACAATAATCCTTTTTCGTCTAAATTTCAAGGATCACAGATCCCACATTTCGAACGCGTCCGACACAGTAGGCACAGCGTACGAAAAGCCATATCCCACAACCGGTTTCGACCTATCGGGTCTCATCAGGAGGAAATCAACATGAAAAGCTCCTTGCCGTCCCCTCTCGTCGCTTTTTCTCCACTCCATACTCGCCTGTTTCGACTCGGATGTGTAGTGGTGCACTCATGTTTCGTCACAGGTGACGATGTAATTCAAAAATACTTTAACCTGTTGCTGGAGTCAATTGAAATGTCGCTTTGAAATCTCCAATCGATCCTCCGATAATAGTCGATATACCCTCGTATACATAGGGTGAAGAATTTGTATTTTTGTTAGAAAAAAAGTACGTTAAAGAATGAGTATGAACATTAAGGATAATGAAATGTTTAAAAGTTTGGCACAGAATAGACTACTCGCAGTATACAAGGGAAATATACAGAGGGTGATTGAATTCAATGTTTATCCTGCTTATATCTGAATTGACCTCGTATAAATATGTTTGTCAGTAAATCTACCAAGAACAGGATTAAACGCTTAATTACTCGCTATTTACGCTCCAATTCGAATGATAACAAAATTAACTAGTTTCATTATATAATTCGCATTTGCTGGTGTACAGTCGGTATGGCAACGCTGTTTGAGGTACAATACAGTCATGAAAGTGACAAGCGGGAGTGAATAAGACAATAGAAAGGTTGAAAAGGAAAAGGCAGCAACGCGGCGCTAGTAAATTGAGAACGAGAAGTTGAGAAATGTTACGTTTCTCTTTGATCTGTCGGTTTTTTTGTCTTCCGATATTATTTATTAATTTTTTCTTTTAGAATTTAAAAGTTCTTCCAGATTATTTATAATAGATGTTTGTGATTGAAAGGTAGTGCCAAAAAAGTGTTTTGCAATAATTAACATTAACAATAACATCTGTCAGAAATGCTCCATCTCGTGCTCTTGCTATTTAAATTGCAGTTGTTCCTAACCTCATTGCATGCTTACGAAGTGAAAGACTCCGAAGTTACTGTGAACGCTTCCCAGAAGAATTCCACGAATGTTAGTTTTATTTCGCACAATGCGAATAATTCAAAAACTTCTATTTCTGTACCCACAGAAGGTGGAAGTGTGCCAATAACGAAAAAAAGTGAAAATGACCACCATAGGAGCGAACATATTGTAAAAAATGATTTCGAACGTTCTGACAAAAAGGGAGATAGCAACAACTTATCAGTGCCTTTAATAGATAAAATTAATAATTCCGTTGTGAAGATAAATCAAGACCTTGGTGAAGGAATTCCCGGTAAAAATGATAACAAATCGGTATCTTCTCGTAAACTTGCGAACAATTTTTCGGTTGCGACAAATTCAAATTCTACTGTTAATATAACCGTTGTTCCAGTCACAAAAAAGCCTAAAAAACCTACTATAACGGAGCACGATCAAACATACTACGTGCTTCAAGCATCACAAGATGCTGCTCCAGATAAACCTGAACCAGACAATCCCGAAGCATCGGGAATATTTAATAAAGCGCCTACAACTAGCAATAGACAAAAATACCTCATTCCAATTGTTGCCGTTATTTTATCAGTTCCATTTGTTGCTATTTTGATATCGCTAATTTATAAAAAGGGCTCAGATTGGTGGAGATATCGGCATTACAGACGAATGGATTTTCTTATAAATGGAATGTATGATACGTGAACATGATCCTAAAAGCAGTGGCGGAACAAAGCAAGGAACTTTGTATTTTAGCTCAAAAAAATTAAATCAAAAAATCATTTTACACTCATCCACAAAATTGATCAAATTATGAAGAAAAGGAATTTTTTAATGTTACATACTCAGAAAATGATGCTATAAAAATTTTTATATATACAGAATCATTAGGAGTTTTTTAATTTTATTATTTTTGTGAAACAATTACAACCTCCTTGAGTGAAAATTTTTTTTGAAGTAATTTTTGTATCCCATTTACGTCGCATAATGGTCATAATTTTATTAGTCTAAAAAGTATATATACATTGAAATTTTGTCTTGAAGAAGTTCAAGTTTATAGCAAAATGTTAAGTGTATTAAAGAACTGTTATTCCCATAATACAGATATTGTTTTATGCCGTCACTGCTACTTCATAGTATGTATTTGCATTTGTTTTTAAATTTTATGAATTTAAAATCATATAATAGCCAAAACGTTACTAAGGTTGGACAAAATATTTTATTGCGATAATTAATATTTACTTACCAAAGTTTGTAACAAAAAAGAAAACTGTTGATTATCGATTTGATAGTGTTTTTTGGTATTTAGGTAATGTGTAATTAAAAAAAAAGAAAGATACTACAATGAACTGTGATATGCATGTGTGTACATTTTTCTAATTACTTTAACTAAATTTCAATATTAATTTGATGGATTTTATGTACCTACGTATCTATGACAGATTTTAGTGCCAAAGAGAAGTATCCACTAACATTTTTTTGTGACGTTAATTGATTTCTTTTATTAACAATAATATAGTGTTTATTGTAACCATCAACTTTTTCTAATTTCACTGATTCGACGCAATAATAATTATACATAGTGCAATTTAATTATATTAATTAGGTGAATATATGAAATGTATTTTCGGCACAAACACTAGGTATTATAAATGACTCAATATTACTGTGATTACTATTTAATGGTGGTTTGTAAATATAATATACATAACTATTTTTGTACAAATTAAAAGCAGTGTTTTGTTATCGGAATGAATTGATTAATGGCAATTATTAAATAATATGTGATTATCATTTTTGTTTTCTTCAACTAACCTCATAAAAAAATGTTTCGTACATATCGTAATACAAACTAAATGTTCATATAATTACATTTTTTGAAGCAGAGGTTTTGTTCTGTGTCATTTTATTTTATTTATATATTAAAACTAATTTAACTTCATTGAATGCCGAGCCAATGAACAAAAAAACCGAAGCTAATTATTCATTCATTTTAAAATGTAATTAAATTTTAATTAGTCAAATGAAATGACACAGATCAATAATTGTGGTAAAAGTGATAATTTTACTTAATCAACTAGAGGGCTGATAAGCACTACTAAAAATTAATTAATTTGTTTTCTAAAAAACACAGTGATATAATAAAAAGATCCCGCGTAGCAGGCGACAATCGGTTTCTGCCTGAAGTTGCCCAGGACAGATCCGAACACATCTGAATGCGCATGAATTGTTCCGGTTGTAACCGACGTTTTATGCTATTATCTATTATTATATGTTTATGGTTGTTTCAAAGTGATTATTTGATTAGAAAGCAATAACGTTGTAGAATGATGGTTCGGGGTCGGCAGCGCCGAAACTTCGAGGTATAATCTTCGCCCGCGTAGTCAACGCAGCACCCACTGAGGATGTCAGCCGCAGTTGCTGACGAAACGTCTGGACGAAACCGTTCAAATCGACCACGGCCTACAAGCCCGAACCATTATTCCGGCCGTGAAAGCTTATGTTCTTATATTCAATAACGATATTTATCTAACGGCAAGGTAGTTAACTATAAAAATAACTTATGTATTTATTAACTGTATAATAAATATAAATATGGAATCAACAGAAACAACTACTCCAAGGGCTAATACACCTACTGGCATTGAATTACACTGCTGATTCCGAACGATTATTAGACGAAGATAAAATCCAAAGTAAAGAAGGTATTAAAATCCTTTTTCATCTAATTATAAAGGATCTCAGATCCCACATTTGTAAAAGCCATTCTGCCAGGCGCCCACCTGATGAGACCCGATAGGTCGAAACCGATCGTGGAATATGGCTTTCGGTGCTCTGTGCCTACTGTGTAGGATGCGTTCCAAATGTGGGATCTGTGATCCTTTATAATTAGACGAAAAAGTATTTTAATACCTCCTTTTCTTTGGATATATATTTTGTAGTTTTTCCGCTATTTATAATATACACAGTTGAAATCGTTTACGATGACATCGTTCAGACTAATATACCGGTTATATTGACCCAAATCGGTCATATGTCAGAAAAAACACTGCTTTTTACGACGACATTGTTTATTACTACATACCTCATTAAGCCACTAAATTTAAGTAATATATTCGGAGAATTATATATGTTAGAACGACCAGCTGTCACAGTGTTATGATCAATTGCTATTAAGATCGGTAAAGTAAACTAAAACGTGTCAGAAACAAAACGCGCGTAGATGCAGTATAATCAAAGTCCACTTTCTAGTATCTCTTCAGTCTGTTTATTACTTATATATACACAAAACGCACTAAAAACATATTGTTGAGTTATTTGTGAAACTTTTAACATATCGCAAAGAAAAAAAAAACAAATTAAAATCGAAGAAAAATCGTGAATTATATCAAAGCTAGAGAGCAGAATTCCAAAGAAAGACTTGGCATCACACTCGACAACTTCAACCATTTGGAAATAGAGAGAAAAATATTCAAACACTTTTTGACAGCAATTGAAACGGTTGTTACGACTATCGGTTTTTGCGACCAAATATGAGTAGCCCCTTCGATGTCGTGTCGTTATAACAGATTTCGACTACGTACATAAATCGTCCGAAGATGCCTTTGTATGGTGAAACAGTTATAAAGATTTATAAATGTAAATACTTTGATAATTTTTTTTAATTGTTTAAAATGCTTTTCCGTAAAGTAATGGCCGAAATAATTAGTTAGCGGACTAGTTATCACGAAAAGCTACGAAATGTTATTATTTGTAGGTACTGGATGATGTTTTATAGGTTTTAGGTTTTTTTTGTCTATTTTATTTGATTGGGATTTAGGCATCGCCCAACAATTTTTTCTTTTAAATCGAATAAAAACCAAAGAAATGTTTCAACAAACAAAATTTATTAAGAGAAATTATCTTACAATTGTTTCAACAGATCTGTCATTATCAAAGAGTAATAAGAAGTACTAAATTAAAAGTTAAGATGCATATGTTTAAATACAAGATAATAATAACAACAAAATTATAGGACTTTCCGATCATTATAACCTATTATTGGTACATAACTCCTTCTGATTATTAACGACGTTTTTTCCTTCTACCAACGCTTTCTTTATTTCAAGAAATTCTAATAAATTCAGTATTTTGCTTTTTTGACTCACGTGAATTAATTTAATGTTATCTAGATCTAAATTATGTCCAAATTGGTTACAATGTTCGGAAAACCCTGTTGAATTGTCCTTATTTTTAATGCTGTTGACATGTTCTTTAATGCGATGTCTTTTAAGTGAACTAAAAGAGTTTTTCTTCGACAGTTTTAATATTAAATCTAATTAGACGGTTTTTAATATATATTTAATACACCATTACTTTTACCTTCAATAAGTTAATTAGGTTATTATGATGATCAAAAAGTCCTATAATTTTGTTGTTATTATTATCTTGTATTTAAACACATGCATCTTAACTTTTAATTTAGTATTTCTTCTTACTCATTGCTAATGACAGATCTGTCGAAACAATTGTAAGCGAATTTTTCATAATAAATTTTGTTGAAACATTTCTTTGGTTTTTATTCGATTTAAAATATGTTTCATCAACAATACACCACCAATAGTTTATTAACTTTTTTCTTTTTTTAATGTTTGTCTTGCCTACTTATTTTTATAAATTTTGATGAGCTTTTGTACTGCATAAAACTATGAAAGTAAAACAATAGACAGCTACAATTACGTATTAGTTTATTCATAATTAAATATTTAAATGTTTATATCACATACAGCAGCACAAAAGGAACAAAAAAGAAACGAAATAACTCTATCTCTTTCTCTTACCCCTCCATCTCCGCATACCGTTTCAAAGTGTGTTCCCTCTCTTTTTATCTTGGCGTGCCCCATAAAAATACAATAATAACACAATAAGAAAAAATAGACTGTTGCAAACTCTTCTAAATATTGCAATTTCTATCACCTGTTATAAATACTTTTTATTTAATACACAACGTACATGTTGTGTATACATGTACGTTTATCGTTGCTTTCCCAGCTTGTGCTTGGGAAGTGGGTCTGGGAACATTTCCCTTGCCGGAAGGAAACTCAACATCATAATGTGTCGTGCGTAGGCCCGTGTTGCTCTGAAATTCGTGTCGGTACCGTGTAACCGATCCAAGACTCCCAAGACTCCGAAACAATTGTTAAACCTACAATAACATAAGAGAATCAAATTAATTTTAAACAATTAATTCATTCTTTGTCACAAGTGGCGGATCTAGAGAAATAAGTTATTTGAGTAAAAGAATAAACGACGAAAAAACAATAATTGAGAATAATTGCATAGATTTGACTGTTACATTGTGTTAATCCATAATAATGAAAATTAAAGACACAATTACTTTGTATATTCAAAAAAGAAGGAATTAAAATGCTTATTCGTCTAAATATAAGGATCAAAGATCTTACATTTGGTACGCGTCCTGCCAAGTAGGCACAACGAACCGAAAACCATATCCCACGACTGGTTTCAATGCCGGTAGGGGTATTAGCCCTCGGAGTAGTTGTTTCTGTTTATTCCATATTTATATTTATAATATAGCCTGTAAAGACCTTTCTGCCAGCGCCCACCTGATGAGACCCGATAGGTCGAAACCGGTCGTGGGATATGGCTTTCGGTTCGTTGTGCCTACTTGGTAGGACGCGTTCTAAATAGCAACATTCAATTTTGTTACTACAGCCCCCTCTCCCACAAAAAATTGTAAATATCAGATCCGTCACTGTTTGTAACGTATTCTTACTTTAAATGGTGAAAATCGTGAGCTTCCGGAGATGGGAAAAAGGGTAGATGATACCCTGAATGTGCATTTAGTGTCGACAGTATCGCTAACGAAAACCATAACCATGCAGTTGCTACGTGTGATCCCATTATAAAAACACCCAAAAATGGTGGAACCAAGTTCGAAAATATATGTTCCAAGGGATGGGAATATATAGCTGTCACTGCAACGGGCGCAGTCCATTCGTGGTGTTGTTTGTGTATATATTTGTAGAGATATCTAGAGTGCAATAATCTGAAAAAGAAATAAATTTTAAACTACCAATCACAGTTTATAAAAGTACATTAATTAATAGTAGTATGAAGGCTTTCACAACCGGCGTCAATAGAATTATGATAACTTACTTAAAGTCAGGCAAAAAAGCCTATAGACCACAACCCAAAAGCTCGGTAAGTTATCATAATTCCAGTACATTAATTAGTTGAAAGAAACACTTGGTATAAGCTTCATAAAATTTTATTTAAAAGAACCTTAACAATTGTTTCGATTATGACGTCGTTTTCAAAAGGATGAGTAATGACGGTAATTACTAAAAAAAAAAGTTTTTTTCCAACCCTTAGTAATTACCGTTTACTCATCCTTTTGAAAACGACGTCATAGTCGAAACAACTGTTAAGGTTCTTTTAAATAAATTTTATAAAACTTGTACCAAGTGTTTCTGTCAATTAATTAGTAAATATGTTTCATCAAGTGCCGAGCAACCAATTTATTTCTAAAAAAACTACATTATTATTTTGTATTTTGTTCTTCTTCGTTATCGAAACTGGGTGTTGGGAGTTTAGGGAATATAAAGTTCGAATATTAAAGAAAAGTTGTTCCAAACAAGTAAATTAATTATAAATTGATTGTGTTATAACTTACCTGTGAGAATAATAAAACCCAATCTCTTCCATTAATATATGCATTGCCAGTTCATACAGTACCCAATGGAAAGTGGGCAATTCCCTAAGGGATGGATATCCTCTCCATTCCATTAGCCAAAAACTAAGGACTGAAATAGGGAATCCAACGATAACTTGATTGACAATTACACTTCCAATTACCTAAAAAAGTCAATTAAGTATTTTATAGATGGCTCTATTAATTTTTTGTTTCTATTTAACAAAAGTTATTTTTATTCTTATCAAAACGGTTTTTAATAAAAATTTAAATTTTATTGTATAAAAACAACTTATTATATGATGCAACACAGTTTTTATTACCAAATTTTATCACATTTAATAATAAAATCCTGTTGATGATAAATTAATAATGAAGTAATAATTTTGCGATCAAACCTCTGATCGTTAATAATGACATGAACAAATAATTAACAATTATAAAAAAGAAATTAATCAACAAAAACACCTAAACATCCTGTTAAACCACTTTCGCAATTCTTTGAGTTAAGATAAACAGTGTCCTCTAGAAAAATCTACAGTTTCACTTCATTGATTTAATTTTTTTTTAATATTTTGTATTTGCAAAAGCAGACTTTCATTAATTTTAAACCCCTCCCTCCTGAACCCCCCCCCCGAGTGATAAGACGTAGGAATATATAAAATATTCAAATTTAAATTTAAAGAGCTAAATTATTTATAGTACTTATCAGCGCTTAAATAATGTTCTTCACTAGATTTAGCAACATTTTTGTTATTTTCTCCAAATTCATTTTTTTTGTACATTAGAACCCAATACTTTAAAGCAAATAATTTTTGATACAAAAAATGATGATTAGTATTGTTTTGTGACATTATCGCTAGATAAAAAACTGATAAAACCAAAAATATTTAACACCACAACGACATTTTACAGTTTAGAAATTAAACAATTAAGTTTAAAATTTCACTTTTATAAATATGTTTCCTTCAATGTCAATTGTTTATATAATAGTTTTTTTGAGCAGCAATCTTTTGTCTCGATTTTTTAAGAAGGGTTACTTTGTTATCCGTAATTAATATAATGATTACGAATATTATCAATCGTAGCTTGGTTTACGTGAAAATTAATCAACGAAGGTGAAGAGTAATACATTTTTAATTTTGACTGGTTTATTGTTTACTTAACATATGTTTTGCTACACTGTAGCACTGTAGAAAGTACTTCTTCACCTCGATCACAAATATTATAAAAGAATTATAACAACCTTCCCGCCCTTTGTCAGTTTAACTAAGAAAACATAACAAATACTTATATTTTTCGTACCTTGAGAAGTTTCTTTGTATCGACGGGCTCATTAGTACCTGGTTGGATTTTGTATCTTCGTAGGGCAGCAGGTTTATTGCTGACATCTAAAAACGTATAAATACCCCCGAACAGCCAGTACACCCCCATGGTTAGTATAATGGTTCCGTAGACCCATAACTTAAAAGGATCCTCCCCAAAAGTATCCAAAAACTTGTCCCACTGCGACTGCCAGAAGTCACCGCTCGCACCCCAAAATCTTTGACAGTGCCTAAAATACTTCATCACTGTACCGTCAACCAGTCACTATTATCCTAATGCAAACCAGACTACTCGGAATACATAATTGTTAGTACACTTTTGCTATCCAATAATATGATAACAGTTCGTTTGTTCTTTTTTTTTATTTGCCTCTAATAAAAGACGATCGTATTACAGTTGCGTCAATATAGACTAAATACTTAAATACAACAATTATTCGAATAACACAATGAACACATTTGCTTATTATACCGTCTAAATACTTAGCAAATACATCAGTTATGAGCGCAAACAAAAATTAAGATCGATGGTGGTGCGACAATTGAAATTGTACAATCAGCGAACGGAATAAATGGTTAAAAAGTTTAACTCGGTAAACTAATGACTGTTGAGCGTTTCAATTCAATTGGGTAAATAAATATTATTAATTAAGAGGAAATTGCAGAACAAAATGACATGTTTGTACCTACCATTATACGCTGTTGTAAAATGGTGGGGGGTAGTGAAATAGGCTGTTTTTATGCTTATCGTTTTAATGACAATAGAACAAAATGTTGACTTACAATTCCGTCTACTTTAAATTTTATGATTAAGTGACGTGTTAACTTTGTATGAAATCGTTCAAAGGTGTTTCTTATCTGTTCAAGAATAGATTTATAAGATACATTAAAAACATTTTTTATTGTTCACTTTAAATATGTTTCACCACTTTGCGTGGCACCATCAGTAGTTAAAGATAACGAATGCATATTACTTTATTTATAAGTTGTTAGGGGGTCGTAGATTCCAGTTTGACCACAAATTCAAAAAGTAAAACCTAGAACCTATTACCGCCTAAAAAATTGATCTAAACCTAGAAATAAAGGAACATATACTCGTTATACGTTTAACTAAATATTGTACAGAAGAAGCCACCAAGTGCCGAAACATATGTAAAGTAAACAATAAAAAAATATGTAAATTAATTAGTTTATAATTTACAATGAATTTGCAACAAGTAAAAGTAAATGTAATCAATGATATTAAAAAAGGATTTATTAGATAAGATTATTTTTTTTAAACAAAAATTGGCTTTATTTTTTAAAAATTTTGTCTAATAAATGGATACTATCAATGAGCAATGATATTCGTTTTCGTAAATATTTATAAAAGTACGCGCTGTTTTCTCACAATCAGTATAAATTTAAGTACTTGTATCAAATGATAATTTGATGGAAAAAAGTTGTTTTGCAATTGCTGTTAATTACATGGAAAGATAAATACGTTCATTATACGAGGCATGTTTTTTAAGTAAGTACTGTTTCGAAATTAATAAGAAACGTGCAAAGATATCTTAATAATTTTGTTTTTACATGAAAGTCTGTACCTTAATCTACTTTTCTACATAATTTCCTTCAATATTGAGGCACTTGTCATAACGTTTGACCAGTGACCAGTTTTTGAATACTCTTCTCATAGAACTCTGCCGCCTTACTTGTTAACTGTTAATGACTGCATCACAACTGTTTTGACTTTGTCATCTTCTTAAAGACGCTAACCGTCCAGATGCTTCTTCAAGTGCAAGAAAAAATGGCAGTCACTGGGCGCCAGATCAGGGCTATACGGAGGATGATCTAGAGTTTCCCAGTGAAAAAATGCGATGAGATCTTTGGTCCGTTAGCCACATGCGGACGGACATTGTCATGCACATTTTTGCGGCCATCTTTACATGCTCTCACCCACTTCCTTACCATTCCATCACTCATAATGTTTTATCCGTAAACTGCACAGATCTCAAATCTCATGATAAGTATCAATCGGTTTTAGTCCTTTAGCACTAAGGAATCGTATAACAGCCCGGACTCCGGACAGTCGGCGAGACTCACGATTATCGGAGGCATCTTAAACACTTAGTAAACAACGTAAACAATGGCGAATCAGACTGTAATGGGGTCAGTGCGTAGGTGAAAGATGTAGGTACTCAGTGCGCATGCGCGGAACGCTGACTGCAGCGCTACAGCGGCAGAATTTTAAAACGGTACTTAGTTAAAAAACATGCCTCGTAATAGAATACTTGTTTTCCATTCTGAGTTGGTGAAAAACTCAAATCAAACCCATCGAGGTATACTAAATATACAGGGAGTTCATGTAAAGAAACTCGTTTTCACTAGTAGACGAAAAAGGTTAAATAAAGAAATCCTTGAAAATATTTAACCAAGAATCATAAGAGTATGAGTATCTAACTAAAACTTTTAGAATAAATATATGTATGTATTAACATATCTCCATAAAAATAATGATGTCCTTCGGAGGATTTAGCACCCACCCTATTGTCCTTCAAAGTTATAAATATGTATACACGTCGTATAATTACCATGTAATAGTATTCCTTGCTGCTGCGAATATAATAAGCGCCGAACTGATAACAATTAGAACACTTCTAAGCGACGATAAAATATTTGTGTTTTGTTGAATATTTTGAACGCTGTCATTGGAATTACGTCTTTTAGTCGGCGTAACTTCCCCCGATGAGGATGATTCATAATCCTCGTAATCTCCCAACATCTTTACTCCTGGAAACAAAGCAAAATCGTTAACAATTGCGCACAATAAATGGATTAATTACAACGTTATCTACATCGACAATATTCTTATTTTTTTGAACAAACAAAAAAGAATTAGAAAAACTTATCAGTGTTTCTATGCTTAAGTTGCAATTGAAATTAGAACTACATGTAGTTATTATAATGTACATTAAGTTTTACAAATAATCACCCTGAGTTGAATATCAATATGTAAAAAAAACAGTAAAGGCTTTATCTTGAACTCTACGTAAATCACGCTGTGGTTTTCGAAAAATTTCCCTATCTCCTCAAATACAAAACGATTTGAATCAAAATATGCATTACAATTATGGCAAATAAAAAACTTCAAAGCAAAAGACAAATTTGATTTGTCGTAACTGACAGTGACATACTTAAAATAAACCTTTGAACTTATTAAGTTTCAAGGCTAGTTATGATTAATTTACTATTTGTTATACATTATCCAGTTTGGTGTTTACTAATTGCAATGCAAAATTCCTGTTTGATCACTCGTACGGTACGGAAAAAGTTTAACTACCCTTCTTTTGACATTTATTTTTCTCATTCGATTTAGGGGCATCAAAAATTATTATTGCTGTCTTTTATATACATTCTTTATATATTTGTATCTTTACCAATAATAATTTTTATACTTAACAAGTTCCATTATATATTTGGAATTAAAAAAATATTATATAAAATATCTACTTTATCAAAATATTCTTAGGCATTAATTTTTCGTTTCCTTGAGGAATAACGCTTTTGAAGCATGATAGATACTTTTACTTTCATTTCTACCTTTTGAATAATATTGTATAAAAACAAAACTAAAGTTGTTTGGCAACGTTGCTGATAAATAATAGATTAAAAAAGTAAACAAAGCAATATTATATTATGCGTGAATATACATAGGTATCTGCGTAACGTAACGTAACATATTTTTTAATGGAACTTACTTCGATTCAATTGTTTTTTCTTTTTTTTTAACGTCTTGATCATTTTATAATATTCACTTTTCGTTGGTAAACTGAACCCAACAAAGAAAATTTTCAACTATAATGAAACCAGTTTATAGAAAACCACAAACCACTTCACTAAAAGAGACTCCAACCGGTTGTTTTGAGGTATCTGGAGGTATCGTGCTTTTTACAATACATTAACTAGCGGGGACGACGATTTTGTTGCAAATTACAATTGAAAACAGTGGCGTATCACGTACACATTCGTTCATAACTGACGCAAACATGAAATGTTTTCAAATATTAACTGAATAATAAACGCAATTTTGCGTCACAAAATTAACAATAAACTATTAATTGTTTTTATTATGTAATAGTTTGAGTAATTGAGAAGGAGTTTGGAAAAATTAAATAATTGACGTATAATGTGATAATTTTATCCCACTCGCGTTACCATTAATGAAGCAAATAAACAAATTAAATTAAAGAACCATTTATATCTATTGCTACGCATTTTTCACATAATTGCGACATTAGTGTTTGTATATAAGACATACATACTTTTACAAAATTAAAATGGAAATTTGCCGCGCTCTTTTTTGAATTTAACTCTAAATGCGTATTATAAGAGTTGTATATGTAATTATTTTAAAATGCGTAGGGGGACGTCGGATGCAAATGTTTTGTTATCGTTTCGATAGAACATTTTATCAATATTCATTGAATTCAAAAGAATAAAACCATACATATTATCTGTTATTTAAAGATTATTTTATTATTATTAGGAGTTCGTTCACTTCAAAGGATTTCTTGAATTTTAGAGAATTGATTTCAATAACAAAGGGAAGACCGTAACAAAATGTAAAAATGTAGGTATATCGTTTCGAAATAATCCATACTGACGACAAACAAATTAAATAAATTGTACTCACCAGGTCCGCGAAAACGATGAAGTCTTATTATACCAGGAATTGGTAGTTTATTTGTTCAGATAAACGTATTTACATTTTCATAATACACTCCAAATTTATTGGCATATATACATATATACACGCACTTTAACATCAATATTTTGCATGGGAAAACTCTAACTAAAAATAAAAGCCATCTATCGGAAAATGCGAAAATTCATTTGTGTGTTATACTGTTTTCCTGCATTGCTTTTCTAACTTTATGTAGTAACGTTTTTCTGTGGTAGATGGTGTTCTGGGTATTACTTATCGACAATTTAAACAAACGAAATATGAATTTGATTAATTGTGTATCTACGTTTATTTGATGGAAATTCATTTTCACATTATAAATAAAACTCAATTTTAAATTTCCTCAAAATACTATGAAGTATTAGAGGACAACATATCAAATGCGATATTTTCTGTTTTAAATGTTACTTTACTTTTATGAGACATTTTGTTTTTAGAGGTTCTCCTTATTTTTTTCTTCATAAAACACTGAACTTTTCTAAAATAAAAAATGTGATGTATCCCATCCTCATAGAAGTCTGATACCTGATTTGCAAAACGGCCGTTTAGACCTCATCATCGTCGTCGCAACGCTGACCACTCAGAAGCCTCTACAAATGAAGGAATATGTAGTAGTCACTGGGAGTTACATCTGGACTATACGGAGGGTGATTAATAATCAAGCTGTTTTCAGCAAATTATCCGTCTGCTTCATGGCAATACTTGCTCACCCTCCGTACCGTCTCGATCTGACGCATAGGACTATCACATTTTCATTCACTTAAAGAAGCACCTGTATGGTAAAAAGGATCGTGTTACAGTGAACGATATGTCAGCTACCTTAATGTAGATAAAGGTACAGGCTTTCATTTAAAAAATAAATTTATTAAGAAGTCTACTTATACTTAATTAATTAATTTCAAAATGGTACTTTAAAAAAATGCCTCGTATTTATCGGTCTCAATTTGGGTTTTAATAAAACTTCTGCAACACGTGTCAGTGCTTCCGACATTAATGTTAAAGAGCTAATCATTTATTTAATGCATAGTATATGTTATCAAGTTATCATACTTTTGTGTTTAGTTTAATTAATGAAATAATGATAGCTTATATGGTACGATTTTCATCTACTTATTGGGTGGTTGAATATCGCTGCTCTCAGTTCGTTGTTATCAATATTTATTCGGGATTGCCGCCGTGTTTATAAAAGATTAGCTAACTACTGAAACAGTTTATTGTGGAAGATGGACTATATTAAATTAAAATATCGTATTATTCAGATTACAGGTCACATACACATTGAAGGCACTTTTACTTGATTAGACAAAACATTTACATACATGATATCCTCTTTTTTTATGTAATGTACCAATATGCAATTATTTACAACAGACAGTAAATGCTTCTTATATAATAAATAGGTAGTAAAGCTAACATTAATTAGACTTGGTCAGTATTGGTAGGCGTTCGTGTAATAAACGTGTGTATGTGTAAATGTGTGTGTATATATGTGTATTAGTATTTTTATATAAGCAGCGAAGTTTTTTTTTTTTTTTGAAAAATTGTAAAACGAAACAAGAATTAGGAACTTCTCATCTAGAGATATTTTATTATTAAAGCTATTTCGCAATATCATTTATAATCTACGTTATTAAAACTTAATCACAAGTGGTCCACGAATATGGTCAGGTATAGCTGAGGCCTTTACTTATTAAAAAAAAAATAATTTTGTTTTTATTTTTGAGACACCCGGTACTTTATTGTAACTATTTGGGTGTTCCGATTTTTTTGACGTAGGGATTTTTTAAATTTTATTTTGGGGCCATTTATAATTTATGTGAAGCGAAGGAGCTGGGCTGATAGGGGTCATTTTTTGGCTATTCTAAGTTCGAAAAAGAAATATTCTAAAGGTGAACTAACTACTTCAAGATATGTAGCTTCTTACCTAAGATTCATAATACATTTCGTATTACAGCTACAGTGGTGAACAATCTCACAAACGTATGCCATTTGTTAACTCTTTTTGAGTTTCTGTTTCTTTTTTTTTTTCAAGATACTTAGAAAAGCATGAAGTATTTGACAAAAAAAAATAAAATTAAAAAAAAAATATATTTACTAATGAATAATGATAAAAATTGTCAAAGTAAAATGGCACCCTGTGCAAAACGCAAAAACTCAAAGAGTGATTTTCGGTCTACCTTTGAGATTTTTTCTCAGTAGCTTTCCTGTATCTTGGGGGAGAAGCTACATACCTTAAAATATTATATTAAAAAAACAGTCAGTTCAACTTTAGAGTAACACTTGCTTTTTGGCATTAGAACAGATCAAAAACGAACCTTGTTAGTCCATGCCCTTTCACCACCCTTCTGTCACACATAGTAAACCCCTGCTACCCTGTCAAAATATGATATATCTTATGTGTGGTCCCATTAATTTTGTAAAATTGCTAAACGTACAATGTAATGGAAACGATTATTGATTAGAATGGTAAAATTTTAATGGCCATTATAAGGAAAAATGACGACACTTTTTGATTATTTTTTTAAGTAAAAACCCCATTTGAAACGCATCGTCACAACATAACCAAAAACGAGATTCTAATTGTTCACTTTTTGCCTTAAGCTATCACTAACACAGAGAACAAAAAAATCTTACACAAAATCCGCGTTGCATTTGGTTTTGTTGTGATTACACATTAATTAATTTTAGCATACATTAAAAGCTAAAACATTTTTATTTATTATCACATGAAAATTAGGTTTATTCAATGCCCTCTACACAGTAATAACAAAAAAAAATTGCTAAACATTCAGTAGATCACTAAAATTCTGCGATTTTCAAAATTACAAATGCTAAAGTGACTCATAATTAAATTAAATAAACTTAATATTTACTTACAATATACAGTATAAATTATAATAAAAATGGCACTTGGCAATAAACATATTATTACATATTGTAGTAAAGTCTTTTTTTTATAACATAAACCTATTGCTTTTTTCTAAATTTACTTCCTATGCCAATGGTTGAAATAAATAATATATACAACGATCTTGAAACATAATAGTAAAAAGTTACTATATTACAAATGTAGTGTAATTGAAAATGTTTATTTTTACACGTGTTTAAAATAACTATAAACAACATACAATCGTCCTTAATAATAATGCAACAAGCAACAAATAAAAATAGATATTTATTTAACACAGTTTAAAATTTCTACCAAAGCCAAAAGGCGTACAAACATCTTTTTAGATTAATAACAAAATAACGTACGTAATTTTTTACATACGTACATATACATACACTTATCAAATTTTTAATAAATCAAATTCCAACGATATTTAAAAACCAAAACAAACAAACAAAAATTGAAAACACGCAAAGTGGAATGGAAAAGTTGGTTAAATTTTCTGTAGGTAATTGTTTATTAAGAGGAAATTGTTTCAATTTTCCTCTTTGTTCTCTCAGCAAGGGAGCTGTGAGCTCGTCAATAGGAAAAAAGGATACAAACCATTATCACCAATTCAAGGACTATTTGAGTATTTTCCACTTGAATGTCAAGAGCACTTAAACCATTTCCAACATTAGACAAAATAGCAGTGTCATTAAAAATACTGCGGTGGCAGTTATTTTAGGAAAAATCTAAATACAGGGCGTTTAATTTAATATTATTATAATTATTATTGTTTAATTATTTCAATATATATAATATATAAATCAAACTCTTAATTTAGCAGCCACGTTTCAAATATGGAGGTGCATGAATTTATTTAATACATTTTAATTTCGTACAGGAACGGATGTTGGTCTTAAATTTTGTCCCTTCTTTCAATATTATATTATTATATATACATATATAGTAGGTGCTTACATTTTTAAGTTTGTTGTCATTCAGTATATACTGTAGTTAACATTTTGAGAATGATCAGCGCTTATTGTCGATATCAAAGCCAAAACAATGATTTTAATCGTAATATTTTGTAAAAATTTATATCATTAGACGTACAAAAAGAAGGGTGGGGTGGTATTTTTTCGGTGTTACAATTGTACTTTTGTAATAATTTATTAGTCAAACATTTGTTTTCTCTTAATCATTCTCACAAAATAAAAATTTCAAAGTAGTGTGTGTTTCTCATAAATAAATATTACATAGGTACCTAATTTATTTTAAACTTCAAAGAGCAAGGAAATATTATACAAATATAATAATTCATTTTGACATCGCTTCCATCTGTCATTTTTTTGCAGAATATATATTTCCTTACAAAAATAAATAACTGTCGAAAACATTCTTAATATAGAATAAGAAAATTGAATGTGTGTGTACAAAGCCAATTAACAATACGAATATGCAAAGATTTTAATTCATAAGCAGTGAATTCATTATTTTGCTGTTTAAATTTAATATAATGCAAATATATTATATATTATTTACTTTAAATGACTAGATTTTAAATAAATCAATTAAGGATTTAAAATCGAACCACGTAAAAACCTTTACTATTTTTTTTTTGCGTTTATTCAATAAAAAAATGATTGAAAAATATGGGGATGGTAGATACTCACTGTAAAATATAGTAGCATAAATGTTGAATATTTTATTGTTTATATTTAGTAATCGAATTCGATTGGTAAAATAATGAAACCGCAACGCGAGATTCATTATCCATATTTCGATAGCGATCTGAATACAATCTGTAATTATCTGTGTTTGTAAAAGTATCTTAGACAAAATAGCACCAGTTAAAAATGTACTGTAGTCATATATACCTACTAAACAAATTATCGAAGTATTCGTTAATAAGCTGGTGTATTTGTTTAAAAATCAACACAAGTTTGTACTTTCTATTAGGCAAGGCGTGGCACACCGATTTGGTTTTTTGATAACCTTTGATAAAATTGGCGGCCTCTTTTTTATAACCGAGATTTTCAACAACATTTCTTTAAGCTTCATAGTACAAAATTATAGTTATTTTGCTGTGTGTACCTGCCTAATAACGTGTTAATTAGGCCAAATAGTCACCAATATTTTTCGGTTATCATCAAAGTTTCAACCTCAACCTCATTGGTGGAATGTCAAATGAATACGTAATTAAACAGTTTTCTTCTCTTCTCGTCATTGGTTATCAGTTGTAGCAGCGTCTTCCAGTTTCCTCTTTAACAAGTAGACATTCATGTTGTCTTTTCCTTTGACGTAGATGCATCCTCTCTTTTCAAACTCGTACTTCTTCTCCAGAACATCTAGACAATGTTCTCCCATTTGTATCCTACCATTGACTCCTGTTGAATCCATTCTTGAAGCTATATTGACGGCATCGCCCCAAATGTCGTAGTACAACTTTGTGTTGCCGATTACCGCCGCTGTGACATCTCCAAAATTGTAACCTATTCGTAAGATGAGGTTGAACTCCAAAAGATCTCTGTTAAAGTTTTCGATGACATTTTGCATGGCAAGCGCAAAATCCATTAGCGCGTAAAGGTGTTCGTTGGGGTTTTCTTGTTCCAATCGCATCGTTGAATTTAGGCCACTTGCTGCCATAAAGGTGCTGCCTATTGTTTTGATTTTTTCCACGCTCTTGAATTCCGGAAGAGTCAATAGTTCGTCAAAATCTCCGATGAGTTCGTTGAGTACTCGTAGAAATTCTTTGCCACCGAGGTAGCTTTCGTCGTACATTTCATTGAAGTTAACTATGCTGGCGAAAATGATGGCGGCATTTTTGACATTTTCCGAGTATTTGGCATTCTTTTTAAGCTGTTCGGCCACGTGTTCTGGAACTATGTTATATATCAACCAATCGGCTTGGTTTTTTAATTGTTGCACATGCGCTTTGTCACGATTTGCTACAAAACTAGTGTGAAAACTGAGACGGTAGCAGATCTCGAACTCTCTGTTTAGGAACCACACCAAAATGAGCAACAGGAGTACCACCATAAGTATTTCCGAATCGTAGAGGTACTTGTCTACCGTTTCTTCATCATCGATGACTACGTCTGAAGTTTCGTTTTTGATGGACACGCTTCTTGCCTTCAAAATGGCCTTGATCTTACTGGGACAGTAGTCACTGAATATTAGCAAGACAAATATCACACTGAAGAGCGTAGCAAGGACGTTTTTCATCCAACAATTTAATTGGGTAAAGTTACAAAAGTGCACGATGCCAACAAATAGCAAGTAACTGTAGAGGTAGTCTTCGTGTCTTGACGTGGACATTGTCCTGGGACAGGAGAAATTGAACAGAATTGAGACGAGTGGGAGGCTGACGAGAAGTCCTCCGAAAGCGTTCCATCGGTACCATCGTGGAAAATAGGAAAAGAATTTCTCGGAAAATAATGTGATCCTCTTGAAACACAATGCGATTGCGCATATTTGCGCAAAAACAAAAATCCCAAATGCACTCAACCACAAAGTTGACGGTTGATAAAGCAGAAACAGGCAAAACGAGACCACTGAGAACACGATAAACGAAAAAAAGACGTCCAGATACGTGTTAAAACGTGAATTAGCTAATGTGGGCACCGACTCGCAGTCTGTATTCGAATGGACATTTTTTCGATATTCTTGTTCCATTTTGTCGTTCTCGAAGAAGAGGGTGATCTTGGACAGAGGTGGTTTGATAAAATATGACCTTTCAGACTCTGAATTCTTCTGAACACACTTGATTAGCTGCAAATCGGATTGTTTGCGAATATGATTTATACCAGAACCGTATTTCTCGTAAAAAGGACCGGCCAATCTTGGGACGTTAGGGTAATGAGAATGACTGATACTGCATTGACTAGATGTAAAGTAGCCTGAAAGACGTTGGTGCGGACTCTCCGACCTGGGAAGTTGATGATCGATCTGAAACGAAAAGTACTACCTATAGGCACTTACACAATGTAGGTATTGTGATGGTACGGTCAATTGTATCTACAATTGTAACCAAAGACAAAGTGGGAACTTTATCAAAGGAAGGTTTATCAAAACAATCTACCAACGTATGAAGAGTACGTAAATACATAGATAAAAATGCAGTACTACGTACAGTGGCCGGCATGTAAGGAGATTCAGCGATGGTCAGATTGACAGGTAGGTAGGCGGAAACTTTTAGCATAGCAATAAATGAAAGAGTCAATAAGAATATAGCTGGACCGAAGCCTCAACTTGTAGTTCAGCGGCGCGTATCACTGAGAGAAAAATTACTGAATACGGAACACAAGTGATTTACTTACCCTAACAACCCCTTCTCTACTCTGTTAATTTGCAACTATTTGCCACTACGCTAGTGAACCTTGCTGAGCAGTTATCATTCTGCCTACCGATCGATTATCCCCGCCCTAAAGGGGATAAGCTTTGCTAGTGCGCATCCGATGATTTATGGCTTTTGAATCTCCTTAGGTGCCGGGCACTGTACATAATTCATAATGTGATACCATTTTAAATAATTTCATTTAATTTTCTGCAACTACTTGTTAATCCTACCTGTTGAATGCTGCTCCTCCGACTATTGCTCTTGATTCCGGAGTCTTTTCGGCTATTGTAAGAAAGTGCCATGCTGAGTTGATCGTTTTCCACGTTGGTGAAAATTTTGTTAGGCACGTCGAGTGTCCGACTCGATTTCGTGGGCAAGTTGGGTGCGGTAACGGTGGCACTTCGCGTTCTTTCAATTGGTGGCAACATAACTTCGAAATTTGGGGATTTTCCCCTACGCGACCTGTTACTACCGGCACGACTCAATATTGCGAAATCGTTAGGTGATCTACCGCACTGAGATCGATAACTTCCCGATCGAATAAAACTCGTAAATTCGTTCGCGGTATAATCAATGTCGGACCTCGATTGGCTGATATATGATTTCACGTCTATGGTGTCCTTTTGATCTTCGAAAAATATGTTACTAAGTTTATCTTCCTCGTTAATACTCAAGTTACTACACGATCCTTTGCTTCGGGTTCTTCTGGACATTTCAGGTACTTGAAGGTTATTATCGGCTTCGATTATTGTAGGAACTTGCTGATAGCCGCAGGTGGCCACGGTTGAGATGTTCAGGTTACTTTGTGATTGACTGTTCGCGTCACTCGTGCCGAGTTTATTTTGGTCAGATTTCCTGAGAAAGTTCGGTATCTTCCACGACGTTTTGAGCTTCATTGAGTGTCTTCCTGAACTCGTTGTTGACGTTGGGGTTTTGATCGCTTCGTTGCCATTTGTTTCGATTTTGTCCACTTCCAGTTCTTGCTCGTCGAGAATACTGGGCAGACTGCTCGCTTTGATCTTACAAACGTCGGGAGATAGGGTGTTGCCACTATAAGACCCTTTGGCTGCTGAATTGTCACAGGAGAGAACTCTCGGTCTGGTTTGAGGAGACATGGAATGAGGTGACGTTGGCGGAGACACTACAAGCTGCAACGAGTTATTTGGAATCGAATTCTCTTTTTTCTTCAATCTGTAGCTGTCGCAATAGGACAGGGGACGGTCTAGTTTCTTTCCAAGGATAAAGTAAGTCTTCAGACCTAATAAAGTATTTCGGTTAAGTACCATATGATAAAGGTTTAAGGTATAGGCTTAACTTTTAGAAATTTTCTATATAGGTAAACTTATGTATATACGAATATACGAGGCATGTTTTTAAGTAAATATAGTTTTTAAATTTTGCCGCCGCAGCGCTGCAGTCAGCGTTCCGCGAATGCGCACTGAGTACCTACATCTCTCACCTACGCACTGACGCCATTATAGTCTGATTAGCCCTTGTTTACTTGTTTACTGAGTGTTTAAGATGCCTCCGATAATGGTTAGTCCTGCCGACTGTGAAGTCCGGGCTATTATACGATTCCTTAGTGCTAAAAAACTAAAACCGATTGATATTCATCGTGAGATCTGTGCAGTTTACGACAAAACATTGTGAGTGGTGGAATGGTAAGAAAGTGGGTGAGAGCACATAAAGATGGCCGCACAAATGTGCATGACAATGCCCGTCCACATGTAGCTAATTGGACCAAAGATCTCATCACATCTTTTCACTGGGAAACTCTAGATCATCCTCCGTACAGCCCTGATCTGGCTACCATTTGTTCCTGCACTGGAAGAAACATCTGGGCGGTCAGCATCTTCAAGACGATGACGAAGTCAAAACAGTTGTGGTGCAGTGGTTAACAGTTAACAAGTCAGGCGACAGAGTTCTCTGAGAAGGGTATTCAAAAACTGGTCACTGGTCAAACGTTATGACAAGTGCCTCAGTATTGAAGGAAATTATGTAGAAAAATAGATTAAGGTACAGGTATTCGTGTAAAAATAAAATTATTAAGATATCTTTGCACGTTTTTTTATTAATTTCAAAAGGGTACTTACTTAAAAAACATGCTTCGTATTTAAAATTCGTCAGTAGATAAAAGTTTGTTTTATCACTGAATTCCTTTCGTAATATTAATAATGTATTATTCTGGGAATTTATTTGAATTTTATAATGTAATACACATGTCCTATCAATCGTTGATACAGTGTTGACATTTATAGCACGATTTTAGAGACGACAAATTCTTATTAAGTACAACATAAAAAATTATTAGTGTTTTACGTATGTATATTCATATAAATTGATTGTATCATAAAATTCTGGCCTGCTTTAGTAATTAACCTTCCTGGTAATAGTAATTATTACGGTAGTCGCACGTGTTAATCGTTACAACGGTACTTGCATTATAATAAGTAGCTTCTTGTTTTAGAAGCACTAGTAAAAAGTTACGTTCTTGGGATAAAAATAAAATGTTTGTGATAATTACGTTATACCGTATAATAATTCTCAAAGGCATAGAAAATTTTTGTATCAAAAGAATTTCTTTGGGTCCTTTTTGGATTATTGTATTGTTACAAACGGTCGGTTTACTTTTTTTTTTAAGGTGTTTAAATCTCAAAGGCACAGAAAGTCCAATATTATTTACTTCTTTCTAAATCTTTGCTTTGTACCAAAAACATTTGCGTCCCTTTTAAAATCGCGATTATGAAAGGCCAATAAAAAAACACTTCAAAGTGTTTCATTGCCACCAGCTAGGCGGGCAGTCCTTTCGACCTATGCTGTAGTGCAGAGCTGGGGGATAGAGTGGAGGGCCCTCCAGCCAACTTTTAATAACTGTTGTATGGCTAGGTCGTGGTGATTAGAGAAAAAGATGGAGATAGATAAGAATTGAAAGATTATTTGCGGAATATTACTGCCCCAACACCTGGCTAAACGATCCAATGAAACCATAGAAAAACTTGGACAGAGTAGGCTGAATTCTAAGGTACGACCCAGACCTCTAGACACCGCTGCCCAGTAAAGAGACAATTGATTTTATACAAAAAGTGTAGATTCCAGTGGTGAAGAATGTCCTTTTAATATGACAATTTTTTTGTACTAAAATGGCGCTATTGCTTGCAGTTATGTGTGTTACTTTTGAATTTGCTGTTCATGGGTTCTTACATCACACTTGTTGAATATTTAATTTACAACGGTGACGGTTGATAAATCTTTCCAATCACGTTTTATATTTTGGGATAAAATTAAAAATTATTTAAAATAAAAAGTTGACATGGGTATTTGAGGTTAATGGCGTGTTTATCAGTATTATCGCACTGGCCGATATTAAAATAGAATATTGTGATGCAATTTAATTAGTCTGTGTAAACAGGAAAATTAAAGTGATATATGCATGTAGATTTATAGTTCATTTAATGTGCTTATAGCCATTGCATGACTAATAATATACTATACGTAACTATTTTTATAGTTAGATCAAAATGTTTCGGTTAAAGTACTTTTAGGAAGGATAGATTTGTGTTTTTACTTTAGTAAGTACCTACCTGAGTTTCGAAACAAGAGTTAAATTACCTCAAATTTTCCACAGTTTCTAAAAAAGGAGCGAATAATCAATCTTTCATTCGCTTGTGCAATATTATCCGTAACATCCTTATATGTTCTTAATTTTGCATTGTTCCTGCCAATAAAAATTCTATTGGCAATCCTGAATCCACGATTTTAAGATTCGACAACATTAGTATAGTATTCCACAAAAATAAAGAGTATAATCGTACTAGGTATAGCAACTTAAGATAAGACCGAGCGGCGTGATCTAGTGCTCTAGATCATTGCTTAGCATTCTGGAGGTCACCGGTTCGAACCCGGGTTCGGCTGCTCTGGTCCAAGTTTTCTGTGGTTTCTTTGGATCATTTAGGCAAATGCTGGGGCAGTAATATTCCACAGATAATCTTTCACTTCTCTTCTGTCTTCATTTAGTCCGTTTCATCTTTCTCTCCCTAACCACACCACCCACCCATTCCCACGATTCCTGCAAGCCTTACGCCCTACCCTCCAGCTTTGCACTGTAGTGTAAGTCGGAGAGACTGTCCGCCCACTAGCACGAGTAGCTGGTAAGAATGAAACACAAAAGTTGTTTTTTTCTTAATATAAGAGGTATATCTGATTGGGATAGTATTAGTCAGTCCAAGATCCAATTAGGCCGCGTTAAAGTGAGATAGAAGCTCCAGATATACTTCCCATCTCAAGCACGCAATAGTATTGTATGGTATTTTCATGTACCTTATACTTTAACGTCCGTCACAAATGAATTGTATCACAGCAATATACCAACCATAAACTTTTCAGTGGTAACGTGAGAAAACGATAAAATAATGTTTTATTTATTTATTTATTTATTTATTAATAATAAACAATAGTTGAACTGGTACACTCTAATAAAATATAAATTAAGGCGTTGCTTGTAACAAGTACAGTTAGTAATTGAATAGTTCCGTTTAGTATTTGAAATTGCAGGTGCAAGGACGTTTGATATAAGTAAATTTAGCAATTTACACGATTATTAGATGTAATTAGACCAACTAGTGGAGTGTATTTAAAAATGTGAATTTAATCCAGGTTATAGCTAGAATTGTAAATATAATGATTCCTTGCCTACGTTATTTTTAGCGATGAACAATGAAAATAATAAACAACCACCTGCTAAATACGATCATACAAAGAAGCCTTTTACATTTTAATTTTTTACATGGCTTATTATACCCACCATAAAACTAAATATAAAAATTTTGATTGATATTTTCGTGATTTACCTACCAGTTCTATGTTTCTAATAATGTTTATTACTTATACCTATTGTTTGCTTTTTTTATTATTTCTTTTTTTTTAAGAATTACATGTATGTAACAGTAACAATCAATTTGAACCAAATTTTATATCGATTTATGCATGGGTTTTTGACGTGAAATTGTGATATTAATAGATATTATATTCTAGAATGTAGCATATATTCTAAAAAGTGTTTATATTTGCCACCTCAATTACATTATCAAGTAAAACAAAAACGCTTATTCTAACGTGTTGGAAGAAATGTTAAGTGATAAAGTCAACAACAAAAATTTCAGATAGTGATCGCTAAAACGTAATAAAACGCACCTTGGATTTTATTTGTTTTTCAAAAATTAATGTTTACTTTTTAATTAATACTACCCTTTCAGTAGGTCAATATCGTGTCATCCCCCTAACACCTCTCCGCTCGCTTAAATAACCATTAGAAAAGGAAATGTGTTTTTCAGAAATATTATCTACAGATTTTGTTAATACGGCTCCTTTCAACGAGTTTACTCTTAATTTCAATATTCACTAACGCAACCTCGCGATCTCTCATAAGAAAATTAACTTTAAAAAATATTTTCAAAATAATTTAGGTATAATTTCCTTAGAATATTTAGTATTACATTTATTACTTTTATTTAAATAGAATACGCGTGTCGCAAACTGTTTTTTTTTTTACAATTACTACTGTTCTCATTTTCACTTTTAATGTAAGTACTTCAGTTATGCAACCAGATAAACAAAATGTGTTCCCAGCGTATGATCTCGATGTTTCATTGTTCTTACTGATCAATCAATTTTATAGTTGTCCTCATTTGTTTACAATGAGTTGATTTTGTTTTATTTTTGTTAACTAGCCTTTAATGCTAAACCCTTGTTAAAAAAAGAAACTCATATAGGCAGACAGGCAATTTTTTTTAATGGTCTTTTATTTTCTAAAGGCAAACCTATACAAATGACCATACGACATTAAAAAGGCAGTAATTTTAATAGTACAGACAGGCACTTCAATTGTATTTATATGTAAATATCGATTATAATATATCTGTTTCGAAATGTAGGTATTTAGTTACAATCAGTTTTCCTATTTCTTAGGAAAAATAAATCATCCTGTTTTATAACTGTACAATCTAGTTTCGGGGCCTAAATAAAAGCTCCCAAATTGTGACTAGCAAAAAACGTAAACGTATATGTTCGATACTTACAAAAAAATGTATATTTGCTTTGGAATTTATTGATATTTCTGTGAATGGTATAAACAACTGATTCGGTATCGAAATTGAACCTAATTAAAAGTGGAATTTGATAAAATCCTTGAAATCAAATTAATTCGTATATCGTATTAATTATGTTATCAATTAGATAAACTTAAACAGGTACTTTCCCAGAATAGGTATATACTTAGTGAACATTTATATGCATATTAAAAGCACGTGTTTTATTAATACAGTAATTTATTACCGAAATGAATGAGAATAGCTGCAGGGTTATTGTTTCGGTTTTCCTGTATTTTATTGTTTTGCACACAAAAGATATTTTGCTTTTTAAAAACCATTATATTCATTAATTAAAATTCTCACTATGTTTAATTCAATCGTAGGTAGGTATATATTGTACATAGAATGACAAATACCAACTTACTTGAATCATAGAGCAACTTTCAGTTTACACTTTCATAAAAACTAGAAACAAAAATCTTTATTGTTTAATCTTTTGTTAATTGCTTATTTTACATGTCATTACATCTAATTAATTCTTATTTTAGGTTCACGTAATTTCTACAAGGAACTGCGTGAATGTAAAAAATTTAATTACTTAGTTAAAATTCGTTGTAATCCTTTTTTAAACTCTCCACAGCGACTTTCGGTTCTTAATAAAACCAAACTAAAACATTAGTTTTTATTAATTAACTGCTGTAAAATGTAATCTAGGAAGCACGCGCCTCATGTTTTTGCAAACCAATTAGCATACATAGGATTTTTTGTAAATCGTTAAGGTAAATATACACGTACCTACCTAGTAGTGATAGTATATGTATAGTCATCCGGTAGACAATTAGAACAATAAGTGTGTTAACTTTGCTTAACATTGCATTTACTATTATCGGTAAATAATGCAACGTTTCTTGTTTGTCAACTATTTACTATAATCTCTTTTCGTTTCAATTGTTACGATATTTTTTGAATTATTTATTATAGCATATCAACATTTTGAAAGAGTATCAGTCCTAAGTAGAAAATAGGAGACTATAGGTAGAAGAATAATTAAATAAAGAAAGACTCACCCTAATTACCACTAACTAAAATTTAATATGTTTCGCCCACTTCACATGTGGGCATTATTATGAGTCTCGCGTTGATAATGCTCACGTGTGAAGTGGGCGAAACACGTGTCCGCTCATATTAAATTTTAGTTAGTGGTAAGTAGGGTGAGTCTTTCCTTATTTAATTGAGTATCAGTCTTTTTGGTTCTGATTTTGGGGTAACGATTAATAATTAATAATAGTTCCAGAAAGGAAAAAATCACCAAACAAATAAACTTTTACTTTTTAGAGTTGAAGCTTCTAGTTCGTTAAAACATATCCATAATAATATTATTTAAAAAAAAACGCACGTTTCAACAAAAAAAACATATATTTGAAAATACACACTACAATATTGCTTCATCACACAGTGGCATCCATCATCAGGTGATGATTTGACAACTTACATCTTAACAACATGTATTTATACTTATAGCGAATGGTAGGGGTTAAACATTAAGATCACTTAAAGTTAATATTTAAAATGGGGATCAGGTAGAGGTAAATAACTCCCCACTCTTAAATATTAACTTTAAGTGATCTTAATGTATAACCCCTACCATACAATTCGCTATAAGTATAAATACATGTTATTAAGATGTAAGTTGTCAAATCATCACTTGATGATGGATGCCACGGTGTAGTGAAACAATATTGTAGTGTGTATTTTCAACAATATATTTTTTTCTTGAAACTTGTGCCTTTTTTTTAATAATATTAAAATAAACTTTGCTACTGTATAATAGAATGGGAGATTAATAGAATAGAATAGTTATATGCGTACCAAACACGGGTTCTCCTTCTTCCAGTAGAAATTGATCCCTGAGAAATTCACAAGTCTTCTCCGAAATGTGCACCATTCCCGGTTTCCCCGTTGACTCCATTCGATTGGCCAGGGTGACGTCGTTACTCCACACGTCAAATTTAAACCTCCGAGTTCCCACAATCCCGCACAACACTGTCCCGGTATGCACACCCACCCGCATATTCAACGCCTCGTTCGTTTCTTCAACGAATTGTTTGATGGCCTGTATCATACTCAGTCCCATTTCGACACAACATTTGGCATGGTCGGGACGCGGTTCGGGACATCCACTCACGCAATAATAACAATCTCCGAGGGTGGAAATTTTTTCGCAGTTGTTCTGCTTACACAAGTCGTCAAATTTTTGAAAGAGCTTATTGAGGATGTCCACCAATTCTTCGGCACTCTTTGTGCTAGAAATTTTCGTGAATCCGACTATGTCAGCGAAGAGTATGCTAACGTTTTCCATACGATTCATGTTGAAAGGTCTAAAGAGGGAACGTATGTAGCTCGAGTCCCCCGAATCCCTGTATTCGGAACCGTTTTTTACAAAATGCTCTTCCTCACTAAGCAACCACTGTGCAACTTTCGGAGGCATCAAGGAATGTAACATACTCTCTTTGAGGTTCTTTTCTGCCTTCAATTGCTGACCGACCAGCAAACTCTGACCAACTTTCATGAACGTGTTTCTCATCCTAACATTTGTCATAACGAGACAGTGGAGTCCGATAATATGGATGCAGAAATGAAGCAGAATTCTAACTAGCATCGTCAATCCTTCGCTCTCCTTGTGGTGCACCAGCCATGTGAGCACTTCGAATAAGATGGAATATGTTATGGCGATTGCTATTGTTAAATAGAGACGCAAAGGTATCACGGAATAGATGAGCAGTAGCACTTCGGTACAAAGAGAAAAATGACCGACCGGACTTATGTCGGACGTCTGACGATTGAAATACGGTTCGAAACGTACGGGAATCAAAACCAAGAAAGACAGACTGATGAGACATAGACACACGGCAACGCTTAATGACACATAAAACATATACGCATTGAAAAACTCGCGATAGGTGAGAAGAAGGAACGTCACAACAGAAAATATCACAGCCGCCAGGATTGTGCACAGAATCGGCCATCTTTGAGTCCCATACGAGATGCCAATCGACAGAAAAAATATGAGCCACGATGATGAAATAAGGAGAATATACCAAAGGGCGTACCTGAAACAAACAAAAACCACAAAATTAATAAGGGAAATTCAATAAACTATTCAAAATTTGAGAGTAGTGACATCAAAACTATTTATGCGCATTTCATCTAGCAACAAGTCCTGAAGATGCTTATCGTAATCGCGAGAGATCGATTGATTCTGGATTCAACGAAATTGCTACTGCAATCAATACCGAAAGGTATGGATCACCGAAAGATGAGTAAAACTTTAAGGCCACTGTGATCAATCCCGAAAGAGGAGAGCTCTGAGGCTATTGCAATTAAACCTGAAAGGTATTGATCACCGAAAGAGGGAGAGAATTTTAAGGCTACACAGATCAATTCCGAAAGGTATGGATATGGTTCACAGAGAGAAGAAGAACTCTGAAGCTATTGCAATCAAACCTGAAAGGTATTGGTCACCGAAAGAGGGAGAGAACTTTAAGACTACACAGATCAATTCCGAAAGGTATGGATATGGATCACAGAGAGGAGAAAAACTCTGAAGCTATTGCAATCAAACCCGAAAGGTATTGATCACCGAAAGAGGACGAGAATTTTAAAGCCCTTGTAATCCATCCCGAAAGGTAGGAACCGCCCCACCTAAGGAAAACTCTAAATAGTGCTTATCAGAATATTATTAACCAATTCCAAGTTATTGAGATGGTATTATTAGTAATATCCAGTGTTTTTTCACATTTATGAAAGTAATCTCTATCTGGATAGAATTTTTCTTTTATGACAAATGGCTTACGTTTTTGTTTAGTTTTGCTTACTACAATATAATTTTTACCGTCATCATCTGGATGAAGATGAGATGTCGCAAAAAAACTTGGATATTTCTCAAACGATTTTCTAAAAAAAATGTGTGCAAAACAATTGCAACTATTTGACACATACATACTTAGTTTACATAAACAAATTGGAACAAAGTGCCAAACGATGTGATGATATGCAGTTTATTTTGTACAATCGTTCGGTTGACCACTGGCATGTTTAGTTAGCTGCAAATGTACCGAATTCTATTTATGGAAAACCACAACGAAAAGCCAACTTGATTGCTAGTAATGTTCTTCTTGAAAAATATGCGTAGGAAAAAATGCGAGGAGGTTATTACCTCATATATCAAATGGTTTAAAAGGCTGTAGAGTATTTATAGCTTACAGTATTGAGGAATAAGATTATCAATAAATTTTTATTCTGCATGACTGTTTTGACTGAATTATTATCAGAGGCCATTGAATTATAATAATCGTATGAATCTTCCGCATAGAAGGTTTAATATTAAACATGTGTTTTATTTTTCTATAATAAGTAATTTCTATTCAATTCTTGTATGTGTTATCCTGAAATATTAAGTTATAACCTTCTAAAAATATATTAGAAATATTTTATTTTATTACAAGTTTTTTTAATAACAATCGTTGCAAAAATTAAATGTCAAGGATGTCACTACTAAATTGGTCGATATTATTTTGAAGGCTCTATGAAAAAACAAAATTAAAACCCATTACGTTGTAATTAATTTTTATCAATTCTAAATAAATACGTATCCTTTTCGATTATTTGCATAATATTTCAGGAAATTAACAAAAAAGAACTCGATTCGATAAATGTCACATAAAATTGGATAATGGACATACCAAAAACTCAATCGAGAATCCGCATTTATTACCCTAATTATCATGGTTGTTTATCGCACAAAAACTGAATAGCGATAAAGTCGACAAAAACTTTTAAAATTTCAACCATAAATTTTAATCTATCTGTATATATACAAGAGAAATCAACTATTTCACATTATTCAACATTTATTGTACCACCGTACACTAACTGATATTAAGATTGAGATTGAGATGCGTCTTAAACACTGTTTCGTAGAATACTGAGTAAAATATTCATTTTGTACGGATATTACTATAAAATTGTGTTTGCGTATACCTAATAAATCAAACAATTTTTTTATAAGGCGTCGTCTTATTTTATATGGTAATAAACCAATCAAACAAAAAATACAGCACGTTAAATTTCTTATTCATGTTTGTTTATTTTATGTCCATAAGATTTCCGAATTTCATAGACCCGGTTACATCAAAATTTTTACAAAACTGTATCTCCTGTTTTATTGAAATCCCCAGAGGAGGATGCGCAATACAATCTTACAACCTCGTAAAAAATAATAAATATTAAACACGATGTAGGTATTTGTTTTTGTATAACCATCAGCATATGACTAATATTTAGGTAGGTACCTAACTAATTCCCGTTTAGATTTAGAATAAACCGTTTTACTGCAGTTAAGAGAACAGAAGCCGGCGGATTTAAATAATATAATTGTAATATTATGCAATAGGTAAACGTATCATAAATCTTCCTTTTCTTTTGGCAATTTAAATACAACAACTATTATTATAAATACGGTAAGCATACACATACGCATACACATACATAGATAGGTGCAAGTGTAGTTACTTATTTACTTAAATGATATTAAATAATTTAGAAACGCAAATAACGAATTAATTTTTCTGTATTACATAATTAATATCTAGAGTACAATTAAGATTTTTAGATTGGATTTCGAAACTTTACAGTCGAAATAATTACAAATTTCATTAGCTGCTTTAGATGGTAGATAGGTAAATGGCGAAATCGCGCGTTTATTAATTAATCTATTTTAAAATAGGAGGGAGGAAGTTTTTGAGTGATAAAGTGGATGGAAACAGCAATAACCAGCGTTTTGTATCGAGTATAATATTAAATTGATGAAACAGTTAATGTGGAAATTTAAACTTGAAAACGGTGCCACATTATTTCATCACATCACATTAACTAAATGATAGGTAAATACCATTGCTCATTCATATCTGTAGATATAAGAATGTGTACATTTTATCTTCATTTTTACTTGAAATACATACATTATATCTATACCCTGTACATACCTTAAGTATATACTAACATAAATTGGTTGGCCTACCTGAATTTCAGCCGATTATAGGCATTCACGCTTTTTCTGTATTGTTTCTCGAGAATTTGGGAGTCGAAAGTGAGATGCCACCAGGATTTGCTCGCTGCCCTTTCGAAGGGTATGGGCAGACAGCGTCCCCAACATCCAGATTCTTGAGACACTTGGGCCAAATATTTTTGAATGTGAGGGTCGATGGATAATTGTATGTTCTCCTCGTCAACAGTTACATCCGATGGTTGGTCGTTGTCAATTTGAGATTCGGACCTCATGTAACTTGTCCACGAAGCCCTCTTCTTGCTAGTCATCGTTGAAAAAAATTAAAACACACTCCAGTCGGGAATTCGGACGTACACTTTAATTACTAATTAATTGGGATACTTTTAAAAAAATCAATCCGATTGCCACATTTTTTGTTCGGTTGTCGTTTGAATATTCGAATATTTTGTATTTTGAATTCGGACCGAAGTAATGCTCGTCTCCGAAGCCCGATAAAATGGGTTACGTTGCCTGTAGAGCAACGTGTACACACCTTCATAATGTTTACGTTCCACAATACATTATCGTTGAACAGACCCTGCCCGACACTGACGAGAAGAAACATTAAATTCCCGATTAACAAACGCGCAAACCAACAACCTACCATGAAACCAGCAAGTAACCAACTCTTAACCGTGATTGACAAACGACAGATGGCGATTCCACGAATCCCCTACCTCACAATGTCGATAATTTGTTAGACAAAAATCTATGGTGGAGGACGCTACAACGCACGCCAATTGCACCACGTCTTACACTAACTTGGGTTTGCACAAATTGCACCGGCTTTACTACTTCAAATAGGTGATTGAGTTGGCCTTTACTTGATGAAAGTTGATCTTCGTGATGAATTATTAAAACAATAAAACACATTTAATCTTTCACGAAACTTTATTAACCTTGCTTAACAATACTGTTTCACCTCACAGAGACATCTTCAGAAGCTGAAGTGTGTTTAAACTGAGTTTTTACAGCAACAGCTTATATTACCTATCCTATTTCTTATTATCTAGTGGGGTGTGTACAAGTTGGGTTGTGCGACTTACAGATTATTGTTTAAACATATTGAAATTATTACTAAGTTGATGTACAAGCATATACTATTGGTAAATTGTGGACATTCTCTATTTCATTTAAAGCAGTTTCATTTTTTGAATTCAAATGTGATTTTATTTCTATTGCTTCTAGGATGTTCAGTATTTTACTTTTTTCTTTTATATGTAAAATTTTGACCTTATCTATATTAAAATCATGTTTGTTTTCAGTCAAATTGTTCTTAAACGCTGAATTTTGGTAATAATTCTTATAATGTTCGTTTATTCTATCTTTGAAAGTTCTTCCCCTTTGTCCTATATATACTTAATTACAATTATTACAACATAGTTTATATACCCCGCTTTTTTCCATGTGATCTGTTTTGTGTTTTTTGTTATTGATAAATTCCATTATTGTGTGCTATTTGTTTTATTCTATTGACCTCTTTTTCGAAATTAATTTTATTTAATGGTATTCGTAACAATCTGTTTATCATACTATGAAATGCAGCAAGCTTGTGTTTTATAGGGTGACAAGATTTATTGTGTATTATTGTGTCTGTGTGTGACGGTTTTCTCTATATATTGAATTCTATTTTATTGTTCCTTCTTATAAGGGTTAGATCTAAATAGTTCAGTTTGTTGTTTTCTTCATTTTCTATTGTAAATTTAATTCTAACGTGCAAATTATTTAAATAGTTAAGAAAATCTGCTAACTCTCTTTTATTCCCATTCCATTCAATGAAAATATCATTTACAGTACTACTCCTAATAAAACATTCACATGCGTGAATGACCCGTTCAGAGTACCTTTCAAACGTTCCTACTGACAAAAGTTTACCTCCTTCCCGATATCCCTGGCAAGCTAACATGTGATTACCTGCATGAGAATAACCCTCACAAACACTACAATTTTAAACCCCCATTAGCAGAAATATATTTTTTTAATCTTTGGCATCTGAATTTTGCCCTCGGTAAAGCAAAAAATTAGTTTGGTTACTTTGAGCAAAGCCCTCATCGAAATAGCTCCAAGCCCTTACTCAAAGTGCTTTGGTCCTTAAAGCCCAACTAAATAAAAAGCAATTCAATATTTCGAAAGTATTAAAGCCCATTTGATGTTTTTATTATGTTCTAGATTATTTTTATCACTTAATTTCGAATTCAGTGTGAGAGGATATCAAACACATTGAGTGAGCTTGAAGCCCATGAAATACAAATTACAAAGCACCTTTATAAAGTAGCTCGTCTACCAAGCACTAACTACTTGTTCACGAAACGGCTTGAGATACAGTACTTTGAAGCCTTGAAAGGATTGAAGGCACAAAACGCTGAATCTTCATCCAAGTCTGAGCCTAATCTATGACCAATTCTTTCAGAAGTAATTTTCTTTTTTTCAATTGAAATAATTCAATTAAAATATTATCAGCTTGTAATCCCTAGCTAGGAAATTCTGAAACTAAACCCAACCTAACCTAACCCAATCTATAACTAGCAGCTATTTCTTTCTCTTTATTTATTGTATAGTATCAGTACTAGTACTTTTACTATTGTTCTACTAATGAGTTATTTATTATATTATCGCTTTCTGTATCTCTCTTTTTCTCATTTATTGTTCATCATTATCAGTAAAATCTGTTTTTTTTTAATTTCTTTGAAAATTAAGAAATAATGCGAACATTTCATAAAACAAATTAGTTTGCATGCGGGCCTTTGCTACAGTATTTTGCGAAGTGAAGTATACATTAATATTTACTCACGTGAATTATACATAAATATTTAAATTGTCGAGCTACTCAACTGGGTGTGTGTATATTATTATATGTAATAAAATACATCGCCAGGTTATCGTATTATTAATTCGAATAGGTTTATAAAATTTATCGAAGATAAATGGAGTATAATAAAGATATGTGAGTAATTCGCGACCAAATAATTACTGTTAGTTATCTTGATTTTATTGAAAAAACCATGATCATCATAATGATAAAACCAATAGTTATTCAGAAATAGATTTGTTACTCGGCGCTTGATGAAAATTTAATATCTACTAATCTGATAAATAAAACAAAAATGTGTACTGAATGTTTCATAAATTTATTCAGAAGACCTGACAATTCTTTCGGCTTTTACACCCTTTTCAAAAAAGTATTTCGGTCATGTGTCTAATACTTATTAGAAGTATTAAATATATTATTTATGTAGACATTATTGGATTTATTAGTTCTGAATAAATTTATGGAGCATACAGTTAATTAAGTGTTTCTTGTTGATTGTTTTACTAGTCACTTATTGAAACTTATACATAGTAATAAAATAAATGAAAAAAACATAAATTGTTTATTTGTAATACTACAGCCGTTTCGCTATACTATAGCTTCTTCAGGTGAAGATCCACAAACTAAATCTATCGAAACAGTATTTATACTTAAGAACTAAACTATTTGGCAGAGGGGAGGATTTTGAAATTTAAATTTAAAAGTAGTGTGTTGGAAACCTCTCAATGATCAGTTAGAGGTTTCCAACACACCACTTTAATACTTAAGAACTAAACTATTTGGTAGAGGGGAGGATTTTGAAATTTAAGTTTAAAAGTGGTGTGTTGGAAACCTCTCAATGATCAGCACACACCACTATTAAATTTAACTTTCAAAATCCTCCCCTCTACCAAATAGTTTAGTTCTTAAGTATAAATACTGCTTCAATAGACTTAGTTTGTAGATCTTCACCTGAAGAAGCTATAGTATAGCGAAACGGCTGTAGTGTTACAAGTAAACAATTCTTGAAACTTTTTATCGTTCTTTCATTTATTTTATTACTAAGTGTTTCTTTGTTTTATTTAACTGAATAGATATATTCATTAATGAAGTTTTGGCGATAAGCATTTTTTCAAATAATTTATTATAAGGATTGCTTTTTTATTGATTTGATAGTCCTCTTCGAGTACTCACCTGGTTGCGATTTGTGATGATTGGAATAAGTAGCGTGTATAAATAACGATAGAACAGAGAATTGAATAGGCTTATATTCAATAAACAATTTATTGAGGGAACCAGGAGCGGATCCAGAAGTCTTCTTTAGAGGGGTTGGCATGGTGAACGAAGGGTATATATGAGAGGTTAGCTCGTTTGAGGGGAACTTGTGTGTTTCCTAATTGACCCAGAGCAATGCGCTCGAAAGTAGCACCCAAATTCCTACGAAATTCAAAAATCTAATAACCCAAAATATTAAACCGTATTAGCGATTTAAATTTCGTAACCCTATCACCTATGTATTTTAAACCCCTAATCTGAACTTTTAAAATCCCATGACTCTTAGAGCGTTGACTAGCTGTCTACCGGATTTAAAAAGCTTACGTTATAGGACCATGAGATTAAAAACTTATGGGGGGTATTTAGAGTTTGGTTAAGGAGTTTAAAACACTTAGATTATTATGTGGTTTTGTAAATTGAGTATTGCATTTGGGGGGGGGGGTCACCCCTCGTCTGGATCCGCGCCTGGAAGGAGTAAAGTTATTGTTTTGAAATTATTTTAAATTAGGAAATAAGTAAGAAATAATGTTGTACATGTTGACATCCCCCCGGATCGGTTAGCTCCGGGCGGCGACAGTTGGGAGGCCAGGGGCGGCAGTTATCATTTGTTTCAAGCATTTAATTTTTGGCATAGGAATCGAGCAGGCTAGTTACGCCACTGCTTCGTCTGCATATAAATATGATACAGATAATAATATTGCATACGTGCTATTTTTCGATATAAGACCAAAAATTAAGGAAATGATTTAGTTTCTAATAAACTGTAACAATTTTGTTATTTCCGATTCCGTTTTGTACACATTTTTCTAGTATTAGTTGTGTAATGCTCTAAAGTTGTCTACAAACATTCAGAAATGTTAACCATTTGCGTAATAATTAGTTTTGTGCATTTCACCACGTTTTTTATTATCATAACAAACCGGCAAAGTCACTATTTATATACACGCATATGCAATGCGATGCATTTAGCTTTAGTTTGTTAAATCGTGAAATGTACACAAAAAGCTTAGAATATTTTTTGATGTTGTTCGGCTAAAATTCAAAATATGCCTCGATGTTTATTGGTATTTAGTCAGAGTTACCTTCAGGGTGTTAATTACAAAAATCGTCTAGATATTACATACATACATGTGTACTGTATCTAACATTATTTGCTCGTGCTAATTAATTATGGTGTTTACATACGTACGTCTGCACGTGTATTTCATTTTTGTAAACAAAAAACCTTTTTTCTTAAAAATATCGAGACGTTTTAGTAAACGATATGAGAAAGTTATAATTAATAATATTTCATATCTACAATGTTGTCTCATCACACTTTATTGTACTTAATTAATGTTTATTTCATTAACAAATAATTAAACACATTTAATAAAACACATATGAGTTACGGAAAGTTTTTATTGATACCACAATAATATTATTTCGATATACAATGTCTTCTTCAGGTGGTGATATAATCTAAACTTAAACTAATTACAAGTCGAACATAAATATTACTATAGAGGAAGAAGTCAATAATTCCATAAATTTTCTTGATTAAACCATTAAAAAAGTAAATGATAAACATAAATTCTTCATCTTCCATAAAACAACACATACTGACACGATAATCCATGCGAAATCATTTCACCCTTTACAGCATAAACTGGCTTTCTTCATTATATACCTATGTCACAAGAAGAATACGACACTGAATTAAATAGAGTATTAAAATCACAAAACGATACTTTCACAAAATTTATTTGACAACAACAATTGTTTCGCTAACACAGTATCTTCTTCAGGTTGAATACAGTAAATTTTGTGAAAGTATCGTTTTGTGATTTTATTTTCGGTGATGAGTAACTTTCACCAAGTAAAAGCCGATTCATTTTCATCTTTAAATAGAATACATATTATTGCAATCAACAACGAGGCTACACAACTTCAATGGTCACAAACTTAATAAAAAACCCTTAACTTATCAAGGTAACATTTCTCTCACTCTAGGCAAACATATTGCAAAATTTACAGACTCCTTCGTATCATTCAAAACGGATAATTCTTTAGACAAATTTATTAAAAACAACAAAGACCCCACCAAAAAAGAAAATAAATCTGGAATTTATAAGTTAGATTGCGGTAGTTGCAAGAAATCTTACATTGGACAGACTGAAAGAGCTTTTAAAGGTCGTATAAAAGAACACAAGAAATGTTTTGAAAACAAAAATGATCAGCCTACTTATGCTAATCACCTAGTTTCTAACTCACACAACTTTAATGGTAACTTTAAGATACTACATACTAAAGCTAAAGGTGTTAAAGTGAACTTACTAGAAACTATGGAAATAAATAAATTAAATAAATTAGATTTAATTTTAAATAACCAAACTGATTTGAATAATTCTCCTCTACTAAACATTTAAACTTTTCACCCCCACCCTTATAATTTATTATTTAAGTCGACTTGTAATTAGTTACAATATTTGAAGGCTTCATCGATTCAAATAATTAAACGCAATATCTGCGAACAGTTTTGTTTCGTTTTATGGAGTAAATGTCATACCATCGTCATTTTATATTTGTGTAATATTTATAAAATTCTCTATATGAGCGAATTATTTTAGACTTTTCGATCTGCAAGTTTCGAGGATAATGGAATAGTATTTTTGGCACATTTTTGGTCATCAATCACATAATTTGTTTCTTTAATTTTATTTGTTTTACTTAGGATACTTTCGTATATGTGAGAATATTTATTTATTATAATTTCTTTATTCAGAATTTATCAAAGACCCTGAAACATACGTTAGTAATAAAGTCGCTGTAGTATAGATAAAATTCTATTAATCCTCTTTTCCATAATTTTATTTTCGACAGGTTTAGAAATATTTATAACGAGGAAACATGTTTTTGAAGTATATTTTCAGTATTTACAGTATCAAAACTACTACAGGGGTAAGAGGTTATATTTCGTAAAAAAAACCGACACTGACATTTCGTCTATAGGTGCATGGTTTTTTCAAGATACGTTTTTTTACTTATGAGATTTTTTGTTTCCGATGGTACGGGTTGTGACAATGGTAGATACCATATCATATATTAAATATGTATTATAGTATAAAACCATTTGAAGGGTAGGGCCATATAAATTGATTAATAAACAAATAAATTTAATTACCACTATTGTACAGATAAAATAATAACTATTATAAATAATTAAGTCTTTATTGTGAATTGTTGTCTTTATCGAGTTGTAGTTCTTAATTATTTAAATTATTATTTTGTCTATATAAAATCAAATGTTTAAATTGTGCTTTTAACTATTTGTATCATTTACTAGTTAGTATATACAATCGTGTTGTTCTGATCAATGATTTTATCCTACAATAATATGTACCAATGTCACAACCATCACCATCTGAAAATAAATATCTGGTCCCTAAAAACCTACCTTAAAGCCGAAACGTAGTTGTTGGTTTTTTAAAAAATAAAATATTTTTACCCCTGTATTGGCTTTGATTCTGCATTTTCTAGATAATGGGAAGCATTGAAAACAATGATGATGCAATTTCAAAAAATTATTACAGAAATTGGATTTAATTTTTCACTTACCATCAAAATAAGTATAGGTATGAATTAAAATTTTCGGTAAACTGTATTTGTATTTGAAATGGTCAAAACACTGAGTTTGATTTCTTGCTTTGTAAGCGCTTTTTGTTTGGATTTACATACTCTGGAGGTTTCAGAAATATCTTTTAAAATTTGGCACCGAAAATTTCCAAAAAGAAAATATTTTTAAATTCCTTGCTACCAGATGTTTTGAAAAAATACACTTATATATTTCCGAAAAACAATCGTACTTAGTATAAACTTGAATTACAAAAAAATATATTTTTAACTTACCATCATAATAATTGATAAATACAATAATTAAAGACTTTATTTATTTATGTAATTTATTGCATGGAGGCACTATTTTTTTTTCTTGTATTTATACAAATATACATTCATTAACAGCCATATTAATTAAACTTTTATCTTATTACATATAAAAGGCATTTATACAATTAATTACACTTTCAGTTAATAAAATACAAAAGCGGGAAATAATAATTTTCAAAACAAAACTATTTATCACATTTCAAAAAGGAATAATAAATGCAATCAAAGTGTTGTGAAAAAGAAACATTTTTTTTTAATTTTTAGGAGTACTTCGTCCCCATAACCAGTTTAACAGCACTTTAGACGGACTTTGTACATCTCGGGCTAAAAAAATACGTCAGTAAACAAACAGCACCAAAACAGGAAGTTCGTAGATACGTAAATTGCCTCAATAAATGTTATATTCTGTTTATGAAATAATAACATACCCGGCGTAATAATTATTATAAATAACAAATAACGGTAAATTTACGCGGAGTGATAAAAGTTTATTGCATATATAGAATTTTTCCGATTTACGTTTTACGAGTGGGTCTTGTTCAAATACTTACACAGAGTGTAGCTTGCGTCATGCACGAGTTTGGCCGCAGCTTCTGGAGGTAACATTTCCCCAACATCTTGATATTGTCGAAGAATCGCCAATTCTTGTAACCTTCTTTGATCTTGCTCGTCCAGAATTGTTTTGTCTTTGCGATAACCCACAGATTTCAACTCCAACAGTCTAAAAATTTATAAAGATTCATTGCATCACAAATTCATTACTTTTAATTAAAGACGAGCAAAATCAAGTCTGCGCACATTTGTTTGTTCATTGTTTAAATACTTTTGGTCTTGTTACACATTATTTTATGATAATTTATGACCATTAAACAACCTTTATAATGATTAACAATTGATGGTTTATAATCAACTGTATACACGAGAGATTTTATTTTTTCGAAAATACCAGTCATGATACTGAAAATATATTTCTTTTCATAAAAAACACAAATTTTTGCAAACCTTATTAAAATCTCTGTACAAATTTTTTGTGTCGCCAAACGTTGGCTTCTTCAGACTGTATTGTTAAGTATAAATGCAGACTTAATGAAGTTTGTAAAAATGACAGGTTTTCGCGTCTTTGAATAAATTAATGTCAATATAATCAAATATTTAAAAACAGTGGCAGTTAGATCTTGATTTTGGTCAAGTCTTGGAGACATTGTTTCTTTCTTACGGTAGTTACTCTTGGTGATACAGATTAAGATTTGATCTTCTGGTTCTGACAAGATCAAGACCAAAACCAACACCAACACCAATTTTAGGTACTTACTTCGTATTTAGCGAATTGTCTTTAGTCTTCAAATCTTCTTCTGTGACTTCTGCTGCAAGCTCAGTTCCAGTGGCACTAAGGACTATAGCAGACGCTTTGTTACTTTTTGGAATTACGTCGATACTAGAAGCCGTAATTTTATCATTTTCTCCTTCTTTCCTCTCTTTTTCCAACCCTTCTCCAGATTGAGCTTTACGTCTTAACTGTTCTTTTTCTCTTAACGCGTTGGAGAGCTTCAGTTGCAACGTGTCTCTTTCTTCAAGTAGTTGCGTTAGTTCTAAAGTTAATTCTTCACATCTGACGTCTCTCTGATGGAGCATGTAAAGAGCCAAATCCAGCTCTGCTCTACTGATAAGTTCGTTGGTGTCATCTTGAAGTTGTCTTCTACTTTCTACCTTTTGCGCTTCGTAGTTTTCTTGGATAACTTTGCGAACTTCTGGAGCAGGTCCCACGGTTGACGATCTCGGAGTCGTTTGAATCTCCATTTCGGCAATCAGTGAATCGTAATCTTTACTCTTTTCGAAGACTTGCTGCTTTAATTCTTCGATTCGTAGCACTTGGTCTTCTATGATTTTGTGCAGTTCAGCAACTTGTTTCTTTTCTTCCATTAATTCTTCATTTTGTTGCTCTAGCTGCTCATAAGAATTGCGATAACCATCCAATTTGATTTTCTGTTCGTCTAAAGCTTTATTTAAATTCTCGCAATCTTTCTCTTTATTTATTAGTTGCTCTTTGATTGCGTTGATTTCATCGGTTTTATTGGAATACTCTTGAAGAGTTGCTTGTAGAAGTTGTATGTCCGATTCTTTGGCCATCAAAATTTCTTCGTAGTGTGTTTCGGTTTGGGAAAGTCTCTGTTTAAGAGCATTGATTTTTTCAATTTCATCTTCAAGTAGGGAATCTTTTTGCTTCATTTTCAGTTCCAAAATGTAGGTGAATTCTCTTTCTTTTTCAGAAAGTAGCGCCTGCATCTGATCGATAACTGAATCTTTATTTCGTAATTCGGCCATAAGAGCTTCCAAATTAGAATTTTGCTGGGTGTAAGCATTTAATTGAGATTCTTTCTCTTTAATATCTTTTAGAAGGATTGAAATGCGCTCTTCGTATTCTCTAACTTGGTTTTCTAGGGCAAGGTTTGTTTTGTTGGCGTTAGTCAGTTTCGAGGCGGATTCTTCGAGCCTTTGCGAAATCGATTGAATGTAATTTTTGTTATCATCATTAAGTTTTTCCACTGAATATCTCATTTCCCTTTCGGAAGCCAATTCTTTTTGGCAGCTGCTCAAAGAATGTAGATTTTCGTTGAAGGCTTCTTTGAATCTTTCCAGTTCTTTGTGAAGATTTTCACACATACCCTGTTTTTCGTTTAGTAAGGTATCCTTTTCTTTAACAATATTTTCGCAGGAGACAATATTGTTATTTTTCTCTTGCAATTCCGATTGTAATTTTTCAGTGAGTAGCTCTTGATGTTTAAGTTTATCAATCAACGATTCAATTTCTTGTCGTTTCGTTTCTAATGAATGTGTTAGCTGTTTTATCATCTCCTGACCATCGAGGATTTGCTGTTGAAGGGCTGAGACTCGATCTACTTCGTTTCTTATTTCTGCATCAACGTTTTTCCTCAATTCGTTATTCTCGTTGACAAGTACGTTGAATTTCGATTCCAATTCGAAAATTTCCTTGCGTAGCTGTTGTTCCAATTGCATGAATTCTGTTTCCCTGGATTCCACGTGCAACTTCCAGCTTTCCGCCACGTCTGTGCCACGTTGATCGACTCTTTGAGACCACTCTTCGGTTAGTTGCTGTATCGTTGTCGCCAATTTGCTTTCGTATTCAGATTCATTGTTCTCCAATCTAGAAATTAATGATTCCAACTGTTCATTTTTCTCACTTAATTCGTGTTTAAGATGGTCGAGTTGACCGACACATTCGGCGAGTTGGATTTTGAAATTTGCACACGTTTCTGTCTTCTCTTCGAGTTGTTTTTGAATATCTTTATATTTATCTGAATTTATTGATAGCTCATTCTCATAATCGTTCAGTTTTTGAGATAGTGTGGTTAATTGTGTTTTTGTCTCTTCGAGTTCAATAAGTTTTGCTTGATATTGTCTTTCAAAACTTTGTTCGTCAGACGTTGATTTCGCTAGTTGTTTTTCGAGTGACACAATCTGCGTTGTGGCTTCCGAAAGCATGTCGTTGAGGTTTTGTACTTGGACATTGCTTTCTTGAAGGGCGTTAAACAGATCTAATTTTTCCTTGTTTAATGTTTCGATACTTGTAACAAGTTCTTCGGTATTAACATTGATCGATTTATGTTGTTGCATTGTCGTATTCAAAAAGTTCAATTCAGAGACAAGTCTCGAATTTTCTTCCTCAATACTAGTTAATTTCTCTCTTAAGTTGAAAGAATCTTCTAATTCTTTATTTTGATGTTGAATTTTATTCTGCAGCTCCGTGACGTGTTCATTATTTTCTTTTAAGGTCTCTTCTAATTTAGTTTTCTGTTGCTGCAAGTCAAAAATGACCTTTTCTAGTTCAGATTTTTCTTGTAATTGTTGTTTCGATAGGTTTAATTCCTTTTCTATTAAAGTTGTACTTTCTTTTAATTTGGTATGTTCAGTAAGAAGTGTTGTATATTCGGCTTCAGATTTCATGTTTTCAAATGAAGGTTCTAATGATTTGGAACGTTCGAGAGTAATTCTCAGATTGCGTTGTTCTTCCAACAGCAATTGTAATTCTTCGTTATCTAGAGTGAGTTCTTTGATTGTTTCATTCAATTCCTCAATTTTTGCAAGCAGTTCGTGATTGCTTTCACTTTCATTAGTATCACTTTGCTGTCTAAATTGCGTGGGTTGCTTTTTGGGAGATTCGTGATCACCATCGCCCCACTCGAGCTGTTCTAGTTTTGAAGCTAATTCTCTATTCTTTTGTTGCCATCCTAACATTTCAATATCTTGTTTTTCCTTCATTTCCAGCATTCTTTCGTGTGCCGTTGTTAAAACATCGGTGCGTTTTAGAAGATTGTTCTTTTCTCGACGTTCTTTTTCTAATTCGTTGTTAATTTCTTTAATCTTCTTCTCGAGATTGCATATTTGCGTTTTAAGTTCTTCCTGGATTGTATTTTCTAAGTCACCGAATTCATCAGTTCGCGATTTTTGAGTTACTAATTTATCGTTTTGGTTTTTGAGTTCTTTCAGTTTCTTGATCAACTTTCCGGCTTTAACTTGCAATTGACGTATTTCTTCCAGATGACGTTCTCTGTCAAGTTCGAGGACACGAATTTTTTCTTCTAATTGTTCAATACGTGAATTGGTATCAACTTCGGGGGCACTTCTTGCTTCTTTTTGGACGTGCTCTTCTTCGAGTTTGGCTTCTTCAGGTCCCCAGCCCCATCCGTCATCATTTTCGAAAATATCGCTGGTCACAGGCGGTGTTGTATGCTGACTTGAACTTTTCTGGTCATTTTCAGGATTATATTCCAAGTAGGCAGTTTTTGGAGGTCCTACAGCTTCCTCGACAGGTTGTGAACCGTCTGTTATTGTAAAACGAACTGGTTCAAATTCTACATCTTGAAGTTCTTTGCGATCTTGTCTGGAAATATGTGTCTCCTGTGGTGGAACTATTTGTGAATCCACTGCGTCTGGATAAAGTTGTTGAGGAGGGATTTCTCGAGAAAATCTACGCTGTTCCTTTTCGTAAATGAGTTCTGCCAATTCGTTGGTGAGTTGATTGCATTGAGCAAGCGCCTCGTCTCTTTCTTTTTCTGCGTTAAAGAGCATGAATTCCAACGTTTTTAGTTTATGCTCCAGTTGTGTAGAGACATTAGACTCAGCAGCACTCGTATTTTCTACTACGTGTTCAGATTTAGCTTTTTCTTCCTTTACGAATCCGAATGGATCGTTGTCTAAATTGCCCCAATTAATACTAAGAAATTCTTGATTTCGATGTGGAACGCTGGTTTCAGGAGTATGTGATTGTTCCTGCTCAGAAACTTTCTTTTCGGCAACGCTTAATATTTCATCAACTACCTGTTTAGAAACGTGGTGGGCTTGTAGTTCTTTGTAGGATAAAATTTCAGAATTTAATTTAGAAATGTGTTCTTCCATTTCCAAAATTTTGGATTCCAAACAACTTTTATCGTGTTTCAATTTATTGATTATTTTATTGGCAGCTTCCAACTCACATGAAAGTTCTTCATTGTATTTATCATTTTTTTGGGGTTCTGGTTCAAGGAACTGTTGAGGTGTAGTTTCGAAATACGACGATACACTAGGAACTTTGTTTTCCACATTTTGTAATTTTTGAATAATTGCTATATTATTTTCATTTTCAACTTTCAGTTTATTAAGTTCTGTTGTTGTATTCTGTAAATCATTTTGCATGTCAATTAATTTCCTTTCATAGCTGTTTATTTCTTCTTGTAAAAGTTCTTGATTTTCTTGACTTTCTTTAAGTTGGTCTTGGAGGTGTTCTGATTGGACTAGGAGATTTTTGCGTTCGTTAGAATTAATCTGTATTTGGTTCTGAAGTTCATTTTCTAGCGCATCCAATTCTTGCTCTTTGTCAAGGAGTTTTTTGTTCAGATCATGTTGTAATCTTTTAAATTCATTCTCAAGATTCATGGCATCATTTGTAAGTTTTGCATTTTCGCTTTCCAAAAACGATATCCTTTCAAGGAAATCAGAAACATCCACAATTTTTCCAGAAGCAGAGTTTAGTTCTTCTCGTAATCTTGTATTTTCGTCCAAAAGGAAACGGTTTCGCTCAGAAAGGTCGTGGTTTTCATTTGTTGTTTCCTGAAGACGTTTCTCGATTATTTCATCATGAATGAGTAACGCACTGAGTCTTTGTTCTAATATATCTTCTGTGTGCGAAATCTCTTCGTAATTGTGCGATTTTTCTTCAAGTTGAGCACCCAATTCAATAGCTGTCCTTTCTAAAGAAGCACGTCGTTCTTCCACTACCAGCAGTCCCTCTTCCAATTTGTTAGCCTTCATTTTATATTTAGATAATTCAGCTTCCTGTGTCTCAATGTACATCTCCAATTCCTGAACTTTTACTTGAGCAGCGTTGAGACTCGTCTCGTGATTGTATTTCAAGGCCTCTATTTTTTCGTTTAACTCATTTATGATCTCATCTTTTCTAGTCATCTCAATGTTCATAGAATTGTTAATATTGGAACGCATGATCTCCATCTCATCTGAGAAGGCAGCGATCTGAGTTTCGTAGTCGGTTTTTATGTTTTGTAAGTCGTTGTTAATGGCGATGTATTGATTAATTTGACTTCGTAATTGAGCATTTTCACTTTGAATTCGCCCAAGTTCGTTTTCTTTTTCTTGGAGTGCTTGCAATTCCTTAGTAATCTTTTCAAGTTTTCCATGCAATTCTTCAACCTCTTGTTCTTTTTTCAACAATGTGTCATCTTTTTCTTTAACTTCGACTTGTAGTTTTTCCTTTTCGGTAATTTCATTTTCAACTATTTTGGTCACTTCAGAAATGCGACTTTCAAGTTCTTGACACTGTAACGATTTTTTCTTCAAATTTGCTGCCAATTTCTTCATCTTTTCGAGTTGCTCCTTGTTTTTGTCTTCCAGTTCTTTTATTCTCCCTTCTAATGGAGTCCTGATGCCCTTCATGGAATCCTGGTTTTGTTCTATTTGATTTTGCATAGCATTACACCTTTCTCGTAGTTGATCACATATTTTATGGAATTTCTCATCTTTACTCTTTACATCTTCACGTAAATTGTTGATAAGCGCTTCTTTAGTTTCTGTTTCCTTTTTCAGTTTTTCAATTTCATCATCTTTCGATTCTAACAAATGCTCAGTCTCAAGAATATTCATATTTAACCTTTTTAATTCGGTTTCTAGATTTACAATAACCTCAGAATTCCTGGTTAGTTCTTCTTCGTAATCTTCAATGTGCTTAATGTCTTTTTCAAACATTTCCTTCAATGAATTAAGCTCATTGCTTTTGTCAGTCAAATTTGATACAACAGAATTTAGATGATTTATGGTGCTTTCATAATGTGACAATTCTGCTCGTTGTTCTTCAATTTTTTCTTGCAAATGTGTTAGTTGATTGTTAGACGAGCTTAGTTCTTCGCCCTTCTCATGGAGTGTCGATTTATATCCATTAATTTCGGCAAGTGCGTTCGCAAGTTTCGTTTCTAAATCGTTAGTTTTCCTTTTTGCATCGCGTAGTTGTTCTTCGATTGAGTCTTTCTCGTGTACTAATTCGGAGTTAGTTTTGACAGCTTCTTTTAATTTTTGGTTTTCTGACAATAACGCTTCATATTGAAGTTCGAGATTAGCAAGTTCTTGCTTCAAATCGTCAGATGTGTTTGAAGAAAGCAATTGAAGTCTCAATTCTCTAATCTCTTGTTTTTGAATTTCAATTAGAGATTTGTACTCCACCATTTCTTCTTGCAATTTCTTATTTATGTCTTGAGAAGCTTCAGCATGTAGGGGAGCTACTGTTTCCAAACTGACGGTCTCTTCCACAACGTTTCCATGTTTAACTTCCTTATTGCTTTTTAGTTCTTCGATTTCCACCTTTAATTTGGCATTTTCGCCTTCTAGTTCTTCAAGTTTGCTATCTAATCTCTCTTTGTCATTTTGAAGTTGTTCATACGTTTCTGCTAGAACGTCGCGGTTATTTTCAATTTCTTTTATTTTTAATTGTAATTGATTGTTGTCCGTTGTTATAGATTCCATTTTCTCCATTACTTCTCGTCTCTCTTCAGTGAAGAGTTCAATTTTTCTCAATAGATCTGATGTTTCTTCTGTCAACTGATTAACACTTTCGTTGAGTTCTATATTTTGTTCCAGATGACCTTCACACTTGTCTGCGTCGTCGATGGTTGTTTCCAGACTTTTCTGATAAGCTTCCAGTTCAAGCTTCTCTTGTTGGGTAAGTCCTTCAACTATTTCTATGCTTTCGGCTGACGATACTTTTTCTGCACTGAGTTTATCCAACTTATCGATAAGATCCATGTTTTCTTGAAGACATTGGTCTAAGCGATTGGAAATGTCTAATTTTTCGCGCTTCAAATCTTCTATCTTTTCCAAAAGATTCAAATTTTCTTCAGTCAGTAGTTGTTTATTTTCTTCTAGCTTTCGTTTTTCAGCTTCTAAGTTGTCTATTCTTTCTTCCAGATGGATATTGTTTATTTCGGAAGTTACTTGAGCATTTTCAAGGACGGACAAATTTTTAAGTTGGTCTTTTAATGTAGCTACCTCTTCTTGGTAAGCCCGTATTTCTGAAACGACATTTTTAATTAATTGGTTCTCTCCTGACTAAGTGTAGATTTACCTTCTCTTAGTGCAGCAATAAAATTTTCGTTTTCTTTGTAGACAGAGTCGCCTATAATTATTAAAGAAAAAAAAATGTTTATGCAATTTTAGTCACACATAATTGGCAAAATATAAGTTCAAAATACATAGTAATGCTATTGCTCTCAGAATGAGAGTTTCGTCTTTAAAGATTGGGGTCAAAAAAAAGAAGTTGCAAAAAGTAAGAAAATTTTGACAGAACTCCTCAACCTTAAAAGGAATTGTTCAAATGATAATAGGACAAATTAGGTTTTTCATTTAGGAATAAAAGGTTATATGTAATTCTTCAGATTTATTTTTGAAAGAAGACTTTCTGAGCAGGAAAAAAGATTGTAAAATTTTGAACAACTTGTAAGCAGCGTCTATGAAAAGCGTTTTTTCTTCAGATGTAGAGAGTAGAGGGATGTAAAGTAGTTTGAGGTAGCCATTTATTTTTTATTTTATTTTGCGTTGAATGGATTTCTCTCAACATGCGAAAACTTTCATCAAGTGAAGGAAAACCATCCATCAATGGAGAAAGTTACAAACTTTAAAAACGCGATTTTCTGTTGAGGATGGATCCTTGAGAAAATCATGTTGCATATAAAAGCAGTAAATGATTATGAAATGTTAGGGATTACAATTTCATTTTCTACATTAGATCGATTTATTTTAGTACGTAAAGTGGAAGAGACCATCCTTTGAAAAGATCTTCAACAAGAGTGAATCCATTCAAGGACAAAAGGAAGACAAGGGATTGAAATTTTGTTTCTGATTCGTGATATGTTGCTCAATAAAGGAAATTCATCAAAAAACTAGGATTATTCTTGCCTAGAAACTTTTAGAGGTTATAAGGTCTTTATGAAAACTGCATATTGGAATTTCTGTTTAAAATAAAACATCTGGTATAAGATTAGTACAATTGAATTGATTATTACAAACCTTTTGTTGATTCTAATTCAAAAAGTTGCTGTTTTAGTTTAGCATTTTCATTGTGAAGTTTAACAATTTCGGCATTAACATCGCTGATGTTTTTGAAGTCGTCTAATTTTTTATTTAACTCTTTTATTTTACTCTTATGTTGTGCTTTCACTTTTATCATGCTCTTGTTGTATTCATCTAACTGTTTTTTCAACTTCTTAACTTCATTATCTGTATCGGTTTGTTCAAAGACTTCATTGATCTCTTCTTTACGTATAGATTTCAATTGATCCTCTAGTTCTTTTATTTTATTAAGGCTACTCTCGTTTTCAGTCTGTTTCTTTTCAATTTCCTTTTCTAAATCTGTCAATTTATTTATTAGAATCTTGTTCTCTTCAGTAGCTTCTTCAATTTTAGTTTGAAGATTTTTAACTTCCTTTTGAGAATCTTTTAGTTCTTCTTCTTTATTTGCATTAAGTTTTTCAAGTTCAGCTATTTTATTTTGTAATTGGGCATTTTTCTTTCCCTTCTTAGTATTTTGATTTTCAATGCTTGCTGACCCTTGACTTTCAAGTTCTTTTATTTTCTCTCCATAATTTTTTATGGTGTCCTCAAGACCAACATTTTTGGCACTCAGTTCCTCAATATCATTATTCTTCTCTTTAAGTTGTTTCAAAAGATTCTGCTTTTGGGTATTTAGCTGCATTTCAAGAGCAACAAAATTTTCCTGCATGTTTTTCATTTGTTCTTTCGTATCTTCTAATTCATCTACCGTCATTTTACTCTTTTTACTCATATTTTCTGACATCAATGTAATTGCTTTTGTTCTTGCATCAATGACAGAATCCTTTTCTTTCAAATTTTCCTGCAAATCAAGAACATTTGCCTCCAGTTTTAGTACTTTATTATTTAAATCTTCAACTCTCTTTTCTTTAAGTAATAGTGCATTGTATAGCTCTTCAGAGCTGGAATTGGAATTGAGATTTTCAATTTTGGGCTCAGCTACTGACAGATTCAGTGATGTTTGATGTATAAACTGTTGTGAATCATCCAGCTGGGCTTTTAATTGTGTTACCATTTCCTCCAAACCTTTATGATCTTTATCACGTTTTGCTAATTTTGCTCTAAAACAACATTAAAATTATATTTAGACTATGCTAAACTACATAACTTTATTACTTGTTCTCTTCAACTTTTTGTCGAAGGAGCAATATTTTTTCCTTTGCTTGAATATTAACTGTACTAGGTCTTCTACTTTCAGGACGTCCATCTTTATATTCCTGATCTGGCTTTTGTAGTTTTCCTTGCTTAGCTTTAGCTCTCATTCGATTCAATGTGTTAGCATATTCCTCCACTTTTTCAGGTGTTACTGTTGTCTGCTCATTTTTGCGTAGCATTTCTTTTAATTGGGAAATAAGGACCTGTTGTTGTTCATACTGATCCTTTAAATCTATAAGTTCCTGATTTTGGGGAGGATTTTCTGTGGAAGAAGTTCCTCCACCTTCAGGAATACTAGAATCCATTTCTGAACCCTTCCACATACCTAGCTACCTACAATTTTGGATAATTGTTACTAATAACACTCTCTTGCTACACATAACAAGGCATTTACCTTATATTTATAGCAATTTCATGTTTTAAATTAGCTGCTAAACTATTTTTTATAACATAAATACTAGAAACTCCACGTATGCGATGTTTAAAAGCTGTCACCTGTCGTTAAGTTGTCGTTCTAATGTTAGTTAATGATTTAGCAAACGTCATCATCAAATTTAAAAGGCTTAGAAATCAACAAAAACAGAAATAAATTGAGTAATACTGTTATAACTGACAACTTTGAAAACTTAAGTTATTATAAATTACAATTGCAATAAAAATTAATTATTACTGTGCAGGATAATCTTATAAATTGTGTTTTATGTATTATATTATACTATTCATATGAAAATATATCAGTTGATGATCTCAATGATCTATAGACGCCATTTTGAGAACAAGCAAAAAAGCAGGCATCTCTTCGCGCTTCGCGCATGCTTTTCAAATATCAGCTTCTTTAGGTGGCTTTAAAAATTAATTATTAGTTTTATTATACTACAATGTTAAATGTTTTTTAGGTAAACTGAAAATTACAATGTATTAGATTATTTAAAGTACTGATTTAAGTCGTTCTTGAATTTCTGGAAATGTGATACAAGTGGATATTTTCGAACACAAAAGCAATGTTAATTTAATGATTTACTGCAATATTACAAAAACAAATCCGCCGTTTCTACTTATTTAGTGAGCTAAATACCAAGTTTTTATGTAGATTATTATGGATAATATGTTTATTAATGGAAACAATAATTTGCTATTCTATACAGCTTATCAGCATATCGTTGTTTAAATATAAAATTGATTAAAAATTGAATTGGTAATTGTCACACAGACACTTTTGTCTTATAACATATGGTCTCTTTTGTTGTTATTTTGTTTATTAAGTAGTGTAAAATAAAAATGTTTGGAATAGGTTTTCCATGCGCTGCTGATAAACAAATCGAAGGCAATATAACATAACCTGCAGTCCAGGAAATAAAAAGCGTGGATATCATGTGGTTACCTTGTAACTGATGTTTTTATATATAATTTCTTATCAATTCAAAATTGAATGAAATAAACATACGGAACGAAAAACGCAGATCAGAGATTACAAACAAGTAGCAAACGAATATAACAAGAAATGTCTCAAGCTGATATTATAACAGAAATTAAAAGTCAAGACTTGAAAGATAGTGTAATCGATTTTACTGCAGGATGTTTAGGTAAGTTTTAAACAGCCTGAACAGAAAGTAGTCTGAATGTATTATTTGAGATAATGTTTTTACTTAGGAGGTATTGCTTTGGTTTACGTGGGACAGCCTTTAGATACAATAAAAGTGAAAATGCAAACTTATCCTACCCTTTACACAAATATGGTAACCTGTATGAAAGAGACTTTAAAATCGGATGGAATTGTTAGAGGTTTGTATGCCGGAACCACGCCAGCATTAGTCACCAACGTTACCGAAAATTCCGTTTTGTTTCTCTGTTATGGTCTCTGCCAGAAGTTCATTCAACGATTGACCGATGTACAAGACGTAAAAGATCTGAGTACTTTAGGTAATGCTTCAGCAGGTTGTCTAGCTTCGTTCTTCTCTTCCCTCGCGATATGTCCCACCGAACTAATAAAATGCAAGCTGCAGGCTATGCACGAAGAAATTAAGAGGTTAGAAGCATCGGAGGTGAAAGTTAGTCCTACCACTCCGTCGCAACTGACAGCAAAAATTTTTCGCGAGGAAGGAATCAAAGGACTGTTCAGGGGGTTGATACCAACGTTGGTTCGAGAAATGCCGGGTTATTTCTTCTTTTTCGGTGGTTATGAAGGTGGGTATAAATGTTTGTGTTTTTAATGTGTGGTGAGGAAAAATATGATGATAGGAAATTGATCAGAGACATGCTAAAATAATATGAGAATAGTGAAAGAGAAAGTGATAGAGCAGGTGAGGAGTAGGGTAAAGATACCATTTGATTAGTGCAACTTAAAATAAGGAATGTTAAAAGTGAGTAGTAAGGGAAAAGATCAGGGGAATGATTTGAAGAGGGAGTTGTAAAATATAGGGGAAGTGGAGGCAAAGCATTTCATTGGGCAAATGAAAGTGTTTTGTGTATAAACAAGGAAAATGAACAAGAGGGAGAATTGGTGAAGATATTAATAAAAAAGGGGAACGATAGACAAGTAAATAATAGAATAGGTGAGTAGTAGGAGAAAAAAGCATTTGATTGGTGCAAGATAAAGAGGTAATGCATTGAGGAAGGAGAGAAAGCTTGGTAATCGTCATAAATAATAATAGGTCATCGTTTTATAAAGGGGAGAAAGAGATTTTTGGTTGTATGTTGTATGTTATATATTGGTTGTGTTAAGAAAGATGTGTTCGTATATGGTACACAAAAAAGTGGTGGTAGAATGTTTGTTTTATTTGGTATTCTAAATCGTAATTCCTCATTGCTGTTATAGGTACGAGGGAGTTGTTAAGGAGTCCGGAACAGTCGAAGGACAACATAGGTCTTCTGAAAACAATGATTGCTGGTTCGGTGGGTGGTTTAGTTTTTTGGACAATAACTTATCCTGTTGACGTAGTAAAATCGCGTATACAAGTGATGAATCAAAATGTAGGATTAATATCGGCGTTAACGCAAATAGCAAAAAACGAAAGTGTTTTAGCTCTTTACAGTGGACTTACACCCACATTAGTGAGAACCATTCCAGCCACTGCCGTTTTGTTCGTAACATACGAATATTCCAAGAAATTTTTACACAGTTTATTTTGATTATAATCACAAATAATACATGTTATATAAGTAAATAGGTACATATAATCAGTTGTTTTTTACTTTTAGATGATTTATTGTACAAAGATTTAATACTTTTATAATAAATAATGCAGAAACAAACAATAAAAAGTAATATTGTTTTAAATTTTCAAGTGTTTCGATGGTAAAATCAATCACTCACACACATCAACTACTTAAATAAATAAATTAATAAATAAATAAATAACAAAAAACACACTCAATCATACATTTTAGAGCAATATAGTAACAAAAAATCAAATACGTAAATAATAGTAATACGATTTTTAATACTGATGTTTACGTGTAATAACTCCAGACTATTATGAAGGGGCTGTTTTTATCGCAGGTTGTTGTAATCACTAAAAGGCGAAGGTGCTTGCTTCATTAATCGACTAATGAGGATACTGTTGCGGGGAGATTCCTAAAGAAAACATTAACGGTCAATTATATATGTATAAAAGGGAAAGTCCAGATAGGAAGAAAAATGGATCTTTTATACGGATTTCTCTTTATTTAGTGTGTCCCAGGAAAAAAAATTGTGTCAAGTGGAAGCAGAGAATGAGAACATTTATGTCTAAACGTTTCGTTAATAATTGCGATTGACATCTCCAGTTGATACAGCACCTCTGATAGATGCCGACCGTGAAAGCCTACGTTCTTATATCCTGCTTGTGGTTGGTACTGCTTTTATGGACACTGACTAACATCAAAAACAAATCTTCGATTTTCCCATGACACGTCAATATTAATCAGTAATAATCGCACAGCAAGTGATTATTGAGAGGAAACAAATTAAATATAAATATAAATATGGAATCGACAGAAACAACTACTCCGAGGGCTAATACCCCTACCGGCATTGAATTACACTGTTGATTCCGATGGATTCTTAGACGAAGATGTAACATATTCAAAAAAGAAGGAATCAAAGATGTCACATTTGGAACGCGTCCTTAATATTTAGATTTAGACGAATAAGGATTTTAATTCCTTCTTTTTTGAATATGTTATATCTCCGTCTAAGAATCCAATGGAATCAACAGTGTAATTCAATGCCGGTAGGAGTACTAGCCCTCGGAGTAATTGTTTCTGTTGATTCCTATTTATATTTATAATTTAGCCTGTAAAAGCCTTTCTGCCAGCGCCCACCTGATGAGACCCGATAGGTCGAAACCGGTCGTGGGATATGGCTTTCGGTTCGTTGTGCCTACTTGGTAGGACGCGTTCCAAATGTGAGATCTTTGATCTTAATATTTAGACGAATAAGGATTTTAATTCCTTCTTTTTTGAATATGTTATATCTCCGTCTAAGAATCCAATGGAATCAACAGTGTAATTCAATGCCGGTAGGAGTACTAGCCCTCGGAGTAATTGTTTCTGTTGATTCCATATTTATATTTATAATTTAGCTTGTAAAGGCCTTTCTGCCATCGCCCACCTGATGAGACCCGATAGGTCGAAACCGGTCGTGGGATATGGCTTTCGATTCGTTGTACCTACTTGGTAGGACGCGTTCAATATGTGAGATCTTTGATCTTAATATTTAGACGAATAAGGATTTTAATTCCTTCTTTTTTGAATAAATTAAAAATAGCTGTTGCTTAATCAGTGTCATTTTTTAAGAATAGGTACTACGAAATTTTTCTTTTTACTTGCCGCGAAATTTATGAACTTTATTATCAAGATGTGCTCGAATAATAGAAGTGACAGCAATATGAAAATGCAAACGGTTATTTCGCACAATGAATATAAATCGCTTACTTTGTTTGCTCCATTTTGAATAACTGTGTCAATGTTGGGCGAAAAGAAAGCGTGGTTGAGTCGGTACCTATAAAAATAAAAATGTAAACAGGAGATTAGTCAAAACAATTTCAAATATGGTTACATTTTGTGCCAATTTTCCTTTAGGGAACGTTTAGCGGCCACCCCTCGACAAATTGGTGCATAAACGTATTTCCTAAAAATAAAAAAAATTTGTAGTAGAATTGCTTAAATTTTCTTACACGTATGTGAATATCAATTTAATTGAACGCAAATTTCGTGAATTGAAACGTTTCTAAAATTATCTGATCGTTACACTGTATGATCAAAGAAATAATAATGAAGCAATCATTATATATTTTTATTTGACAAAGTTTATATTTATATATTTTAAATATCTATATATACATACTTGCAGTTAACTTTCTTTGCACCCACTGTCGCAAATAAAAATAAACATGTGAAGAAGATGAAGAAAATTAAAAATTTATGCGATAAATACTGCTGATGGACCATTGTTCGAATCTGTAACAAAGTTTTAAATTGTTTTGCCGTAGTATCGGTTTAGAATTGAAATGAAAAACGTAATTCGTTTTGTAAAATAATGAGGAAAACGTAACATTTAGATAACTGTTGACTTCCTGTGTAGTAACATCTGATGAATTAGAAATAGGTAATAAATTAAGTAACTAAATAAAAATGCACTGATGATTTTCAACTTTTTTATTAATCACTTGACGATCGTTTCGCCAAAATTTGGTCAAGTTGACTATAAACTTCCGACGAAGCCAAAGTTTGGCGAAACGATCGTCAAGTGATCAATAAAAAAGTTGAAAATCATCAGTGCATTTTTATTTAGTTATAACATGAATTTCAACCAAGTAATGGTAGACTCGATTACGTATAATAAATTAAGTATTTACTCAATTTACTCTTTCTTAAAACAAACATTGTAGTTGATTTAATTCAACTTTTATGTTAATGAATTTATAAGGGAAAAAGTGACCGTAAGCCCTAATCCACATATAAAAGGCCAATCTTTACCTTTAGTTATTAGGAAACGATGTTTTCTTCTTACAATTACAAAAATAACAGAAAATCAGTCACATTAATTTGTTTTGTTTTGAATTTTTGTCGACTCACTTTATATTTTTTATCGCTTTTCCGCCTCCTTAGGTCACAGAGAGATAATTTACTGTCTAAAACCTTGGTCGAAGTATAGCCTTTCTAGTGAAAAAGTAATTTAAAAATCCAATTTGGAATTCTAAATATTATTTGGAAAAACGAAACAAACTGTACCATTTTATAATTTTTCATGGAACGAGTCTGATTTTTATTTTTTATTCTCTCTGAACAAAGCTACGCCTTTTTTTCAATTCAATTTGTATTTTACACCAAAATTTTACGATAAATCCTTACCATTTGTTTGAGATTCTCAAAGCACTCACTAAGATCACTTGGTAAGAAGGTAACAAGTAAATAGTAAAAAGTTCCAAATCTGTTCTCCTTATAAAGGACTGTTTCATAGTCTTGCGCATTGCTGTAATTTCATTGAGGTATTAGACGGTAAATTTGCGATTAGTACGAATAATAAAGCGCTATTGTAATTATTGTTAATGGTAAAATAAACATCAAAAGACAATTGCTACTGATTATAAATGATATTCAACATTTCATTATTTGTATTATTAGACTATATATTTTCATTCATATAATTCTTAAGATATCATCTTTCATCATAATATCGAATGTTTATTAAAAGTCTTCGCAATTCTTCTTATCACTTCTAACGTAGCAAACAATAATGATTAGACTTATTTGCCATTAGTGTGCATTTTTCTTTTTTTTTTTTGAAAGCTTGATTAATGCGTACTTTCCTTTTTTATTGTATAAAGAAATTTTGTTTAACGCGTTTTATAAGGTTTTTTTATTTCTTCTCGTAATTCTTACGAAAACTGTACAAAAGTTTGTTATTAAGTAATCTCATTGTTTGTTTGTTGTTTTTGTGACAATGGCCTTTACTTATGCCGTATGCAATACTATTATATTTCTCCATTACTTTTTTATTTTGTTAACAACCTTTATTTAATTATGTTGTAGTATATTATAAGGAAGCTACAAAATAATAAAGTTTATTTCCTCTTTTTCAGTGACCGTCACTTCACAAAGTTGAAGTACGAATTAAAATATTTAATGGTAAGTATAAAAATCTGATGCAACATTACTACCGATTGTTGATCTTAAACTTATACGTATTATGAAATTATTTTCCCGTTTAATGACCTTAATAACTGACACTTCCACTTATCCTACTTTCGTCAATTATTAATATTATTTTTAATACTATCATATACATAATTCTCATTTAAATTGCAAGTCATTGCCGTTCTTTAAACGTATAATTTTAATGCTTTCAAAGGATTCTCCACAATCGTTATTTGTTTTAAATAATTTATTAATGTATGCACAATGTATTGAATTAGTTTTAAAAATCCAACACGTTTAATAAAACTCAATTGATCAAAAAGTAATTCTTTAATTTGTATAATGAAACATTACAACTAACGTCAACAAATTCTAAAAATTAAGGGTATTTAAAATTAGGAAGGAAGTTATTATAAAGTTTGTTTCGTCTATGTATCTAATACAGTTTTCTAGTTATTATGTACAATACCTCAATACCTGTATTAACTGTGTTTATTACTGTAGGATATGCTGGGAATTCCCAGAAAAATATGTATGTAAACATTACTGGTTTAAATAAATTAATTAATCTTAGTAAGCAGAACAATTTAAACAAAAGCCTGTAAAATATTAAATATAAAACACTATTTTTATTTATAGCAGTTTGCATTTTATAGGCCTGTTACGAAATATTCGGAAATTTCCAGTTTGGTTTTTTATTTCAAATAATTATACCTAGTTAGAATCAGCATTAATTGGCGGATAAATTTTTCTTTTTTTTGAAACAGTATCTCATTTGATTCTTGTGTTGACTCGAATATTCCATGAGCAAGCGCACAAACTCTAGTTGGGCGAGTTGAACGTCAGGAGTTGTTATTGAATTTTTGTTAAAGTGAAGTAGTTCGGCGAAACATCACTTTAACTTGCAATAATTTACATTAAAATACATTCAAGGTAAGTAGATCTTATCCACAGTTTTGTCATGAAATGATGTACAATGATTAACGACTTATTTTTGCTTTAACATCGAATTTTCATTTATAACCTCAAATTCATTGTTTTTTTTATACAGATGCCCAACATCAAACTTCAATCTTCCGATGGAGAGACGTTCGAAATCGACGTAGAAATTGCAAAATGCTCCGTGACTATCAAAACGATGTTAGAAGACCTTGGAATGGATGAAGATGAAGAAGAAGTTGTCCCATTGCCAAATGTGAATTCTGCCATTTTGAAGAAGGTCATTCAATGGGCAACTTATCATAAGGATGATCCTCCACCACCTGAAGATGACGAAAATAAAGAAAAACGTACCGATGACATTTCGTCGTGGGATGCAGATTTTCTTAAAGTGGACCAAGGCACCTTATTCGAACTGATCTTAGCAGCTAATTATCTTGACATAAAGGGTTTACTGGATGTTACATGCAAGACTGTTGCTAATATGATAAAAGGAAAAACACCAGAAGAAATACGAAAAACGTTCAACATCAAAAATGATTTTACTGCTTCAGAAGAAGAACAAGTTCGTAAAGAAAATGAGTGGTGTGAAGAAAAATAATGACTTTATATTTATCAGATTATTCAACTCGAGTGCATAACTTTTCAAAATTTGACTGTGTCCAGTGTATGATTTTATTTATGGCAATTATATTAATATTACTTACCTTTATAAAAAAACAATAACATAATCTGATTTCTTAACAATGAAATGAATAAAAAACTGTATTAATATTGATTCTATTGTTAATGTACTTTATTAATTGATGGTTTAGTAGCTTTTTTTCAATTAAATTAGGGGTTTAAAAATATTTAGTTTATGGTAAAATTGCTAAGTTTGTAACAAAAAATTAAAATAAAAATCACAATTTTGTGGTAACATGTTTTTTTTTATCGCAGATATGTATGCAGGTGGCACATGTAATAACTTTGTAATTCACCCGTAATATATACATTAATTAACTTTTAAAATCGATAAAATTATTAATGAATTATACGAAATTGGTGACAGGTTGTGCTAATTCTCATGAGGCATTTTAAAACATACAAAATACATTTTTTTTTTTAATAAATATAGGATTTACCTTTAAGAATGCTTATCAACTAATATCTTGAATAACAGAACTCTAAATATAATTACAATTTATTGGCGTCAAATTCAATATTTTGTAATTTATAACATTCATATAATTCGCAATATAGTGAACACCACAGCAATACTTACAGGTATAAAAATGATAAAAAAACACATAATCTTAAAGCGTACATAAAAAATGTGTAAAAGGGCATAATAAATGATTCTAAATAACTCTCGGGTATTTTTTTCTAGTAGATGCCGTGTGGATTTTTTTTCCAAAGATCGCTGTCTCCATAACTTGGTGGGGATCTTGCACATGAACCCGAATTTCCACAAAGCGTTATTCCAAAAAAAGCCCCGTACAATAACAGGAGCCACGTTAAAAATACTAATAATACTAAAGTTAGTAAATAGCGACGGTATTTGTGAAGCCTTTTCTTCCACGAATTATTCCTAAAAATCGTTAAATAAAATAAATTAAAAAAGTATTAATTATATGAATCGATACTTACGATCGAATACTTTGGATTTCTTCATTAAACTTTTCATCTGCCTGAGTTATTTGACATTTAACTGCTTTTATAATAGGGCACTTGAAATGCATTAATTTTACTTTGAACGCATTGCTGAAATCAAAATTCCATTTAATGGTACTTTCTAATTAATAACAATATTTGCTGTTATATTTTATTTCAATTTAAATAAGAAAAGTATAAATGCCTGAACAAAAATTAATGTTTAGTTTTTAAAGGGACAATACATATTATGTTTCCTTAGAGAATTCCATTTAAGTGTGAATGGTACAGAGGTAATGGCGATTTTGCATAATTTATCGTCCCTTTCAAGGAAGTGTCAAATGGAATGTGAAAGACAATGGCGTCACAATACTTCGTAATCAGTTATCACCAATTATGCAAATTATGCGGTTCAACTCGACGTGTAATTTCAAATTTATATGTCCATTATTGTCTTTACTATTCATATAAAATAAATATATTATTACCCGTCTAGTAAGGCCATCGAGTTAGAAGTTCTCGCCCCTGGAGAACTTTGTGGATCATCTTTCATATTTGTAGTGGTCATTCAGTAATTTGGTCTTGTCATTTTGTCACATCGAAAAACGTACTTTTACACCCTCATTGAACACTAATGAAATTTTATTCCATCCAAATTTTAATGGTCTTGTTACACTGGTCAATTCATAAAGCAAAAATTTCGGAAAAAATAACCTACATTGGAATTTTCAAATCAAAGCTTTCTATTTTTTCTTTTTTTTTTATTTCGTGTAGTCATTGCATTTCTTTTGAAAATGTTACTAGATGTTTAAAGGAAAAGAAATTCAATAATAGTAAAGAACATATTAAGTTGAAATTATATAATTAATATATTTAATCATTTAAAGTACAATTGCACTTATTGTTCAAAAAGTACGATTATAGGTGACTTTATACTTTACAAGTAAGTGTTGCGTAAATATAATAAACAATAAAATTTTGTTTAATTTAAATAACCGATCGATGACAATACATATTTATAACTAAAATAAGAAACAACATTCCTCGTTACTTACACATGTTTTGTAGTTAACGTTCTTAAGGCGATACTTATAAAGTAAATTAAATTACCTACAGTACTTTTTTTAACAAAAGTTTTGTATTTGTTTATTTCTGCAATTATTAATATTTTATAACAAATTTTATCTGGCTTTATACAGTTAGTACAAGTATAATTATTCACATTATACATTAAATATCTCGATCACCCTGTATATATTAATTTGTTTTTAATAATAATAACAGTGCATCAATGAGGAACCCCTAATAGTCAATTTGTACTTGCTGTACAAAATGACTCCTGATTTTCATGGGTACATCAAAAAATCGTGTCCAATCCTTTTGGCTACAATTCCCGACATATTAAGTGCGTCACTGATATGAAATCCAACAATACATTAATCACAATATGCCTGATGGTAGAGATGTAACAATAAAAACAAAATAACAAATCGATCTAGTCAATTATCAACAACGTTTCTTAACATTTAAACAGTTTCTCCATTCGAATCGTCTGATTCCGGATCAATTTTTTCATTTTTGATGAAAACTAGCTGCGCCGAGAAGGGATTTTCGACATCTTTATCCGAAATATTTTTATGCATGTGTTCCGGATGTTTATTACGGATGTGTTTGTATAGTTCTTTATTAATACGAAACCGTTTTCCACAGGTACTACATCCGAAGGGCTGTTCACCGGTGTGCACCCTGAGATGCTCTTTCGCGGTGGTACTGTGAGCAAATCTGCGATCGCACATGGGACAAGGATAAGGTTTTTCTCCCGTGTGTATTCGCATATGTCTATTGAGATTTTCCAATGATAGGAAGGCTCTTTGGCATGTTTCACACACATGTGGTTTTTCTCCTGTGTGCGTTTTCATGTGTCGTTTGAGGTTTTGCGAATTTGGGAATCCTCTCATACACAACTCACAAATATATGGTTTGATACCGGCATGTGAGTTGAGATGTCGTCGGAGATGACTCGAAGAGGCAAACGCTTTGTCACACATGTGACACTTGAATGGACGAATATGAGTTTTCTTGTGGGTTCGCATGTGGTTGGTGAGGGTAGGATAATCTTTGAATTCCTTTTCACATATCTTGCACATAAAAGGATTAGTACTTTCCGAATGACGGGTCATGTGATTCAGGAGTTGTTTAGAACTCCAGAATGATTTGTAACATATTGGACAAGGTAATACTTTCTTTTTAGCATCTCTATCATGGGATTTAATGTGTTTCCGTAATCTTGCCTTAGTCTTGAAAGAACTTTCACAGTGGTCACAAATAAAGGGACGGTCAAGGGAGTGGGTTTTTAGGTGGTCTTCAAGATGGGCAAATTGGGTGAACTTTCTATTGCATACATCACATTCAAAGCGCTTTTCTCCTGTGTGAGTACGGATATGCTTGTTCAGATTACCATTGATCGAAAAACGTTTCCTGCAAAATCTGCATTGGTAAGGCTTTTCACCTGTGTGCTTTCGTGTGTGGACATTTAATTGTGTCATATCCCTAAATGCTTTACCACATGCACAGCAATCAAAAGATCTATCGACGGCTGGTTTTTTCTTATGGGTATCCAAGCAATTTTCATCTGAGAATTTTACTTTGCACACCCTACAAACCAAAGGATCAAGTTCTTCTTTTTCATTCTCATTTTCACTTTCAGTTTCATTGTCTATCACATGTCCAATGGCATTTTCAAAACTGTTACTAGAATTGTTCATATTTTGAATTTCTAAGTAGTCACTGTCAGAGGCATTATTTTTAATACGCTCTGACTCATTTTTGACACTGTTCTCGAAAAAGTCTTCACTGGAGTTGCTGTCGGTATGGAAAGTGCTAGCATTGTTTGAACTGCTTTCAGAACTTCCACTGGATGAATCTTCATCGTCCGAAATGTCTTCCTTCTTCACATTAATTTCTCCGAAATCTTTTTTAAATTCTTTATCATCAAGTTCTTCTTGTTTCACGTTTACATTTACTTGAACAAAATTGAAAGATCCACCTGATGATCCCTCATTTTTAACCTCTTCAAAAGGCTTGGTCTCCACTTCCATATTAGAAAAATATTTTGAAAAGTTTTTCCAGGTATTTTTTTATTTCTAATCTAAGTCTTTACAACTACAGTACTCTAGTAGAATTAAGGCCATTTATTTGACGTTCCAGAAACGTAATTAGCATTAAACTGGTAAACTTGTTACTACCACTCATATGTCAGTTTGTTAGTCACTTTTTTCTCGACACGAATTGACATAGTTCCTAAGTTACTATCATAGTTACTATAATATAACCATGAAATACTACTATTCACGTGACTAGTCAAGATATTAACGATCAGCCCAGTGAAGGAATGCTTCAGAGCAAAACTCTTATCGCGTATGAACAGCGTGTTGCCTACTGAAGATTAGTTTTGTTATTTTATTATTAAAATTCTTAAAATGCTAAAATATTTTTTGGAAAACGATAATGAAATACAATACAATTATATTAGAATAAATAGAGCTAGGAGAATTATACAAATTATACCGAATAACTGACAATTGTTTTAAATGCTCTGTTCGAGGAACGTGGCAAATCAAATTTGTTATAGCAGGTATCTTTTTATTTTGGTTTAGTTTCCGATAGTTATTAAATAGCAAAATGTAATTTTTATTAAACAAAAATTTTTGTTTTTAGAAACTATTCGAGATTGCCATCGTAATAGTAATTTCGGTAACTGATAAACCCCTAAGCCAAACAATTTAGATCCTTAGATCTGTTAGATAGTAGGTCTTACACGTGTGAATGGGTATAAGGGTCCTCTCCCTCTTCATCCTATCACGTCTAATCGACGATGGAAGCACACGAAGTACAATCGTATATCTTCGACCATATCATAAAACGTCATGATTTCGAGTCAGTCGAGTTCGGACCGCTGTTTTAGCCAATGTGTTTTTTTTAATTCATGTATTGTTTTGACGACTATTAGGTGTTAATCAGTTAATCAGTTGGAATATTTTATTTTATCGTGGAGTAAACGTTTTTATGTTCTTAATTGTGGTGCTAAACTACTGAACTGCTTTAAAGTGACGTTGTTTTGTGTGCCTCGACAAAAACGGTCATCTCAGAGTGATAGCGTGAGTATTTCTTTTTTACTGGTGTGTTGGTGTTTGGGTCAATGTTTGTTGGTGTTTTTAAAACGAAATGTATGATTCGTTGTTAGTGTATTTATTCATCTTTTTAATATCACCTGGTAAAAGTTAAAGGTACTGAAAGTGTTGTTTTCAGCATCCATTTTTATAAATAACGGTACGAAATGAGTAACGCAGAATGAGTATAATAAAATTAACGAAACATGTCGCTGAAACAGGTCATAAAATTATGTTCTTCTGGTTATGTTGTACAATAATTGAACTAATTTTAAATAACGTTACATACTTATTCTTGACTTTTAAATACCCTAGGTACAATATAAAAACGTTGTAAAAAATGAGGGAAAGGGTGCCCAATTTATACAACCAAATATCATTATTCTTCCTGGAGTGTCCTTGTGTTTGTATGTATGTGCTTGAGTAAATTGTTTATTTTTATTAGTTTGTCTATTGACTTGTTAGTATTTTAGCATAAAAAGTGATTATTTTGAAGAAACACATAATTGAAATCGACATTATGCAGTACTCAGGTAGTAGTTTTGATAATGCGCATTTTAATTTATTTTACGAGGTCATCGAACTTTTTCACACTGTGTCCCTATATCATGTTTGTGCGTTTCTGGGTCAACTTTCTTGGTGGGCGTTGTTTTCCCTTTTCGATAAAGTTTGTAAATCGTGTGAAGGAAGTAGAAAATGTGGATTACTGTTTTCATCCGATAAGGATCAGCATTTTATCAAACGGGTGCTCTATAATAAAAAGATTATGTGCTAGAAGAATATTTTTGACGAAAATACCAAACATTGCCAAATTTTTGAAATTAGTTAAATTTTCAGCCTTGACGCTAAATATATTTTTTGTTTTTGTGGGAATCTGAGACAAATGTGTAAATTTCATAGATATTGTATCACTCCTAAGCACTTGATTACACATTTTTTTGTCGTTACGTGTTATAAGTGCCACCTTTTAACTTAGTTTCGTGATTTATTGCTGAAGGGCCATAAATACGTATATTTTCCTGTAATTTACATAGTTGAAAGGCTATTCTTTTATTACTGGATGATGAACCGTTAGAGTGGGTACCTTCGGTTATTTAGTAGCTATTTAATTAACATAGACATATATATGAGTATTCGTATTCCTATTCTCCTAAGTATTTATATTTGACCTGATACTACGATAAACGCGGCAACGTTGCAACTCTAGTACTTTTAACAGAGGTACCTACCTACCTACGACTGTATGACCGCAGCTAACTTAAATCTATAGTTTCCCCTTGTGTCTTGCGTCACAGCCCACTGTTTCGAGATCACGGTCAACGTGAGTTATGGAACAAGACACAAGAGTCAGCCTGCACCGTTCTGACGAAGCTGCTGCAGTACTTTTAAAAGTGGTAGGTTTGGTATTACTACATGATATATCCTCGTCTTCACTTCACTCTTCATTGTTGTGTTGCGATTTATATAGTAATTGAATTGGCGTAAAGGAAATGACGTTTATAATTGCTGATTTCTAAAGTTCCGGTTTTACTATTCATGAAGAGTATCTATAGTGGACATTTTCACGTTCACGTATCTAATATCTCAAACACGTATCGCACATGAGTGTGATAATATTTCTAATGTATTTATTTGTAATTTTCAATGTTGTATAAAATTAGATTCTTTTAATCCTTTAACTAGTTGTAGCGATTAACTCCATCCTTACATTGTTGCTAGCGTTTTTATTATTCTAAATCTTCTGTGGTAAGTTGAGTATATTAATATCCATCTTGTTGTACTCTCCTCCAATTCTTAGCCCATTAGCCACAATGACAAATCGTCCAGAATCTCTAGAAATGTTCAGTTCCCCTTGGTCTCAAACTACGGAAGCAAGTCTTCTTGGTCCTCCAGAAGTTTTAGATTTATACTATCTCTACTCCACTTCGTATTAATCCTAAACATCTAGAAGTTTAAACTTTCTCTATAATTGTTTAACTTGTTTCGATTACACAAGAACTATAACGAATGTAGTTTGATGTAGGTGTCTGTATATTTTTTTACAACTAATATTGAAATACTTTGGTCTTGTTGATAATCACGTGCCCTCTTTATATTCCTTGAAATGTTCAGGGAGCCATAGATAGGCAGTATCTATGGTTCGGAGGAAGCACCGAAAGCCCTTTTAAAGGGTATAAAAATTTAATTAATTCCAGATTACTACAAGATACTATTGCATTATATGGAACGAATTGTTATGTTACGAGTTTTGAATTTTAATTTTTTTTTTACATTAATATTCATAGTTGGCTGTTTATGTGCAGACCACAATTTCTTTTTCAGAAAAATGTCGAAATCCTGCTAACGCATGTCAGTGACTTGTCTGAAGTTACACGTTACTCTTTGACAGCTGTTGTGGTTTGTTATTATGTTGCAACTTTGTAGGTTTCATAATGGTATCGAAAACAATATGAAATGTTACCGAAAACTGTATATGTACTTACGGTTTGTACGCAGCAAGATGGCATGATTTTTAGTTAGAACTTGTGGCATGTTAAACTGAATGATTCGAATGATTACTACATCTTATTAGTGCTTTAGTATGTTATGTCGATATGTTGTTGCCAGACAATCAATGTAATATAGAGAGTTTTTTGGCCGCTTCTTTGTAGAACTGTAGCGTTTGTTTTTCTAAAGCATTTGTTTCCTTTCTGATTATAATTGCATTGCCACTGTGTACTGCACGAACCATACAATATATTTTTACAACTATATGCACGGGACCATGAAAGAGATTAGTTTTCTGTCTTGTGGAAAGTTGTTCGGGTTAATACATTAAGAAAACGAGGTAATGTCTTATACGCAGAACAAACAATAGCACGATGGTTTCTACTATACGCTTGGAAACATATGTAAAGCTGCATTAAGGCCTAATTCGTTTCTTTTTGTTCCACTTGCTTGCTCTTCGTAAAATTATACTTATCTGACAGACATTTTCTTTTAAGTTGGAGCAGTTATCTGTTATCTATTGTATAGCAGTGTAGTGCTTAGTTACCTTCTCAATGCCTAACTGTATGTTTACCTTACAAAAAACTTATTTTCTCTTCCAACCTCTACATACTTAATTAATCCTTTTTATTCCCTTGATGAAGGTTGAAAAGACCTCTGCATGTCTTTTTTTACTTTTTAATCCCTTCCGTTTTTAGGGAGAGCTACCAATTTTTTATGATAATGATAGTGGTGGCCTTTTTTTTACAAGACATTAGTTAAATAAATTTATAATAAAATAACACTCACTGTTTGTTTCCACAATTTATTAAGTAAATTTTACAATTGTTTCGCGTTACTAACGCTTCATCAGAAGTGCGACTATCAGTGACAACTAAAAGAAACTGAATCGATTACATTTTTATTAATAAACTTTTCGATCTCTATTTGGGTGTAAAAGTGATTAAAAGAAATTACGTTTCTACATTTGATATGAGATGCATCGACCAATATTTTCCAGTAAGGAATATATTGACTTCTAAATACAAATATAAATATGGAATCAACAGAAACAATTACTCCGAGGGCTAATACCCCTACCGGCATTGAATTACACTGCTGATTCCGATGGATTTTTAGACGAAGATATAACATATTTAAAAAAAAGAAGGCATTAAACTCCTCGAAACCGGTCGTGCGATATGGCTTTCCGTACGCTGTGCCTACTGTGTAGGACGCGTTCCAAATGTGGGATCAGTGATCCTTAAAATTTAGACGAAAAAGGACTTTAATGCCTTCTTTTTTTTAAATATGTTATATTGATTTTTATTGGAAAACAGAAAAGTTGTTTTGAGTTAAATTGATTGTTGTGTCTTTTATGTAGATATATTTAAATTTTTATAAATAACAGTTAATTCTGTTTAATTTCATTTAAATCTTGTTTTGTTGTAAATTTTCATGTTTTAGCTAGGTACTATTTGTTAAAAAAATCAGTATTTTTTTATTAGTTGTATTAGATTTGTTAATTTTTGTTTTAATATTAGCATGTTGTTGTTGTTTTTTTTTATACCAAGTACACTTTTGATGAAGGTAAGTGAATAATGCTTGTACTATCTGAAATTTTACGTCTATTAATTCGAAACAAAGTTCAAAAATAAAAAATTAATCTGAAAAAGCCGATTATTATTTGAAATGGTAATTTTGTAATCGTTTTTTTTAATTATGGTTTTGAATTTGTATTTCTGTTAAAGAATTCTTTTTATACGGGAAAATATTGTACTTATAGACGTCTTCTCTGAAGTACTTAACTATTTGGAGCAAAATACTTGCATAAGAATGTGATACATCTGGAAGCACATTCCAACCGATAATTGACGAAAAACATTGAATTTCGGATCTTGAGTTATTTATTTTGCAAGCCGGATGTTATGGTGGTTGTAATTAGTTTAAACATCGCAGTAGGATGCCTTCATTCAACGAATATACAAATTATACTCATCCACAAAGTTAAAAAATATGCGTTAGTTGTTTATTCATGTGGGGTACGCGTGATTTTTATTTGAAATGGTTATATCGAAAATACAAATACAAAATAGCTATTTTTATTCGTATACCCGGGTAGTCCCAGAAGTGCCCTATCTGACGTTTAGATGGTAGTTGTGTAGAAAATAACTAGCAAAAAGTACCCATCAACCTTATAAAACTTAAGTTTGAAGTTTGACGATACTATGGTGTTTAGTATTTGTTTGGCAGTCATCAATAGTGAACGCTTTCAGTGAATTTGTAAACATTGAACAAATTGGTTATCATAATAACAACATAGAGGCAATTGCTGCCATCTAGTGGATTATATATATATGATATAATTGAAATTGGTTATCGTAGAATTTAATGAGGCTGTACGAGCTGCCAAGACGAACTTCGCAAACCTACAAAATGGTATTGACTAGTAGACATGATGGGCATTTAAAAAGTGTTGCACATCGCTTATTGACTGAAAATTTGGACATGAGATAGCTATGTGCAAAATGGGTACCGTGATTATTCACAATGGAACATACACAGCGTCGTGAGGATGTATCAATGCAGTTCTTGGCGATGTTTGAATACAGTGAAGCCGAATTCTTGTATCGATTCGTTACCATGGATTAAACATCTGAGATGAAAGTACCCTATTCGCCAAATTTAGCCCCTCTTAGATTTTCTGTTCCAAACATAAAAACAATAGTTCCGTGGTAAAATATTTGCCAACAATGATGAGGTCTGGGGTTGATGGCTATTTAGAGCATTTCGACGATGTCACTATACACAGCGTGTCGAAGTTATGAACGAACATTAATGGAAAAGTGTATCGAGCTAAAATGAGACTATGTAGAAAAATAAAGATATTTTTTCCGAATTTGTTTTGTGTTTTCTTTGTTAGGTCGCATACTTGGGCTACCCTTCTACAGTCGAGTCAAGTTGAATTAACCTATCGCAGTGTTTTTAGTAATGGATGATAAAATACTGATTGGATAGTATGATTTGATTCGCTGAAAACAGCCATTGAATTAGATAAATTAGTTCCCCCTACCGTGTCTGTCGAAGCATACATAATATTTAAAGTACAAGTTTTAACCTGCAAAGGTTTTCCGGACTTATTTTATGGCATTGAATGTATTCACGGTTTCCCCCCCTTTTTCCTTTTCCTATTTAGTCTTCCAAATCGTTGAAATTAAAAACATACATAAGTTAAAGTTTTTTTTGATTTTCTCTTATGGATTTGAAAATTTCAACTTTTTCACACTCCTTCCCCTTCCCTTGATAACACAAGAGTCTTTCCCTCCACCCTCTTGTTGGTTTTAAGTTGTCTGAATTGGTTAACATTTATTTTAGGTCCTCCCAAAATTCAGTAAACTCTAGACCTTAGTTTTAGTATAAATTATAATTTTTTGAATTTAAGAACCAGTCTTGCGTTGATAATGCCCACATAAAAAGTGGGCGAAACACGTGTCCGCGGTTTGTAGTTTTTTGTGGTAAAGGGGTAAGTCTCTCTAATTATTTTTTGTAATTTGCCACAGTCTCCGATAAATATTCTCAATTGAATTAGATGATTGCTGCACTACATTATTAACTATTATGAAATAGAATTATTGTCGGTCATTACTTTGTAACATATTTATACATTCTGCGGCTGCCATTATTAAATACAATTAACAGTTTATGTTTAATGGATGTAGTGTTTTATGGATAAAAGATATACTTCCTTGGCTAACGCTATTCAGGTTTATACGACTAGAAAAGTTATTGTGTAATTTCTTGAAATTTTCGTTGTATTCTATCGTATCTATCCAAAAAGTTATTAAAAAAACCTTTCGTTCCAGATTTTGTTGAAAAGTTGTTTCCAGACTAATTTGGGATCGTAGAATTTAAAAATGATAAAAAAGGTAGATCATTCATCTTGGAAGCGAGATGATTGACTTCGGTAACGGTTTTTTAATCCTTTTTGCTTATTTTCTGAATGCCATATTCCAAACCGCAAGGCTATATTTTGGACGATTTAGATCTTATGAATATTTCATGGAAGCTGTGCAAAATGCATAATGATAAAAGTTTATAAGTCAATTTTGTCACTTTCGACATAAATTACCTATATAGTAATAAAATAAATGAAAAAAAGATATATATTCAAGAATTGTTTATTTGTAACACTACGGCCATTTCGCTATACTATAGCTTCTTCAGGTGAAGATCTACAAACTAAGTCTATCGAAGCAGTATTTATACTTAAGAACTAATCTATTTGGTAGAGGGGAGGATTTTGAAATTTAAATTTAAAAGTGGTGTGTTGGAAACCTCTAACTGATCATTGTTTATTAACCTATTTATTTCTAAACAATCAGTTAGAGGTTTCCAATACACCACTTTTAAATTTAAATTTCAAAATCCTCCCCTCTACCAAATAGTTTACAAAACCTTCGGAATGTATTAGTTTGATTATAAGTAGGCAACCTGATATTAGTTACATTTTGAACGATTTGGACATGCTAAGTGAAGCTGAACAGGAAAATCTCATGAGACTTTGTTACGTATAAGATTAGGTTATCCTACTCTGGACCTGACCTGTTTCTGAGAAAGCATCCGTTACCAACGTCTGAAGTGGTCCTGATATATTCTAAGGCTGTGCCTTAAGTAAATTCTAGTCGGATACTTGCATAAATGCTACGCACCACGTCAAGTATTTGATACGTATCTTTAAATAAATGTAATTATTATGACTTCATTGCTCAATTATTCTAACAGTACATCCAAATAATTATATCAATTAAAAAATTTTGCACTGTTAAGAGATTATTCTAATTCACCTGTGCGACTAATTACCCACATGCGTGGAACGACATGTGTATAATGTACACGTTTGTATTTAAACGCGTGTGGGTATTTTGTTTGTGTGTGTCCTTTGTTTATGCGCAGGTCGGTACTTAAACACATCTGACATTCCTCCCAACGACGAGCCGATAATTACCGTTAAAATTAATTGTTGAAAATTGCTAGAATTAAGAACACTGCATGTTATAGTTCTAAAAGGCGACACAGTGCCTCAGGGTCAATTTTATGGTCCTGTGTTATTGCTTCTTTAAGGTGCATACGGACTAAATGATATAAATATGCGACAAACTTAATACAATGATACTATGATCGTTTACTCCGGCAATTCATACCCATGTTGACTCAAATTAAATAATAACAAAATGATTATAATAAATAAAACACAATCAGAAGATCACGAAAGAGCTATAAGACTGAAAAATAATAATTTAGATAAGTGTGACCCATATTGTAAATCAAAAGTCACTTTATTATTTAGATAGGTCTATGTACATTTCGCCTTATTAGGGCATCTTCAGGAGTAAAAAGTTTAGTAAAATTCTGTCTGTATAAATGTTTAGAAATTTTGAGATAACATTTTCCTTGAGACACATTTTTGTAAACCATAAATGGTTGTTCACTGTACGAAACTTTAGAGATGATCTGTATAATAATATTATTAATTATAATTATAATTATTTTATTATAATTATATTAATTATAATTGAAAAATAATACCTACCTCAACTTTTGCAGAACACATCTATACTAATAATCATACATTTGACAATACAATCACACCAATTCATTACGAGAACAAAGGTAAAAACTAGAGATTCTAGAATCCTTTCAAATTTTTAGATACAATAAAATGAAAAATATATTTTTTTAAATGACCAAATTGACCTAAAATACACACCACTCTTCAAATGTATACCACAAAATGTAAACAACCACCCCTCCTCGCGGAACTGAAAATAGAAATAAATATGCTGTACTTGTATTAGTTACCACTGTTGAAAATGACTTTGTAACTTGAAACATGTCCAGTTGGAAATAAATTTAGTGACAGTGCAAAGTAATTGTATTTTATTTATAATAATAATCATTATTATTGGTCACAAAGTAGAAACCAAAACAATAGAATTCCTAAAAAATAATTAAAACGTCCAGTCGAAATCGCGAAAGGTTTGAAAGTTACCTCTGTAATTACCTGCGTAGTTGATGATATATTTTCGATAACACAGGTCAACGAGATCAGAGATTGAAAAGTAGTAAAACAAAAGGGTGGTTGTTTATTTGCGATGCATAAGTCCATGGGCTCTGGGCTTAGAATTGCATCAGCCGGTCAGGAGTTTACGTAATATTATTTGAGAGGATTAATACATGAAACAAAAGGACAAAACAGCCAAGATTTATCGTTTATATTTGAGATTGTCATGAGATTTTAATATGTTAGATCAATTCTTGAAGCAGATTCTAATTTAGTGATAAAAGATACCTCGAAAATAGCTACTCTCTTGTTTTTGTTTTGTTTTGTTCTTTTATTTGACGTAGCAATAATCACAAACGGGCCAATAATTGAGGGTGTGATATTTAAAAGTCCACACGTGCTGTGGCAATTTCGAGGCCAGATTCAGAATCACGTCAGAAACGATATAAGCTAAATCTGGTTTTAGCATCCTGATCCACGTTGATCTGTCTGATTTTTGCAAATTAATAAGTTAATTCGAAGTTGCCAGTTGTGTAAAAAAAATAAGGGTGGTTTGTATGCCTACTATGGTTCTCTAGGAATAACAATTTTAACGTTTTAAGGACTTTCGTTTTATTCAAGTGAATTGAAACACTATTTACCTAACGCTGATCGAATTAGCATTATGTTGGTGTTGTGAAACGCACCCTAGCATTACACGCACGCAAACGTAAGCAACAGATGGTGCTCTTAATCAACCCCTTTCGAAATGGAACGCTACCTCCATTATGAAATGAATGGTCGCAAACTTTTAACATTTAGTAGTGAAGTAAGTAACTAAGTACTTCGTTTACCGTTAAAGAAGTCGTGACAAAACACATAAAACAGAGGATTGTTGTACACGTGTTTATTTCGCTTTCAAACACTTATAGGTGCAATTTTGTGCTTTCATCAGTAAGTATAATTTATGTATGAGGCAACATTACCATGAGGGGTTAACAGTTGACATAATTATTTAATAAATAAAGCCTGATTAAACACGAGGACGTTAATTTGTAGATAATTTAGAGAGGCGTTTTGTGAGAAAAAATAGTATATTTAATTATGATCTATTCTTTCTACGTTCACTTGATGGAAACTCATTTCAAAATAATAGGTGAAATAAATAAAAACACAAAGTTTCCACAAAATTGGTATATTCGCACTTTACAATTGTTACGCCTAAAGTAGAAGTAATAACAATAGTGGACACGTGTTTTGCCCACTTTAAATGTGAGCATTATCAACGCGAAACACGTGTCCACTATTGTTAGTTTTTTGTGATAAAAGGGGTGTGTTTCTTCAATTATTATTTTTTGTAATTTGCCACAGTCTCCGATAAATATTCTCTAGTGAGAGATACATTTTGTTTCTTCAATTTTGCACTTTAACAGTCTGTTCGTAAATTGTAAACATTGTTTAAAAACCACTGACAACTTTTGTTGAGGAAATGTTTGTAATTTCATTCCATGGAACCTATTTTACATAGTGGTATAGGTACCTGGACTGCTGTCAAAAATTTTGATCACAATTAAGTACATTTGTGCTATATGCGTGCGTTCAATGCGATATCTATTGTCATAGCTTTTTAAATTAGTTCGTGTAAATTGAGCCACTCATGTAAACACAACCTCTCGGTAATTTTACCGTCCAAGAGCTAATGCTTTTGAAGTTGGACACCTACTAAGTATAAAATAGTTTAGGTAAGTGACGACAAGTGTATAAATATCTACAATATATACTTTGTCGGTTTTTCCTACAGGTCATGCAACGTAATAATAATAATAGTAGGTCTAGTGACCCTATTCACCTTTTCCTCTCTCAACTCTGTCAATTGTGCTATATAAAATTTATTCGTTCAATAAGTACGGCTCTTAACTAAATGTGGGGCGGGCGGCTTACGATTCAGTTTGACAAATGGCCGACGGGACAATGGGTTAATTCGTTGGAAGTACATATTTTCCAAGAAATGCTGACGTGTCATGTTTGCCACGTTCAACCAAGTGGGTATAATAATCGGACAAAACGCGTTCCTACTTTTTTGTCATTTCAGCGAAATTCTTTCTTTTATTTTCATTCAAAACAAATTACCGCTAAATCTTATGTTGATAATCTGCTTCTGATAAAGTTTTGGATTAAAATTAATTCATTTATTTATTAGAACTAAACCGTATTTACCAAATAGCTGCAAACAATGATTACAGCAAGACACTAGTTAAAAATTTATTAAAGAAAAAGCTTGATAAACAAATCTTAAACTTAGTTTATGCACATTCCAAACCAGTCTCAAAATATGAGTCATTACCTTTTATAGGAAATATTTCAAAAACAAAATAGGAAGGCTCATTTCAAAATTTACAGGAGCAAAAATTTCGTTCAAAACAAATAGGTCTTTAGGAAACATTATAAAAAATAATAAAGATGAAACAAATCAGGAATTTATTTACTAAAGTGTGGAAGTTGCGAGAAATCATATATAGGACAAACTGGGAGACCATTTAAAGAGAGAAAAAGAACATTTAAGTAGTTTTAACAAAGAAAATACTAAATCTACCTATTCTGAACATCTGCAAGAACAGAAACATATTTTGACGAAAATTTTAAAATCCTTCATACAGAAAACAAAGGAATGAAACTTAATCTGTTGGAAATATTAGAAATAAATAAACTCTATAAAAAAAGGTTTGGCTCTAAACGACCAATTAGAAGTATGTAATTCACCTTTATTAAATATTTAATAAATTTTAAGTATCTTCCCAACATGCACCCTTACCCTTAGATGATTAAGTTAGTATATAAGGACTTGCATTGTAAAAATATATTTGTAAATCTTCTACCTGAAGAAGCCACTGTGTGCCGAAATGATCATAGTAGTGAATATAAAAATATTTTGCAACCAAAACGAGTTTGTTTTAATAGTTATTATGGATTTGCAAGAGTTAAAAGCCTCATCGGTACAATATTTATTTATTCGTTGGTGTTTATGTTCGAATACATTTAATGCAGAGTTTAGCTGATAGAAATTATGTACAGATAATCGATTTTTAATTGGAATGATGTTGTTTATATGCAGATATACTGAAATCTATTTAAATGTCCATTTTTTATATAATAAATACTACTAGACGTTATGAAATGCTATTACTAGCAGTAAATATCTATAGGTGGCGATATGTCGTCATTTATTTGTTGTTAATCAACTTGTCTGTATGAAGCAACTTTGGTTTAATCGGTAATTTATCGAAACTATTCTAGAGTGTGCTGATGATCCGCTCCTGGTGGCTTCAATAAATTATTGATCAAGAACACAATGTTTTTTGACTAACAATAAGTGGGGTAGGTACATGAAATAGAAATTCCAAATTACAATGTTTACAAGTTAATTAGTTCAAGTCACTCTAGACACTACATTGGACTACTACAGTTAGCAGTAAATATCTGTAGATGGCGCTATAATGTCTGTAATATGATATTATACTATTTAGTTCATTTGCTTCAAACTATAAAACCAGAGTGATGTAATGTGACGTCACTACTGGAAGAACTACGGTTCTTTCGTTTTTCTTCTAGTGTCCTTGCTGTTAGGAATGTAGGCACATAAAAATAATAAGGGCTTCATTAAATTTGGTTACTAGACTTGAACTAAGCACTTAAGTGCATCCCATTTGTTCTTTTTTTTTGTTTAGGTTGAATTCATAGCAAAAATCGTTTTTTTTTTTTTAATAATTATCATCACTAAAACTAATTCGCGTTATTAGTTAATTAGTTCAAGTCACACTAAACACTACATTGGACTACTACAGTTAGCAGTAAATATCTGTAGATGGCGCTATAATGTCTGTAATATGATATTATACTATTTAGTTCATTTGCTTCAAATTTTTGTACGTCATATTGTTCTGGTTTTGACGTCAGGGTTTTTCCTTATTATAGATTATATTTAACCACTTATTCCTTTATTATTTTTTTTACTATGATAATGATTTATGTTTCCTGGTCATTTATAATTACAAGAAGAAATTGCTGTTACATCCTTTTATTATTTATTTACCATGTGCGTTAATTATTCGCTTTCTGTACCTACTATTAGGTGTATGCAGCCTTTAATTGTTTGTATTTAATATCTATCCATTTGCGTGGTTCGTGAGAATTGTGCTAATTTTTTTCGCAGGCATGCAAAGATTCACGCGTTTTCGGACTAACTGCACACTTTCTTATGCCACAAATTACAGGCGATTCTTGTTTAGCAGGCAGGTATAATTATTATTTATTACTGAAAAAAAAATTGCAAGAAAGGAAAGTAGAAGAAGAATATTTTTTAACACATATAACATTAATTTTAATGGCGAAAAATAAACTAAAACGTGGGAAAATATACCTAAAAGAAAACTGATTTAATTCTCATTTAAGTTTGGATCCTTTGATAAGGCGAGTAAATGTTGCTGATATTAGGTCGCATTTTTTATTTACCTATTAGTAAATAATACGCTAACAATATACATACGTAAATATATTATTCAATTCAAATTTGTGTATTGTATTAAAAAAGGAAGGCATTAAAATACTTTTCGTCTAAATTTTAAGGATCACAGATCCCATATTTCGTTTAGACGGAAAATGATTTTAATGCCTTCTTTTTTTGAATATGTTATATTTTCGTCTAGGAGTCCATCGGAATCAACAGTGTAATTCATTGAATGCCGGTAGAGGTATTAGCCCTCGGAGTAATTGTTTCTGTTGATTCCATATGTATATTTATACTTATTTATTGTTTTACATTCAATTGGACGTATAGAGGAGGAGTTAATAATTTTCATACCTCACTCTAACTTCCTGTTTAAATTTTTATTGTTGAACAATATATCGTGTATTTTTGGAGGGAAAGGGGATTTTCGGACACGATTGTTTCTTCAGGAGTCGAAATGTCGGCGATCCTGAGCAAAACAATATCCAAAACTGGGACAATCAATGAAATAGTTTACAAGAACGTCCAAAAACACAAACAATGGTGAATATAGAACGAGATTATAAATCACTTCTTCGTTTTCGTAACCCACTTTTTCAAAATGTTCCCCAGAAAATTGGATTTGTTGACCGTATAACAACCGTCTTATTTCTGTGACCTCTTAAATCAGTAGTCGGGAATGGATGTAAAAAAGTTGTGTGGATTTCCATTTATTACTCATTATTTTCTTACGTTCAGCAAAACACGTAGTAGTATTTTGATCATATCTAGTTCTCATGATGTCCAATGAATAAAAGCGTCATAACAAGTAGTTAAATAAAAATAGGTTCAAATATTTCATTAATAACGTGGACAACTCGACCAAATTAGCTTTTAAGTTCTTTTTCTGTATCTATAAAAAATTATTAATAGAACAGCGATAAATTTGCGAATGTGTCATCTTTTTGTTTTTATTAGAAAATGATAGGCACCTCTAGTAATATAAAAACTTCAATAAGACTAATCACAGCACGAGAATATTGATATCATGTGTGTTATATGTTATAATAACTCTCTTTTAGTTCTTTATATAGATGGTAAATATGTTTGTACCATTGTTTTCTACTTCTTTGTTACATGTAGATAATTCATTGTTTTTTTTTTTCATAAAATTCAATTCAATACTTTTTCTATTTTTTATCTGATCGTAATTGACTTGAAGGTGTAAAATTATGTTGTTTGTATTCAATAGAAATTGTGTGTTTATAATAAATAAAGTGACGTAGGTAGCTGGTTTCTAATTGTAATAGTATTAACGCGTAACTTTTTTAATTTTGATTTCGTGTTTGTCTTGCAATTTCAAAACCATTGGAATCTATTTTATATTAACCTAATGAGTATCTAGTCATTGTCTAGTTATTGATTGTAGTTTTACGATTTGTCGTAACTATCTTGTTGAAAACCAGTTCTTGAAAGTGCTTTTTAACTCGGCCGTTGATGTACTTAATTGTTTGAAATTTGTAAGGCAACTATTATTTTTTATTTATTATAACAGTCCATATTAAATACATTTTTTCGGCTAATTGCTACTTTGTCATTCGTTGCCTGTGTAAAATTGTTATTGTAGTTACAGTGTATTATTTAATTCATCTGTACATTTACGTTGTTAAAGTTGTGTGTGTGCTTTGTTGTGTGTGTCATTACGTAAGTTTTTAATAACTCTTACTTAGACAAGGCTTTTTTATCCTGGTTAAAGCGTAACTAATTATTCTTTCAGTAGCGGAAGTCAGTAATATTCATAATGTATAAATACGAGGCATTACCAAAAATTATGAAGTATAAAGTTATTCTTAAGTTGGATAGACTGAGAAAATATTAGTAATATGGTGATTTAACCTAAAAAAACATTTTGTATAGAACAACAATTTGTATTTTAGTTGGGTAGAATTCGTTTTATATCATAAATTCTTAATACCCAACAACTTCTCTAAAACGCTGTGGCAGCACCACTTACAGTATAAAACTAGAGTGATGAAATGTGACGTCACTACTGGAAGGCCTACGGTTCTTTCTTCTGGCGTCCTTGCTGTTAGGAATGTAGGCACATAAAAATAATAAGGGCTTCTTTAAATTTGGTTGCTAGACTTGAACTAAGCACTTAAATGCATCCCGTTTGTTTTTTTTTTGTTTAGGTTGAATTCATAGCAAAAATCGTCATTTTTTTTTAAATAATTATCATCACTAAGACTAATTCGCGTTATTGTTACTTCTAATGGACATTAATGCTTAAAGATTACCCCGGTGCATTAAATAATGTAATAGTATTACATTTTTAATAATTAAAATTGAAATAAATAGTTATTTACTGTAAATACATTAAAATGTGTGCCCGTTTGGTTCCATTTTTGAAATTGTTGTTATTTTGCTTTTACTTTTGTTAATGCTGTTATAAGTTTATTGATGTGACCCCGTATATGTATATATTAAAAAATGTTGCAACATTTTAAACGGCTTTTGTGGTGGGTGTATCAGTACATAAAATAAAATGCAAATTTCAAAGAGGTAGCTTACGTTTCGAAAGACCGATTTAAATATAGATTTTTCTAATTAATTTACATTTATCTACTATGTAGGTACACTGGTTAGTGTAAAAATAATTATTTTAGTCTTTCATGTTCATTTGTTCATGTCCGTAAGTATTAAAAATCGTTCGTACTAAGTTAATTGTTAGGCAGGCGTAAGAAAAAAACAAGGAAAATAATTTTATATATTCAGATGGCCTTGTAGCAATAATGACGAATTATAAATCAAGGATGAAACCGTTAATAGCGTAGAATTGACCACTGCAACCGTTGGAATCAACTACTATATACAGAGAGACGACACCATAGGTAACCCGAATATTATCTTATTTTAAATAATTTAAAAAAGTTTTTATCAAAAATGTTCTGAACTACGCTGCTGTTTATATTTTTTTACGAAATTTGTTACTTTGTCCAGTATTTTGTTTATTGGAAGTGAAAAAGTCTTATTTTAGATTTACTGACCTTTAAAAGCACAATGGTCTAATTTCTCTTGAAATGTAGTTACAATTATTTATTGCTGTAATAGCTTTACTACCTAAACTTGTTATAGAAAGTATTTTATTCTTGACTAGTCATGAACATAGCAGAAAATACCACTGTCGGTATGTTTGGTTTTTGGCGTTATATAAATCAATTTTCGCTAATAATTACGTATTGATTAAATGAAGAAAACTAAAAGTTTTTTTGTAGACAAAGGGTTAAAAAATAAGCCATATTTTCCCCAAAATAAAGATTTCTTAGTTTGTGATTTTTTTAGTTTTTACCCATATTAATATTTATTAGTGGTAATTAAGAATTCATTAAAGGGTTTGAGTACCAAAAACAATGGGATTGTTTTGTTTGGAATTGTTATTGTAACAATTCAACTCTTGATAATGACTCGCAAGGGTTGAAACAATACTGCTGAGTACAATAAATATTTTAGTGAAACAATTCAAGTCTTGATAATGACCCGGAAGGGATGAAACAATATTGCTGAGTACAATAAATATTTTAGTGAAACAATTGCATTGTTTTTGTTACTCAAACCCTTTAATATTGTCACTTTAATAATTCAACTCTTGATAATGACCCGCAAGGGTTGAAACAATATTGTTGAGTACAATAAATATTTTAGTGAATTCAAACCCTTTAATAAATTTTTAAAGATATTTCATAAAAGTTGCGTTAATAGCTCAATTAAGAATGTTAATTTTTTCAAAACAAAAAAGATGATCAACAGATAAAGGTATATAATTGTATTTACTTTACTGACTATTGGTTCTTAGTAATAAAAGATTTCTATAAAAAATAATAAAGCTGGTTACGTCTCTGTTTTGGAATATACGAGTGATTTAAAAAACATAAAATAAATTAATGTTTACGAGGTACATACATACATAATAATATAATAAACCGTGTAACAATACATTAGATATATAGATAATTTTTTACCGAGCCAAAAAAGAAACATTATCAATTACCAACCTTCCGTCTTCAATAATCGATACCATTCAGAATAAAGTTATCTAAAGGTATAAAAGATTATTTTTTCCTCATAAAAAATCGTTTATTTTATTTTTGTTTTATTACTTTTATTTTTTGAAATGTCAAATCATCAGAACATGCAAAATAAATCGGTAGGATGCATGCCTTGTTGCTTACGACCTTGCGAACAATTTCGAAAGAATTAGCTTATTTTACCACCAGACCTTCGTTACAGTCGGTAATCTTTTCACCTTGACATTATCAAACTGCCAAATCTAAAACGGCAGCAGTTTAAGCGCCGGATGTAAAGCTATTTAATCTGAAACAGATAAGCGTTCTTATTGATTTTCCCAATAATAACAATATTACATTTGTGTGTTACAATATCGGCAAACTCAGGCCTTATCGCCGTGAGTAAACAGAGAGAATTGAATACCTATTTCATTTTCTGTTCCCTATCGATTTTTAAATGAAGGGGTGTGAACCAACGATAACAGAACATGCCTTATATTTAAATATAAACGAAATTTATCAAATGATATCAGCCTAAATAAGTCCTTCAATAATTTTATTCAAAACATTCTTGTACTTTCCATGTGGACAGTGCAAGGATAAACTTTTTCGATTAATGTTTTTAATTTCACCACATTTAGACACATGTACGTTTCATTTATAATATATTTTATACACTATACTCGTGAAACGCTCTTCTTCAATAGGTATATAAAATTATGAAGCGCTCTTTGTTTTTAAATATCCCATGTAATGGACTTAACATACGTAATAAATACCGAAGTGAAGAGCTAGGCGTCTGGCCACCGTACCTCTGCCAACGTGAGCGCTTTCCACCCGTACCCGATTCGGGAATCGATCATGGCGACTCGACCAGTCTGCTGTACCTGCAGGCTCTTTTATTCTCAAGTCTCGGGGATACTTGTTACTATACCTACGCTTAATTCGAAATATTCATATTGTTCGACATATTCTGAGGGAATTTTGAGAGTATAGTGTACTATATGCCGAGTTTCGCCTTTATTATTATTTTTTTGTAACCTTTGTCACGAAATAATACAGTTAACAATAAAATCTTGCCTGTTTCGAGATAAATTGCTTATTTATTTGATTTTCGCGTCTGTCTGTCTGTCTGTCTGTTTATTAGCTGCATCGTAGATTCAGTTTGGCAAGTAGAAGTTATTGTAAGGCCTTATTAAATAAATACTATAACGAAATAAATAAAATCACATTGTGATTTTGTGTTTCAAAATAGAATTTATTGCAACTCTACAATTGTTTCGGTATTATTATACCTTTATCAGTAAATCGTATATTATCAAATAAATACAAAGAAATATCCTAAAATTTCAATAAATATTTATAGATGGTTTGTATATAAACACAGAGACATAGCTAGTCGCTGACACATCCGTTCAATTGTAAAATCTATAAAAATAAGTTAAACGGGGTCACGGAATATCGATTGTCCCTATACCATTAAATCTATGCTCAACGTAGTAGATATAAATGATTAGGAAAAATAAGTGTAACATTGCATTAACTGCTTTGCTTTAAAGCATTATAGTAGAAAGTTTTTTATTTGGAACTGCAGTTGGCGTAAATTAGTAATCTTATTTCATAACAAATTTTAAAACATGGTCTAATAACTTTCTTTACTGTTTTAAGTGTCGTTGAAAATCAGAATTTAACGATTGTAACTTTTGTAATGCAAATTGTCGAATTAAAATACACAAATCTATAGGCGGTAATGTGTGTTTCAAGTTCCATTTCAACCGAAAACTAACTGTAGTTAAAACCGATTTTGGTTGACATCCTGAATTTTAATTGTATAAAACGATGTTTCTTCTGTTCCAAAACAAAAAGCTGTCTATCATTTAAAATGTGCGATGCCTTAATATCACGATGTCACGTCTACGGTTTTGTTACATCGAAATTTAATTTTTACGAATGAATAACATTACAGGGTGGTCAATTATCGCTTGTAAAAAGTTAAACAGAAACAAAATCAGGTATGCACAATAAATGATATCTACTTATCTATAGATATTTGGAAGATAAATTAAATATCTTTTTTACTTAATAATGTCGTGCTGCGTCAAACTTTTTCATCAAATTATATCGTAACTAATTTTGTTAAATATTGAAATCTATTTATGGTGTTTCATGTTTATTTATCATCTTTTGCAATGTCGTGATGAAAATTGTTTAAATAATTAATTGTATCAGCCTCTACATTATTGGAATATATAATACATATTGAAATTTTAAATTAATAAAACACAATTTTAGTTCTCAAGAACACATTAAGAACTACAATAAAAAATCAACATTCATGAACCACATTGAAGACAACAAACATGAATTTAATTTAGAACAAAATTTCAAAATTTTACACAAACGTAATAAAAATAAAAAACTAGATATTTTAGAAACTTTAGAAATTAAAAAACAGATTAAAAATAACACAAGAATTCTTAATGAAATTGAAAATATCCACAATTCAATAATTTTAGACAAAATAGTAGAAATTTGTCCCCATCCCTTAGACTAAGATAGTAGTAATACATATAAGGCAAAAATTGTAACATTCGATGTAAATACTTCTCCCGAAGATGCCCTAGTAGGGTGAAACAATTGTAGAGGAAAATAAAATTATAGTGGAAAATGTGTTTTATTAATTTAAAATTTCAATATGAAAATTTTTTATTTCCGTTAAACATATTTTTAACGTTGTTTTTAACCTAGGAAAATGCTTCTATTTATAAATCGGCTCAATGAAAAACTTACCGCATTTTTTGCCTACGTAAATTGCTTAAAGCAGTATTTATTTATATACGTTCATCAATTAGGATTTTACACTAAAATATAACAAATATAAAGTCAGCGTAGGAATTTTCCATTTGGAAGACTATTCTCGATTGTTTTAATAGAGAAAGATTGTGTTTTCAATTCTTTAGGGTTTTAAATAAATTGAAACAAGAGTAAACGGTTACAAAACTTTTTTATTGTAAATCCACAATAATTATTTCGTCACACTGTGGCTTCTTCAGGTGGAAGAAATATAAACTTAAATTTAACAGCAATTGTCTTATATAGTATATTCTGGAAAAAGAAGATGGGGGGTTTTTACCTATCAATGTACAATACTAATATACAACTGATAATACATTAAGTTTATTTTAACAAATGTGAAAAGAATGAAAAGATGAAAAATATTTTTTATTTTTTATTATTTTTTAGTTTTAACGTTACAGAGTGATGTATTAAAATAAAATTAGATTTACAATATAAAAGAAGAAATTCTGTTTAAACAAATGTTTAAAAAATATTTAATAGAGGTGAATTGTTTAATTCTAATTGATCATTTAAAATCAAACCTTTTTTATTGAGTTTATTTATCTCGAGGCTCTCTAATAAGTTTAGTTTTTTACTTTTATTTGCAAAGTGTAGGAATCGTGGTTAAAATTATGTTTATTTTCAATAAGATGTTCGGCATATGTAGAGGTGGTTTTATTTTTTTCACAACTTTTCTTGTGTTCTTTAATTCTTTCTGTAAAGGATCTACCTGTCGGTCCAATGTAAGCCATTTCGCAACTACCACATTTCAATTGGCATACTCCCGATTTATTTAATTTATTAGTGCTATCCTTATTGTTTTTAATATAGTTTCCTAAGGTATTGTTAGTTTTAAAGGAGATTGTATTATTCGTGAAACTTTTTATTTGTTTTCCTACTTTTATTGATATGTTTTCTATGTATGATAAACTGTTGTAATTGTGATTCTCTTTGTTTTTAACAATGAGGTAGATTTGATTTAAAGTTTGTTTACTTAATTTTTTTATTTAAGATTGATGTGACTATATTATGATTATATCCGTTATTATGAGCTATTTGATAAATAAGTTTTGTAACCGTTTACTCTTGTTTTACTTTATTTAATATGGAGTTACAAAAAGTGAAAGCCTCATCTATATTATCTTTAGGGTTTTGTATCAAAGTAACACTTCTCTCCCAATGGTTCTTTCATTATTATGAAATAAAAATTTCAGTAGGTATTTTAATTACTATGGATAAAAATAAGTTAAATGACGAGATCGTAAGTTTATATTTATAGAATAATTATTGTGAAACCTAGTTGTCGTTCTTGTACACCTTGACGATGATGGAACTTCAGACCTTTCCTTGTTGCACGTAATAAGAAAAGACTGAACATATGGGATAATGTCTTGTGAGGGTCAGGGACGTCACAGAAATGGCAGAAACATTACACTTACAATGTGACCAATGTGTCTTACTAAGTGTGTATTTTTCTATAATTAAAGGTACTTAGTTATTCCTTACATGCTTTGAAGTCACCAAACTAACTGCGTACATTCTTGAAAAATAAAAAGCAATGTTCGATATACATAGTAAAATTGTTGTACTCGTTCTTCGTTGGAAGCGTTTGAGATGTTTGTTAATGATGAAAATATGTGAATAGAAAAGGTTAGAAATAAGGAGGTATATATTAGAAAGAGTGGGAGAACATATGGATGTCTAACACATAGATGGCGCTAGGTTTATTGCATTTACCTCGTTTTCAGTTAGTACTAACCTTCAAAAGACAGCTGTTAAAATTTTATGATATTCTATTCATTAGTTTGTGAGTTATTGTGCTAAGAGTGACTTTATGTAGCTACTTTTGTTTTTTAAAAACAATGGATCAAAAACAATTTCGCGTTTTAATTTTACACTGCTTCTTGATTGGCAAAATACCCTGCAAGCGAAGCAATCAGCAATGGCTTGAAAAGTGTTATGGAGACTCTGCTCCATCGGAAACGACCGAAACAAAATAAAACGTTGGTTTGTTGGTTTGCTGACTTCAAATGTGGTCGAAGAGACACTGATGATGCAGAACACAGTGGACGTCCATATGAGGCGGTAACACCAGAGAACCACCAGTGAAATTGCGTGAGTTAGTTGACATCGTAAAGATATCAAAAGAACGTGTTGGCTATGTTTAAATGTAACAAACCGGAATTTTTGCGTCTCTATATGAAATAGGTCGAATGCATGAAACATGGATCCATCACTCGCTTCGGAATCAAACTGATCGTCACCTGAGTGGACAGTGGACAGCAACTGGTGAACCTCGTCCAAAGCGCAAAAGCTCGTCGAAAGCACAACAATCGGCTGGAAAGGTTGTGGTTAAGGTTGTGGTATTTTGGGATGTGCGTGGTGTAATATTCATCGACTATCTTGAGAAGTGAAATACCGAAATACCATCAACAGTGAATTGTAGTAATTATATAGCGTTTTGAAGCGTTTGAAGGCCGCAAAATTGAAATTGCAAAGAAACGACCGCATATGGTAAAGAAAAAAAAATTGTTTCATCAAGACAACGCACCGTGTCACAAGTCAATCAAAACAATTGCAAAACTACATGACCACATGAATTGAACTTCGAATTGCTCCCACACCCACTGTATTCTTCAGATTTGGCTCCCAGCGACTACTGGCTGTTCGCAGACCTCAAAATAATGCTCGCCGGCAAGAATTTTCGCTCGAATGAAGAGGTTATCGCTTTATCGCTGAAGCTGAGGTCTATTTTGAGGCAAAAGATAAATTGTTCTAAAAAAGTGGTATTGAAATTGTGTTGCTCTTGATGGAGATTACGTTGATGAATAAAACAAATTTTGAACAAAAAAAAAATGTGTTTCCTTTGTTTCTTTTAGCCCATATGTTAGGATGATAGGGTACCATCCTGAGACAAGAAGGATTTGTTATACTGTGTATATTAGAAGCAGAAAAGTACAAAATAGTAAGTGATATAGGATGTTCCCCCATCCTGTCTTCGGACTGATGATCCTATGATATTGATGTTATTCATTAGACACCCCAGGAAATCTTGAATCAGTAAGGTAAACCGTGGGGTGGCAAGGAGTCCGGCACTCAGGGGTCACAGATGCCGGTCGTCTTAAATTGGACTACGATTACTCCATACATTATGTTTCTTTGTTTTTACTAAAAGATAAAATCACAGTATGTTTTCATAATTTCGTTCATCTTCTAAAACAAACGAGTCACAAAATAAAACTCTTTTGTTTTAAGTGTGACATAATTATCCATCATAACCTTCCTTTTCCGTTATAAATCATGGGGAGTGTGTCAAAATTGATACAAATTTATACAACTAAATGAAATTTATTTTAAATTTCATTTCACACTTCTAAATTGCAGTAGTAAATATTTCTTTTTGATGATGGCGACAGCATCGAGAATCGCTTGCTTACCTACTGGAGTTCCAAGGCAAGCATTGTCATTTTCATGCTCTACTTTTACGTGATATTCGTCTTCCAATGTTAATCAGTTACGTGTATGTATTATATATATACATTCCTAATCGTGCAGACTGATTTCAAAACATGTTGACAAGTTGCTACATCATTTTTAAATGTAAACAGACGATTCTCTTTGAGGCTCTTTTCCATCACGTCGAATGTTTGACATATGGTGCCGAAATTACTTGTTTATAATACTTTAAGGGATTGTAAAGCCTTCTCAAACAGATAAGTTAGTATTCTATGTCACATTAAATTTTACTATTGTAAGAAACGAAAGCATTTTGTGATCTATAAAGAGCCATGTAGAAAAAGGTATTAAACATTCAAGGTTTCAATCGATAAACATAGTAAACTGTCACTTGTAAGTAAAGTTAGGTAGGTATAATCTTCTGTTATTAATAATAATAATGACCTTCCGGTTTGGTAATTTTCAAATGATTTATTTTGCTTTCGCTACAATTGTTTCGTTACACAGTAACTTCATCAAGCGAGATGATAAACCAACTTATAAGATATTTTATGTTACTTAAATAGGTGCTAAATCTAGGCTGGGGTATGTTTTTATTTACAATTAAGATTAAGTAAGGGTGTGTTACTAACTTCTATTTGATCATTTAAGATAATGTTACTTTTGTTATGTTTGTTAATTTCTAATATCTCAAACAAATTTAATTTTTGACCTTTATTAATAGTGTGAAGAATTTCAAAATTTTTGTCGAAATGATGATTTTCTGATGTCAGGTGTTCTGCATAGGTGGAGTATGTCTTCTGTTGTTGGTAAGCTTTTAGGTGTTCGTTTATTCTTTCTTGAAAAGATCTACTCGTCTGTCCTATGTAGACCTTCTCACAATCTCCACATTTTAATTTGTAAACTCCTGATTTTGACTTTTTATCTGTTTTATCTTTGTTATTTCTAATTTTGTTTCCTAAAGAATTATTTGTTTTATGTGTAACTAGACTTTCTTTAACTGTTTCTAAACAATGTGAGTGAGGTTAATGATTTATTCTGTTTATTATGTGGGTAAACCAGATTTAATGTTTTTTTTATTTAGAAGTCCTGTAATTAAATTTTCGCAGTAACCATTATTTTCTGCTATTGCATAAATTCTGTTTAATTCTGTATTGAAGTTTTCTTTAGATAAAGGAACATTAAACAACCTATCTAACATTGAATGGAATGACGCTAATTTTTGTGAATATGGATGATAGGATTTGGCATGTATGATCATATCGGTGTGTGTAGACTTATGGTATATTGAAAACATGTGTTTATTATTTTGCTTTGTAATGGTGCGATCCCAATAGTTAATCGAATTGTTTGTTTCATTGTCAATAGTAAATTTAATTTTGGAGTGTAATTTATTGTTAATCCTTCATATTGTGTATAATATGTATTATTAAATTTCAGGTAATTTTGTATTACGGTTATTTCCAAAATAAGCATGATTTCATTTATGATGGTCGGTTCGGTTCGACTTTATTATCAATGAGAATATTTTCAACTAAAGGGAAAAAGATTAGAGATGTCGAAGGATACAAATTTACTATTATCAGGTACAGTTAGGTCCGAATTTTTTTTTATCAGTTCATATGAATTTTTGATGGACAGTTTGGTTTAAAGTTCGAATGTAGAATTATCTCTTTAACTAAAAATTTTGAATTTTTTTTGCAAGGAGTTTGGGTAAATGATACAACTGGTCGAATGGGGTAATTTGTTTTATGAAGTTTTATTAGGCCATAGAGTTTCGGTGTTTGTGGGTTCATAATGGTTAAAAAACGTTTTTTTGAATCGTTTACAATATGAAAACATTTGTTGAGGGTTTGTTTAACTTCTTTTTGGTATATCGATGTTGGGTTGTTTTTTAATAAGGTGAGTGAGTTATTTTTTATAAATTCTGTGACTTTATTAATATATTCTGATTTGGGAATCGCTATAACTGAGTTGCCTTTGTCGGCTTTTGTGAAAACTATGTCATTATTTATTGATTTATTCTTTATGGAATTAGCTATACGATTTTCGTGATTGGACATTTTTTTATTTTGCTTTAAGAAATAATTTTCTATTGTTGTTTTTAGTGAATATATTGTATCTATATTATTATTTCCTTTTCTTAAGGCTAATTCAGACTCTACTGCATTTTTTAAAAACGGTTTTAGATTGTAATTGAAACCTTTCTTTAATAAATCAATCTCTGTTATTAGTTGACAAAATGTATTTTTAAAAATAGTTCAATATTTAGTTAATACTCATTTAGCCAAATTTTTTCTGCCTGGGCTAGGGGTGTGTTGAATGATAATTGCGTATATTTTTGAAGTGTTTATGCATTGTTTTAGGTTAGATTGCGTCTCTTGACCATTTGCTATGAACGTAGTTACTATTACATTGTATGTATATATGTAGGTATATATATTAAATGATTATAATTCACCGATGCCTCCGCAAAATATCGATATGCAGCCTGTGCCGTTTTATTGTTTATGTGGTTGAATAGTTAAAATGTTAAAGGCTATACTGGCCGGGGGGTATTGTTTGGTTTACACAAATGTACCCACATAGCGGCCTATCACATCTAGGGGCAAATATTGTGTTGCTCTATTACAGCTAAACGAGCATTTTTAATAGCTGATTGTTTTTGTATTCGAGGTCCATTGTTTGCCATTTAAAGTCTTGAATATGTACCATGTTCCTGCAGGTGTGCAAATAGTATCATATAAAGATTATAATTTCTGAAGAAGCCTAAGTTAGGCGAAACATATGTCAAGTGTTTTAATATATTGTGGAAATTAAACATTGTGTTTCATTTATTTGTTAATATGAGTTTCCATCAAGTAAACTTAGATATGATAAATCATATTAAAATTGAAAAAAAGTTGTTGATTGTGTTTGTAGTGGCGAGACAAAAAGTGACTAACTTTTTTTAATTAGTTACATTCTAGAGCTATGTTATATTTCAAATATTTAATTATGATACAAATTAGGTTAGGTTAGGATAGGTTGATATAACTCGAATATGAAGTTAAATCTTCTATTACTATTAAGCTAGAGCTTCCTGTTAAATCTCCAAGAAAAGTGTACGAAAAAATATCGAATGAGGCAAATTGATGGCTTTTAATTAATAAAACTAACTCACAATGAACAAACTGACAATAAACAAAAACATTTGTTTTTTTTTTTGGGTGACTTGATTATTTTCATTTTCAGGGAATAAATTTTGTATGTACATTCCGATTCCCATTAGGTAAAACAAGGTTAGGTTAAAATGAAAATTAGATTTATTTTTAGACTTCAGTTTCAAATTGGGTGATAGGTACCTGATGTAGGAGCAGTGAAGTTTTAACACAACTTAAAAAATTCCAATATAAAAACGAAAAAACTGAAAGTCTCAAAAATGGCATAATCAAATTCCAGTACACATAACCAAGAACTATCGCGAAAATAACAATGCTGCACGTGTATAATGTTCTATTGTAGAATAAAATTAAAGAGATTCCCCCTTGTATACCACAAACTTTTTCTCTTTAATTTTATTCTGTTTAATTATCACAATGTCCTTTACTATACTATTTCTACCGTATAATTGATATTAAGTAGACTTTTGGAATGAATCTTAATAAACCTTGAAGTACACTGTTATTTCTCTGATTTGAAATGATTTTTATTTCTTAAGGAGTTAGTATTCAACACTAAATAAAAAACTCAATTTGATTTTTCCACTGTTTATTTTCAATCTTTACAACAGTACTGTTATTACTCTTGATAATGTATATTAATAATGTCGAGTGACAATAAATTGGTGAACAATAATTTTTGTTTTATTTATTCTATTTATTACATAATGTTTCACTGTAAATGCACTGTGGTTAGTTAAATCTTGACAATTGCTTCGCTGTACAAGGGCATCTTCAGAAGACGACCACTTAGGCAAATGCTTGGCTAGTAATATTCCACAGATAATCATTCACTTCTCTTCTGTCTTCATTTCGTTCGTCTCATCATTCTCTTCCTAACTACACCACCCACCCATTCCCACGATTCCTGAAAGGAGTCTGAAGAGGGCCTTACACCCTACCTTCCGGCTTTGCACTACAGTTTAGGTCGGAGGGACTGCCCGCCCACCAGCACGAGTAGCTGGTGGGAATGAAACACAGAAGAGTTTTTTTCCCGGCTTTGGTTTAACTGTTTTATGATTTCAAAAGATTCTAATACGTCTAATTTTTTACTGAATGTAATCAGTTGTCTTTTTAAGATACCCTTGTACAGCGAAACAATTGCCAATATTGAAAATAAACAGTGGAAAAATCAAATTGAGTTTTTACTTAGTGTTCAACATGTTTTTCCATAAAGAGACCAAAACAATAGATTATTCGAGTTAGCACAGTTCAGTACAGATTTGTTTCTAATTTTAGGATTAGGTGTAGTTATGTCCATTGTGAGACTGTTAACAGTGGTCATTTGTTTGAAAATGTCAATTTGAATTTCTCAACCAACAACCAATTTATTAATAGTCGGCGGACGTTTGTTTGACGAGTAGGACTTTTAATTAATTAAATTTGCATGGACGAAAAAGGCGTTCACGTCCCTTATGACAGACATCCTGCCAACGACCTTATAACATGTGCAACGTTAACAACAACGCAATCAGTTATGCCGTTTGTCATCACGTACGTAGCAACGTTATAAGTATTGTTATTTTGTACATTTACTGCACCTATAAGCCTATATATTTTATATGCATGCCCACTTTCATTGTGTAATTAAATATTCCCCTGACGGTGGCTATATAAAGAAAGCTATGGACGCAATCCGATCTTTTGCTTCATACGGGTGGTCGCAACAACATTTATTATGATATCCATAACATAACATATACGTGAGTAAATAGAAGGTGTTCTCTAACTGGAAAGCCTCAATGCTCAATCCCTTTCCAATGTTTGTTGGTCCATCTAATGAAATCGTAGTTTTTCTACTATCTCAAAAAACAATATAGCGACATTTTTCTTTAGGTCTCAAATTATTTAACAGGGCATAAACCTCATTGTTTCATATACACATCAATGAAAGCATTAGTTCTTGTTCAGTGACGTGGATCGCGGTTTCGAACTCTTGGTTCTCATCAGCACGATTTAGATATCTTCGACAGAACACCCATCAACCACCTATTTGCTGCCTTTAAACGGCATTCAGTGAATAAGTCTTTTTATTTTTATGTTTCGTTCCCACCAGCTACTCGTGCTGGTGGGCGGGCAGTCCTTCCGACCTAAACTGTAGTGCAAAGCCGGAAGGTAGGGTGTAAGGCCCTCTTCAGCCTCCTTTCAGGAATCGTGGGAATGGGTAGGTGATGTGGTTAGGGAGAGAAAGATGAGACGGACGAAATGAAGACAGAAGTGAAGTGAAAGATTATCTGTGGAATATTACTGCTCCAGCATTTGCCTAAATGATCCAAGGAAACCACAGAAAACTTGGACCACAGCAGCCGGACCAGGGTTCGAACCGGTGACCTCCCGAATGCTAAGCAATGATCTAGACCACTAGACCACGCCGCTCGGTCAATGAATAAATACATCTTTCAACATCCAAGCAAATTTAAACTAATTTTGAAGGAGTTATGTTAGTTAATGCGTTATAGAATTAGAAGAAATGCATAATTATATTTTGTTTTGCTTTGCTTCAAAAGACAATCTGTAATGTTTTGCCTTTAAAATTTACATATTTTCGTACTGTCTCACATATTACAACTGGCTAGTTAGCTGAAATATATGTTATGCAGCATACAAAGTTAGCTGCGACTTACGTTCATGACTACACATAAAACGATGTAACATGTAACAATTAGTGTTATTGACGTAAACGAATTTTTTTGATAATTTTACACTAAGTATAACGTTTTGCAACTGAAGTATATTGAACTTAACAAGTAATTGTGCAATTCTAAGTCAATAACATTTCGAAAATGAAATAATGCAACTGCTGAATGTATCTACCTGTTGCGAATTTATTTACAAACCAAAGGCTTAAGCTTGGGAAAGGCAATTAGTTTATCAACAATAGGAGTAGCAGTAAATACGTGTAGAGATAAGTGTTTAAATGTAGTTTATTACTACATCAATTATAGAGATGCGTTTTATTATTCTGTAAACTTAAAAGTGCATGTGTGAAAGTCGTTTGTGTTGTAGGCTTTAGGCACTTATACGCAGTTTATTGTGTGTTCATCTATTGTAAACTTAAATAGTAATAAATTCTTCAACATTACAATAATTGTAAACTCGTAAACCGTACTTACATGTTTAATGGCGGCCACAATGTTTTAAAGTTTTTTTTACGAAATGTTGACCTATATCTTTTTGGAATAAATTTATTCATATTCCTTTAAGTACGAGGCATGTTTTTTAGTAAGTTTTGAAATTAATAAAAAACGTGCAAAGATATCTTAATAATTTTATTTTCACATGAAAACCTGTACCTTAATCTACTTTTCTACATAATTTCCTTCAAAATTGAGGCACTTGTAATAACGTTTGACCAGTTTTTGAATACCCTTCTCATAGAGAACTCTGCCGCTTGACTTGCATCACAACTGTTTTGACTTCGTCATCGTCTTGAAGACGCTGACCGCCCAAATGTTTCTTCAAGTGCAGGAACAAATGGGCGTCACTGGGCGCCAAATCAGGGCTATACGGAGGATGATTTAGAGTTTCCCATTGAAAATATGTTATGAAATCTTTGGTCCGAGTAGCCACATGCGGACGTATATTGTCATGCACATTTGTGTGGCCATCTTCAAATGTTCTCACCCACTTCCTTACCATTCTATTACTCATAATGTTTTGTCCGTAAACTGCACAGATGTCAGGATGAATATCAATCGGTTTTAGTCCTTTAGCACTAAGCAACGTATAACAGCCCGGACTTCACAGTCGGCGGGACTCACGATTATTGGAGGCGGCATCTTAAACACTCAGTAAACAACGTAAACAAGGTCGAATCAGATTGTAACGGCGTCAGTGCGTAGGTGAGAGATGTAGGTATTCAGTGCGCATGCGCGGAACGCTGACCGGAGCGCTGCAGCGGCACAATTTCAAAACGGTACTTACTCAAAAAACATGCCTCGTATGTAGTATTATAACCAACACAATTATTAAAATGATTCTTCATAGTATTTCGTTTAATTAATTACACCTAACATCCTCAATGAGCGTCGTCTAACGGACTATTGCTGTTCTGTATTCTTCCTTATGTGAATTTTTCGATGCATGACTTGACTTTTCTCATCAATTAAAAAACGCGCAAAGCACGCTAAAGCTTTGAGAACTATAATCGAATTACCTTATTAATTACGTAATGAATGGAAAATAGCAATTAAATGTAGTGCTATGGTTATTTTTGTACTGTACAGTTGTTTTACCTCGTTAATCTTCTTAATGGAAGTACCTACATAGTTACTTATTACATATTTCTAATTAGTAATTGTTTTGAAATAGGTAAAATATCCTCTGCTTTTCTTATATCACGTACACCTATTTGCACAATATAAATTCAGCTTATCAAGAAATGATAACGTACAGGTATAAATAAATAAATAAACATCTTAAGCATACTTATTTTATTATGGTATATTTAAATAAAGTGTTTATTACACTAGGGTGTATTAGGGAGTTAGATAGTACCCGAAAAAAAAAATATTTAAAAATTTTGTCTTTAATCTAAGGATTTCAATTTGAAAGGTTTACAGAGGGACAGGGTTGCTGTAACAATAAGGTTCCGTTGGAATTTTCTGGTAAGGAACTCTAAATATCATTAATGGTCCTGATAAATGATCATATTAAAAAAATATTTCATTGCGAATATATCTACATTTTAGTAGTACTTGATTCTAGTAAACTGTCTTTATTTAATAAAAGGAAAGAACAGAAAATTGCTTTTAAATGTTTCAAATTTTTTTTAATGAGAATCACTACAATTGTTTCGAGTTGTTAGCCCTTTATCAATGTATTACTAACGGTTACAATTAATAACAGGTCTTATATACTATCAGCTTTAAAGTATTTGTTTACGTGCAATTAATAATATAATATATATACTAATATATAACATGTAAATATATATAATTTGTTAACATGTATGTGTGCGAACAATATTACTAATACCTAAGTATTGGTTAATAACAAGAGTTTCTTTAAATTCTAGTTGATCATTGGTTATATTACAGTTTTTGTATAAAGCTCTTTTTATTTCAAGTTGTTCTAATAGGGTTAGTCTTCTCCCTTTGTTTTCAAGGTGTAATAATTTTGTTTTTTCTCTATGCAGTGAGTGCTAAACCCTGTAGATTTCTTTTTATCCTATGTTTTTTATGTGTTCTTTTTCTCTTATGCTTAGAATCCTACCTGTTTGTCCTATATAGAATGCGTTACATTCCTTACAATTGATTTTATATATACCACTTTTCTTAGAGTTACAAATTTTGTCTTTGTTATTAATTAATAGTTCGCCTAAATTACATTTGTTAACTGAAACGACTTTTATATCTAATTTTTTGAGAGAATTACAAATTTTATAACTTAGTTTACCGTAATGGTTGATTAAATTATAATGATCTGTATTTTTTGATTGATCAGCATAAAGTTCTTTGCTATAAATTTAATCATGGTTAGTTCTTTTTCATAATCAGCTTTACTTAAACGAAATTTTAACAATCTGTATACGTAACTGCGAAATGCAGCCATTTTTATTTGATGTGTTTGGTTGGAAAGTGAGTTGATAGTAGTATCCGTAGCTGTTGGTTTGTCTTTATTTTATTTTTTCCTGGAATTATAAGGAATATTTTCTGTAAGATGAATCGCCAATGTGACTCAGAAGCCTTTAAATGTAATTGTGAATATCTTAAATGGGCTTAGTAGAAAAGAATGGAAAATTAAAATGTGAAAAGCATTGTGATTCATTTCTATCGAGTTTTTGTATAGATACAGTAAAACTTCGCGAAATAATCAAAATTCTGCTCAATTAAAGGTGATTATGTAACTGCCTATTTTTTACCAGCTTATTTACAATGTCATGACGTATTATTTCGGAATGTAAACAAGTACCGCATTGATACTTTAATAAGTAAACTTTTATTGGTAACTTTAATTGAGATTAACACTCACAAATATTACAATAAGTATTATTGAATAATTTGATGTTGCGATGGTAAATATTCCAATAAAAATTTTAGAAGGTGATTATATAGGAAGGTGTGTAGGTGTACCTGTCCTGTTTGACCAATATGTACAATTTCATTATCAATTCCTTTAGCACATTTGAGTAGGTATTAATTTTTATTGATACGTGTGATATAAATATATTACATAGAAGTGATGCTTTATATTTACAACAGATGTAGCTACATATAAGTACATTGTGTCAATTCTTTGAAGTGTTTTGACTACATTTTGAATTGATAAAACGTGACTGTACAATTTTAATAATACAGTCCGTGCCAGATGCTAAAAGCAGTTTATGTACGACAAATATAAGCGTTAAAGTTCTAGTAATATTTCATTCAACGGTTATCGTAAAAAACGACTATTTTATATCATGCCTACAATGAAGATAATAATCATAAGTAGAGAATACCTACGTACGTCACACGAAACGTAGCCGACGTGAATATAAATTAATTACTGACGCGAGTGAAAGAAATGTCTTTGTTACAATGATTGAAACATGATTGCATATTTTGGAACTAAATTTCTATTTATTTTGTACCTAAACGTTCTTTCTTTAGATGCATTAGTTCTCATAAATTTGACAATTGTAGTGAAATATTCTGCAATAATTCCAAATAACAATTATTATGCTTTTGGTCAGAAATTTATCGAAACTGCCAGACACGGATCGCGATTTAGCACTTGTAAGAAGCTCATCAGCGTGCCATAGACAGTCTTGATAAATTACTAACCTTGTCTAGTTTGATATATTCTGTAGCGGCTAAAATCCACTAGATGGCAGCAATTGCCTCTATGTTGTTATTATATTAACTGTTCTTTACAGAACATTTCGACTTCGTCAGTAATTTATTTGTTGATTTAGCTGGACAAGTTTAAATACCTTTGTGAGGCCTTGTCTGATTTGATATCTTCTGTAGCGCCTAAAATTGCCTCTATGTTGTTAATAATTCGAAAATTAACATTAATTTTAAACTTAAAATTAACAGATTTATAAATGAGGACGAAAAACAAATAATTTCTACAGGACGTTCTACCAAAAAGTAACTATTTCATAAAAGAAATATATCGTTTCTCGAAATATTTAAAGCTACCCTCTCTAGATACATCGTTTTTAGCAAGTAATCTCTATTACGGTTAAAAACCCGTAATTAAGAAGGACCCTGTCAACATCGATTAATTCATGCCTATCTATGGTAAATTATTAATTAATATATAATATAATAAAAATAACCAACTAGTGTATGTTATTTACCGAGCATCATGACCCGGCCGGGCTACATCATAGCTTAGCATTGGAGGTCACTGATACAATTCTTGGTCCACCTCCTATGGTTCATGTTTGTCTGTGGTTTCATTAGATGAGTTAAGCAAATGCTGGGGTAGTAACACTCCCAAAAAAATATTGCACTTCTCTTCTGTCTCCATTTCGCCAATCTCATCTACCACTTTCTCTAACCATCCCACGCCCATTTTCACAATTCTTAAAAGGAGGTTGAAGAGGACCTTCCGCTCTACTTTTCGGCTTTGCACTATACTGTAGGTCGAAGGGACTGCCCGCCCACCAGCATTAATAGCTGTTGGAAATGAAACACTTAAATGTTTTTAGTTCATTTTCTTGCTGTAACATTAACAATATACGTTCGTTGAACATATGATAACAGATTGTAAAGAGATTAAAGTCTTACAAAGTATTTATTACGTACTTTTTGTGTTTTGTTTTTTGTATTTCGTTACAAATAAACATTATGCCACATGTTATGTATATGTGTGGTGTATACCCTGTATGTTATCAGTTATCACAATCATTTTACGTGTTGTACTGAATTTGTTTTGATTTTCAGCGATGTTTCTACGTCATTCTACTGGTGTTAATAATGCCGACGTCCAAATGTTGTTTGTACATAGCCAATTTGTTTAATAAGGTGAGACGAATTGTTTGACGTTTTGCTGAAAATTAGGGTCGCTTATATCAACGTCATAATCATCAAACATCCCTCATCTTCATTAGTTCATCGGCATCGTTTGTTATCAGTTATACATCGTATCAAACCATTTGCTGTTTGTTTTGTGCAAAAAGTCTACATATATATCATATGCATGCGCAGAAATTGGTGTTTTTTTGTACAATGGCTATTTTGGACGTTGTATCCAATTATTACTAATTCAACTCCTTAAATATTTTTTTTTTTTACTGTTTCTTGGAAAGGAATTTAATTCTCGTATCAATAAAGAAAATATTTATTTGTAAGGTACGGAAAGACGTTTTAGGTTGGTAAGTAGGTAATTTTTCATTTTTATTAATTTTTTAATTAAATTAAAAGCTCAATAAAATAAAATTTGTATATTTTGAATTTTTCAAAAATTCAAAATCAAAATATGTTAATGTTGATGTTTTTTTATTTTATTTTCATCATTATCATTGTTATAAATTGTGCATGATGATGTACACAAAAAATAGATAATACATATTCATATTTGTTAAGAATTAGTTTTTGCGTTCATAGCTCTGATTGGTTGTTTTAGTTTCGTAGAGGATTCTGCATGCGAATTTTTACTAGGTACAGTTAATTTTATTGTATTTGTACACAAAATTTCTCAAATCAAGGAATAGATCAAAATATATTATGAAGTAACGGAACAGTACGTAAATATCCTAAACAAAGTGTTCTCAGTGAAGATTTCACTGGTTCTTTGTTTTTATTGACTAATTAGGCACGAGTTTTAGTACCTATGCAATCGTGTGAGTGCAACATTTACAACCAAATGATGGATTAGAACAAACTGGGATAGCTTAAACACCGACACAAAATGTCCGAAGCATTTTTCGGTAATAAAGTTACCTTCTTCAAGGACTGAAGAGAACTAAAACCTAAGGGCAATATAAACAATTATAAATAAAATTAGATAAAACAGCTTAACAAACATTAAGAATAATGGATAAGAATAGAGACAATAAAAACTAAATTAAATGTTTAATTCTTTTAAGCTCAAACTGCGAAGTATGCATTGTATTTGCCTCTAAATTGCCCAAACCCAAAGTATAAACCATTTCTATTAATCATAAATTCTTTCGAATACTTTTTACGTTTTATTTAGGCATAGGTACATATTACTATTTTCACAATTAGGTTGGTTATTGGGCATTAAAACTTCTGCATCTACTTGTACGCCCTAACTCAACAATTAAAAAAACAAAACAAAATCGTCAAACTTTGAAACGGCCAACGTGATAACGCGATTGTATTGAAAATTTCAAAAAAAATACAAATTTCTCAAAAACTACTGCTCACAGATACCAACACCCCTATATCAGTCGAAAGGAAATTTAATTTTGCACTATACTATGTGAGAAAAAATATGGCATTCCATTTAAAAAAAGATAGTTATCCCTGTTTGAATTTGTGAATATTGGCATGGATAAATTTTATACTATTGATAATGGATGTGTCTATCTAATACCTGTAGATGATAGGCAATTTCTTCCAGAAACGGAATGTGAATACCGCAACCCTCTAAGTCCTTTCGTTTCTGAGATATTTAAAATGACGCCAAACACTGCAAACGTCAATTTTTCCAAGAAACCTGAAATAACTCCGGAAGGATGCGTCCCAGGTCCAATTTAATGTTAATAAATTGACATTATTTTTTTATGGGGAATTCAAAAGTATAGTAAAAAATAGGGTGTTCCATTTAAAATAACGAAGTTAGGGTGCATTTCTGGTATAACCGGATGTCCGCCATATTTGAAAATATTTTTACGTTATTCTACACTTAACCCCATACAACTTTTATTTGAAATATTTTTCTCTATTTTGAACTCACTCAGTTACTCACCCTGTATACTAACTAATCATATGGTCCAGTGAACAAGATTCGGCCTAACTGTCGCAATATTCAGTGGACCTTACAAAAACAATAATAAAAGAATTAGATTAAACTAAAAAGCGGAGAGCCAGGAATAGGACCCTTGTCACTATTAAGAGAACTTAATCTATTTTTATAAATAAACATGCTCTCAAAACTATTTAGTAAGTAATTATGTTTAATTTCCTTAACTAATTTAAGGTTGTCAATATTGATCCTATGATTTTCAGTAGTAAGAATTTGTTGAGCAACACTAGACTTTTCAGTTCTACCAAATTTAGCGTGAGCTAAATGCTCTTTAAACCTTACCAGAAGAGAGCGTCTAGTCTGACCAGAATATTTCTTTTTGCAAATTTTACACTGCAATCGGATTTTAAAGGCCGCAAAATCCGTTAGAATTAAATGATTAGACTTTATAAGGAAGCTTTATAATGTAAAATGGCTGGCTAGAGCTCTTACCAATACAGTGATTTGAGTTTGAGGGAATAGACATAGAAGCAATTAATTAACTGTAAGCACACAGTTAGGCTGAGTATATGAAACAGAAGCTTCAAAACTGCAGCTACTTTTGGTATCATAAACAAATAAGCACTTGCCCACTTGAATATAATTCAGTAGATAAAACATGGCTGATTTGCGTTTGTTGTTCACTTTCTAATCTAAAGTAACTTGATAAATGCGACCATTACGTTTGAATTATTAATCAGGTAACGAAAAGTTCCAGATCTGAGATCGCTTAAAGTATTCGCCAATTGACGCCAGGAAATTAACCTCCCGCTTGTCATTATGGATATTTATTGTTACATATATATGTGTGTATGTTATTTATGTACATGCAAAATTAATCTGTTACGTCGACAGTGTTTTTCTAAAATTACGATCGTTATTCTTCTGTAAGGAGTTCGAGTGTGCAACGATTTTCTTGGAGGTTGCTCAAGAACAATGGTAGAGCTTTTTCTCTGGCGATGTACTAATGAAAGCGTGAGTTTTCAGTTTTGCAAGGTGACCAGGACGAATCAAATGTACCTACAAAATTTGCTAAACTATTGTTTCATTTCGAAAAATATGGAGAGAGTATCATTGCAAATTTGCGACAGAAAGTAATAAGTATTAACAGTCCAGGGCCGTAGCTACGGGGGCGCTCCAGGGGCTGAGCCCCTCCTAAAAGGATCTCAGCCCTCCTCAGTCAACATCCGGCATTTATAGGAAATTTGAGAAATTTCGAAATTTCCACATCGAATTTATATTTAAAAAAGCAGGTTGATCCGTCTCCGCATCCCCCCTTTCTTTTGTCTATTCGAAGCGATTTGTTTACGCCGGTTTGGTTGCATATTACGCGTTTTTGGGGGGTCTCCAACTCACTGTAATAACACCTGCCATTGCGTTAATACCCCAATCTTTATTAGCTTTCGGCTCGAACGGGACGGAATAGAGCGATCGTCACTACGACGAGATCGATTATTAGCTAAGACACCGTACATGATTATTACTTCGACAAGGAAGGAGTCATGTATTAATAAGACAATCACAAAAAGGTAGGATTATGAATACATTTACATTTATCTGTAGATACTGTGGCGTGTCGGTAGCGACGTCCGGAAGAATGAGTCAGTGTTGTTTGAACGAATTCGAGGAAACGAAACTCGTTGGCTATGCATATGGATCGCGACGTGTAGAAAAGGAATGAGGAATGATGCATCCTTTGAGGACGTCTTTCATAAAGTCATAACAGTTCTTAATATTAATTCGGATGACGTATCTCAAGATGGACCGAATCCGAAGAGACTGATATTGCTGATAAAATAGGTCAAAGATCTGAAACCGATGATGATCCTCCGCAAATTTTTAACGCTTTACACATGGAAACTTTCGATTTGATGCTTGCGGAACTGCACTTGAGATTTTCTCATAACAAAGATCCTTGCACGGCCGTTACAAATGTCGAGAAACTGAACATCGATGAAATAGGAATTCTGAAGAAATTAGAGATCCAGATACCACCATGCGAAATAAACGTTGTGAAGAATTATTGCTTAAAGTACAACCCTGACGACATGTTCGCTAAAATTTATAACCAACGAAATGCATTTGAGGACACCTACAAGCTTTTACCGACTTGCCGTACCTTTGGATGTAGTACAACTGTTTGCGAGTCAGCATTTTCGGTATTTACACGAATCAATAGACCCCAAAGAATGTCTATGAAGCACCAACGACAAGCTAATTTAATTCATTTGGCGTTTGAAAAAGTTTATACGAAGAATATTGATTTGTTTGAGTTAATGTGAAAATTTAATGACTGTAAATTGCGAAAATTACAACTGTTTTGAGACTTTCCAATTATTTTAATTGCGCCCACCCAAAAAGTCCTTCAGCCCCCCCTGATATCATGGGCTGGCTCTACGGCCCTGGTCTATTATGATACGATAAGATAGAAAGTGAGTGAGTAAAGTTATGTTGAAACTGTAACCGATACACTTTATTAATTGTGAGAATTAGTGACGATGAAACTAAAAATCGGTCTTACACTTTTTAAGAAGCTAGATTTCGTGTGTATATGAGGTGGCTTGATTAGTACCATTCAAGCAACCAACTAAAACTATGGAACAAGATGTGCCTAACTGTAGAAACAAATACATGTCCGTCCAACTGAGATGCTACTCTAAAAATTGAAATGAAACCAAATGAATAATTAAACCTGCTGGTCGCGTATTGACTAGTTATGTTATATGTGAATTTTACTCAAGGACATTTAGTTCTATGATCTTTTGATAAAAATATCATAGTTTAGGTCAAAAGTCTCTCTGATATTCCAATATCGTTCCGAAATCTCATGTTTTTCTTTTAAATTGTTGAGCCAGCTAACCTCATAAGTTCGTTGAAAGTATATTTGCTAGAATTTTACAGGATCATCAAAAGCCTCTGCTGCTTCAGAAACCCTCTTTTTATGATTTTTTTTTCAAATCAGGGTGAATCCAAAACGTTTTCTTTTTCTTCTGCGTCTTCGTAGAATGATGACATCGCTAAAACTATTTTTCCAAATGTATCGGTTTCATGAAATTGGTTGTTTCAAAATTGTTGCCCAAACGGGCGAGTCCTTTAAGATTTGATATGTGGGACCAAAATAAGAGTTGGATTGGATCCAAAATTGATTTGTTGCAAATTATCAAACAGTTAAGTTATGATTTACATTTCAGAAGAACGACAAAACTAATTAAGAAAAGCAAGCAGTTCGTATAAGTATTGTTGGCAAGTAACTAAGCTTATAAACCTCAGATCAAGCAGAAGATTAATTTTGGGGTTTGTGTTGGTTCTTTGTAAATTAAATTAGTGTCTTTTACCTGAAGAGTACATACACCACTTGTTTACAGTCAGTTTACCCTGAAATGTGTTTTTTGCGATATTTTCATGTAGATTTCATTTTTTAAATCTAAAAAGGTCTACAATGTCAGAAGTCAAGATATTCAACACGGACGTTTTGACTCCAGTGTTGATTTGATAAGATAAATTTATTTTATTGTTTTTATGTTCCTAACAATTATTTCCCAACTCTGTGTTTCGTCAGAAGATACAATGATGCTTGGGCTATTTACACATTTTTCTTATATTTAAGGGCTGTTAATTAGGGTGGGGATAGAAGAACTGGCCAAAGGTTTAGTAAAGAGGGGAGTTGTTAAATGCTATTTGGTCATTTAAAAGTAAATTCAGAATTAATTAGAAGAAAACATACTTGGTAAACTTTCACTAATTTAGTGATCGAACTCGACAATTGTTTCGAGTAAAAGAACTTACTTACTGTGTTTTACCTAGTGTGTTTTCTTCTAATTAATTTTGAATTTACCATGTCCTTTCACAACGTGTGCACCATCAAGTCTTTAAATAGTAAAAGTAAATTAGTGTTTTCTAACGTCACAGAACATTAAGTTTGAACTTATTTCCTTCAATATTAATTATTTTCAAGTTTGAGTTTTTAAATTTTCGTATTCGAAAAAGTTTCAAACTTAATCTTCTAGAAACGTTAGAAATTAATAAACAGAAAACAGTAATTTACTTTTAAATGACTAAATAGAATTAAACAATGTAATGGCGTAGGCTCTCACGGCCGGAATCTAATGAATAAAAACGTTGATGGGCCGTGGTAGAAAGCATCTTGTAGATCCAAACGTTTCGACTGCTAAATCATTTAGTTGCTACTGAGACTCCGAAGTACAATCTTCGACCTAGGAATCAAGCTGCCCACTGAAGATGAAGTTGCAGTCGAAACGTTTAGATCTACAAGTTCCTTTCGACTACAGCCCTTTGTTCAAAGAATTAAACAACTTCCCTTTACTAAACCTTTGGCCAGTTCCTCCATCCCCACCCTAGTTAACAACCCTTAAATATAAGAGAAACAGCCTTCTAACGAAGGTATAACGTGGCGAAACAATTGTTAAGAACAATAAAAAGTGTGGAAATTATCAAGGGGTTGTTTTATTTTTGTCTAACATGAATTTTCATCAAGTAATAATGGATTCGATTAACCATAAGTTTATTAATTGAAATAAGTTTGATGAAAAAGTCTAAACTTCGGTAAATACTAATGAGTATAAGGGAACAGATAGTTTTAGGTTGATTGCAATTCTTTTTACAAAAAACTGGATACCTACTCAATTGTTAAGACATTGACGATTACATAATTGCACATCCCACTGTAGCCTCTATCCCGTTTTAGCTATCGTGGCACAATAACTCAATTGTTTTCGTTATTTTTTGTTAGAGGAAGAACCTCAAACATACCATACGGACATACCGATTTACCAAACGCAATTTCCTCTGCATTTCATTAATGTTGGCTACGTTCAAGCTATGTAAGCTTTGGTGCCAGTTTATTTTTAATTAGACCTCTCTGCTTACTGTATGTACTGTTGTTGCACTCATATATCAAACAAATACATACGTAAACGTTGCATTTTGCGTTCACCTATGTACGTACAATAAAGTGCGTTTGTTTGTATGTCTACGAAGTTCTTCGTACGCTCGGGCTTTCTATGTGTTGTGTTCTGTTGTTATATTGCAGGGCTCAATGACCAGTTGGCGTTCTCGAAATTAAGTGCGTCTCTAATTGCTAAGAATGCGCAGTTTTATTTTGTCATCTTTCAGACCAAGTTTGTCTGTTTGTCTGTCTGTCTGTCTGTTTGCCAGTATTGTACCATTTAATGGTCTATATCCGTGTAGTTGCTCTCTGGTCTTTGTATGGATAACACGCCCGCTTGTTGTTAAATTCCCATTTTATTTCGTTTTCTTCTTCATCTTTAAATTATCGTTTAGTGGTGTTATCGTTATGTGGAAATCGTTTGTAGAAATAAGTGTGTATAGCAAAGGGTAGTATCGATCATAAATTATTTTCACGTAGAATGTACTTACTTAGTGAGTAATGGAAAATATATTTGAGTTGTCGATGAAAACAAACGAAGAAACGGAAACAAATATTGTGTCATTAGGAAGAATATGTTTGTGTAGATTTTTCGACGGTTTCGCAACGTTGACACTTCCGGTTGATCTGCAGAAGGTATCACCATGGTAAGATTTTTTTGCATAGCAAATTTATATTATGTTACTCCTTATTTATTTGTTTGTCCTGAAAATATACCCTGAAACTTTATATCTAAACATTAAACAAAATTATAGTGAAGATATTTTATAATTAATAAATAATTAATAAAATAAAACATACGGTATATTTCAAAAATGTATTAGAGTATCTCTGACATATGTTTCGGTATTTACACCATTATCAAAGAGCTATAGGTAACTGAGGTACATTATTTCCTTATAAACTACTTATACCTAAAATACAATGGATTTTAATAACGGGAAACCCCAAAATCGGTCTGGTCATTGGTAATAGGTAGACCGTTTACAATGGCCTGGTTTATTTCGACTATTTCTAAGAAATTCAGTCTTCTTCCTTTACTTTCAGTATGTATATTTTTATATTCTTATTATCTATCTCATGATTTTGGGAAATACAATGGTCCGCTATACCTGTACATTTGTTGCCATTTTTATGGATTTTACGTGTTCCTCTAAACGTTTTTCAAGGGCCCGCCCCGTCTGTCCAATGTACAACGCTTCACAGTTCTTGCAATTTATTTGATAAACACAGCTTTTATTTGATTCATTAATTTTTGGTTTATTATTTACTAAAAATTTCCTAATTTTTTTTTTTAATTGACCGAATTGACTGATAAATCAAGCTTTTTTAAATTGTTGCAAATTTTATTAGAGATATTGGGTAGATAATTGATATAGCAAAATGTTTTATTGGGTTAGATATCTTTTGTATTTGGAACTGAATATAGCTTTTGCAGATTTAACTTTTTTTGTTTTTTTGTTGTTTACTGATATTTTGTACCTTTAGGTTTTATAGTTTTTGAGAATTGATGATTATTTCTATTATTAACAAACTCTCAACTTGACTTTTTTATAAATACTTGTGGTTTCTTAATTACATATTAATATCTAAATACATTTTACACTATATTCATAATGTTTACTCAATAATTAATTGATTAGTTTTTATTCCCGTATTATAATAACCTTATTTCAACCGGAATAAAATGGTTCCGGATCAGTATGCTTAAATCCGGATATAGTGCATTTTATAGGTAGGCATTAAAATTTTAATGGCTCTGACGTCCGATAGTAACAAGTTTATTGCCCAGTAACAATTTAACATTTTATATACCTTTCGTAGTTCAAATTCGAAAATAAAACCGTGCATTTCGATACGCCCTCCAACATCTGCATAAGAAAAGATGAAAAGGAAACCAATCGTCCTTGGATGAACCATTTCAAAATTGTGGAAGTTTTCTTGTACTGTTGTACTGGTGTAATGGATACCTTGGTATTTTTTCGCCTACCATAAATTAGCGGAAAACAAAAAATAATCATGCGTAAACTTTTCTTTATCAGTTATGTATAAGTTTTATGGAGATAAAATATACAATACGAATTATAAATGTAATAAATAAAACACAAGTTTTTGGATGTTTCAACAACAATTTAATGTACTCACAATATTGTTTCGACCCACATGTGGTCATTATCAAGAGTAAACAATCACTAAAATTAAAATTGCAAAAGTGTGTATATATATGTACATAAATGGTGGGGATACATATCTGAAAAATTGTTTACAATGTTGTTAGTAGTAGCAGGGTGTTATTAGTAGCTAACTCTATTTCGTAAATTGTTATGCTTTAATTTAAATTTGCAGCTTTCTTAATTTCTAGAGATTCCAAAAGGTTTAATTTTTTGCTTTTTGAAGCTGAATGTAATAATTTGGCTTTATCTAATTTATGGTTGTTGACTATACAATGTCCTGCCATTCCTGTGCTTAGTATTTTATTCTTTATAGAGTATAAATGTTCTTTTAGCCTAATACCAATCGAACGTCCACTTTAACCTATGTATATCGAATTGCAATCTACACAATTTAACGAATTTGGGTTTGTTATTTACTATAAAGGGTTTAATGTTGTTTTGATTGAGTCGAAACAGTATTGTCGAGTACATTAAATTATTGTTGAAACATCTAAAGAACTTGTGTTTTATATATCACATTTATCGAATATGTTTCATCAAATGGTCACTATTGATTGATAGTTTGAATCAACACGAACTACTTCAATTAAACAATTTTTTTCCCACTTTTGGTATGAACTAGTTAATATTGCGTTGCTTATAAACTGGGGCGGATTTTAGGTTTCCAATTTTATCGATACTATGGTTTGTAAACTGCAGCGAGTACATAATTGTCTTCTGACTAGGTTAGGTTAGGCTATGGTAAGTGTAAAATTGAGGAGTTGTGATAATATCGTAAGCAATATTATTTTAAGTTCGTGGACCATCTGCCTTTAAACTGGGTACCTAAAACGCTTATAAAATGAGCATGGAAGGTGAAGCGCGATATCGGAATTTGAGCTTTTTGCCAGAAGGTTATGTACAGTTGGTGACAAAAGTAATATTACAACCACTCAATTATTAGGATTTTTTGACATACTTATTATGAGTCAAATCATTAAATTTAACGGAAACGAATTTGTCGTTGATTGTTTTGGAATTTGTTGTTTGTGTATCCATCTATATAAGGATTCAGTTTGATTCTCGTGACTTAAAATTAATGAGTAACATCTTAGCCCATAGGGAATAAATAGCAATGAAATATCAAATTACATAACGTTAAGCAAAATTATGTATATGCAATGCGAATGTGTGTGCAATGTTTATTGTGTAATTAGTAACAAAGCTAGAATTACACTAGTTGTGCGATATTCTAAAATGAAATCAAATAAATTATTGTGAAATATTTTATATTGGGTAGAATGTGTCGTGAAAAAATACAACACTATACAATACAATAATGATATCTAATTGTTTTTAGTTAGTGGTAGATGAATTTCTAACTTTACAATTGAGTAAACAAGCCCTGAGATTTCTTTATTTTGTTGTTAGCTCTATTAGAATTTTAATGTACTTTATAGTTTTAAGTTTCAAGGACCACGATTGATATTCAGCTCCGCCGGAAGTGTGTTCTCGGTTCAGAAGGATTACGGATGACATATTTGTTTCCTTTACGTATAGGTACTTTGTTATATAAAATGTACTTAAGAATTATTTGTGCCATGGACTGTAGGTGTTTTAGGTAGGGTAAATGTGTTATGGTAGGTATCGTATTTAATGTCGGTTCTTTGTTAATACCTTTTTCGAACATCTGCTCATTGACTGCTGGGTCGGCTTTGGAGTACGAGGCAAGATGAATGTTATAACAACTTTAGTATACGTTTGTGTGTACTGCTTGCTAGCTAATAATCTGCGCCTTTATCAGGCACGTCCTGCCTCGACAGCGTTGCGTTGCCTTCGGATTATATACATTTGTTTCTTTCTCGGAACTCGCTGACTTTATTATTCTATTATAAGTACTTTAAATGGAATAATAAGTAGGACAATTGTGTACTACAATGTCAAAATATCCACATTATGTGGGGTGAAATTAAAAAAGTCAGGAAAATTAAATGAAATTTAATTCAACAAAAAGTGAATAAAAATATATGAATTAAAACATGAACTAATTGATTGTTAAATAATTATAATTAAAAAAAATAACTAACAATACTAAATTAGGAATTTATGGCCTGACTGGTCCGAGATGACTTATCTCAAATAAATAAACAAAAACAATATGTGAGCAACCAATTAAACCAAAATCGCAATCATAACGACATAAATATAAATAATAATTCACGAATTTGCAATTCAATCATTTCCAGATCACAGGTATTAAGGGTCAACTCGCGAAATACCTCAACGGAAATATAATAGGCTAGTGAAGAGTTATCTACCATTGTAAACAGTGCATGTATTCACTTCAGGTACTAAGGGTCAACTCGCATAGTACCCATTCTATAACAACTAGCGGAGTATGAAGGATCAACTCGCATCATACTCAAAAACAAAGCACTAAGGGTCAACTCGCATAGTGCTCAATTAAATTGCAATATTTATTTATAATAAATAAAGTAAATAAATAAATTATAAATAATTTAATAGTAAAATTGGTCACCCAGTGAATCAACTCACCTATTATTTGAAAACACTGACACTAGAAAATTAAAGCACAGGTGAACAATATGACACAATTTGTAAATATCTATATTGATAGCTTCCGAAAGACTGACTTAATGGGATAGTTCTCACGAGAGCACAGCCCGTGTTTATAAAAGAGCTGCATATTCGGGCCTTATCGCACCGTCCATATAAACAAAGTCTGGAGAATTCGAGCTAGCGTTGACTAAATAGTAACAGGCAAAAGTTGGATCTGAATATTACAGTGTGAATAGAAAAATTCCTTTACTGAAATTACTTACTTCTTACATTAGATAGGGAATTGAAGCTTGGATGTTTGTATGAACTTAGAAAGACTGTTTCATAATTTTTTTTGAATTAGCGTCCCCGTTCGAAAAGCAATGCTTTCTTAATTATACACGAATTGGCTCCCATGGTTTACGCGCTATTACCCAGAAAACGATGGCAGCGTTGCTATATCTGAATTTAATTTTATTCGGCCCACACTAACATTTTCCAATTCTTTGAAGTTCTGAAAGATTTTTATAAAGATACTTTTATAAAATAAACTGCATTTACTTAAAAATGTTGTTGGAAGTTTGACAAAAATAAAGTTATTTATACATTTGTTGTTGTTGCCCTACTTAAAAAGGGGTAACATAAATAAGAACATTTTATTGGATAATTATAATAGTCGATTATCGATATGCCCTACCGGCAACAGGAACCGGTTTCAGGAAGGGGTTTTACAGTAAGAAATAAGGTGTCAATAGTTGTAAATCATTTTAAATTCAATTTTCATAAAAAGTTCGCGGTGGAAATGTAGGCAGCATAATTGTAAAGCATTTTTAATAACTAAAGGCGAACTTGACGGAGTTCCTTTAATATGGGATTGTGTTCTGATACATAATCATGAAGACGACACGAATAGAAGAAACTTACCTACTTAAAACTGTAAGTCTTAGTAAGGTTTAATTGTGGCTGTATGCTGCGATTTCTGACATTTATTTAATATTATTGTTACCTCATTTTTACATTTTGACAAAATAAAATTCACATATGGTATTTACCACTGTCTTTTATTCCAACGTACAAACGTATTACAAGAAGAAATATACTTCGATGATACATGGCAACCATGTACGTTATTCTGTTTTATTTTGTGCTTTTCTGGGAATTTCCAATAAAACTGTCGCGGGTACGAATTCGTGTATTTACTTTTCATAATTACTGACCGTTCCCAGCAGTACCTACTTTGTGGGGACGAATTCGAGTGTAGCCAAATAAACACACAGTTGATAACCTCCACAATTTATTAAACAAATTTGACACGTGTTTCGCCAACACTGTGGCTTCTTCAGTACAAAATCTACTTAAAACTACCTAAGAGTAAATGTCTATAAATAGGGTGGTGCATCTTCTTTAGAGTGTGGGAAAAGATTTAATAGTGGTGAGGGGTTTATATCTATTTGATCATTAGATTTTAATAGTGTAAGTTTTAAACTTTTATTTTCAATGTGTAAAATTTTTAGATCTAAATTAAATATATGGTTATCTTCTAACACAATCGTTTTTTTTTTAATAATAAAAACTTCCAAAAAGGCGGAACGTTTCTATACGATCTAAAATGTTCGTTCAAACGAATTCTAAAATTTCTTTCCGTTTGAAGTATATAAATTTTTGAACAAGAACCGCAATTGAGTTTATATATGCCTGGTTTTGATAATTTCTAAAAAAGCCACAGTGTTGGCGAAACACGTGTCAAGTTTATTTAATAAACTGTGGAAGTTATTAACTGTGTGTTTATTTCAAACTGTTTTATAAAATAATGAAAGCGTGAGAATAGGCGTACGTGACTTTTGAAAGAAATTTGGATGCTGCCAGTTTGATAATAGATACAAAATTTTATTTACATTATTGAGAAGTACCTACCTACCATATACATTTTTGATTACTGCACCAGAGGTATGAAAAAATGTATTTCTAAGTCCGTAATTTTTATTGCATTAATTTAGGAAGAGCTAGTAGTTAGAGACATGTTAAAGGCATAAATAGAAGTAATAAGAGGCAGAGGAATCCTAGTTTAGATTATTGTCCAACCAGTCGTTGGTCTGATAACTCAATGATGAAGATACCAATTCGATTTTTTTACAAGACAATGGGTCATGGAACGGTTGCGGTAGTGTCTCCATAGAGGATTTTGTTCTTATTACTGCCCCAGCATTTTCCTAAGTGATCCAAGGAAACCATAAAAAACTTGGTCCAGAGCAGCCGGACCCGGATTCGAACCGGTGACCTCCCGAATGCTAAGAAATGATTTAGAGCATTAGACCACGCCACAGATAGTCGTTCACTTCTCTTCTGTCTTCATTTCGTCCGTCTCATCTTTCTTTCCCTAACCACACCACCCGCTCATTCCTGAAAGGAGGCCGAAGAAGGCCTTACTCCCTACTCTCCGGCTTTGCACTGTAGTGTAGGTCAGAGGAACTGCCCGTCCACCAGCACGAGTAGCTTGATGGTCTTGAAGGAAATGTGGGTACGAACTGATATCACGTACAGAACAATAAAACGCGAATTCTAATAATGAATGCAACCAACATATGTACTTATTTTAATTCTGAAATTCAAGATTGTCATAATTTGTAGGTACACTGTCGACAGTTAATTAAATTATAGTGAAAAGTGGGTGTACCATGTACTTAGGTTATATTGATAAAAGTTTCCATACACGTGTCGTCTTTAATAAATGTGGGTCGGTCACAAATGGTTACAACAATAATAAATAATGCGATATATGCCATAGTATAAAGTTAATTTATTGTTTTTACTGATTGAGAGTATATGTGGTATTTCTTATCTTATTAATTAAATTATTTTATCATCACTGTTACAATTTGTATATGATCGTGCAAGTTTATTTCTATGTGTATATATATGTAGGAATCTCCCCCATCACCATGGCCTAATGTGATTTATTACTGTCGCATGGCATCATGTGTAGTAAACAAAATGGAGATAAAGGCGGATTTTTTATCTTCTGCCGTCGCTCCCGAATGTCTTTATTCCATGTTATTCTGTCTCGTATGGTTTTTTGTTCGTAGATACTAACTACGAGGGTAAATCAAATATAAACGATAATTTTGTAAAATAAATTTACAATTTTTCTAAAACCAAGTTCATCAGTGATGATTGATTGAACACTCCCACTTCTGATGAGATTTGTTTAATAGTTAACCGGCTGATGGTGATCACCTTCAACATTTCTGTGACTTGTTCTTGGGCGTCGATCATGACTTTAATTTTCGACACGTTCTCGCTCATCCCTGAATTCTCTGATCCACGTCACTGATACATTCGATTTTGACACAGTGTAGCATCCCCAAACCCTAATTTCCGATGGTTTAACGCCTTCATTAGTTAAAAACTTAATGATGATGCGTTGTGCATCAGACGAAGGTACCTTGAGCTCAGTCATGGCTGTACTGCGGACAGAACCGAGCGCAACCGGCTTCCTCCTCCTCATAAACCAAACAAAACTCGAGCGTTAAATCCTCTAGATCGGAATTACGTGCTAAGCTAAATAGTAAAATTGCCGTTTATATTTGATTTACCCTCGTATTATTTATTATTGGGGATATGTTTCGTATTGTAATAGGTTGTTGAGTAATTGTTTTAACAATATTTACTTATGATGTTTTTACTGTTTTGGACGAATACAGTAATAACATATTATCTTATTTGTGTACATACCCGTCAATGCTACTGAATTAAAGTAGCCATCATTTTCTGTTTTGGTACGTAGGTATTTACGATATTGCCAAAGATCGGTATTTAGTCCAGAATATCAAAGGGAGTCCAGGTGATAGAGTAGAATGAACTGAAACTTTTTTTCCATAATACAAAGAACATTGAATTATTTATTTGTTATGTTAAAGAGAAAACAAGGGGAGAAATGAAATTTCAATCCAATATTCGAACGGTTTCAAATATCCAAACCACACCTTCTATTTGAGTAAACACAACACATAAACATGTGTAGGCATATACATAATGAATGTAAATAAACGATGTTCCATTTTCCCCCGTTATGTGGGTGGAATACTCGATTCCGCTGTCTGCGGCGATGGACTAGTAATAATTGCTAACGAAAAGAATCTGTATAGGTACTCATTACCAATTCGGAAGTAGTGTTTACGTAGGCCGCAGGTACAACTACCATACGTCCCATTAAATGCCCCGGCATTGTACGTTTATTGAAAAAGAAAGCGGGACGAATGGCTACACGGCACACGCGGGGATCCGTGTATTTTGTGAAATTTTTGCGTGAAAAAGTTCGAGTTTTTGGAGATGAGCATTTTGCGAGTATCGTGTAAGTGTACGAGGGTGTATCAAATATAAACGGGTTTGGGTTTTAAAAAAATCGAACTATATTTAATTAGACTTCGATACATATACTATTTTTCTACGTAGTCTCTCGCCCAAGAAATAAATTTTTCCCATCGGATTAAGAGCTTTTTTATGCCAATATCGGAAAAACTCTTCGGACGTCCTTGTAACCATTGGAGCACAAATGCTTCCACTGCGTCGTACTTGTGGAATCGTTGGTCTCCAAGCGCTTCTTTCAGGTGCTCAAAAAGGTAGAAGTCACAAGGCAACAAGTCGGGACTATATGGCGGATGTTCTAGCGTTTCTCAGCCAAATGCATCTAACATTTACCTTGTGGCATTGGCCGTATGAAGCCTGGCGTTGTCATGCAAAATGTCCGTTTGCTTCTTCCTTTTCTGTCGAAATGACAATTTCGCGTCATCCAGTAGATCGCAATAATACGAGTACTGCGCATTAATAGTAAGTCGATCATGGAGAAAGTCAACGTCAAACAACACTGCGTCTTTGCCTTCATTGGTCCCCTCTCGCCGCTTTCTCTCCACTCCATACTCGCCTGTTTGGACTCGGCGTGTAGTAGTGCACGTTCACCCATGTTTCGTCACAGGTGACGATTCGTTTCAAAAATGCTTCACCTGTCTTCTCCCTAGCGGTACAGACCATCTTCGCATCTACTACTACCAGATCACTGACCTCTCCGTAATTAAAAATAAATCAGTCCCGTTTATATCTGATACACCCTCGTATACTGTTATGAGTGGCATCGAAGAAGTTAATCGTGACATTGTTTAAGACTAAAAGTACAGGGATATTTTAAGTAAAATCATCGGAATCTTTTGTTGACTATTATTGCATCTGATATGTGTACTAAATACTAACATTACTGGGAGATTGTAAGTGGACCAATTATTCAACGATATACGTCATGTATTCTTAATAATATTTCTTTTTAAAACTGTTACAAAATGATTGGAATGTGAGGTAAATATATTACTTTGAGATAACCGTGTAGATACAAATAAACTATTAATAAAGTCTGTGTTTGTTCCTGTGTCATTTTAAAAATCATTATCGTTATCGTTTTCCGGTGAAATTATAGAAATGCTTCTCTTTGAAATGTAAAGTGAATACGTATCAAAAATAAAAAGATTGCAATGCACATGTAGGTGTGTGTTATCTAAAGTTTAGTACTTACTAAAAAAATAAATATTTATTATGGAAAGTTCAAGATTAACAGCAAAAAAGAAGGAAATTGAAGATGGTTCAGTCTTGTAGAGAAAAAACAATATCTTTAAATATAAATATATACATTTTAATATTTGCAATTCACGTTTAAGACGGGAGTATTTTTAAAAATTAAAAAAAGGTGAACATCTTTACTTAGAATGCAGACAAAGTTTACAGTTTGGCAAACATAAAACGGAAAACAAGTGCAATGTCCTTCATGAATTATTTTTTCGGACTTGTTTTCCTCGATTCAATTGTAAAATCATCGGAACTTATTGGATTTATTTATTATGTAGTACTTAAGTATTACAATTCTTTTACAAAAATTGTAATCTTGAAGCCTTTTTCCTTCTTACGATGCCTATGCGTACAGTGTATAGTTTGTGAGATATTTCTATTGCCCAACTTGCCCCTATGCTAAACTAGCCCCGCTCTACCCTACCTTCCAAATTTGGACAGGTTGAACTAGTTTGAAATACACCAGTTAGCTGCACATATCACTAGATGGCGATACAATTCCATTAATAAATAGTATACGAATTTAGTTTTTATATAAATAAATTAAACTTTTTAAACAAATGTGGCGGATGCGTCAGACATTGTTGATTTCCAATTTTGTTTTTACTAAAATTAATTAATTCCTTGAAGTGCAAAAATCTGTTCTATACGGTAGCGTTAATCATATTAGATAATTAAATATGTAGTAGGTAATTCTGCTTTTTAGTAATTCTTGTCAGTCTGTTTTAATAATGTGCGCTAATTAGCTAACAATTTATCGCAAAAAATATTATATCAGACTTCCTAATAAGGTGGTTATCATTTGTGATAAGTTCATTCAAACGTTATACCATATCGCGATTGCAAAAAATTACACACAAACATCAAATAAATGACTCATGGACTGCAAGTTACGTACCTACCATAGAGCAACCTTGGGACGGATTATGCAAGTGTATAATAATTATAATTAGTTGAAGGTTAAAAAATTAAGTTTATATATTTATAAAGGTAATTAGATTCGCACCTTTGTTTACAATATTTTAACATAGAATAAAAGCGGTCAAGTGCGCCTTAATGAGTATTTACTTGTAAACAAGTGTTTGTTACTACAGTACCTACATGTTGAAATATAAAAAGGAGGTACGACATTTACAATAGATAAAGTGACGGAAACACTAAATAAAACTCAATTTGATTTTTCCACTGTTTATTTTTAATCTTGACAATTGTTTCACCCTATAAGGGCATCTTCAGAAGAGAACTGGTTACGTTAGATAACTATTCTAAATTTATACTAGTCTTAGGGTTAATTGGAGGGAGTACATTCTACTATTTTATTTAGTATTGTGGATTCATGAACGTTTTCTATTTCATTTAAATTTAATTCTCTATTTTGGTTTATTTGCTTTTTGATCTCAAACACTAGGTATTTATCAAGAGAATCTAACTAATCAGGAAATCCTGACCCGATAGGTCGAAACCGGTGGTGGGATATGGCCTTCGGTTCGTTGTGCCTACTTGGTAGGACGCATTCCAAATGTGTGATTTGTGATCCTTTGTAATTAGATGAAAAAGGACTTTAATACCTTCTTTTTTTGAATATGTTATATCTTCATGTAAGAGTCCGTTGGAATCAACAGTGTAATTCAATGCCAGTAGGGGTATTAGCCCTCGGAGTAGTTGTTTTTTTTTCTTTATTGCTGAGAAGTGAGAACTAATCAAAAGGATTATTGTTTTTAACTGCAGAAATGTCCACTGTTTCTGTTTCTTAGGAATTTTAAAGAAAAAAAGCTTAAAGTAAAATTATAGTTGTTACAATTCGTTTGTGTTTTTTTTTCTTGGTGATCCTGCTTTACTCTAGGGACGAAAAATGGTCTGTTAATCGCTGAATATCTTCGTATCTTCTATTTATTTAATTGTTAGTGTTCGTACATACTATTAACAGCTTCATTTAATTCTGATAATAACTAGAAACACGCCCAAGACTGCTTGTACGTAATAAAGCAGTAAAAGTCATGCTGTCTATTAAAATTTTATATTCGCGGGAAGCGTTGCGTGTGAATCATACATTAAACGAAATTTACTTATTAGTCACCAACAGGTGATTTGTATTCATGCTTGGTAATGCTGATGCTTGACCGAACGGATAAAAAAGGATCAATAATAATAGAACGTTTCTAAAGTTTTTATTATCGTAAATGTTTACAAAACAAATAGTTTATTGATATTTCAAGTGGATATATGTCATCATATCATTTGACATCATTTTATTGGTAGGTGAAACATATTGGCACAAAAAAGCAATAAAAGTGAACTGGGTACTATGAAGGTATATTTGTCGTAAAGCAATTTAAAAGTTATCTACAATAAAAAAGATTTGGAAACTTGAACTTTGCCCAGTTTATTTAATGTAGGAGGTAGTTTGGAGTTGAAAATTTGACAAAAATTCATGAACATGATAATTTTTTTTTGTAAAAATAAGCTAAATAATTTAAGTATAAAAAATTATAATTAGAAAAGGAACACTTGGTTTTAATTTGTTTCACCACCATCTCGACTTAAGTATAAGTGGATATAAAAATATTAAATAAATGAGATAACGACGAAAAATTTGTTTTGTTTCAATTGTTTATTATAAGAAACTTTTACAATTGTTTCGATCAACAGATCATTATCAAAGAGACAGTTTGAAGTAGAAACAGTTGAAAACAAAACGAATTTTTCGTTGTTATTTTTTTTTAATTTAACATGTTTCATCAAGACTGCACCCTGAACGGCCTTTCTTATATTAAAAATATTATGTTTAAATCTTACAATCATGTTTCATTTTCCAATTATTATTTTGTGGTAGCATAGCAGCATGCATTTGTTTGTAAAAGATGAACTAATGAATTTAAAATTGTCATATGAATAAAGATATAAAGAATATTTAAGTCGTTGGTCAGTAACCTATCGAAACTAGCATATCTATCTCATTCGAACCTATTCATTCTCATTAGCACACCATAGGCATCTTCGATAAATCAACATAAACTGAAGCTGTTCCAAATAAAGTGTGTTATCTAATACAGCAAATATCACTAGATGGCGTTGTACTGACATAATTTGATGAATAAAATTAAACTTATTTGAACAACGAGTGCGCAATTTGAACTTTGTACAACTACGAGGGTGGATCAAATATAAACGAGCTTTTCTAAATTACGTGCCGGATAGTTGTTCAAGGCGCATCCGGGCGTTAAGAACTTGAAGTGGGGATATTAGGTGGGACGGAAACGACGCGTCACATCGTATTGCTGCGTTCGCTTGGTTAATAGCTATCACAATGAGTGAGAAAGAGGTTATCATTACACTGTGCTTCAGATATCTGGAGAACTCGGCATCAGCCATGGAAGTGTCCACACAATCATAAAGAAAAACTTGAGATTCCGAAAAATTTCAGCTCGTTGGGTTTCAAAGGTGGAGGCGTTTGTCCGCAACGAGATAGACACCCGCCCTGCTTCTTTTTATGAAAACGGGATGAAAAAACTACCAATGCCTTGGGGAAAATATATAGACAAACAAGGAGCATATGTCGAAAAATAGAGAAATTTGTGTGTTTGTGAAACGTTTCAAGATAAATGTTTGAACAAAGACTCGTTTATATTTGATCTATCCTCGTAAATAGATTCTCTGTCTTAGGCAGGTTTTGCCCAATTATGGAAAATATGGTCGGATGTCAAAGGGATTTTTTTTTAAAATCAATACATAAATTAAAGATAAATCCACAAATTCTGTATTTTGAGAAGAGTTAGGTCGGCTTCACTGAAAAAATTACAGTCACATTTGATAGGTGGAGTTTTAAACTTATCAGTTAAGATACCTACTGGGTATTATAACATATTTATTGTGCTCAAGTTGTCCTGGTTCTACTGCATCATCCAGGATACATTTCACATGCTCTAATAGTATTTTGTATCCTTTCTCATAAGAACTCCCACACATATTCCAATTTCTTTCACGTAGCGCCCAATATAATAATAATAATAATAATATAACAACTTATTTGGTATCGTAACGCTCCAATAAATTGTGACTTCCCAAGCCCGCATCCGGTTATGCCGTATTAGCATGTACTTTTGTATCTGTACCTCTACTATTGTAAGTATATGTGCATGCCATAAACAATGCAATGTATGATCTCTGACGTAAATATGTCGGTACGTGTCTGCATGCGTTTTATTGTGACCGATGGTTGGACGGAAACAATTGCTTGGTTTTGTTCACTCTTTCTTTCGGGACGTTTTTAGCGATATACGTTATTGGTAACGTAAATTATCGTACATAACCCTTTTGGATATTTCTACCGCTAGTAAGAAGTACTTGTGGAATTTTGAACACCCTATAAGTAATGTTTGTTTTTTGTTCAGTCATCAACCGGTTGTTTTTATCAGATTTCTTGTTAAACTGTTGTGGTTGGTAGCATTGTTTCCTGATGGTTAAGTAACAGATTCCGTTTTAACTTTCATCATCATTTTGACGGAACGCACGACGTGGAAGAGGCAAAAACGGCACCATTTGACCAAGAAACAGGAAGTCACTCTGTAACCGACAATTAAACATTTTCTCTAATTTGTCAAGTGTTACCAACGTTACTGTATATCATTCTTAAACGATTCAGTTTTTTTTATAGTACAAACACCATAAATGGGTCATTTTTTGTATATACGTATCTCATGTGAGAGCTGCATTACATTCTTCATATGTTTTATTAGATATTGTAAAAATAGAACAACACTTATTTATTTCTTCTTCTTCTTTCTTATATTGTGGCAAGTGTCTGGTTAACGATGTTTTGGGATGCATAAGAGATTTTTCTCATATTTACTAAAACAGTCTAAAGATTCACATTTATTTGTACAAAAACGAAAGAAAAATTAAGTTTCTGAGATCTTTTACACCGACAAAGATTCGATGATATGCTGGTGTTTTAATAATGTTTTGGGATTTTATTTGGATCTCCGTAGTCTATTTTATTTTTTGTTGTTGTTATAGCATGATGGGATGATCGGTTTAGAAGAATGTGGGCCCGCGCCCCCGCGAGCTTCCCCCTCCTTGACACCAGCTTCTAGTAATCGTACCAGGGAACGTACCGTCCAAGCGGTTGAGTATTACAACAACCACCTGCAGCGTGCGCGTGCCAAAGCAGGCTTAACCACCTCCACCGCTACCAACACCAATAACGTAACTACCCATCACCATCATCATCACGCACCATCATCCCTGTCAACCACCAGAGCTTCGTACAACGATAGGCATCACATTCACCATCACAACATGTAAGTCAGCAATAAAATTATTTTATAAAAGGTTTGTGACAAGTTGTTGATTTTTTCTGGAATTATTCTGGCGGCGTATTACATAAATATCATCCATAAATAAGTAAATTGGAATTCTATGAATTAAAATCTAAATAAACCAATTGTGAAATAATGATACTACTTAGGCACAAGCACGTACCAAGAAGTGAAATTGTTTGCTAACGTTAAAGATAAAATACTATCGTGCACGATAGTGTTGCTAAGTCAATTTAAATTTTAATTGTAACAACTTTTAAACCACAAGAACGCGAGTACGTTCTTTTTTGTAAAGTTTGTTTTGTTCGAGTCTGTGGCTCATGCAGAATATTTTTAATTTGTTTCAGTTCGGGAAATCAACGTAAGCACGTGGTGGTTCCGGATCTTCTATACCGTAGCAATTCCAGTCTCGAGCTCTTAGATCATCATCATCAAGGTCGATCTACCGCGTCTTCGTGTTCGTCATCGTTGAAAAGGGAATACGGTAGTCACGGATCCATTGATGTTATCGAAAGGGATCGTCCTCTTCCGATAGCGGGAAACAGCGATTCGTTTTTTGCTATGCTGCAAGATTATCGACCAACAGTTTTGAACGCGATTGGTACCGATCAAAGAAGCCCAGGACCTGCGGAATACCTTAAAGGGAAGGTAAGTGTTGACGCCTGGTTTGACGAATTGATTGTTGGACCGTTGGTTTGGATTATCCAATTCGTTGAGTATAACTCTCGAATAGAACAAAGGAGACGTGGTACAATCAATAAAGTAAAGTAAAATGAAATTGGAGACTTACCCCTTACTTTATTGATTGTACCACGTAAGTTGTTGTTTCATTGATCTTAAGTGGAACGATGAGATACCACATTCAAAATGAAATTCATTTCATATTCTGTCTTGTTTTATACAATACCCTATTATTCCTTAATGTTATCATTTTCATTTCCTGGAGTGCTAATTAAATCAATACTTCCATTTATCCAGTATGAATTACATGTAGCTATCGAACATATTCAGTTTACTTTATGAGTATCCCGTTGTTTTCTAAGGTTGACGCTGCCCCTGCGGCTGAGAACGCCACAAATTCGTTAGCGGGAGACGAAACGTCTGGCAGTACGCACCACTTGACGCCCCAGAGCCCCAAGTTTCGTGTCAAGCTATCAAAAATATGGGGCTCTGGAAACGTAAACGGTGGAGGCTCGGTCAAATTGAACAATCACCACTACAATCACCATCACAGCAATCATCATCGGCATGCGTTCGATGATAGCGTCGTCAATACGTCGACGATGTCGACGTCGACGTCGTCTGCCGCCGCGAGTGCCCTTATTGCGGAAGCGGAAGAAATCCAAAGACGTCGCGCGTTCGTACATTATGACTGCCAATCATTGACGACAAATTTGAGTTATGCGGTTCGGATCCGGAAAAATTTGCTTGCGAAACGTCGGAATACGACGACGGGTGCGTCGGCCGCTTCCATGATCGCGCGATCTTCGACCCCTGACGGTGGTGGCAGTTCTTCCGCCGCTGACGAAGAGGATTATGGTGATGGTAAAAGTAACGACATGGTGGAGAGTTGTCCTTTCTTCAGGAACGAAATAGGTGGAGAAGAGGAACGTGTAGTTAGTTTGACGCGAGTGCCTTGCTCCAGTGATAGCAATTATCGGTACCATTGTGGTAGTAGTGGTTTGAATGGATCCGGTCAAAATAAGAAGCCCTTTCACAGGCCGCCGCTGGCCTACGGTGTGGCCGTGTTGGAATTTCCGATTGGCGAGACTCACTGGCGACATTCTACCTGCCCCTACCAAAGGTTGCCCAGACCAATCGAGAGCGTTGATCAGGGTGCCCTCTATTATAGAAGATACTTCCTGGGCAGAGGTGAGTCATATTTTAGCATTTTAGTTATTCTTGACCTTCAGAGAATTCCATATTTAAATGATAAATGCTGTAAGTATATTGATGTACTTACCAAATTCATTTCGAAAATAGAAATATCGTTCAAGGAAAAGAAGACGTTGAATTGATTATCAAAGATATACCATGATATCGTTACTTAAACCAGTGTGATAAATATATAAGGAAAATAAATTAATTTAAAGAGTTATTAGATAAAGAACTTTCTGTTTGAATTTGTTTAGACAGAGCGAAAGAAAATGGTAGAAAAGGCGAACTTGATAGGTTAGGCTCGATTAGGTTAAAAATTATTTTATTTGTCATAAATCATGAAACAGATATGGACACATGCCGTCTTTACATCGTGAGTACAATCGATTTGGCGTGTCCACCCTCAATGTAGGTTTATCGATGAACCCTATAACGATGTACTAACAAAAAAAAGGAGTTGTATGGTATCCAATTATACAGTTTTAACGTTATTATTATTATTAAACTCCTTAAATGAGGTTTTACGTTTGTTTTAACGAAGTCTACCGAAATTAATATTTATAAGTACAGGTCCCATAATTTTAAAAATTTCATATTATGGATAATTAATTTATAGTTAAATATAAAATATAAAATAAAGTGTTATTCAGCAAAGTTTTTAACGATTGACTCTATAATATTGTTTCGAAACATTTGGGTCTTTAAATTTTAAAATAGATTGTTCGTATTGTTTTTAATTATTCTAATCAATTCTTTGAGTAGGTCTCTACTTTATGAAAGTTCATGATCTTGATTTTTGGAATAAAACACTTAAAGAATTTTCACTTATTTTAATTTTATTTCTTAACAAATTTGTTTCGACCTACAAGGTCATCTTCAGAAGAAGGAATCATAACTATGTTTTACAATTCTGTCTTAAATACTAAATTTTAATGCTAAGGTGGGGAAGTAAATGTTTGGTACATATGTTAATATTTTGGGAATCACATACATTTTCAATCTCATTTAAAACATTTTTTGAGTTTACTCTTAAATGGCTTTTAATTTGAATAGCCCCCAGTATTGTTAATTTTTGCCTTTATCTTTTAAATGTAATATTTTTACATTTTCTTTATTATTGAAATTGTGGTCTTGTTCTATTACATGGTTCATGAATGTGGAATTTTTACTATAGTTTTTACAAAAATGCGATCTTTAAAGGATCTGCCTGTCTGGCCTTTATAAATTGAATTACAAAATAATTTATACACCCCATATTTGAGAAGTAGATCAGTTTCATCTTTTCTATTGTTAAATATTTAAATAAATTATTTATTGTTCTAAAGGCTACTTTATTATTTTCATTTTTTATTTCATTGGCAATTTTTGTAGAAGAGGGACCTAAATAAGTTAGTGTATTAAATTTAAATTGTTTGGATGGTATATTTGGGTAAATAGAATTAAAACAAACTTTTTGTTGTTTTTTGCTTATTAAGTTATCTATAAGTTTTTCCTTATATCCATTATTATAACCTATCTACTATTGTTAGGGTTGTTTTTTACTGGAATTTGTCAGAAAAATCTGGTTGGTTAGCACACAATAATCATTTTTAACATTGTTGTCGTATTTATTTGCTTATATGTATTAAAAGCAAATATAAATATGGAATCAACAGAAACAACTACTCCGAGGGCTAATACCCCTACCAGCATTGAATTACTCTGTTGATTCAGGTAGATTCTTAGACGAAGATACGAAAGATATTAAAAAAAAGAAGGAATTAAAATTTTTATTCGTCTAAATATTAAAAATAAGTTGTCAATTGTTTAGATTGACTTCATTGAAAATTTTCCAGCGTAGGAGTTTTTGAATGACTACCAACAAAGAAATTATGAATGGACGATTTAATGTTAGTTCTCAATTATCCAGTCTTTCGACATTGGAAATTTATAAAGGGGAAGTGTTGGTTCGAATAAATACGGTAGAGGAAGGTTACGGGAACCTATTTATAGTTTTCCTTTCATTAACAGGAACAAGAAAGAAAACTTCGTAGTGCCAAAGCTCTCGTTAATCTGAATGTTGGATATATATGTTTGTATGTCTTTAACACACGTGTTGTGCCTGGTTTTCTGTTAATATGTTTACTTTTGAAAATCTTTATTTAGTTTCGAAATAACTTTTTCGTTCCTCGTCTATGGATTATGTCAGAGCCAATAGACGTGTTTACTATACAATGGATTTAACTTGAAGATGGGTTAATTTATTCCGGCTGTTATTAAACGTACACATCTTTACTAAGAATTGAATGGATTTTTATAAATATCTCAATTTTTCATGAAAATATATGTTCATATCTGTATATGCCTTAAGACAATGGAATTAAAATTTAATAATAATTCTTTAAATCACTTTTGAGTAAGTAGTGATCAGTAATGTATGTATTTTTAGTTATTGTTGGTTGGTATATATTATATTTTGTAAAGTTCGGTTATTTCATGTATAAAATCGGATCGAACGAATTATTTTTAAAGTAGACAGTTTCACCAATTTATTATTAACCTGACATGTTTCGGTCACCATGTGTTGTAGCACTTTCAATGGCTGTTACAGCGGACAAAGTGGTAGAGCCATTAACATCAGAATAAAAGGGCATTTAAGGAATATAGAGAAAAAAGATTTAAAAACGTGCTTTGCCGAACATTGTGTTTCCATAGACATATTGTTGTTCTTCACAGTGGTGTCAGCAAAAGTAGGAAATTGTCTCTCCTCGAAACATTAGATCAAGAGATCAAATAAGCCCTTGCACAAAATATGAAGTTATTCAGTATTCAAGTAGAATTAAATTTTGTAGACTCCCCACTTATTTCATCTTCAGGAGTATTATTAAATATTTATTATTATATGTTATTGATTTGTAGTTTTAACCTACAACCTAAAATTATTAATTAATACATATATAGGTTTTAAGTGTAATTAAGTAGGGCGAATGTATGTCGTAATTAACTTTGTGTACTAACATACGTTAGTACGAAGGATCAAATACGTGCTATATGTTGTTGAATATTTGGTCTGCAATACATTCTCACGCAATGTCAAACTGGGTGGCTAATTTTTGTTCTTTTTAAGTATAACGCATCCTTCTATAACATGGCGTAAATGTCGACCTGTAAGTTGAATTGCTGCTTAACATCCTGTCTTATATTAATTATTACACATAAATCGACACTGAATTACACGTAAACATTATCACATTAATGACTACTTATGACAGATTTAAAAAATAAATGATGCAGAGCTAAATGGAATACATATTCAGTAAAATAATCTTTAAATATTTTATTAACTATACTAGCACGATTTTCAATACTTTAATAGTAGAATTCCCGTATTAGGACGTCATGGCTTACGTTATTTACGGGTGTAAATTGAAAAGGCTATTTGGAAAAGGAACTCAAAAATTTTGTGTTTTCTAATTTTTAGTTTTCATATTTTCAGAAAAATTGTGCTTAAACATTGCAGAAGAAATTACAGGGATAATCCTACGTTTTATAGCTTTTAAGAAATTCAGAATGAAGATTAAATTTGTTTACAAATACAAATAAAACATCAAGTTTTCTGTTACAATGATCATTTCGCCCCATCGTGGATTCTTCAGGCGGGAGAATGAATGACTTACAAAATCACTTATATAGGTACCTACTAACTAAAATTAAATCGGAAAAAGGAGGGGGGAGGGACAAAGAATATTACCTAGGATTAATAACATTTAGTAGTGGTGAAAATTATAGGATATATAAATTTAGAAGAGATGAATTATTAACGTCAATTTGGTCATTTATAATTAATCCTATTTAATTTATTTTTTTCTAAACACTCTAATAGATTTAATTTTGTGCCTTTCTTTTCAATAAGTAAAATCTCGAAATTTTCAGTAAATTGATGTGCCTTTGATAATAAATGTTCTGCGTAAGTAGAATGGGAAGATTGTTTAATGAAACTATTTTTATGTTCAGAGATCCTATCCTTAAAGGCTCTACCAGTCTAGCCAATATAAGCTTTGTTGCAAGTACCACGTTGTAGTTTATAAACCCCTGATTTGATATTTTTATTGGTAGGATCTTTGTTGTTTATCAGAATTTTACCTAAAGAATTATTAGTTTTGGACGAAATCGTGGAATTTGTAAATTTAGATAAATGTTTGCGTAAGTTGGTAGATATATTTTCCATGTACATAATTGAATTGTTTCGAGTTTATGGAGTATGGAATTACAAAAATTAAAAGCGTCCTCGATTGAATTTTTAAAATTTGTTTGTTTTCAAAGATTATGGATTATCACTGCTTTTTGAACATTGGGACTGCGTATTTCCTAGACCCCTTCATAATTGCGTATTCGCTCTAGATATTATGCATTCTTGTTTGGGTCGTTAAAAGGTCATTGAGGTTCATTTACAGAGCAAATAATATCAATTACATGAATTTATACACCAATTGGTGAACTAATAAAACATTGTAAATTAATGCCGTTGATGTTGTAAGTATGGCGCCTATATCTTCGTCACAATTTAGCATGTGCATTTATGTATTTTTACACATGCAATCCTGGCTACTGTGCCCGGCGTGTAAGGAGATTCAAAAGCCTTAAATCATCGAATGCGCAGTGGCAAAGTCTAGCCCCTTCAGGGCGCGGTTAATCGACCGGTAGGCACAATGATAACTGCTCAGTAAAGTTCAGTAGCGTAGTGGCAAACAGTTGCAAATTAACAGAGTAGAGAAGTGGTTGTTTGTAAATTGTGTTCGAAATGAGTAATCTTGGGAAGAGTAAAATACTGAGTAATCAGACAAAAGAAGTGGTCTACAGTGTGTTTTTGTTTATGGTACACAGACTAAACAACATTATTTATGATATCTGGTACATGAACAAATCGTACAACTACAAACGAAACTACGAAATATAAAAATAACAAATATATCGATTGTACAAACCAAGTTTTCTAACAAACGCCTTAACAAAAAGACCTGGGTAAGATACACTACATAATGCATATTATTAAGTTTTCTTCATTCGATTTTACTTTGTTTGACTGTTGTTCAGGCTTTTACGGCCGGCGTTGTATTCAGACATATATACACTTTCCGGCTGTTGTGCCGTAGTCGCTGTATTTCTTCTTCTCGATGCTACGTTTCGCCAGATTTTACTTCTGGCATCTTCAGGCAGTACTACTTATCGTTACAAATCATCAAGATAAGTAGCGCTGCCTGAAGATGCCAGAAGTAAGATCTGGCGAAACGTCGCATCGAAAAGAAGGAAAACGTTGACCACGGCACAACAACCCGGAAAGTGTATATATGTTATTTATTTTGTTTATCAACAAATTATTTCTATGCATACCTAATAATCTTTAAATTAGCTATTATTCCTAAATTTATATAATTAGGTACTTATAACCGTCATTTTCTCTTTATGTTCATGATGATAGTGAAATTTTAATTGTTCACTTCACATACATCATTAAAACCACATTAGGGTAAGTAAATCAGTTGAATGAATTCACTTGTGTTCCGTGTTCAGTACTTTTTCTCCCAGTGATACGCGCCGCTGAACTACAAGTTGACGTTTCGGTCCAGCTATATTCTTATTGGCTCTTTCATTTATTGCTATGCTAAAAGTCTCCGCCTACCCACCTGTCAATCTGACCGTCGCTGAATCTCCTTACACGCCGGGCACTGTATTCATTTACGTGTTCGATTTTAACCTACTGTCTACAAATGTATAAATGTGCGCGTGTAATAATTTGGTGTACAGGTTTAATTATGTATATATATATATATATATATAGTACATTCACATACACATTATGTCAATGTTCAAGACAGTTTATGTCGGTCTCATCAGGAGTCGGTGACCTCGTTTTCCTTTCATGAAGACTGCATCATAGAATTGACCATAACTAAACGCAGGATAGACTAACCATTAATTAACTGGGGTGTTCTGTATGAGTTGTTTGTTGGAAACTGCTAATGTCGGTTTACAGCGTCGGTGTTATACAGACGAACACGTTTTAGCGACGTTAACTTAATCCGTTATGAATTTCTAAATTCGGATATAACGACAACGCAGTACTGTACAAAAAATTGACGGATTGACCATGAATTCCACAATCAGAGGTTACCAGTGTTGGGGCAATTCTGAGACCAAATTTTAATTCAGCAACAAAAGATGGCTGCCCTCTTTATTGTTTTTCCTTTTATTTCATGTTGTAATAGTCATAAAAGGACCAAAAATAGAAGTTGTCGGAATTTAAGATGATGTTATTTCAACATTCAGACATACTGTGACAATTCTGAGGACAGATTCTGAATCGGTATCGCAGAGTACGCTGTTAATAGCATCTCTTGTTTTAACATCCTTCCACGTTAATTGGTCAATAATATAACTATTTACATATTTCTACAAAACCCAACCCTTTTCACTTTTATTGTTCATTACTGTACATTTAACTTTATTATTGTGTGAACACCTTCTACATAGTTACAATTTAAAAATTCATTGATCAGTTTGTAACAAATAATAAAAACGGTAATGAATTACAATAACATTGTATTTATTTACGGAACAGGTAACTTAATAATATCGCGGAAAGTTGATGCCGATGGTCTCGCATGAATGGATTGGTTGAAGTTATTTCTGCAACAAAAATTTCACAAATATAAACGCATCGTCAAACAAATGTATCGATTGCTTCGCAAGATCATGTTTCTTATTACATTGAACTTGTAAAGGTCTGAAACAATTCTAGTAACGCATTGATTAATAGTTAGTTGATTGTTTCTATTTGTTTGTTCGTTTATTACTTGAACAATTAAATGGCAATTAAGGTAGCAAATTACTAAAATGAGGGGAAGAGGAGAAAGGAAAACATTTGACTTATTTAATGTAATTGTTTGCAAAGTGACTTACGTTTAACTTACAAAAAAAAATTAGTACAAAAGGGAATGTTGTAAATAAATTCTCCAAATTTCTTCCTTGTTCGTAAACGTTTGAAGGCATTCACCAAATTCCGTTTTTTAGTTGCAATACTGCGGTTATTGGCCATTTGGTGAAACATAATTAAATTAATAATTGGAAAAAAAACACTTGGTAGTTTCACAAATTTATTAAGAATTTCACGACAGTCGTTTCGGCTGTTATGGCATTATCAAAAGAGTACCAAAACATACTAAATTATTTAATGTATGTTTAATAGTCTACTTTTGTTATTATTGTGGAGCAAATTTACATTATCCAGATTTATACCTGTACAGGGTTGTTTTTGTGAGATGGACTTTTTATGCTCAGATATTGTACATTTCAAAGCTCTATCAGCCTGTCCTATGTAAATTTCTTCGCAAATTTTACAATTAATTTGGTAGACTCCACTTTTTTGTAATACATCCATTATTAGTTTAAAAATACGTTCGTTTTGGATTCTTCGAAATAAAATAAAAAATAATACAGTATAAGATAAGACAATTTGGTTTTGAATAAATATATTTTTTAATTATCATTTAATTATTTGGCTTTTGGTAAAAGTAATTAATTTTTATTATGTGCATGACCTTTATTTTTAAAACTTTTCTACTTTGTTGTTTAACTGGAATTTCTTTAAAACCAGAACGTTTCAAGTTGGTCATGGGTGCATAAGTAGGTACCTACCACCGCACAATGGTAGTGGCATTCTTGTGGCATCCTTTTTAAATTCCTGCGGCGCAGGTATGCGTCGTTGTCGACAATAAAAATAATAATTATAACAATAATATCTCTTTTATACCCATCTCTTTTTATTCTTCTGTTCTCTCCATTTTCGTGATCTTGAACTTGGTATCATCGATTTTATATTTTGCAATTTTCCTTTAATACAAGTTGGACTTAATTTCAATCAATAAATCAATGTGTTAACTGCTAAACTATATTTAAAATATACTATTTTGGAAGTAATTTTTAAAAAGAGGTCGAATTTGGAGACCCAAGAGTAGGTAAATGTGAAATGAACTTATAAGAGAATATTCAACAATTTTCATGCTACAAAAGTGAGATTTGATATAGTTTGTAAAAATAAATATAAATATAAATATGGAATCAACAGAAACAACTACTCCGAGGGCTAATACCCCTACCGGCATTGAATTACACTATTGATTCCGAACGATTATTAGACGAAGATATAACATATTCAAAAAAGAAGGAATTAAAATTCTTATTCGTCTAAATATTGAGATAAAAAATCTCAACCGGTCGTGAGTATGGCTTTCGGTTCGTTGTGCCTACTTGGTAGGACGCGTTCCAAATGAGAGATCTTTGATCTTAATATTTAGACGAATAAGGGTTTTAATTCCTTTTTTTTAAATAGTTTGTAGAAGATTAAAAGGGTACCATTAGAAGAATTTATTTAAGGGAACTGTTCCTTGATTTATAGGTTCAAAAAAAAATTATTATTGTTCCCTTTTATCATCGAACATTGCTGGTAAAAATTAAATGGTACCGGTGAGTTACTGAAATTATAAATTCTCATTAGAACGATATTGTTTTTTGTAAATTGGGGAATTTTCGCTCCTTCCTACAAGTTTTTCTGTAATTCTGATTTAACACCAACCCCGTGGTGAATCATCGGTAGAACATGTGAATGTAGTAGTACTCGTTTGAAATCTGAACCAAAGAAGAATGCTAACCAATAATGAAAATTGTTTGCAGAACATCAGAACTGGTTCGGAATGGACGATCAGCTGGGCCCAGTTGCAATCTCGATCCGACGCGAGAAGGTCCCTCACCCGGACGGTGGCTTGACAACATCTTCATCTCCAATGCAGTACCAATACAGACTGATCATACGCACTTCGGAATTGCTTACACTCAGGGGAGCCATCCTGGAGGACGCTGTGCCCAATACCAAACCCTCCAACGGTGAGTCTTTAAATCCTTATTTAAAAATATATCTATACGAATCTATTAATGTTTATGGACCATGTTTGCCATATTCACGTCTTAAAGTTTACATTTTTAATTAATTTTATCAGCATATTAAAGTTATAAATTTCTTGTTCCACTTTGTGTACTTTGGTGATATTAGACTAAGTGAAAGTTTTAATATTTAATTATTGTAATTACAGACCAATAAAGTGCCGTAATGTAAATTATTGATGTAGACATTACGGAATATTTTTACTGCAACGCGTAATTAGAACGGCAAGTAACCATTAATTATCTCACAAGTAGTTAATCCGTAGTATTTACTTTTTCATGCCCTAATGACAATGTTCATAAATTTATCTGTCACGGAAAAAAATCTGCCTCTGTGTGCCCTGTCGGTGTCAGCTTCTTATCGCACATATTAATTCACATAAATTGTTGCAAACAATGCGCCATTAATTTCAAATAAAAAACATATTAGACATACAGTAGAAATTATATATTCTTGTATTTTAATTGCCTCTCCATTAAAGAAATACAAAAGAAAGTTGTACTAAAGCGTTATTAAAGATAATATGACAAATAAATTATTATTTAAAAAGCGTATAAACTCCATAAATTAAAGCGAAGAGAAAAGAATGGTCATTCCTGAGTCGTTTCCATTGTCTGAATTTTGATCCAGGTAAAACTATGAACGTGAAAGAGGTGTTGGATTATGTGGCGCCCGAAATTCAAATCAGTTGTCTCCGTTTGGGAGTCCAGAGTTTGCAGACGGAAGATCAACTTTTAAAGTTGGATGAACAGGGTCTAACAAACCACTACAAAGTGGGCGTGATGTATTGCAGAGCCGGCCAATCTTCCGAAGAAGAAATGTATAACAACGAGGAAGCCGGCCCAGCGTTCCAAGAGTTCCTCGAATGTATTGGAAAAAAAGTGCGACTCAAGGGTTTCGACAATTATAAGGCTGGTCTTGACAATAAATGTAAGATTCCCACTATTATTCTCTTGCTCGCGTTATATTTGTTTTTCGTCGTTGTTTAGCCGATTCGACGGGTCTTTATTCGGTCTATGCGCAGTATCAAGACTGCGAGGTAATGTTCCATGTCTCGACGATGCTTCCATTCACTCCAAACAATCGCCAACAACTTTTAAGGAAGCGTCACATCGGCAACGACATTGTTACCATAGTGTTCCAAGAACCAGGTGCCTTGCCCTTCACTCCCAAAAATATACGATCCCAATTTCAACACGTGTTCATTGTTGTAAGGGCCATCAATCCGTGTACTGAAAACACACATTATAGCGTAGCCGTCAGCAGGTAAATTCACCAGGACTTCCTCGAAATGTCAAAAACGTTACGATTTGATTTTTGTTTTTGTTAAGATCGAAAGATGTCCAAGTTTTCGGTCCACCAATCAAAGACGGAGCAATTTTCCCTAAAGGTAAAGCATTCGCAGAATTTCTTTTGGCTAAGGTGGTGAATGCGGAAAATGCGGCTCATATGTCAGAGAAGTTTGTTACAATGGCAACCAGAACGAGACAAGAGTACCTGAAAGATTTGGTCACCAACTTTTCTACCACATCACCAGTGGAGACCGGCCAGAAATTTTGTATGTTTTTCTTTTTTGTTCATTAAGTAATTAGGTTAAGGGTGTTCTTAATTGTTTGTGTAGCAATCTTCGGCAACAAAAAGAAAGATAAAATTCGGCCTCGCTTCATTCCTGACGCGTGTCAAAGGGGCGCAATTTTATGGCAAGTGATGCTCGATGACAACGGCCAATCTCAGCAAATCGAATGTTACCTCGGTATTTCGAGCGACACTCTCGTCTTGATCGAGGAACAAACTCGTCAAATAGTTTTTGTAACTCCTTGCAAATCGATATTGGGGTGGTCGCCCCAGACAAACAGCCTACGTCTCTACCATCATCAAGGCGAATGCACAACCATTCACATGCGTGACGGTAATGGCGATCGAGATGAACTCGTGGAAATCATGGAGCGACTCAAAACAGTGACCCAAGGTGTTGTGGTACAAGAACTGTCTCTTAAAAGGAATATCATGGGACAGCTAGGATTCCATGTGCAACCTGATGGGGTCGTAACGCTGGTGGAGAGCGCTGGTCAAGCCTGGCAGGCGGGACTTAGACAAAATTCTAGGATAGTGGAAATTTGCAAAGTGGCCGTATCCACGTTAACTTATGACCAAATGGTGAGTGTAATTGAGGTACTCTCGTAACTTCGTTCATGTTTGTGTTTTGGTTGTAGGTGGATTTGCTGAAAACTTCACTACTCGTGACATTGACTGTGATACCCCCTCTGCCTGATGGAAGTGCTCGTAAGGGTTGCACTTTGCCCAATTGCAAGTACAACGAAGGCAATTACGAAAGTGATTACGAAAATAACGGCAATAACGTGGACGATCCCACCAAATTTAGGAAGGCAGCTCAATTGCAGAAGGCCGTCCCTGGTAACCATAAAATGATATACGAAAGAAGCTTTTCACCACCCAGGTCTAGCAGCAGTTCCGGATATGGAACCGGAAGTAGCAGCAAGTCCTTTTTGGGACACGAATCAACAAGATTTAATAATCGAGAAGTAAGGAAATTTTTCTTAATTTTTATTGGGAACATAAAAAGTGTATCTTTTTCTTCTGTTTTAGGGTACAATGACTAGTTCTTCGAGTGGTTTTTCTGACGACCAATGGTACGATATCCTTCAGGAGGGTTTAGGTCTTGATTTAGGTTCCCCACCTCCGCTGCCCCTCAAACAACAAAATAACAGAACTGTTCAAGCATCAGCTGGAATAAATACGTATCCCTCATCATCTCCTAAGAGAAACAATAATAATAATAATGTCAGCAACAGCAATAATAATAATAATTCGATGTCCCATATGCAGGTGTCTCAATCTCATAACCATTTTGGCCCCCAACATACCAAGATCCAAGTGAGCCATTCCTTACCCCTCCAACATGCAAATTACTCCGTTCCTCTGACAGCTGCATTACACAATAACACTTACGACTATGACACGAATTACAAAATTGATGGAAGAAACTTTTTAAAAACGGACGAGTGTTGTAAATATTCGGGCAATGACGACCAACAACAGCAGCATGGAATGAGTAGCAGGCATCATCTGAGGGACGACATAGGTGAAACTAGACGTCGAGATAACAGCAGACATCGAATGGGGGTTGTGAACGACAGCAAGAATCGAGAAATCGAATATGTTGTGACTAGGTAAGTGAAATCCATTTTTGGTCGATCTCTGCATGACATGAGTGAATTTATTATTCCTTTGCAGAGCTCCCAAGGTGGCAGAGTACACAACCCTCCAACAATTGAACAACGAACTCCGAAATAATCTAGTAATTAACGACAACCACTCTACAGATAGTTCCGTGATAAGTGACCGTTTTTACGGTCTGGCAGGAAGTGAGGATGAACTTTCCAATGGAAGTGGTGGTAACTCTTCTCCGAGGGTCCGTCGTGCTTCTAAGCATCACATCAACAGTCGCAATCAGAGTCCAAGATCCATTAACGGTGAAGCAAAGTTGCGTCCAGGAGTGACATCCAGATCTTCCAATAGGAACAGCGCCAACCTGTCGTCGAGCACGTTCCAAGAGGAACTGATTCGTCTCATCGATCCCGACAACATCAAAGAGTCGTCGTCGTCTTCAAATGCTTGCGATCAACAACCCGTCAAGTTGGTCAAAGAGACGCAGCAGGAAGTAATTTTGACTATGGCACGACCTGCTACAGTTATCTCCAATTCAAGTACCACTTCAAGTCCTCTTCCTGTGGAATTTAAAGGGGGGAAAGACGATAGACTGTCACCTCGAGTAAAAGGGAATAAAGTTTCGGGATCAACTGCAGATGTTCCCCTTCCTCTACCCAATGACATTGAATGGTCTAGTTTGGTGGACACAGCGACGAGGGTCATGATGGAAGTGTCGGAAAATATGCCGGATGTTGGTGATCTAAAAGGAGCTACGTCCAGCGGCCAATGGAACGACGATGGGCCTATGGACGCTTCAATCACGTCAATGTAAGTACATTTTATGGTTTATATGGTGGGTGGTGGTTGTATTGTGGTGTGAGGTGGAAACTGAATATTTAAAGGAACTTTAAGCGGATTATGATTGTTTTTAAATTTCGATGTTAGGAAGGTTTTGCCCTGAAGATAGTGTACTACTTTAGAGTTTCAGATAATGTGGGTATTACAGTCTGGGCAATTTTTTTTTTTTGCAATGTTGAGAGTAAAAATTAAAAATTGAGTTTTGAGATGAGTGTTGTGCGTTAAAAAGCCGTGTCACATGATTTTATAGCTTTATTAAAATTATTTTGATATTGTTGGATAGATCAAAGATGAAAGATTATAGCAAATGGAAAAAGCACTCCCTTCATCTCCCTGGGTCCTACATCAGGCACTGTAAATTTTAAGATCAAAGTCAAGTCAAATAAGTAGCTCCTGTTCAAAAATGCAAAATGTATAGTTAACTGTAAAGCTTGTGAAAATATGTCAAAAAACACTGAACAATTGCACAAGAAGGTTGTCTTGAGCAGCTAAAAGTATTTATTTATTTACAAGATTCCACACAAGTGGTGGGTTGTTTGTTTCTATGTTATAAAAATTAATCTTTTTTTACTGGGTTGAGTGGGGGGGGGGTCATATGAGAGGAGATTCTTTGTACATGACAAAATAGTTCTTTTTATTTAATTTATGTTTTGTCCTTTTGGTGTAAATCATACTGTAGAAGTGTTTCTCATAATCTTCGAACTTCGTATACAAATGTTTTCAATCCTTTAGTAAAGATAGACTATTTTAAAAATAGTACAGGGAAAAGAAAGAGAAATCATACTCTAACTAATAATAATAAAAGAGAAAATAAATAAAAGAATGGAAAAAGTTTCACCAATTGTTTATTGTACTCGACAATATCGTTTCGATCTATGTGATCATTACCAAGAGTATTACTAATTACTAAACTTACATCTAAACAAATCACTTATTTATAGTCTAGTTAAAATAAGTGGGGAGGGGTTGGTTACTAATTCTAGTTGGTTGCTCATAAGTTTTTCTTTTTTATACAAAGCTTTGCTTATTTCTAAGGATTCTAGAAGCGATAACTTTTTACCCTTTGTTATATTCGTGTGTAAGATTTTTGTGTTTTCTATGTCTAACCAGTTTTAATGTCAGATTTTTTAATATTATTTAAATGTTCATTCAACTAGAATTAGTAACTTACTCCTCCCCACTTATTTCATGTAGACTATAAATATGTGATTTGTTTAGATTTAAGTTTAGTAATTAGTAATACTCTTGATGATGGTCACATAGATCGAAACGATATTGTCGAGTACAATAAACAATTGGTGAAACTTTATCCATTCTTTTATTTATTTTCACTTCTGAAGTCAAAAATATTTCACAGTAAGTGCACCCTAGAAAGTTTAAATTTTAATAATAATAATAATAAAAAGATCCTTGTACGTCGTGAGTATTCTCGCTTATTTTTGAAATTGAAGAGAGACTTTTGAAAAAGTAACAGTGACGTTTGCCTCAGGATTAGTTCGAGTACTAGTGTGCCCGAATTGCAGAGTACATTGACCGAGCTAGAGACAAGGGTTAACATGGAAACTAGGAGACGTTTGAGTCTCGAAGATGAAGTCAAAAGGTTAAAAGAGGAAAATCAAAAGTTGCAAGATCAGGCGCAGTCCGCGGTCAATCAGCTTCGAAAATTTACCGAGTGGTTTTTCAAAAACGTCCAAAGCAAATGATTCCGGCTATTTAGAACACCAATTTAATGTTATATTATATATATATACAATACATATTCGCTTATATAACGGTTTTAGTACGAAAGGTATTATTAGTATATTAAAGAAAGAATTATCCAAACTTAATCTTAAGAAATTTAGGAATTTACTATTATTTTGTTTTTGTTTTGGTGACTTATTAAGTACTTTTTAAATTGTTTGATAATGTAGTTTAAATTTTCTTTCTCTCTACACTATTATAGGTAGGGTAATTAAAATTTTACCTTAAACACGAAGGGTGCTATTTATTGAACTCAACATTATTATTATTGTTATTATTGGTAAACATTCTGCACCAAATTATTTGTATCTATCTATTAGTTCCGATCTTTTAGTATTCACATAAAAATTTTAGGTGCTAAAAGCAACTCATTGATTCAAATTCAATTTTTAAATTTCGATTTTTGTTCTTGTTCGAATTAGTTACTTTAGTTTTAATTTATTTTGCTGTGTATTGTTATTGAAGTACAAAACTAATAAGCATTATTGTTAAGATTAAAAGGGCTTTATGTTCGTCAGTAAATACTATATGCACTTGATATACGGTCAGTATTCTAAGTTCTTTTTTTTTTTTTTCTATCACAATTCGGACTGATTTTTTATTTGTTTTATATAATTCATAAAATAATGTAGTTACCAGTTTGCTTTTATTTTTTCATTAAGTTCACGTTTCGGAGTTAAGTAAATTCACATATTTGAAGGTATTTTTCTTTTATTAAGGGAATAATAATTGCATAAAGTATTATTTTAAACAAGAAAATTGATAGTTTTGGTATTAAAATTTTCGTTTTTACTTGATGTACCTAGCTGCATCACGTATTTACTTTTATTAGATATATTTATTTGACTTTGCTAAATTATTATTATAATAATAGAAAATAAAAATTCTATTGTATTTTCTGCGTTGTAGTATTTTAGGTTTTACCTGACAAAAAATTGTGCTTTTGTCACAAACTAGACCAAATAATAATTATATATTTAGTTGTAGGCGTTCAACAATTTACTTTTCTTGTTATCGATAATTACACAGTTCAACGTGGATCAGGAAGCTAAGATCAGATATATCAATTCCGAGGTATTTTGTGACGCTGATTCTCGATCTAGCCTTAGAATTGCTATAGTACATCTCGATTTTAATCTCAGATTCCAAAAACATCATTTTTTTACCCTTTTGTGACCATTAGTATTTAAAATAGAAGTACAAAAGAGTAACCATTATCAAGGTATCTGTTGTAGCTGATTGAATCTGGACTTGGAACTGCCCAATGTATTAAAATTTTTATATTTTATATTTTCATTTAAAAATTCGAAGAATACTAATTTTCCTTGGATTTAAGACTAGGATTTCTAGAAACTGCAAAGTTCTAAAGCCTTTATAGGGGCCACATTTGAATTCGCAATCGAAGAATACATTGAAATTGATTACTTTAATTTTTGCTTGCTATTTCAACCCTCCATAGTAGTCTCCTCAAAATAGAGCGCCCTGAAAACAGAAAGTACAACGACGGTAATCATTTTCGATGTGAACTAGAATCGGGCGTTAGAATTATTTTGAGATAATCTAATCTCAAATTTAAAAATTAGCTACATTTGGATTTTGGAATTACAATATTTCCAAATGTTGATGTGCTGGGGAAATTACAAGGCCAGATTTGGATTTAGATCAGTCATAAATCCCGTTTGTTTTCAATCGCTGATTTCGTTGATATGTGTAATTAATTAACTGATTAACAATTAAACGAATCAAAAGTATTCATTTTGAAACAACTGTAGTTATTAAGATATTATTTATTGTCCATTTATTATACATAACTATGACTTCGTTATAATACAGTAGCTATAAGCGATACAATTAATAATTATTTCTAATTATATAATTAACACAACCAACACCAAATTGTATTTGTAGTAGAGGTATTGTATGCAAGCAAATAAGTAGCTTATATATGTAGGTTTAGAAGCCGAGATGCATGGTTTACAAATATATTTAGAACTATTATTATTAACTTCTAATCATTCTTGTTGATGTTTAAACGCAACCTGTTGATGCCTTATCAAAGAAGTTATCATGTAATAATTATTATTACTTACTTACTACTACTACTACTACTATTATTATTATTATTATTATTACAATTATTGCTATTGATATTTTGAACCAAATTAAATAAAATATTGTACTATTTTTTAATTATTATAATATAAACTAAATAATTTTCGATGAAGAACAACAAGATAGATTAAGAGAAAGACGATCATGAAGTCATTAAATGGTCACGATAACTCGAGGTAAGTCCTTAAAAAAACTCGTAATTTTTGAAGGGTTGTTTTGTTCAGCTGGGGTGTTTTCCTGTTACATATTTATAACAGTAACTGTTATTATTATATGGTAGTATCCGAGCAATACAATGATGGGAATTGTAAGAATGGGTAAATTTTCATTTTATTGTATAGTGGATAGCAGGAGTAATTTTTGGAGTTATGGCTCCCAATGATTTTTATTGATCTTATGCTATTAAGAATTACAGATTCAAATTCTATGTGAAATGTGTTCAATTCTTTGCTATTTTTATTTGGTTGTTGTTAGGGTGTAAATATTTTATAATATTATTAGTTATTTAAGTTATATATTAATTCTGTTTACTGCTACATATTAATTAGTCGTTTTTTAATATAATATTTATTTATCTTGGGGATGTCTACCCTCGACGTGCGAGTCTGTTATTTAATTTGTTGAGTGCATCCTATATTTTCATAAATATTTTAATTTTGCTATTGCGCCGATGCAGTGGAGCCCGATTTATCGTTCGGCTGTTATCGTAACTGACCTGCTGCTTGTCTATTAATAGAAATGATGTCAAATGCGATTAAAACAGAGAAGCTTTGTGATGGATTTATCAGTTTGTGTTGTGATATTTACTGTTTTGGGAATTGTGTGTGGAAACTGGTTTTCAACTTTAAATTTATTAAGGTAGGTGATCATTTTTAAATTAAATTATATTTATATTAAATAAATAAATACTTATTAGGTTATTGATTGTGTACTAAAAAACAGTACTACGTTGTTTTTAGAATTTTTATTAAATAAATGGTTCAATTCTAAGTGCTATTTAATTAGTAGAATGAGGCATAGCAGAACTATTTTGTAGATAATGCAAATTCCCATCGGAATGGTTATTTGAAATATGAAAAATATTTTTAAAAAATAATTTTGTTGTTTGTTGTTACTATGTGTGTATAACAATTTTTTGAGCAGAGATTATAGAGATATATAGGTATTGCTTCATAGAAGAAAAGTACTTACCTTTATAGAATTCCCTGTTGGATTTATCTTTTGATAAAATTGGATTGATATAGCCGCTGCCCTTCAAAGTTTATTTGTATTTGTTTTTCGTTTTTTATCACGTTCGCCTAGATGTTGCTCTAATTCTAATTAACTTTTTTACATAAGTGATTTTCATTCAATAAACAAACTATTTAACATAAATACACAAACACTTTTGTTAATTTCCACAGTTTTTTTTTGTTCTCAACAATTGTTTCGCCGCTTTGCGGCTTCGTCAGAAGATACAAAGATAATTATTTTAATTTACATAATTCTGTATATTTAAGAGTGGTTAGTTAAGGTGGGGATGGAGGAATTGGCCAAAGATTCAGTAACGGGGAGTTAGTTAATTCTATTTGTTCATTTAATAATAAATTACTGTTTTTTTGTTTATTAATTTCTAATGTTTCCAACAGACAGAGTTTGAAGCTTTTTCCTTCAGTATGCATTATTTTAAAAACACACCTTTGATCCTAATTTTTAACAAAAAAATAAGTATCTTTGCGAAGCGGCAAAACAATTTCACGATCCCATAAGGCTATGATGATTTTTTAAACAAAGTAATAATTAAAAATATATGAATATAAGTAAAAGATAAAAAGATGCTTTTTTATGTTTCAACAAGAGTATAATACTCTTGAAAAGGCATAATATGCCAAAACAATTGCAGAGTCTAATAAACTTGTTGAAACATTAAAAAGCATCTTTTTATATTTTAGTTATATTAATTAATATGTTTCATAATTACCCGACCGCAGAATCATTACAAGTTATTAAAAATATATGTAACTATTTATTATAGTATTTTTGAGAAATTTGTCTTTTTTAAAATAAAAATTATAATTTTACATACATTAAGAATTTTATACAATTAGGTTTACTGTGATAACAGAATTTTATTATTATTTAAATGGTCTAAATTTCACTATTTTAATGTTATTACTTATAGTATACTACATCTCGCCAACAGAATTCTCAAATTGTATATCGATTTCTTTGTTTATGTCTTCAAGAACATGGTCTTTTCTAATGTCTGCTTCATATGCATTATCACAATTTAAAACCATACATTCTTCGCAAAATATTTGCAATTAATTCCTAACTTCCTGCAACTATGCCTTCCGTAGCAACCTGTGGTACATTCGTAAGCTAGTTTCTGGAGGAAGGAGCTATATTCGTACAAATCGGCATTAATACATATTTTGATTATTTGAAGCCCAGGCGAGGGCATTAAATAATTTCCATTCCATTGTTGAATTTGCAAAAATATTTTCAAGTCGTGCAGTTTGGTGACATCACGTGTTGGTGGTAATTAGGCCATAGAATTTTTTTATAGTTTTTCGTGGAAATCATGTAAACCCTGTCGGGTTGCTCAACAAATAGGCTTATGAATATAGCATAGATTTTCACGGAAGTTGTGGTTTTAGGAAGTTAAGAATTAATTGTTAAATGTTTTGCAAAGAATGTACGGATGGAAATTGTGGTAATGCAGATGAAGCAGAAGACGATATAGACGAATAAGTGGATATTCAATTTGGGAATACTTTAAGAAAGGAAATAAATAATGATACACTTCAAGTGTGAAACAAAAAAGCAGTATTATTTATTTCCTTTCTTTATTTATTAAATGTTTCACAAAAAACCAACTGCTTATACTATTCGAACTATTGGGAATACTGTTGATGAGATGTATATATGTATGTAGTAATATCGAAATAATGAAATTTAGATAATTTGAATTGATGATAAATATTGTGTTTAATGAATCCTTATGTAAAGAAGACAAATCCCATAAAGATCGTGTGGTACATGTGGTGTGAATGAAAGTTAATTATATGATAATAAAATAGATAAGGATTAACACAATATCTACGCAAACGTGGTAAAAATAGAGGTATACTTAAAAAAAATGAAACGGGTGTATTTTTACCTCCATTGCAATCTATTATTCAATTGTACTCCGCGGTTTTACCATCTTTAATGATTAATTGAACCATTCGTCCAATCAAAACCCTTGAACGTAGTCATCAATAGTCTAGTATTACTTTGGATTAAATTTTCATTTTCGTAATTCGTATTTTATTTGTGCAGTAGTAGAGAATATTTATTCGGGAAACATTTTATTCAATTCCGACAGCAAACTATATAAGTCGACCGAGTGCGATGTTATCTCGCGTGTGAGTTTTTTACCGACAGTCGCCTTTTATTATCTGGTTAGAAATATTCAGAGATAAAATTCTTTAACCATTCCCGTAAACAACGTTATACGTTACAACGATATTGATAATTTAATGGTTGCTCATATGCGTGCAAAATAACTTTAAAATCGATATGTGGATGATGTTTTTGGTATTTGGTAAAGTACAGAAGGACATTTAGAAATTTTCCTGATATTCATCAACTCCTTTTATTCTAACATTGAATCTACCGTAAATAAAAAAAGAAATTAACAAGTCCTTAAACTTTTTATATTTAAATATTACAAGAAATCATTTATGAAATTTACAGAAAACCCACATATGCAGACATAATACCACATGTTACTTCAAAAAAATCAAACAGTATAAAACTATGTTCTTTCCATTCGTTTATTCATAGATTTTTTTTAATATGTTTATATTTTATCCCGAGAATGTTTAAAAAAAGAAATTAACATTCGAAACAAATAGCAAGCAATAATGGGTATAACATCTCTTTGATTGTCCAAATTATAAATAAAAAACACAAAAAACTATTACTCAATCAATTCTATCCTACTACAACAAAAGATAAAAACGAAAATAATTTCTGCTTTATTAACTATTTACCTAATAATATAAGTTCAAACATTAAAAACAGATTAAACAAATACAATATCACACCCATATTAGTCAACAAGAACAATTTAGGTTCTCTATTAGTTAATAATAAAGAAAGAAATATTGAAAAAAGCGGTGTATATGAAGTGAAATTAAAAGATTGTAGTTCTATATACTTGGGTCAAACTGGTCGTCCAATCAAAACACGTTTAATTGAATATTTCACACAAAATAATCATTCATTAGATACAGATAATTTTAAATTGTTACATATTCAGAATAAAGGGAAAAGATTAGATATTTTAGAAATTTTAGAAATAACCAACAACAATAAAGTTTTATTGAACGACCAGATAGACTTTGAGGTTTCCCTCTTGATAAAAGCGATCACAGGTAATAGAAACATAAATAACATCACTAACACCTAGCCGGTGCGACCGAAGTTGCCACTAAATATAAAGATCTACCTGCTACAAAATTTGGGTTCTAAAAGTAAACAACGAATCTTGCCACCAGGTTATGGAAATGAAAATGGTCAACTATGTGCCTTACATGTATTGTTTATTGAGAAATAAACAATTACAAACATACAAAAAATTATTTAATCTGCTAAAATCCAAAATTTTAAAGGATTTTAATTTAAACTACTATCCTTATTAATTACTGTTAAATAAGTGCCATAAAATATCAATAAAGTATTTTTCTTTCTCACTAGTTAGGTGTTAGTGGCACAATCGGTTGTATCCTTACAAAGACCCTTTTCGGTCAGTGGCAAGATCGGTTGTACCATTTTTGGCCAGGTTTAATTTGGTGGCACCTTCGGCTACGCCCCACCTAGCATAATAATTTCATCTGTTTAAAGGAACTTTTGTAAATATATATTCAGTTACTTATCCATATTTCATTGATGGCACTTTATATTCCCATTAATTTTAAAATGTATTAACAGTTTTGTTTTGGGATTTTCTTTTAATTAATTTCTGGGGTTCATTACATCTACATAAGTATTAATGTCCAATATTAGCAAAATCAGAACAATTTTATTATTTTAAAAGCATCAACCTTTTAAGCTTCAGAACATTCAAATAGGCGTTATTCGACAAATACAGGTGATTCTAACTTATGAAGTCATTCAATTTAAAACTAAAATTAAAACTATTGCAGTTTTATTCAAGTTTACTTGAATTACTCAGTTTAAATATATACTACGTTTTTCTAAATTCTGGCTAGATTGGGATAATCGAAATCGAATACAAAGGGTAATGTGGAACGATTGTAATATAAATGTAAACCCTTATTTCATTTATTTATTCACGTTTCATATAACCATTTAATTGTTTTGTGATTAAAATCATACAAGCGGATTTTTGGTCGTTATTGTTTTTCTGTTTTTTAACGGAGTTCACCCCACTAATTTACTCGCGTGGAGTTTAATAATCATTCTGTTTATGCAATCGTATCGTGCAACATGTTTTTTTACCAATAGTTCTGTATTAATTAAATTGTTTAGTTGTCGAAATCGTAAAAGCACGTTTTCGATTATTATTTTTTTTTGTGATTTTTAACAGAGTTCGACCATGTAACCTTACTTATAGTATTCTCTTTACTTCATTATATTAAAGAACAGTTTTTGCAAATATTTCATTACTTATTATCAAATTATTAAATTGTTTAGTGTCTCTTTTCTTTGAGCTTATGTTGTACCTGACTGAAATAAATAAATTATGTCTCTAAACGGATATTAATTTTTGAAAAATAAACCTAGAAGGTTCACAGTTTGGATAATAATTTTCAGGATACTTTTTAAATTTTGCGTTTCTAGGGAGGGATGATAATTTATTTACAACATACATCGAATTTTCGCCGTACTCTGGTTCAACGATACAGGCAGCAGTACTTTGGCTCTGCCTGTGCTAAACGTGCCCTCAAATGTAACAGAATGAAAAATTCCGCATTACTTTAATATTGCCGGGCATTAATGTGTTTACTTTAATCGTTTTTAAAATTGTTATTTTTGCCTGTTCAGACTGCAAAATATAGATAAGGATTAACACAATTTCTGCGAAAACGTGGTGAAAATAGAGTTATATTTAAAAAATTTAAACGGGTGCATTTTTACCCCCATTGCAACCTATAATTCAATTGTACTCCGCGGTTTTACCATCTTTAATAATTAATTGAACCATTCGTCCAATCAAAACCCTTGAACGTAGTCATTAATAGTCTAGTATTGCTTTGGATTGAATTTTCATTTTCGTAATTCGTAAGTTTTTTTTGTGCAGTAATAGAGAGTATTTATTCGGGAAACAGTTTATTCAATTCCGACAGCAAACTATTTAAATCGACCGAGTGCGATGTTATCTCGCGTGTGAGTTTTTTACCGACCGTCCCTTTTTCTTATCTTGTTAGAAATATTCAGAGATAAAATTCTTTAACCATTTCGTAAACAACGTTATACGTTACAACGATATTGATAATTTAATGGTTGCTCATATGCGTGCAAAATAACTTTAAAATCGATACGTGGATGATGATTTTGGTATTTGGTAAAGTGCAGAAGGACAATTAGAAATTTTCCTGATATTCATCAACTCCTTTTATTCTAACATTGAATTTACTATATATAGAAAAATAAACTAAAAAGTCCTTAAACTTCTTAGATTTAAATATTACAAGAAATGATACACACCTCGTTTATAAAATTTACAGAAAATCTACATACACAGACATAATACCACATGCTACTTCAAAACAATCAAATAATATAAAACTAAGTTCATTCCACTCGTTTATTCGTATTGTTGAATGCCTTTATATTTTATTCCGAGATTGTCTTAATAAAGAAATTAACATTTCGAAACAAATAACTAGCAATAATGGGTATAACGTCTCTTTGATCGACCAAATTATAAATAAAAAACGTAAAAAACTACTACTCAATCAATTCTATCCTACTACAACAAAAGATAAAAACGACAATAATTTCTGCTTTATTAACTATTTATCTAATAATATAATAAGTTCAAACATTAAAAACAGATTAAACAAACACAATATCACACCAATATTAGTCAACAAGAAGAATTTAGGTTCTCTATTGGTAAATAATAAAGAAAGAAATATCGAAAAAAAGCGGTGTATATGAAGTAAAATGTAAAGCTTGTAATTCTATATACTTGGGTCAAACTGGTCGTCCAATCAAAACACGTTTAATTGAACATCAAAAATCAATTATTCAACAGTCAAAAAATACAACATTAGTAAAACATTTCATACAAAATAATTATTGATTAGATACAGATTACTTTAAATTATTACATATTCAGAATAAAGGAAAAAGATTAGATATTTTAGAAATTTTAGAAATAACCAACAACAATAAAGTTTTATTTAGCGACCAGATAGATTTTGGTATATCATTTAGTATAATAATTTCATCTATTTAAAGGAACTTTTGTAGATATATATATTCAGTTACTTATCTATAACTCCTTGATGCTACCTTTTATTCCTAACTAACACAAAAGCGATTCCCATTGTTTAATTAAAAATTCTTTCTACAAATCTTTTCAAATTTATAATATAAGAATGTTGATATTTCTAATTTTTGTGTCTTAAAAAGTAATAAAAGTGTAACTATTTGCCGACTGTGAAAGTCTTTGTTCTTATAACGTTGAAATTTATTTAATAATAAAAACACAAAATTATATATACATATACATATAATATTGAAATGAGTTTCCATCATGTGAGCGTGGAAAGAATAAATCAGGTTGAAATTTAACATGGGCATCAATAATTTTGGTATTATAATAATCAAATTTTCTTTAATTCAAACTTACCTCAAAAACTGTTAACACTACAAGATTTACCATTTATTTTTAAATAAATCCCATATTTGGAAATATTTAGAGAAATTGTTTGATAGCTGGAAAATCACGTGCACGTTTTTATGTTTACAACTTTTAGGCAATTTTCATTTTGTAATAACGAATCTTGCTCTATTTGAAGCTGTACTCGAAAATTGTTATCACTGTGAGATTAACCATTTATTTCTACGTAAATTCCATATTTGGAAACCTTCAAAATAATTGTCTGATAGCTGGAAAATTCACGTGCGCGTTTTTATGTTTACAATTTTTAAGTAATTTTCGTATTGTAACAACGAAATTTGCTCTAATTGAAGGTATACTCGAAAATTGTAATCAGTACGAGATTCCCCACTTATGCCTACATAAATTCCATATTTGGAAACATATAGACAAATTGTTTGATAGCTGAAAATTCATGTGCGCATTTTTATGTTTAAAATTTTTAGGCAATTTTCGTTTTGTAATAACGAATTTTGCTCTAATTGAAGTTGTACCCGAGAATTGTTATCACTGCGAGATTCCCCATTTATTTCTACATAAATTCGATATTTCAAAACATTTAGAAAAATTGTTTGATAGCTGGAAAATTGACGTGCTTGTTCTTTATGTTCTGTGAGATTGCCCATTTATTTCTACATAAATTCCATGCTTGTAAACATTTAGAAAAAGTGTTGGATAGCTCGATAATTCACGTGCGCGTTTTTATGTTTACAATTTTAAGGCAATTTTCGTCTTGTAAGTACCAAATTTGTTCTATTTGAAGCTGTACTTGAAAACTGATAACACTACGAGATTCCCCATTTATTTCTAGGTAAATTTCATATTGTGAAACCTTCAGAATAATTTTTTGATAGCTGGAAAATTCACGTGCGCGTTTTTATGTTTACAATTTTTAGGCAATTTTCGTTTTGTATTAACGAATTTTGCTCTAATTGAAGCTGTACTCGAAAATTGTTATCACTGCGAGATTACCCATTTATTTCTACATAAATTCCATGCTTGTAAACATTTAGAAAAATTGTTGGATAGCTCGATAATTCACGTGCGCGTTTTTATGTTTACAATTTTTAGGCAATTTTCGTTTGGTAATAACGAAATTTGCTCTACTTGAAGGTGTATTTGAAAATTTTTATCACTGCGAGATTCCCCATTTATTTCTACATAAATTCCATACTTGGAAATATTTAGAAAAATTATTGGATAGCTCGATAATTCACGTGCGCGTTTTTATGTTTACAATTTTTAGGCAATTTTCGTCTTGTAACTACCAAATTTGTTCTAGTGGAAGCTGTACTCGAAAACTGATAACACTACGAGATTCCCCATTTATTTCTAGGTAAATTTCATATTTGGAAACCTTCAGAATAATTTTTTGATAGCTGGAAAATTCACGTGCGCGTTTTTATGTTTACAATTTTTAAGCAATTTTCGTCTTGTAACAACGAAATTTGCTCTAGTTGAAGCTGTACTCTAAAATAGTTAACACTACGAGATACCCCATTTATTTCTACATAAATTCCATATTTGGAAACCTTCAAAATAGTTGTCTAATAGAATCTAGATCTATTCAAAAATTTTCAAAAAAGACTATGGTAGGTGCCATTTGAAAAAATTAAGTTATTCGTGTTTGAAATATATAAAAAAAAATCGAACGCCCTGTATAAATTATGAAGCTTAATTTTATCACCACGTTCGCACTAAGACTTGACTTTAACTAGTAAAGATTTCAATATTCGTAAGTCAGTTTTTATGGATGTTATGAATTTTTATAGTTTGGTGACAGTAGCGATGACGTTTTTTCTATAAATTAAATTATCTCAGAAACTATTCTGTATCGTAGGCATACATGTTGGATATCAAAATCACCTTAAAATTTTATGCTTCATACGAATTCTTTGTAAAATATATACCATTCCATTTAAAGTAACAAAGTTGACATCAACTTCCGGTATAACCGGATGTGACTGACAGTTGAAATTATTTTAGATACAAACATCATCCTTGATAAACATAAACCCTAGCCCCAAATTTTCAAATCTCTAACACGCCTAGAATTCCTAAAACGTCTAATGTACTATTCAGTTTGAATCACCCTGTATAGTTTTAGATTTTTTTTTGTAAGTAGATAATTGAAAACAATTAGGGTGATAATTTTTATTTCATAATTTAAAAACACGCCTTTGTCGCATCCTTAAATAATTTATATTTTAGAATGTAGATGAAATTAGAAAAACAAAAATGTGTTCTCTTCTTCATCTCTAGTGCTCTCTGTTTACGTTGTAACTATCTCTCTCGCTCTTGTATTCGATAATTTTTGGAGTTGTGATCAGGCGATGGAACTTGCACGAAGCAAAACATATATAATTTCAATGTTATAAAAACGAGACTGAAACCAGCCACGCGATTGGTTGAATTACGAAACATCTGTCGCGAACCGTCGCAGATATCCAATGTGATGCTTCTGCGTAGCATTTTATACGTCATCGCTGCTTCGTGCAGTAGCCACCGCAAATCCATGCAAGCATGAACGCTGTTCATTGCCACCAGTCTATCGCGGTGCGTTGTTGAAAGAAGTCTTGTTCGCATCGTTTGCATTCAACTTACGAATTTCATCTTTTCGTATAATTAGCTTAATTTTATTACAAATAACTGGGTTGCGTTTGCATTTGTCTATTTTAGGTGAGTTAAAATAGTTAAATTCATGCGGGTTAGGTTTTGAATAAATTATCCAAAAGTTTCTACTAAATATATATTTGAGAACAATTCGTTTCCTTTTTTTGTTGGCCACTACAGTCAATTTTTACCAATGTGTATACATAATGTAACTATTTAAAATAATATTTTTTAGTATTTTATTAATAAAAAAATATATATTTCTACGTATAATTTGATATCATGACTGGTTATTGAGACTGTTGCTTCGAGTATGGTTACTTCCTTTCACAATTATCTATGTGGTTATATCATAAGCTGACAGAATGTTACTATTTTACTTGCTTTTCGGTGTGTAGTTTAATTTTATTTAATGTTTCAGCAGATTAACCATAAAATGAAACATAAAAGCTCTGGTTGCCATGCTGTACGGAACGTTGATCGGATCAGTCCTCTTTCACTCTAGAATGTATCAGTTCTTGAAGGAAGCGTAAAAATGCCATTTTTTCATTGGAAACAGACGCAGACTTTATTACCATAGGAAGGATTTTTCACCATGAATTTGTAAGTACCTAATAATATTTATTAATGATAGTGAAGTGAATGTGAAAATCATGAAATTATCACAGGCTCCTCAACTTCTTGGATATCTGTAACGTACGTTCCTCAGTCAAGTATATCAGTATATGGTTTACAGTAGACATGATGACGTCATCTCCACATTTTGAATTTTTACCGCTTTACTTGCCTTCAGGAGCATTTTTATTTTATTTCGTGTCTTATTTATTTAGGTGTGTGATTAATACGTTTTTCTTGTCCATTTCTACAGATTGGCAATCCATCAAAGTTAATTTCGTTTGTACTGAAACAACAAGTTGTCTATTCTTCACTTTGCAACATTATTCAGTTAATTTTTGGACCAATGGGCAGGAACAACTTGAAGTTCGTGTGAATTTCACTGAAATAACAAATTATCTGCAACAGTGTCGTTCTTTCTGGACTTCGCCTGCTTCCAATGTATCTTCAGTTAATTTTTGACCTATGCGTAATGGCACACTGAAGTTCACTTGGATCCATTGGACCAACACTCTGGTTATGTTCCTTCCTGCATTGTATTGGCCTATTATTTTGCTGTCGACTTCTTCATCCTTGGAACAAACATTCTGCAGTTACTTAAGGTGAGAATAAATTAAATTTAATTAAAAAATGCTCGTTATTAATCTGTTACCACCCTATCTGTTTCAGGTCGCCGGTGGAGAAGACAAAGAAGACCCCGTAGTTAGAATGCTTCTTTATTTTGTTGAATTAATTGTTTATTTTGCACGTTTTTTTAAATTTGATTTCGTTTGAATTAATATTTTATTTTGCATGTCTTTTTATTTGGATTAATTTTTTATTTTGCATATTTAGTTCATTTTGATTGAATTTTAATTAATTTTTTAATTGCATGTTTCTTGCTTACCTCTTCGCTTTGCTTACTGCACATTCTTACTATCTTGCTTCGCCTTTACACTACGACGTCCACATGATTCAACGTTTCGTTATCGTGTTCAATTCTCTTCTCAGCTTTGTGGGCCGAGGGAGGGCCTCCCCGAACGAATCCCCTTAGCCTTAGCTTTTTAGTTGTTCTTTGAAAGTAACTTAGGTACTTTCCCGCGGTCTACTCTAACTTCACTTCATTTCAGACAGGGTACAGCGGAGTTATCTGGAATAGAAGGAATAGCCGACTGCCTGGCTTGCCTTGACGAAATCTGTCCGATCTTTTCTACCAATCTATTAGTTTTTGTCGTTAGTCCTGCTTAATGCTCTATTCGCTTTCAGATAATATGGTATTTCCTAAGAAGACTGAAGACATCGTATTTCTTTCTTTTTATTGTATTTTCTTTGAAATGTCATTTGTTTTACTGTGTTTCTCTTGCAGGTATTTTGTCTTGCACTTTATAGACTGTTATATTAATATATTCGCAATTTCAGCTAATAGCTAACTCTTCAAAATTTATTTTTGGCATAACTGTTAAATCCAAATTGAGTTTCATTAATAACTTTAATAATTAGAATTAATTTGGGTGGATAGGGTGGCTATAAGGGGTGATGCGGAGGCCACAAAGTGTTAGGGATGCTTTTTTGTCCCAAACATAGAGTTCGAATAGTAATATAACAGCTTATAAACAATATATTGTACATACTTTTGTCTTTCTCTTACAGGTATTTTATTTTTTGTAGTTTATGAATTGTTATATTAATATAATAGTAATTTAAACTGATGATTAGCTTTTCCAAATTTAATTTTTACCATAATTGTTGAAACCAAATTGAATGTGATTAATAATTGTAATAATTAGAAGTAGTTTGGGCGAATAAGGGTTGATACGGAGATCACGGAGTGTTAGGGGGCTATTTGTATCAAATATAAAGTTGGAATATTAATATAACAGTTTATAAACTATACATAGTACATAATATTGTTGTAATTATAATAAAATCTTATTGAACTGTATTTATTATTGATTGATAACGTTATGGTAACATGTATTTGATTGAATAATGTAATAAATAATTTGTGCTGAATAATTTTGGTGCAATTGTTGTAAAATATTTAGTTGTTGTAATGTATTTATTTATTATCGATAGCGTTATGCTGTTATGTATACGAATAAATGATGTAATAAGTAAATTGTTCTCTATTGGACTATCAGCAAATAAATTTGTATACGTTAGAAATTGTTTTAATTCAGCAAAGAAGATTTAAATTTCACAAACTAAAAATATTTGTAGTATATCCATCTACAAATTGGCAGCCTGAATCATTTTATTTTTGACTAGAAGTCTGTAGTAAGCATCTATTGGAGAATGGCAGAACTAATTACAGGAATCTAAATTTTAAAATACGCAACTCATACATTATTCGATTTAAAAATTTTTTGACAAAGTATGACTCAAAGACACTTATGCTCTCCTGATACAAATGTTGAAAATTATTCCAAAATTTTAGTTTCGCGTCATATACGAGGTCTGATCAACAAATAATGTGACAATAAAAGTTGAAAGTGATCTACAGTTTCAACATTTGTATCAGAGAGCGTAAGTTACAGAAGGTAACCTTTTCAATTTGAAGTAGATTTCTTGAGTAGCAAAATTGTCGTCAAATGTAACTATTGGAACCAGTAAAGAAAAATCAGTTACTATTAAAATACTTTATTGAATTCAAATTTTTGGTTAATGATAAATAAATAAGCAATTTCTAATCTTAATGCGTTTATTCAAAATCACTTAAGAAAATACAATTATTTAAATGTTTATTTTAACATACTACTGATTAATTAATTTATTTATTACAAAATATACTGGGTACTATGCAGCTTGATACACAAACAATTCACAAATAGTTAATTAATTCCAAATATATTTTTAATACATATTGGCAATTTCAAAGAAAATACAGTGTCGAGTCTTAAATTAATTTAAATTACAATTATATTAATATAACAATTCGTAAACTACAAAAAATAAAATACCTGTAAGAGAAAGACAAAATTATGTACTATGTATTGTTTATAAACTGTTATATTATTATTCCAACTTTATATTTGATACAAATAGCTCCCTAACACTCCGTGACCTCCGTATCAACCCTTATTCACCCAAAATACTTCTAATTATTACAATTACTAATTACATTCAATTTGATTTCAACAATTATGGTAAAAATTAAATTTGGAAAAGCTGATCATCAGTTTAAATTACTATTATATTAATATAACAATTCATAAACTACAAAAAATAAAATACCTGTAAGAGAAAGACAAAAGTATGTACAATATATTGTTTATAAGCTGTTATATTACTATTCGAACTCTATGTTTGGGACAAAAAAGCATCCCTAACACTCTGTGGCCTCCGCATCACCCCTTATAGCCACCCTATCCACCCAAATTAATTCTAATTATTAAAGTTATTAATGAAACTCAATTTGGATTTAACAGTTATGCCAAAAATAAATTTTGAAGAGTTAGCTGTTAGCTGAAATTGCGAATATATTAATATAACAGTCTATAAAGTTCAAGACAAAATACCTGCAAGAGAAACACAGTAAAACAAATGACATTTCAAAGAAAATACAATAAAAAGAAAGAAATACGATGTCTTCAGTCTTCTTAGGAAATACCATATTATCTGAAAGCGAATAGAGCATTAAGCAGGACTAACGACAAAAACTAATAGATTGGTAGAAAAGATCGGACAGATTTCGTCAAGGCAAGCCAGGCAGTCGGCTATTCCTTCTATTCCAGATAACTCCGCTGTACCCTGTCTGAAATGAAGTGAAGTTAGAGTAGACCGCGGGAAAGTACCTAAGTTACTTTCAAAGAACAACTAAAAAGCTAAGGCTAAGGGGATTCGTTCGGGGAGGCCCTCCCTCGGCCCACAAAGCTGAGAAGAGAATTGAACACGATAACGAAACGTTGAATCATGTGGACGTCGTAGTGTAAAGGCGAAGCAAGATAGTAAGAATGTGCAGTAAGCAAAGCGAAGAGGTAAGCAAGAAACATGCAATTAAAAAATTAATTAAAATTCAATCAAAATGAACTAAATATGCAAAATAAAAAATTAATCCAAATAAAAAGACATGCAAAATAAAATATTAATTCAAACGAAATCAAATTTAAAAAAACGTGCAATATAAACAATTAATTCAAATAAAAAAGCATGCATTAACTTTTAAACAAAATAAAGAAGCATTCTAACTACGGGGTCTTCTTTGTCTTCTCCACCGGCGACCTGAAACAGATAGGGTGGTAACAGATTAATAACGAGCATTTTTTAATTAAATTTAATTTATTCTCACCTTAAGTAACTGCAGAATGTATGTTCCAAGGATGAAGAAGTCGACAGCAAAATAATAGGCCAATACAATGCAGGAAGGAACATACCAGAGTGTTATTCCAATGGATCCAAGTAAACTTCAGTGTGCCATTACGCATAGGTCAAAAATTAACTGAAGATACATTGGAAGCAGGCGAAGTCCAGAAAGAACGACACTGTTGCAGATAATTTGTTATTTCAGTGAAATTCACACGATTTTCAAGTTGTTCCTGCCCATTGTTCCAAAAATTAACTGAATAATGTTGCAAAGTGAAGAATAGACAACTTGTTGTTTCAGTACAAACGAAATTAACTTTGATGGATTGCCAATCTGTAGAAATGGACAAGAAAAACGTATTAATCACACACCTAAATAAATAAGACACGAAATAAAATAAAAATGCTCCTGAAGGCAAGTAAAGCGGTAAAAATTCAAAATGTCGAGATGACGTCATCATGTCTACTGTAAACCATATACTGATATACTTGACTGAGGAACGTACGTTACAGATATCCAAGAAGTTGAGGAGCCTGTGATAATTTCATGATTTTCACATTCACTTCACTATCATTAATAAATATTATTAGGTACTTACAAATTCATGGTGAAAAATCCTTCCTATGGTAATAAAGTCTGCGTCTGTTTCCAATGAAAAAATGGCATTTTTACGCTTCCTTCAAGAACTGATACATTCTAGAGTGAAAGAGGACTGATCCGATCAACGTTCCGTACAGCATGGCAACCAGAGCTTTTATGTTTCATTTTATGGTTAATCTGCTGAAACATTAAATAAAATTAAACTACACACCGAAAAGCAAGTAAAATAGTAACATTGTGTCAACTTATGATATAATCACATAGATAATTGTGAAAGGAAGTAACCATACTCGAAGCAACAGTCTCAATAACCAGTCATGATATCAAATTATACGTAGAAATATATATATTTTTATTAATAAAATACTAAAAAATATTATTTTAAATAGTTACATTATGTATTCACATTGGTAAAAATTGACTGTAGTGGCCAACAAAAAAAGGAAACGAATTGTTCTCAAATATATATTTAGTAGAAACTTTTGGATAATTTATTCAAAACCTAACCCGCATGAATTTAACTATTTTAACTCACCTAAAATAGACAAATGCAAACGCAACCCAGTTATTTGTAATAAAATTAAGCTAATTATACGAAAAGATGAAATTCGTAAGTTGAATGCAAACGATGCGAACAAGACTTCTTTCAACAACGCACCGCGATAGACTGGTGGCAATGAACAGCGTTCATGCTTGCATGGATTTGCGGTGGCTACTGCACGAAGCAGCGATGACGTATAAAATGCTACGCAGAAGCATCACATTGGATATCTGCGACGGTTCGCGACAGATGTTTCGTAATTCAACCAATCGCGTGGCTGGTTTCAGTCTCGTTTTTATAACATTGAAATTATATATGTTTTGCTTCGTGCAAGTTCCATCGCCTGATCACAACTCCAAAAATTATCGAATACAAGAGCGAGAGAGATAGTTACAACGTAAACAGAGAGCACTAGAGATGAAGAAGAGAATACATTTTTGTTTTTCTAATTTCATCTACATTCTAAAATATAAATTATTTAAGGATGCGACAAAGGCGTGTTTTTAAATTATGAAATAAAAATTATCACCCTAATTGTTTTCAATTATCTACTTACAAAAAAAAATCTAAAACTATACAGGGTGATTCAAACTGAGTAGTACATTAGACGTTTTAGGAATTCTAGACGTGTTAGAGATTTGAAAATTTGGGGCTAGGGTTTATGTTTATCAAGGAAGATGTTTGTATCTAAAATAATTTCAACTGTCTGTCACATCCGGTTATACCGGAAGTTGATGTCAACTTTGTTACTTTAAATGGAATGGTATATATTTTAGAAAGAATTCGTATGAAGCATAAAATTTTAAGGTGACTTTGATATCCAACATGTATGCCTACGATACAGAATAGTTTCTGAGATAATTTAATTTATAGAAAAAACGTCATCGCTACTGTCACCAAACTATAAAAATTCATAACATCCATAAAAACTGACTTACGAATATTGAAATCTTTACTAGTTAAAGTCAAGTCTTAGTGCGAACGTGGTGATAAAATTAAGCTTCATAATTTATACAGGGCGTTCGATTTTTTTTTTATAGATTTCAAACACGAATAACTTAATTTTTTCAAATGGCACCTACCATAGTTAATTTTGTCATTCGAATCCTTTCTAGATTTTTTTCAAATAAAACAATGGGAAACATCCAAATGTATCGAAAAAGGATTAAAAATATTTCATTACAACCAATCGCGTATCTGGTTTCAGTTTCGTTTTACAACATTGAAGTTATATGTTTTGCTTCGTGCATGTACAAGAGCGAGATAGATAGTAACAACATGAATAGAGAGATAGAGAAGCTAATGAGTTTTTGTTTTTCCAGTTTCATCCACACTATAAAATTTAAAGTATTTGAGGATGCGAGAAAGGCATGCTTTTAAATGATTAAAAAATGCCTCCCTATTTTTTTTTTAATTATCTACCTAACAACAAATAATCTAAAACTATATATATATATATATCAATCATTTCAACAATTAATTTAAAATAGGTATATGTTTATTTATAGTCGTGTAACTAATTTTCGTTCTTGTGAAGCAACATAAAATTTTGTACAGAGATTGCGTATACAACAGCGGAGAGGAAGAAATTCGCAAAATTAAATCCCTTAATCTAGTCAAGTGCGGGTTGATAGCTGTTAGGTGGTCCTGATTTTAAATGAATAAAAATGTTTTTGAGTTTATAGGGCATCTATATCGAGAGGGTTAAAATGGGGGTTTAGAGTTAACCTATACATCTGACTGACTCAATAACACAGGACCGAAACTATTAATGCAGGCTAGAAACATAGTATTTGGAGAACAAATTCAGTTTGTAACATATATATCCAGTAAGAAAAAAATGTATTTCACCCCTTTAACATATTAAATGGCTGTAAAACTATTGCTTCGGCAACAATACATTCCTGATGTGAACATGTATATTTAAATAATTTTGTTTTGAAATCTGCCTAATATGCACTCCTTTATGAATCACCCTGTATATAATTTGTTATTATAAAAACAATAATTGATAATAATTAACTACTAACACTCCCGTTATACTTTTAGTGAATGCAAAAAGATTTTGAATCTAAAAGAACGATCGTTATGTTTATTTGTCCAGAACATAATATTTTATTAAGCATTCTGATGTTAAATTTTACAAGATAGGATAACCCACATGTGTATTGGAATAACGATACAAGCGAGACAGATGTTTTTCATAGGACCTAAAAGGCTAGGTCCGATACGTCCTTTGCAGATAACACAGTGCAAACATGATAATGTACGCTAAAATACTGACGATGAAGTAAAGAACTGGACGATAGTTTGACAGAAATGAATTCAGAATAACAGTGCCAGAATGATAGAAGTATTCCACTAAAACAGGTTCTTTATATTAAAGAAGATTGAAATCTAAGAGCGTTTAAATGTTTAGTAAAAATTATATACATGGAAAGTAGGAGTTAGGCTCATAACAACGTCGATTTACGGCGGAATGTTTATGATTTGTGTCTGAAGCCGCGATCAAGCTGAGATCGGGGACTGTTGAATGTAACAGTCAAGAAAGTACAGATTCGAGTATAACAAAATGTGAGAAACAAATTAAGCAAATTTTAAAAAGAAATGATAATTTTGAAATACACTTTCAAGCCATAATGCCCTTGTTAGTTTAGTTGGGTTTAGTTATATTGAAATGTAATACTAACGTTTACAAAACGATATAAACAAACTGGTTGATGTGTTAACGCCTAAAATTTTGACTTGATGTAAGTAGGAAGCATTGAAAAGATGTTTTCTGTAATTATAATACAACAAAAAAGCTCACCGTATGAAATTAAAGAAATACAAATCACTTGAAATTATAATGGTATATTTGCTGCACTTTTTATTAAACTAAATATATATAAATTTTAAACTGTCCACCCAAAATCAGTTGATTTCCATGGAAATTTCTTCATAACTGCTCGCACATGAATCTCTTCATTACTGGTAGTAGTGTTCAATTTTTGGATAAGTAACAGAGAAAACATCAAAACAATATTTAAGACTATGTGAAAACATTGAAGTAAAATTTAAAACATACTAATATAATGAAAATAATACTTTTTACTTTAAATAGTAACGTTAATCAACAAATTTCAGTAATATTAATGCAAATAAACATCTGCCGTAATTTGAAAAGAGTAATTCTTGTTTACTGTTTGACAATAACGGTTTCGTCGAAACAATTGTAAGAGTTTTTCTGTCAAATATATTTTGTTGAAACTTTTCATTGAATTTTATTATGAAAAGTGAACAATTTTTTAAAGAAACTTTGCTTTGGTAAAGTGTTGATGTATTTAATTAATAAAAAATACTGTATTCCTATTAGTGCAGTAATAAATTAAACAATTTCCTTATTAAAAATATAAATATAAATATGGAATCAACAGAAATAACTGCTCCGAGGGCTAATACCCCTACCGGCATCAGTGTAATTCAATGCCGGTAGGGGTATTAGCCCTCAGGGTAGTTGTTTCTGTTGATTCCATTTTTATATTTATATTTATATTTATAATATAGCCTGTAAAGGCCTTTCTGCCAGCGCCCACCTGATGAGACCCGATAAGTCGAAACCGGTCGTGGGAGATGGCTGTCGGTTTGTTGTGCCTACTTGGTAGGACGCGTTTCAAATGTGGGATCGTTGATCTTTATATTTAGACGAATAAGGATTTTCATTCCTTTTTTTGGATAATTTCCTTATTAATTACGAATTTTTAAATGGAAAAAGCAAAAACTCAATGCTTTGAAATTAAAGTAACTATCAATAGTGCCACTTGAAGGATTGTTGTAACAGTATTAAAAATGTAATGCAATTTTGAACAGAAATTAAATCAAACGCAATACCCATATCAAATAAAATTTTCAGAAAAAAAAACAAATAATTCTAAAACAACAGGACAAAAGATAATTTTTATTGCAACGTACCTTTCAATAAACGAATAATTGATTGTTTAAATTTTATTAAAGTAACTAGACTTATATTCAAAGTAAAACAATTTCAAATAAAGGAACATATCTACTATTCTCCAAAATGTTTAATATACACATACATAGAAACGTACGTATTTCTCGTGTTGAATTCGTAAGACGACCGGAGTTATCTGATTATAAAAAAGTCACTATGACGAGGAAGAGGACAAGTAGATAACATTCCAACCGAATGTTCCATGAAATATATACACACACATATTATGTTCATGGCAAATAATAAAAATTAAGAAGGTAGAAATAAATGACGATGTATATTCCTAAGAAATAGTATAAGTAGAAGGTTTTTCTGACTAATTAATTTTAAAAAGGCTAAATGTATAAGTTTATATTATAGAAAAATATTTAGCAAAGATGAATTTTAGAATTTATTTGATCGTTTAATGCTAGGTCTTTTTTATGATATCTGTTAATTTCTAGGCTTTCCAAATAATTTATTTTTGAACTTTTGTTTTGTATATGTAAAATTTTATATTTTAAATTGAAATTATGATTTTAATTAATTAAGTGTTCTGCGTATGTAGAATCCATTTTTTATCAGTAAAACTATGCAGATGTTCTTTAATGCATGTTTTGAAGGACCTACCAGTCTGACCTACATAAACATTGTCACAGTTTAAACAATTTAAACAATAAACTCCTGACTTCAATTCCTTCGGGATTTTACATTTATTATTTAATATTAGTTCACCTAACGAATTGTTGGTTTTAAAAGCAATAGTACTATTAGTTATTTGTCTAATACATTTACCAATTTTTGTTGAAATATTACCTAAGTATGTGAAACTGTTGTATTTTTCGGATTTAATTATGACATAGGGATAAATTTTGTACAAGGTTTGCTTTTTGATTTTTTTAAATTTAAAATGTTATCCATTAAAGCAGGCGAGTAACAATTATTTTGTGCCATAGTATATATTCTCTTTAATTCTAAGTTATAATTATCTGAATAGAGATATATTAATTAATCTATGGACAAAGGCATGAAAAGCAGCTAATTTTTGTGATACGGGATGAAATTAATTGGCGTGGATTACGATGTCTGTGTGAGTTGGTTTGTGAAAAATGTTAAATTCATGTTTTGTTCCTTTACGTGTGATGGTTAGGTCTAAAAAATTGATTGAAGGTTAAAATGGAATCTGTAATCAACCATTTAAATGTAGGTACTCGTTGTTACAGTATCTAATACTTAATAAATAAATAAATGTTTTATGTATACGCTTTACAATAATTAAAAAAAAATGAAGAATGCGTTGGTTCTACATGTTTTAAAAAGTATGATTTTCAACCATCTCAAATGTACGCTGGCAATTTGTAAATATTCATTAAAATATAATTTAAAAAAATATTAATAAAGTTTAACCTAATAAATATAAACATAAATATGGAATCAACAGAAACAACTATTCCGAGGGCTAATACCCCTACCGACATTGAATTACACTGTTTATTCCGATGGATTCTTAGATGAAGATATAACATTTTCAAAAAAGGACGAATTAAAATCCTTATTCGACTAAATATTAAGATCAAAGATCTCACATTTGGAACGCGTCCTACCAAGTAGGCACAACGAACCGAAAGTCGTATCCCACGACCGGTTTATTTATATTTATAATATAGCCTGTAAAGGCCTTTCTGCCAGCGTCCACCTGATAAGACCCGATAGGTTGAAAGCGGTGGTGGGATATCGCTTTCGGTTGGTTGTGCCTAATTGGTAGGACGCGTTTCAAATGTGAGACCTTGATCTTAATATTTAGTCGAATAAGGATTTTAATTCCTTTTTTTTAAATTTAACCTAATACATTTATAATCGTAGTTACCAGTCTGCAGGGAAATGTATATCTTTAACTCTCAAATTAATTAAGGATTAATTAAGACAAATTTAAACTTACAGAATAATTGACGAAATCATGTCACCAATACATGCAGACGTACCATTCTCTATCATTCTCAGGCGTTTCCCAGATGGACGAAAAACCTAATAAAACAAACGGATGGTTGTAGCATATACATTGTATTTGTTATTATTTTTAATTATGGAGTTACAAAAGATTTAAAAGTTTCTTTGATTCAATAAATTAATAACCTAATATTTGAAGTAATACTGTTCATATTCCGGAAAGCAGGGCATTGGGTTGCTAGAGCAATAGTTTATTTTAAGATATGTAGTTTTTATATATGTAGGTTGCTTAAATTTGAGAATACATAGCTTTATTTTAGTGAATATATATAGCCAAGATGTGGTTATTGTGAGGAGATTTTGCTTCAACGCGATTTAAATAACAAATAAAATGAAAGAAAAGTGCTCATCATGCTGCTGGAAGAGTCATCCACAACATATGGAAAATTCTGAAATATCAGACGAGGAGAAACATAATGAAGGTCAAGAATTATCACCTGATTACGAAGATATCGACAAAACTGTAAGGACAAAATATGTTTTGACATTTATTTTTATTTATTTTTAATATTTATACTACTTTTTGACAAATCGAATTTTCCGTAGAATTTAGACTATAGATAGAAGTTATTGAAATATTGCCAAATATCAGATATTACTACATAACACTCATGTTGTTAATAATGTTAAATATAGAACTTTGTGTGTACTCAAAGTAAGATAAAACACCACTGAAAAATAAATGTAATTATTAACAATCTAAAAAAAGAAAGCAATAAAATCCTTTATAATTAGACGAAAAAGGATTTTATTACCTTCTTTTTTTTATTGTTATCTTCGTCTAATAATCGTTCGTAATCAATAGTGTAATTCAATGCCGGTAGGGGTATTAGCCCTCGGAGTAGTTGTTTCTGTTGATTTATTGTAATTATTTAAATTCATAAAAAAAGATCATTTTTTTTACAAAATACCTACTTCTAATACTAATATATTGTATATACTATACATAAATTAAACGAAGGTATGTTCAAAGATATAAAGATTTTTCGTTATCGGTACGGGTAAGTAAAATACAAGGGATATTGGAAAAGTAATGTACAGTTTCACATAAACTAACAAAAACTTCTTACATTTAATATCTTATCAAAAAAGTCATAGACTGTTTGTTTTATTGCTAATTTTAGTGATGTTTTGAATAAGCTAAAGTTAAGAAATTTTAACAAAGCGGACGGTAGGATTTTTTACTTTTAAAAATTCGAATCTATTATTATGCACTTGCAAAAAAACCTTATACAAAGAAAGCATAATTGTATCAAAATTGGCCGAATTAGAATCTTTTATAAATTGATAAGAAACTTACGCATACATAATGAAAATTTACGTATTTCAACGTCTATTGTAACTAAGTTACTTGTTTGTAGTGTTTTCAAAATCGACTTGTCGTTTATTTCTTAGAAATTTTTTGACAGTTTTCAAAAACTAAATCATGCTTAAACCACCCGAAGTGGTGCGAAGTGGTACCGTCCGAAAAGTTACATTTAAAATAGATAATGCAACAAATACAAGCTCCTCGGATGAAAATTCTGACAGTAGTATCGAAATTGATACGCACAATCGATTTCAACCGGTAACTATATAAACAAATCCTTTATTAACGATAAATGAATAAACACTACTTTGTTTATTATCACTTTTTTATTTACAAATCCTTTTGACTATAGTTTCGACAAAAAAGATTGTCATTGTCAAACAAATAATTCAAATTGAATGAATATAAACAAAGTTGTCAAAACAAATGATTACAAATTGAATGAATATAAACAGATGTACGGTAGTGTTTATATATATCTTTTGGAAATACCATTAATTATTAAATGTATTGAATAATACTGAGTGGTACAAATCTACCTGGACTATAGTTTCGACAAACTGCTTGTCATTGTCAAGCAAATGATTCAAATAGAATGAATACAAACAGATGTACAGTGGTGTTTATATATATATATGTATATTTGGAAATACTATTAATTATTAAATATACTGAATAATACTGAGTGGTACAAATCTACCTGGTCGTTTAACAGGTTATTTTCCGAAATTTTTGATGCTTTATATACTTCTAAAGATTCTAAAATATTAAGTTTAAAGTCTTTACTTACATTATGAATAATTTTAAGATTTTCTATAGTAGGAAACTGACGGCCTGTTTCTAAAATATGGTTTGCAAAATTGGAATTATCTTTTCCTAATCTAAATGATCTAAAGTGTTCATTATAACGAGTTCTAAATGACCTTCCAGTTTGGCCTAAGTAAAAGGAATCACATTCTGTACATTCTTTACTTAGGCCAAACTGGAAGGTCATTTATAACGAACACTTTAGATCATTTAGATTAAGAAAAGATAATTCTAATTTTGCAAACCATATTTTAGAAAGAGGCCGTCAGTTTCCTACTATAGAAAATCTTAAAATTATTCATAATGTAAATAAAGGCTTTAAACTTAATATTTTAGAATCTTTAGAAGTATATAAAGCATCAAAAATTTCGGAAAATAACCTGTTAAACGACCAGGTAGATTTGTATCACTCAGTATTATTTAGTACATTTAATAATTAATGGTATTTTCAAAAAAAAAAAAATATATATATAAACACCACTGTACATCTGTTTATATTCATTCAATTTGAATCATTTGTTTGACAATGACAAGCTATTTGTCGAAACTATAGTCAAAAGGATTTGTAAATAAAAAAGTGATAATAAACAAAGTAGTGTTTATTCATTTATCGTTAAGATGAATTATCACAGAGTAACGGCTGAATCAATCCAATTTTTAAATCCTTTATTAATACACTCAACTTAATTAGTGATTTATCAAGTTAGAAGGCCTCTTGGATGTTTCAGACATTTTTTGAGGAATGTTAAATCACAAATTTGAGCAAGGGACCTTTACAACTCGGGTCTTTATTCTCTTTTTTTTTTTGGAAGTCTACGTCATAACGAAACCTCAGGGGAGAAAAAAGGCCGGTTATGGGCGATGTCCATCGCGACTTAAAACTGAAATAATTTTAACGCGATAACGGACCATACGATAGAACATACACCCTTAACCAAATATTTGCCCCAAAGCTCTCAACTTATCCTTGGGAAAGTCCCGTATGAGGAGAAATAAAAAATTGAATTGATGAAACTTTTAGATATTGTAATTCCATTTTAAAGTAGAAAACAAAAACACAAACACAAGTTACAAAGATGTTCATTATACTATAATGTACATTTCGCCACACAGTGGCTTCTTCAGGTGGAAGGTGTAATACTCTTAAACTTAATTACAAAACCCTTATATACTAAATTATTGTAGACCCCCAGTCTAAACTAAAACTAACACTAAAAGCTACTAAACATTAAAAGTGGAGAAATTTTTATATCTATTTGATTTATTAATCTCTATACTTTCTAATAGGTTTAACTTTAGTCCTGTATTTTCAAGATGTAAAATTTTGTAATTGTCGTCAAAGCTATAATTATTATTTTTCAAATGAAGCGTATAAGTCGAGCTTGAGTTGTTATTCTCAAAGTTTTTTTATGTTCCTTAATGCGTTCTCTAAAACTTCTAACAGTTTGCCCTTTATGTGATTTGTCGCAGCTACCACAATTAAGTTTATACACCCCTGAATTATTGTCTTTGTTGTTTTTTTATATATTTTCGTAGCTTATTGTTTGTTTTGAATGAAATTGTTGAGTTACTAAATTTATATACATAATTTCCCATTTTAATTGAAAAATTACCTAAGTAGTTTTTTATTGAGTACGTTGATTACAAGCGAAGTATCGTACCCATTGTTTTTGGTTATGAATTGAAGGAGTTAAAGTCTACATATAAATAAATTAAATAGATTAGGATTAGTTATTAATGATCAAATAGATATAATTTTTCTCCACTTTTAAATGTTTAGTAGCTTTTAGTGTTAGTTTAGACCCCCACTACAATAATTTAGTATATAAGGGTTTTGTCCATCGAAAAAGTCACACGTCATGGGTCCACGAGATGGGCATTTGTTTTTTCGTTACAGCATCAATGGCACTTTTTCAAATTAAAATAATTTCGGTTATAAAAGAAATAGACCCAAAGTTCATATTTTTAAATGATATATTAATATTAATTTATTAGACATGAACTATTTCCAAAATTAACAGATTAATGACGATGGTTTTGTTTGAGCTACAATAATTCTTTTTTATTTGAACTGATTGTGACTAATCATCGATTTTATTGGAAAGCAAATCTGGCTGTCTTTAGTTTAAAGTAAAAATTTCAATTTTATTTCTGTCTAATTTTGGTATAACTGGGCCAGACTCGTTTATATAATTATTTTAATCCGATAGATTTTCATTGAAAACCCTGTTACTGAATTTTTCAGTTTTAGATTATATGAAGATTTTTAAAGGTAGGCTATGCAACTCAATTTACATTTGAGAAACGGTAACCGGTCTTTGAAAACTTTGTAAACATCAGTAATTTTTGTACTACTGTGTAGTACTTTGATGTATCCCGTTATACTTTTCGATTTTTTTTTGATATTTGGAACATTAGAATGAGTTGAATTCTAAAGTACTAAGACTATTTTCTAGGCCTTCATGGTATAGTAAAATAATTAAAAAAAAAAATTAAATCTGTGGAAAATATTTCAACATTATTAAGTGCTCTTCAGCATTTGACTATTAGGCACTTAATTATATTAGATTAAAAAGTGGAAAGTGTAAATGCAACGTAAAAGAACTTTAAACTACAAAGAACACCATTGTTACTGGTAACCGTCGTCTAAAATATTTTTCAAATAAGCATAAATAAAAAAAGTACATTATAATGTTTCAAAAAAAAAGACATAATAAAACTACAATTGTTTCAATTCAATTGTTTCAAGCTTTATAATAAACCTTTCTGATTTTTTTTTTATTTATGCCCATATATATATATATATATATATATATAAACAAAAGTTAAGTTTCCGAAAAAACCGAAGGTACGGATATTTTGGCCGAAGTGTACAAACACTCGGTGTATTGGTTGTTAAGTGCTGCAAATATTAAAAATAATTGTTTGTCTGTTTGTGTATATTTCTGTTAAGTTTAGTCTGTAGCTACTGTATATAGGCATCTTTTGTGTTCAACAATTGTAAATACGTATTTAAAATTCCAAAAATAGACTTTGACACCCCTTGTAAATACTTTATGCATCGGTCATCAGCCTTGAGAACACCACCAACGGATTTGTAAATTGCGCTTGGTGGTGTTTAGCTTCAAGAGGGGGAGACATTATTCACTTCGGGGCGTTGTCTATTATTCAGTCTATTTAAGAAGAAATAAGCAAAATTACGTTCAATTCCATTTAAATCAATCTCATAATATATATCCAAATCAAATCAAACAACAATATAATCCAATAAGTGTAAATAGTGAAAAATAAAGTGTATATAAAAAGAAAAGCTGTCCATTTTATCATAATTTAACCAAAATAACCTTCACCCAAACATTTGATATAAAAACGACACAGTAGAAAATAGGAGACTGTGGTAAAAGAATAATTAAATAAAGAAAGACTAATTACCACTAACTAAATTTTATATGAGCGGACACGTGTTTCGCCCACTTCATACGTGGGCATCATCAATGCGAGAGTCGCGTTAGGGATCTCTGTCTTCCTTGCCGCGGGTGGGTGGAATATCAGAGATGCCGGTACTGATTTTTGTTGTTTTTATCGCTGATTTCGCGGTGAAAAATGAAAGAATAGATGGCGGGAAACGATAGGGCATGCATAAAAACGTAAGGGTAAAAACGAATCTCTAGGATAAATATAAACAAAACAGAAAAAAAATTTAAAAAAAGAAAAAAGAAAATACCAGGTATTTAAAAAAAAGAAGGAACATTAGGGGAAACTACAAACAAAAATGAGTAAACTAGAAAAAATAAACAAAATAAATAAATTGTTGAGAACAAAAAAATAAAATAGATAGATAGTTGTTGTGTATATATTTGGTTGTAGCAAGGGGTAGGCCAGGTAGGTGGCAAGGTAATTTAGGTGGTTGCGAAAACTACGCCACCGGGAAAAACAGGTAAGTTGTAGCGATGTTCTTCAGAGAATAAATTTCATGGAATAGTACATTCCATAACACATTGGTAACGGTCCAATCACGGTCAGACCAGAAAATATCGTTGGAGGGAAATTGATGGGACCGTGATATGACCTGACTTAACCTATAGTATGAATCAGAAATTCGTGTAGACAAGTTTCTTATTTTGTTGTGGTTTAAAGGGGTAATAAACTTAGGATATATTCGCGTTTGTGTTATACGTATTTATATCGAATTCCATTCGTTCAAAATCTGGAAATTTCTTATAAACTTTCACAGAAACGAACGTTGAATTGTAATGGAAAACAACGTAGTTTTATCAGTAATAATACTGTATTATCAGCATTGTTTAGTCATAGTCTGTAGAGTTTAGCAGAGCACTCTGGTTTTTTAAAATGAGGTCAGACTATTGGTGGACTGGTTAACGTTTGAGACTGCGCTCATGGTGGACTCGCGAAACAGCGTAGTGTAGTCAATAAACGCGTGTACGATGCTAACACATGGACAACGCCTCTTCATTGAAGTTCCTTGGTTTTAAATAATAACATAAAACTCAAACAAAACGAAACGCTATGGATTCTGATTCATTTGAACTAGCCGAAGAATGTATCGAAGATGCATTCTGTTTCGTTGAAGAAGAGGTACTAGTGAACACTCGATTTTGTACTACAATTAGCTAATGGTTTAATCAATTAACATTCTAAATACGTTCGCGATGATGTAATGTTTTTAATGAGTTCATTGCGGCTACGACGATAGTTTACCTGCAATTACATCGGGATTTTATTTTAGTCACTCTGCATCCATAACATCATCTATGGCATAGGTATTCCTTCTTATTTATGTATATATATATATATTTTTTTTTGTTTGATCGAATTAGATTCTAATCATTTTGTTGGTGTGTCGTCGTTCGTAACATGTGTCGGTGTTGTTCGTTTTGTTGTAAAAAAAATGAAGGGAATCCTTCACCGACTTTCACTTGTTATTGTTTTCCGCAGCATGGCCTACCTTATCGCGAACAACTGCCCATTGTACTCCAAATCGGTAGAGCAATCTGCATCAGGGGGAAAACTCTGGACAACTGTACCAGGTAGTTATGAAAAAATTATATTTTGCTATCTAGAATTGTGTTTACTTTGGAAGAGGAATATGACAGAAAATGAGACACGTAATAAGTTTAAATAGTGATAGCTTTCCACACTTCTTGAATTTTCCTGTGGCTATTGAAATATAGTTAAAAAAAGCAGATAATATAAAAATTATATTGATTTGATGCGGATGCTTAATTGCGCACAAGTATAAATTTGTTGATTTTAATGTTATTGTTCTTTATCGCATTTGTTTAATGACAACTTATTTGTTTATTGTCCGTTTTATCGAAAAACCTGTACGTATAATTTTCATGTAAATAATATTTTGTCATTTGAAACGATACTTTAAGAATCTATTTATTGATGTACTTAATGTTTGATAAAATTTATAATTAAATTCTAACTTTCTGATGATTTAATTTCAAAATATTTATTATATAATATATATTTATATAAATAAAAAAAACACCTTTTTGTTCCTCCATATAATTATTGTTTGTGGTATTTTCATAATTCCACAAACCAACAGTAGTCGTTATTTTCTATATGATATTGTATTCGTTGGCAATTTTTTTATTTCAAATTAGATATTTGTTTATTATTTACCATACTTTTTTCAGTACTTATTATTAAATACTAATCTTTTGATTAAATTCCGAAGTTAAATAATACTTGTCTTAAGTTCTATACCCTGAGGTTGTTATTCAATTCTAGAAAATGGTTAAATTTGTCAATAAATCATGTATGTGTCATGTCAAAAGTTAAAAATATCTAGAATAATTTAATGATTCCAATAAAAATTAAATCAAATAAACATAAATAACTACACTTCTCTTTATTCTAGAATTGTCAAAATTACTAATCATAATTATGCAATTTTTAGATTTTCCATCAACTTATTATGCGGCCTTGAACCCAAGTCTAACGTAGCGTTGCATTTCAATCCTCGATTAGATCAGAATTATGTGGTAAGAAATAGTAGGATTTTGGGAAAATGGGGTGAAGAAGAGACCACGGCCTACTGTAGACCAAATATGAAATGGAAAGAGGACTTTCTTCTCGAATTTGTCCCAACACCTACCGAATTTATGATTGCCATTAATAACAAACATTTTTGCAAGTACATGCATAGGATTCCAATTAATAAAATAACAGCATTAGTTATAAGCGGCAGAGTCAACAAAATCGATGTGTCCTTTGATGCTCGACAATCATATCCTAGTTTTACCAAACAACCGATAGAAGAATTGCAAATTATTGATGACGAATCTTACGTTCCAAATAAGAATTTCAAGGTAATTTAAGCTCTAAATTAAGAAAATTATAAAACAATCTTTTCGAGTTACATTTTTTTAACTCTAAATTTTTTATAAAATCTTAAATTCAAGCTACCCTTATATCTACCGAGAACTCTATTCATATAATGACATTCTTTTAAATATTATTTTTGTTGCGGAGTATTTAAATAGGTTTATCCTTGATTTTTATTTAATATTTAGAATGAATGCCATGTATTACTGCGTCAAACTATCAAGTTGTTTTTTGCTTATGTATAATTCAATAAATGTTTCTTTTATTGATGATAAAGGTTAAAATATGACTAATTACAAACAGCCCATAAGAGCATGTAAAATGTTTATCTGTAGACCAAAAACTTAATTTATTTTTAGGAACTGCCCTATTGTGCTCGGCTTCCGGAAAATTTCATAAATAATTATCAACTGATGATTTATGGAAGGGTAAAACTACTTCCAAGAACGTTTTACATCAATCTTCAGGAAGGATTTCATTTGTGGCCGCACCCTACCATACACTTGCATATTAACCCAAGGTTTTGTAAGTACTAATTATTTTTTATTTATATTTTGAATTAAGAGAAATTAATAAATTGAAAAGCATTCATGATTGTGTAAATGTAAAGATTAGTTTTCGTATCGCAATTTCTCTATTTAGCCACCATCTTGAAAAGGTACGAAATTAGTTTTTGAAATATCGAAATCGCGATTGACTTTCTTCGATAATTTTTTAACCAACAGCTAAATGTACTGCAATAATCGAATAATATATTTTTATTTGCATGAAATCTATTAGTTATCTATTTTACAGTGGGGGCCACGGATAAGAATCAGTTAATTAAAAATGCGTGGATCGATGATCAGTGGGGTGCTGAGGAACGATGTCTCGCATTCCCTTTTCGTCCCGGAAATGAATTCTGTATGATTTTGTATGTTGAAGATGGTCAATTGTTTAGCGTTTGGGTCGATAACGTATTGATAGCCGAGTTCCAATCAAGAACATCAATAACTAACATCGATCACCTTTTTATACAGGGCGATGTTGTGGTTCTTGATGCACATGTCGAACCGAAGCACCCAACAAGGTTGGGGTCCCATCACTCATCAACGATGATACGGAAGCGGCGCAGTTTCTCAAAGCACTCGAATATTTTTTATAACTCATAAAAAAATTTAAAAAGGGTAAAATTAAAAATTACGAGAACCTTGTTGGAACGCGGATTTCTCAAAAACAAGATTGAGTTGAAAAGTCATGAAACGTTAATTTAATTAATTTACCTGGAGAATTTTTATTCGTTTTCTCGAAATTCTAGTTCATTTCGTTTCGTCCTTAAGTATTGTTTATGATTCCAAGAAGTGTCTGTAACAAATGAGAATATAAGAAGAGCTGTTCATGGCTGCACCATGAATTTCTTCATGAAACATGTTAAATAAATAAAATAACGACGAAAATTTTGTTTTGTTTCAACTGTTTATTATAACTCTTACAATTGTTTCGATCAACAGATCATTATCAAAAAAACAGTTTTAAGTAGAAATGGTAAGATTGGAAGTTATTACACGAGTATACATAATCTACCTTACGACTACCTGATATGGAAAAACCTTTACTTAACTGTAATGACGACTACAACAAGGGTGTATTGTACGAATATATTTCGGTTTGATTATTTACTTAAGTTATATTTCTTATTCTTCAAGGCCTTTTGAATTTATAAATTTTCTAAAAGGTTAAGCAATTTGCCTTTGTTTTGAAAATGTAGTACCTTGGTGTTATCTTCATCTAATACATGACTATGAGAAATGCAATGATCTGAGAAACCCGTACTGCTAATTTTGTTTTTATGGAATGTTCATGCTCCCGAACGCGGCTTTTTATGGCTCTCTCGGACTGACCAATATATGTGGCATTACAATTTTAGTAAATAATCAAACCGAAATATATTCGCACAATACACCCTTGTTGTTGTCGTCATTATAGTTATGTAAAGGTTTTTCCATATAGGGTAATCGTAAGGTAGATTAGGTATATATACTCGTGTAATAACTTCTAATCTTAGCATTTCTACTTAAAACTGTTTCTTTGATAACGATCTGTTGATCGAAACAATTATAAGAGTTTCTTATAATAAACAGTTGAAACAAAATGAAAATATCTTTTAATGGAATCAAGTAAAATTTTTAATATTATCGGTCTTATCAGAACTGCATAATATACAGTACGTACTACAAGACTTACATTGTATATATACTTAGGTATTATATAGTATCAGTTTATAAACGGTGTTAATCCATTCTGTGTATAATAAAACATCATCTAATATGTTATTTTGTTGATACTTTAAATTTAATAATGTTTTTTTGTATTCTTTAAAGTGAATTAAGTGTCGTTTTATTTATTTAATTTGACTTCTTTTTTAATTAAAACAAACCCTCCTATTACATTATTACCTAATAGGTATATTTGGAAATTTTAAGTTCTAAATTCATTTTTTAATAAACTGTTAAGCAATTTAACAGATTACAACAATTTAATATTAATTTCCGTTTATGTTAACTTTATAAATTCTTATTTTGTTGGGTCGTAGTTCACGTTTTAAATAGATTTTCATTTCGTTTGGACATCCAAAAAAGGACACCTTACTTTCAAAACCGAAATTATTTCGGAAAATATCAACAATGCACGCAAATAATGTTTGATATATTTCTTGATTTTGCAAAATCAGGGGTCACTTTGTATAGCAGGGGCTCACTTATTTAAAGTGTAATTTAAATTTCGTTTAACACTAGAACTACCGATGTTAAATATATACCTAGTTTTACCGCACCCGTCAAATTGACGGATTTTTGATTATGGCTTTCCTTGTTACTTTTGACTTAGTAAATAAAAGAATACAAGTTAGCAATAACAACATTTAATATAATAATTCATTAATTATTTATAAAAAAACAAACAAAATAGTGTCAATTTGAATTTATATTATAGCAAATTTGACATGTATGAAATAACTATGAGGCACATATTTTACATCTTCATAAGGACTTTTTTTGAGTTTTCTGGAGTACAATACATTGCCTATTTTTGTTTTTGGGAGGAGGCTTCTTTTCTGCAACGACTATATTCACTAGAGAGTTCTTCGGATAATTGAAACGAAAATTCTTTTCTAGTTATATTTTCATCACATGTCTCTTTATATAAAATCCACGCATTGATTTCTGCCTAGTTCAAAATATTATAAAATACCTCCAAAGGTTATCTACGTGAGCCTGCTTTTACGCTATATTGGCGGGCCATTTGGTCATCTACTCCAAACTTAGTTTTATTGTAATAAGATACAGTTTCAGGAATTTGTTTTCGATTAGAAGCAATTTTTACCGATTTATGTTTAGTAGTAAGAAGTAGTACCTTTTTGCGAGACTTACTTTTGTAAATTGTTAGAAGAATATCATTTTATTTGTAGAGCTTTGTGGAAAAAAGTGGCATGTTATCTTTTCTAACTTTAACTATTTTAGGCAATTCTCTTTTATTTGCCTACATAGTTCCAACAAGACTTGTTTTTGGCCATTTATGTCCATTATTGCATAGATGATACATAAATTATTATAAACTTTGAAACTGCTAAAACCGTCATTTTGACGAATCTTGGTATAAATACTGATTATGGAAATTAAAGTCGGTGAGGGGAAATTGAATAGTAATAATTAACTGTTCTTATATTTTAATAAAAGTCGTAATAAAATTATAGAACAATTACATAAATTATATCAAACTTTTAAGCATGAAATTTGAAAACCGTCAAAATAACGGTCTTGGTAGCTCTAGTGTTAAATGTTCGAAAAGAGCAGACTTTACGGCATAGGAAGCCTTGTTTGGTGATCAAAAATTAATTTCAATGATGTCAAGAACGCTCGCCAAGTTTTGGTACCTTTGTTAATTTCGCAACATGGAGATTATTATACAGGACCACAGATTTTCAATTTGTTGAAACTTAACGAAAAGAGAAAACGCGAGCGAAGATTGGACGTTTCTCGATTTCACGAAGACAGAAATCACTTTACAGGATCGTAGTTTGCTCTAAAGTTCAAATTTCTACTTTTATTTCCTATCACAGGATGGCGCGTCGATGCACTCAGCTAGTGTTTCTACAATCTACTGATGAATTAGAATAGGTTTTAAAATTTTGACTAAAGAAGAAAATTGCTTTTTAATGTTTCAAGGTAATTTATTAAACTCTACAGTCGTTTCGTGTGTTTAGCCCTTTGTCAAGAGTAATTGTTTACATTTGACACTAAACACCCGAAACGATTGTAGAGTTTAATAAATTACCTTGAAACATTAAAAAGAAATTTTCTTCTTTAGTTTATATTCAACAATGTTTCATAATACAATCACCGAAAATTCAATTTCCTTTATTAAAATTTTGTATAAAAATGGGATAACTATACAAACATTTTCATGTAGAAAAATATAAAAATAAAATGTTAAATAATAAAATAACTAATAATACGATAATGCGTTTTTGGATCTCCTATATAATAGCTCGCTTATGTCTGCAAATACAAATTATATTTAAAAAAAATGGGATTGTTTGGTTCGGGCTTAGGATCAGTCTTAGTCTTACTTAGGCTGAGGTCTCGGTTTTACTTGGATTAGGCTTTTGCTAAGGCTACAGCTAGGGCTTGGGGTTGAGTAAGGATTAAGGTTGTGCTTAGACTTAGACGTAGGCTCGGGATTGGGATTGGGATTGTGCATGGGTTAATGGGCTCGGACGTGATTAGGTTTGGGGTAGGTCTTGTGCTTAAGATTTGGTTTGGGCTTCAACTTGGGCTCCGTCTATTAGTTTTCTGAAAGCTTCAATAAGTCTATGAATTTATATTATATTCGCTTGTTGATCCATTTTTATAATAAGTATGGAAAAACGTACCAGGAAACTTCTTGGCAAATTATTATTATTATTGAGGAATTTATCTCAATAATTACGGAATTACGCAAAAGATAAATTCAATATCGATGGGTTATTAACAAAACATCGTAAGCGACACAGTAAATTTCACAGGAACCAACTTTTTTCATAACTGATATTTTTATCAGACTAGCGTATTATTTTTTTTAACACTTTTGTTTTGTAAATAGTAATTGAATTGTAGTATAAAATTTGAGAGAACGAAATATTTACATTAATTTTTGCTACTTACGATAATTTGTCAGACATTATTTTACCAAATATTGTCGCTTACGATACACATACGATGTATAGTATATCTAACAATTTTCGACATATGGGAAATTATTTGGATTATGTAACGTAAAGACTATTATTAATATTATATTTTATTAAATTTTAAACGTGCAGAATGATAAAATTAGAGGAATGTTCCAAGTAACTTATTCCAACATTTAAATTATTTGAGATGTTCTTATTTTCATTATTTTCAGTGTTTAGGTTTAAATAGTTTATAATATTAATATTATTTTCACGTTTTCTAAATTGTTAGACCTTTTTGTTTCTACTTGCATCTCTTTTTGACTTTGTTTTATTCCCATTAATTCTATTCTATAACCTCGTGAAAAAGCCGTTATCTACAAACGTGTCAAATAAGCATGAATAAAGACAAATAACTAAAATTATGGGAAACAGGAAAGTACTAGATTTTATACTAATACATTAATATTATTCAAGTCAAATTTAAACCTCAAAAACACTTTAACCTTAAGAACAATCGTAAAAATTTCGTTACATATAGACAGTTCGAAGTTTAAATGACTAATGAACTGAAATTACGAATGATCTATTAAAATAACCAGCTCTTCAACTCGAACTGATTTGCAGTAGACAAGAAAATGGTCACTAATAATTATTGTACGTGCTCGATCGCTTATCGTAACCAACGGCGATTACGATTCTCTGTCGGGAATACATCAACAGTTACGATAGTTCTAGGTATAATTTAAACACTGCTTGACAATATTGGCGTATACGATAATACATAAAACGATAAAATTCAGTGAAAACACTAGAATTGACATGCGATATTGTGTCGGAATGAACAAGTTTTTACCCAAGGAATCGTATAGACCAAAAAACACAATTTTGCTAAAATTGTCGCTGACGATGTTTTGACAAAAACCCCTCGATATATTCCTTGTTATCAACATAGTGATTTATATAACATTTACTTTGTCAATGTTCACACAATCTTTTCTTTCTTGATACTTTTATTAAGAAGTTCAATTGGTTTTTCTGAAAAGAAGACAAACTTATAATTTGGAACAAGACGTAAGATGCTCAATTGTTTCAATCATCATTCTTTTGTTTCTTAAAATATTGTCAAATAAAAGTAGTTTTGAGTTTAAAGGAAACGTCAGGAGAATCTGGCAAATTGTTGGCGTGTTGGCGTGGCAATTTGTGGAAATTACTCCCGTTTCCGAAAGATGAAGTCTCGGGATCTCTGGTAAACCATCTTCAGTCTTAGTTTCTCACATAATATGTCATTCAACGCCTCGCCTAGATGAAGAAGTCGTTTAGGAATTTGGTAGAGAGAGCAATAAGCTCAGCGTTAGAATGATAAATAACTAACTTTCGCCTCTCCCTATGACCGACCCCCACATCTCTCCCACCCTATGCTCGAATTAACCATTGATCATTCATTCACCTGTTTCGGTCCCACAAATATCCGTCTGTCATTTCTGTTTTGTACCGAGTAATCAGAGTTTAATTGTACCGGAACGCTTGTCAGAAAGACAAATATTCGCGATGCTTTTATTCTGCGATAGACGCCTCAACCTGAATTCCCATGGCAAATTATGCCGACCGCTGTTATCACTGAAGCTAATGGCCAGATCATTTTACATTGTGGAACAATAACATTTACGATTTTTTGATATTTGCGAACATTGAAAGCATATGAAGAACGATAGCAAATTATAAAGATGTTTGAAAATAAAACACTTGAACTTTTCATTTTTTTAAGAATGTTTTATATATTCTATATATATAATAATAATATAATTAATAATAAACATAATTTTTCCGTCATCCATAAACCTTCATACATAGGTATTATTATACACAACTCATCTTGTCACCCTTACCAACATAAACACTTAGCATTTTATAGTATGTTACATAGACTTATCAAAGTTCCCTTGTCAGAAACAGACTATAATAAAGAATTGAATCTAATTAAACAAATTGCCATAAACAATAATTACAACCAGCTCATAATAATTGACACACTTTTACAAAAAATTTCGTACACTCAAAATATTTCAAACATCTTCCCACTCACTAAAGATAACACAAATAAAAAATTCAATCTTTTAACATATATAGGGAAACCATCACTAAAAATCAATAAATTTCTCAGAGACAACAATATAAATGTATCACACAAAACGAATAATAATCTTGGCATACATATAAAGAATAATAAAGACAAAGTAGACTAAATATCAAAACCATGCATATATCGACTTAATTGCGGTTCTTGTTCAAAAATTTATATAGGTCAGACGGAAAGAAAATTTAGAATTCGTTTGAACAAACATTTTGGATCATAAAGAAAAAAAAAGCCGATTCTAACTATGCAAAACATGTGTTAGAAGATAATCATATATTTAATTTAGATGTAAAAATTTTACACATTGAAAATAAGAGTTTAAAACTTACACTATTAGAGTCTAATGAAATTAACAAATATAAAAATACAGACAGAATTACTCAATGACCAAGTAGATATAAACCCCTCACCACTATTAAATCTTTTCCCTCACTCTAACGAAGATGCACCACTCTATTTATAATTATCTACTCTTAGGTAGTTTTAAGTAAATTTTGTACTTCTGAAGAAGCCACAGTGTTGGCGAAACACGTGTTAAGTTTATTTAATAAATTGTGGAAGTTATCAACTGTGTATTTATATATATATATATTTTTGGTTTTTACTTTGTGATACTTCATCTTTAAATAATTACAAATAAAAAATTTATAAGAAATAATAAAACGAATTGGTATAACTGAAAGTAAAGAAACAAGACTTGGTAAAGTTTCACTAGAATAATTTATTGTCTCGATAATATTGTTTCGAACTATGTGCTCATTTTCAAGAGTATACTTATACTAAACATAAATAATACACAAATCATAATTTATAGCCTACTTAAAATTAGGGGGGAGGAAAAAGTTTCTAATTCTAACTGGTTGTTCATTAAATTTTCTGCTTTATATGAAGCTTTGTTAATTTCAAGTGATTCTTTCCTCTACTTACGTTAGTATGTAAGATTTTTATATTTTCTAAATCTAAAGAATGGCCTAAAGAGATACAATGGTTAGAACAACCAGTTTTATTATCAAGTTTTTTGACACTGTTAATATGCTTATTGATTCTAATGTCTATGGTCCTACCAGTTTGGCCTAGATAAAACGCATCACAATTTTGACAGGATATTTTATAAACTCCACTTTTTTGTCTGATGTTAGTTTTTGGTTTACTATCAAATTTCTTAGCGAACGGTTATTTACTTCGACTGCTGTAATACCTAGTTTTTGAATTTAACGCTAACATTATTGACTAGTGTAATCTACAAAAGATATTGTTGTTTGACGTAATGTGAAGATGATCATTATAAAATAATTTGGTGACTTGTTTATCTAATTTTCGATTTAGTAACTTATCTACAATGTTGGTGTTATAATTGTTCTTTACTGCTATGTTTTTATTATTGCTATTATTGTACTTGGTATATTTTTCACAGGTTTATTGACGGAACTCGACAATTGTTTGAACAGGGGTCTGTCATTATCAAGAGTAAGCCCACCACTACTGATACTACAATACCTTCTTCCTTTAATAAAATTAATAATTTTAAACACTCTTTCTTCCGTAGTGCATTATTTAGATTAACAAATATTCCTTTAAATGAAAAAAAAAAAATAAAATCGAACTAGATACAATAAAACAAATAGCTGTAAACAATGGCTATGATACCAAAATCGTCGATAGCATCTTAAATTAAAAACTTAAAAATTAAACACGCCCACTGCTCTATAAACCTCAAATTATTCATGATCCTTCCAATAAAGTATTTTGCTCCATACACTACGTTAAAAAACCAGTCAAATTATAAAATCACATCTCAAAAGATTAGGTGTCACAGTCATTCTATCCAATAAAAATACTGTTAAACAACTACTTGTCAATAATAAACCAAAATTTGATCCCCTGGATAATAGCGGCGTTTATAAAACTCAATGCAATGATTGTGATGCTGTGTACATTGGTCAATCAGGTAGATCTATTAACACTCGTAAAAAAGAGCATTTAAAATGTATCTTAAATAACAACAATGGTACAGATATTTGTACACATTGTATTTCAAATAAACACAATATTAATGAAAATTTTCAGATACTACACATACAACCAAAAAGTAAGAAATTAAACTATCTTGAAAATTTAGAAATTAAAAAAGCTATGTACAACAAACATAACATTGTAAGTTCCCAAACAGAAACATATTCAAACAACTCCCCTTTACTTTTGCAATCGGAGCGGGTCAATTCCACACAAAACACCACGTCCGTCACAATATCAATAAATTTCAGTAATTAGGTAGCAGAAATACATAAATGTCGTGCCGTATCTCATTGAATAATTGGACCACTCGCTATCTCTCAATAATGTTACTGTACGTATGTTCATTAATATTAAACCAAGTTTTACAATAAGATTATCGATGATTGAAACGTATTCAAAGGAAATATTTGAACATATAAGAACTAGAATATTATCATTTATTCAGTATTTTATTAAAGAAGATTAGAACCGTTCCATTCTATCAATAATAAATAATAAGTTAGAAGTTACCAAAGTTGCTACGACTCAATTCAATTCGATTATGTATCCATTTACAATAGTAGATTAAATAAATAAAATATTAACTTTGACATATGTTCCACTGAAGGTAGCTGTAAAGTAATATTATTCAACGACGTACGTGTTCTATGTACAACGGACAAACAAACTGGCACGTATGTCATTTGTTATACGGTTTGTTATAATGCACGTCTACTTTATTTGACGACACTTAAAATGATGTAGATAACTCATAGGTTAGCTGAAAGCTATGCTTTTGGTGATAAAAAATTTTTTACTGCTTATTTGAAAGACTACATGAAAAATTACTAGCTAAATTAGAAGATAAGGCACCAGATCAAGCAGATGTTTTTAAAACAAACATGATAAAGTAAAGGAAGATATTTTGGGAAGGTTTAAGGATTTGCGGTTCATTACAGGAGAATCGATGGATGTTGATAGGATGGTAGCTCTTTTAGAATACCGTGAAATGGTGAATCTGTCCCTTTAGTGATGTTTTTTAAACATGGATTAGATGAAGAAAAATTCTAGAAATTTTAAAATTCAATCAAGATTCCATTTATATCTTTTAATGTAATTTTTATCTATTACTTTGTAACGAAAAAGTAAGTCGTTACTTAAAAAAATATTCTTTTTTTTGGAATCGATAAACACGGTTACATTCTAAGCGCTGGGTTACGGTCATTATTGTCTTTTTTTATGTATCTAACGAGAGAATGTTGTGGAGTTTTCCATGTATGGTGGTTTGGAAAAAGGAAGGGATTGCCCTATCCAACGAGGACCACGAGGATTTTTCGGACGGACACTTGACCTAGAGACTTTCGTATAATTGCGTATTTTGCTAGTTTTATATTATTATTAATTTTATACTAATCATTAGTACACTAATATTTATTAATAGTTATTATTTGTACTGATCGCTATTTTTTGTTTGTTGTGAAACCCTAGAAGTGTAATAAGAATAAGCAACGGGGTAAGTTGAGAGTTTTCTTATTTATATGGGTCTGTATGTCTCTCGTAGCGATAGACACCACCTACAACCGACCTTTTTTTCACCCCTGAGTTTAGTCTATAAACGATTGTGGGTCGTTGTTTAAAAGAGAATAAAAGAGTCGAGTTGCAACTTGTAATTAAGAGAAAAACGTTTAAACTAAAGATTCACACTGGCATTATGGTATCTACTTGGGTTTTTAATAGTTATATTTTTCATATGAAGTATTCTACATATGCAAAAACTAGTAATGTTTTTTTAAACTATTAAACTCTGCCAACAATTTTTGACCCTACGGCTATGGCTACTCGCATAGTATTTTCAATATAACGAATATGTTAAGTGTATTTTCGGCTTTACTTTTTCGATTACTTCGCATAGACTACGTTGATAATGTGAACGTGATCCTTTAATAAACATTACTATTACATCACAAATATTTTACCGGTTCTATGTCTCCTTTGGCCCAAAAGACAAAATTTGTTACATTAATATACGAAGGTGGATCAAATATAAACGAACATTTTTAAATTGCGCGCCGGATAGTTGTTCAAGGCGCATCCGGGCGTTAGGAACTTAAAGTGGGGATATTAGGTGGCACGGAAACGACGCGTTGGATTGCTGCGATCGCTTGGTTAATAGTTATCACAATGAGTGAGAAAGAGGTGCATAGCAGCGTTGCGCAACGAATTCTTACACATGAAAACGTGAAACCAGCTGAAATTTTGCACAGATTGTAAGCACAATTCTGAAATGAAACGTTTTCGTGGCCACGTGTAAAAGCTTGATGCAAAGAATTTAACGATGAGCGTAATCATGTCGAAAATATAAATCATCCTCGTCGTCCAGGCACCACCATTTCTCCAGTTGGAAACCTTATTGAAGGGGACCACCATGCTTCAGATATCTGGTGAACTCGGCATCAGCTATGGGAGTGTCCAAAAAATCATAACGAAAAACTTGGGATTCCGAAAAATTTCAGCTCGTTGGATTCCAAAGTTGCTGAGTAAAGATCGAAAAGCTGCTCGAGTTCTCATCTCTCAGGCGCTTCTCACTCGATTTAGAGAGGAAGGTGAATTTTTTTTGCACAAAATTGCAACCTGCGATGAGCTGACGTGGGTACACCATTACACTCCAACATCAAAACGAGCAAGCACGAAGTGGCGGCACAAAGATGAATCAAACCCAGTGAAGCCGAAAACACGTCTGTCTGCAGGCAAAGTTTTAGCCACAGTTTTTTTTTTTTGGAACTGGAGAGGGGTGCTGTTGGTCGATTTTTGGCACGAGTAAAGAACCGTTAATGCAGCCTACTACTGTCTGTACTACTGACTTCTCAGTCAGGTAAAACTTTCTTACCGCCGAAAAAGGAGGACGCACCTCATTCGTGACGTGTTACACTTGCATGATAATGCTAGACCTTATACCGCAGCTTTAACGCAGGCCCAAATCGGTGAAATGCACTGGACTCAGCTGAAACACCCTCCATATAGCACAGACCTATCCCCTTGCGATTTCCACATATTTGGGCCCTTCAAAGAATCACTAGGAGGCGATCGATTGCAGACCGATGAACAGGTGGAGGCATAGGCTTCGTTTTATGAAAAGGGGATGAAAAAACTACCAATGCGTTGGGAAAAATATATAGACAAACAAAGTAGACATGTCGAAAAATAGAGAAATTTGTGTTTTTGTTAAACTTTTCAAAATAAATGTTTTATGAACATAGGCTCGTTTATATTTGATCGATCCTCGTATCATCCACCCTGTACAGTGACATATATAAAAAACGTAATGTGTAATATACATATATAAATTATATATTTAAAAGTTTTCACTAGTGGCATTCCCTCGTTTTGTCATACTTGACAATTTACTTCCTAATCTAATTTAAAATCAATTTAATTCGTTTACCCTTTCTATTTTGTACAGTTAGATGTAAAATGGATACTAGTCCCACCCTACGTTAAAATGTATTTATTTAATGATGTCTAGGGATGTTGCCAGCGATTATAGATGATACGCTGGTTGGCACCTTTCCATATAAAGACGCTGTTTAATCAATACCTGGGTAATAAATAATAATTTAGAAAAACTGTGCGAGTAGCCCAGATAGTCACGCATTTTCTTAATTTAAAACGTGGTAATTTATGAAAACTATTTATCAACGTTTCTTGCGAGGAACATTTCCTCTTTAAAAACCGTATCAGCGTTTTTGCAGTTCTCGTACAATCGCGAGTTTTTAAGTAGACGAGTCTTTATCGCCCTGTAAACACAGATATAAGTAATCGTTCCAATTTTGTCGTGTGCTCTGCTCCCTTCTGACGTGTTCAACGGGGAGAAGGAGCAGCAAAACCGACTGATATTTATTTTCCGTCTTATTGCTTCCCTTCTTATCGGCGATGATACATTCTAATGTTATTAAGTTTATTGCGCCAATTTTTAAAAGTTGTTCGCGAAAATGAGTTACGACCTGTACGTGATTGTTTGTCTTCAGACAATAATTCTCTACTTTCCTAACTCCTCGTCTGTGTTCTCTTGAGACAGGGGCGTATCAAGGGAACTTCATCCATCGTAACAAAATCTTGACCAATACAAATGAAATTAGGATAGTAACTAAAGCTCTATCTATTTCTTTGCATTGAGGTCTCTCCAAAGAGTATAAGAACAAACGAATCATTACAGTAGGAGGTGCTAGTCTGTCTTCCTATTGACTGTTATCATGAAACTCGAAAGCCAATTTGGTACAATTTTCAAACGACGTAAAATGTTTCCTCTGAATTTTTATTAGCTAATTACATATAAGTTTATTAGGATATAGAGTGCTAAGAAATAACTGTTTTTGTAAAAACAGTTTCTTTACCTATAAATTAAGATTAAATTATCAGATTTTGATGTTCCAATTAACAATTTGAGTTGGAAGCGATTAAAAGTATTAAGATAGCCGACTAAATTCGATATTTAGCTAGTAAACGTGGGTATTGAGGGGAGAGAGTATTATTCCGATGATACACAGAACCCGTCTGGTCGCCCAATTAAGCACACCGCTACGTGCACGACTAAAGACTAAGAGAATTCACTTGGTTTACTACTCCGCAAGTAACTGGCGGCAAAAGACGATATACAACAAGCACATCAGTGTCGCATGTGATCTAGATACACCAAATAAGTTTTAGTAACTGGATCATAAAAATACTCAAATATTTAATTTATCCAAAAAAGAAGGCATTAAATATTAAAACAAACTGAGATCCAATAGGCCGAAACGGGTTGTGGGATTTGGCTTTCGATTCGTAATGCCTGCTTGGTGGGACGCGTTCCAAATATGAAACCATTGATTTTTAATATTTATTTGGATATGTTATCTTCGTCTACGAATTCTTCGGAATCAGTAGTGTGTTCAATACCTGCAGGGATATTAGCCCTTGGAGTACAGTGGCCGGCACCTAAGGAGATTCAGCGACGGTCAGATTGACAGGTAGGTAGGCGGAGACTTTTAAATGAAAGAGCCAATAAGAATATAGCTGGACTGAAGCGTCAACTTGTAGTTCAGCGGCGCGTATCACTGAGAGAAAAAGTACTGAGCACGGAACACGAGTGAATTCATTCAACTGATTTACATACCCTAACAACCCCTTCACTACTCTGTTAATTTGCAACTATTTTCCACTACGCCACTGAACCTTGCTGAGCAGTTGTCATTCTGCCTATCGGTCGATTATCCCCGCCCTAAAGGAGCTAAGCTTTGCTAGTGCGCATCCGATAATTTATGGCTTTTGAATCTCCTTAGGTGCTATGTACTGTAGTTGTTTCTGTTGATTCCATATTAATATTTAAAATATTCTACAGTTCTACAGTTCTGCAACACACATACACCAGTCAGCCGCCCCTAGTAATGTATATATATCCAACAATAGCAACACATTTAGTAGGAAGATGGATCGTGTACTATTTATCTATTATTATATTTCTGAGCCCATCACTGGTCTGGGTATATTTCATCCAATGTAATGTGTAGGCCGTTGATTTTGTCTAATCTGTCGACCATTATAAATTGCTTGTGTTTTTTCGCAAATTATGAAACCAATCTCTCTCTCGAGTTGTTTTTTACGACGGTTCCCGGGAATTGTGCTACCTGCTTTTTGAACACTGTTTCATTCTTACACTCTACGTGGGTTTGTTTTCTCTTTTTCTTTTCCTTTTTTTTTGGGGGATAAAATTGATTCTGGTAGACACGTACAACGGCAAACAAACTACCGTTAAAGACTGCTACCGATCGTAAATTTCGAATAAATCGGGTTTGATGCGAACGAAAAAAGAAAGTTGGTCCGATAACAAACTACCGTTCGATGAGGAACATCTTTCTTTCTTTCGAAAGTAAGGAAGGAAGGAAGGAAGGGGGCGTCGGGGGATAGTTTCGGCAGCGTGAATGCTGTTAAGATAACGTCGAACATTCAGGCCAAGACAAACGGTTCTTGATGAAAAATACGCTTTTAAGATGTTTAAAGAATATCAATTTTTGAACTAACCAACTAAAAATTAGTAAAGGATTTCGACAGCCGAAATAGATAATATTAAAGAAATAAAAACGACAGCCTTTCAATAGTCCTAGTCCAATTGCTGCCAGCGCCTTGAAAAAGTTGCATTGCTGCCCGCCAGATCGAAAAAGAGATTATACATTGGCATTGCTGCCCGGTATGTAGATGATAATCCCAATTCTTGGATTATGCGCTATAAGCACTGATTGAAATGAAAGTTACAGCCTTTTAACGATGTATCGAGCAATAGTTCCCTGTAGACCAAAATTGTGGATAGTTCAAAATCAATTTTGTACTAAACGTTGGAACTCTACGTTTTATAAATCCAAACAGTCTCTTATACGTGTCTTTTTTTCTATTTGGTAATAATGCAGATATAGCCAGACGCACATTCGTGTAATTTTCTGTGCTTTTCAGATCGACGTGAAGAGTGTAAAGTTGATCGAAAAGATTAGAACAACTAAATAATAAATTCTGGAAGCAGCATATTTATATACCAGGTTTCCTCTTCGAATATAATTAATTGACCCCTACTGGTGTGTACTATTTGGTACATTTATTACCTATAACGGTAAATTTGAACAAATTATTTTATATGTTACGAATATGTAATTAATTATATAAAAATTATTACATATGCATTATAACACCTAATTACAAATACAAATTAGTTATGAGGGTAATAAAGTTGGCGGGCAGCAATGCCACCAACACTAATAGAGGTAAAGGTCGGTGGGCAGTAATGCCACAATTTCAGGTAAAATATTTTCGGGGGCAGCAATGGGACATTCCCAATAGTTATGAGGGTTGTATGGATCGAGCAGTCGTGTAATTTGCGCTAAAACGTAAAAATTGTAGATTGAGCGGTCACTTTTTCCATCTCATTTAAATATGTCGATTTTGCGGTCAAGTTAACATACGACTGTGGAATATGCAGTCATAAATTCGAATACCAATACTAACCTAACCTAACCTAACCAATTTGTTTTTAAAAATAAAGGTGTTTACATTATACACATGAAACGCTTTTTTGACCGCAAAATCGACAGGTAAATTTTACCCTTCCTCCATTTTTACATTTAAGAAAGATTTGACCGAAAAATCCACTGACCGCTCGATGGACTGATCGCAAATAGGACGACGCCAGTTATAAGTTAAAACAATTTTGGTTTTGGCGTTGGATATATATAATGCCTTTATCTCCAAGGCTTTGAACTGACCAAAAGCAAGAGCATTGAAAGCAAAACAAATACTGTTTTTTATAGGCACATTTCTTCAAATTCAATTAGAAATACCTAGTGTAATTTGGTGTTAATATTATCATCAAAAGGTATTACTGTGGAATAGGATGGCAACTCGAAAATTTTCAGTGCATTTATGATATTTATAATTCAAATGGAGGGCGTTTTTATAAGCTTAAACCATTTACTAGGCTTGTACGGTTTGAAAATGTAATTTCTAATTTCCTGAAAATTTTTTCCTTTTTTAGATTTCGAAATGAGGGATAATTTATTGAACCGACGTTTGTACAGCTTTGATTATTTTGAAAACTGCGATATAAATTAGTTTGTGGGTACAATAAAAAAATCAAAATAATCTTTTATTGTAGCCATAGGATTAGAAATGTTTCTTTTATAGGTTATTTGGTACAACTTTGTAGTTAAAAATTAATGTAACAGTTCCAAAAACTTTAGTTAATTCTTTTCTCTGAAAATGCAACAAAATATTGGTGAAACCATCTACGCAAACCTTTTTATATTTATCATGGTACCAAAAGTCCTACAGAATATTGCTCTTCAATAATTAAACATTTAATTAAACAATTTCCAGTCATAATGTCTTAATGCCCCTACTTTATTAGCCATTAAAAAAAGAATTTTAATTTTGTGAACATTTAAATTTTTTATTAGAATAGTATCATAAAGTTATTATTTCATGGGTGCATCTATCTATAAAGTCTGAATTACGTCCATTATAAGTTAATAATTCAAAATTATTCCTCCAGAAACACTTTTCTGAGTCTAGTTCGAGCTCGGGGAGTTCATCGTTCCCGTTTAGAAGCTAGCGCCTTTAACACGTCATAAAAACTAATGAAAATAGCGGAATATATATTGCAAAAATTCCTGAAAGTATGCCGCGAGGCTTTATGAAATTTTAATAGGTTTTTCGTGTTGGCTAACTAAGCAAAAGCGTCCCACAACTAGTCATAAATTTTACCTTTCCATGAAAAACGAACACATGCATTGTAAAAGTAAAACTACCCGGGAACCGCTTGGGGATTAAAGTGCGCGAACTAGAATCATTTAATGATGGGATGTATAGTAGCCTTTCGGCAATACCTTAGTACATGCAGGGAGACAGCATTTATAATTATAGTAGTGATCCTGAAATAGCAAATAGTTATGGTTCGTCTTTTTCTCTCTAACGCGGCTTGATTGGTTGTCTCTTCTATAGCCTTATCTTAGAGAAAGTCAGATCATAATTATTAATTACTGCTATAGTATTAAATGCTATTTCCATGGTACGAGGCATGTTTTTTAAGTAAGTACCGTTTTGAAATTAATAAAAGCGTGCAAAGATACCTTAATAATTTTATTTTTACATGAAAGCCTGTACATTAAACTACTTTTCTACATAATTTCCTTCAATATTCAGGCAATTGTCATAACGTTTGACCAGTTTTTGATTACCCTTCTCATATAACTCTGCCTCCTGACTTGCATCACCACCACTGCATCACAACTGTTTTGACTGCGTCATCGTCTTGAAGCTGACCGCCCAGATGTTTTTTCAGGTGCAGGAACAAATGGTAGTCACAGGGCGCCAGATCACGGCTGTACGGAGGGTGAGGTTTCGCAGTGAAAACATGTGACCAAAGAGATCTTTGGTCCGATTAGCCACATGCGGACGGGCATTGTCATGCACATTTGTGCGGCCATCTTTAAATGCTCTCACCCACTTCCTTACCATTCCATTACTCATAATATTTTGTCCGTAAACTGCACAGATCTCACGATGAATATCAATCGGTTTTAGTCCTTTAGCACTAAGGAATAGTAATGGCGTCAGTGCGTAGGTAAGAGATGTAGGTACTCGGTGCGCATGCGCGGAACGCTGACCGCAGCGCTGCGGCGGCAGAATTTATAAACGGTACATGCCTCGTAGAATTCAACGTGGGCGAAAATTATATCTCGGAGTCGCTGTCAAGACTTCAGTCACTAAAGAGGCAATAATGACAAAAAATATTCAAATTGCAGTTTGTTCCTAATATTACATACTGTGTGCAAAATCTAAATTGGATCCAGAAAAAACGAAATGCAGGGTCAGAAGTAGTGTAGAATTCAATATTCCTTAGACATTTTTAGCATCACCAAACTTTACACATCCTTCTTCTTCACATAAAATGGCGCTTTTTTTTCAGATTTTATATTCACTTAACGAAAAAACGCCATTATGTGGGAAACTGTAATATATAGTATTTCACCTTAATTATTAGATACTCTTATTTTGGTACATATAGATAAAATATTATATCGGGCTTTCCTTCACCTTTGTTGCTCTCACAGCCTCTTCGTCGCTATCTCTCAGAGTTACATTCCAACAATAATATGTAAATTTTACCCTATCGATTCCAAAAGTTTTTGAGAGATTATGTGTCATGTTTCAATTCTATTTGTATAATCCTCGTATCAACATCAGATACCGTGGACCCGTTTAATGAAGGTAATTGTGAGTCGTATCTGATACATGTTGGAGTAGAAATTCAAAGATCACGGATAATTGAATCAAAAGCCTTACTAGAACCTAATAGGATTAATCCACTGAAAATCCGGTCTGTGTATGTAATAGTCGTCAGTATCTGGAAATGGAGCTAATCGAGAAGTGACCAGCATTGATTAGCTTTACATTTAGAGGATTTTGTTGTAAGTGCATCTACTATGTCTAAAAGAATCTCGAATGGCTTGAAAGGATACTAGAGAGTGTTGACCCCAATGAAAAATGCGTCTATCAGGATACCTTCGATGATACGTCTAAAAGTTGAAGAATTTGGAATTATCATCTTTATTACTTATTGGATAAAAGCTATCGGTAATGTTTCTGACATTGATTTGGGAAATATTTAATAAAAGAAAGCAGAATGCTATTTCAGAAAGTTTTGTTTTGAAAACTCAACAATAGAGATCATAAATACAAATAAAACACAAGTTACAAAATGATTTATTGACCACAATGATCATTTCGCGACACCATGGTTTCTTCAGGTGGAAGAATAACTCTGTCATTCAACAATTAATAGCTTCCTCGATTGAATAGAGATCATCATTAAGAATAATTTAAATAATTTAAACTGTATGTGGTGTATTGTTTGTGAAACATTTTTTAATATTCAGAAAATTAAATAAAAATGCACTTGTGCTTGTTTTACTTAAAACTTGATTAAATCTGACAATACCGGTTCAACCGAGGGAACCTGGATATGTGAATGATATTTTATGGATTTGGACAGGTAAAGCAAGACAGCTAGACTCTTTTTTAACATTCTTAAACTCTTTAAAAACAGAAATTAACTTCGCCATAGAGAGGACACAACATCTTTGACTTAACTATCTCACACAAAAATAGCAAGTTTGAATATAATATTTACGAAAAACCAACAACCACAGATGTCACGATTCCGTTCTCCTTCAACAAATCAAATAAATTCATCCACGTGACATAGCCATATTCACTGGTTAATAAACATCCCTGTAAACACAGAGAATTTCAACATTAAACTTAACACGATTAAAATTATGTCGACTAATAACGAATATCCACACAGAACTGTAGAAAAAATCGTGAAACAAAAAGAAAAACAACAAACACAGTTGTTAAATCACTATGTCAACAAATCTAAAGATTATAACTTTTGTTCATTACATTTCATCACAGATCCCTTAAAATTTAGACGAAGAAAAGGATTTTAAAGACTTATTTTTTTGATCCATCGGAATCAACAGTGTAATTCAGTGCAGGTAGGAATATTAGCCCTTGGAGTAGTTGTTTCTGTTAATTCCATATTTATATTTAGCTTCATTTCCTGTAAAGGCCTTTCTGCCAACGCCCACCTGATGTGCTCCGATAAGTCAAAACTGGTCGTGGGATATGGCTTTTGATACACTGTGTAGGACGCGTTCGAAATGTGGGATCTGTAATCCTTAAAATTTAGACGAAAAAAGGATATTAATGCTTTCTTTTTTGAATATGTTATATCTTCGTCTAGGAATCCATAGAAATCAACAGTGTAAATGCCGGTAGGGGTATTAGCCCTCAGAGTAGTTGTTTCTGTTGATTCCATATTTATACTATCTACTTAGATATGGTATAATTTCTGTTTTATTTAATTATTTTAAACAAATACAAGTGACTTTTTCATTTAATAAGTTAAAAAATTGATAAGCAGCATTATATTTATGTAATCTACCTACGCATTTCAAAATGTTTCATAATAAATATTATTTATTTTTAATACTATAAACTGGCCCTGTAAGGTCAATAGTATTGAAAATTTTGTTGAAACCTAATAATTGAATTTTATTTGATCAGAGCTCTTTTATTTCACAATGTAGTAATAAATTTCAAAAACCAGTAATTATATTTAGATTTAGGAACCAGCTTCTAATAATTATTTTATTTAAATAATGATTTCTTTTGTATCTCTTTAATGAAAGGTGTACAAACCATGCCAACCGAGGGTACCATTAAAAGCATGCAGAACACAGGGGTGGTTACAAATCGAGAATTTCCAGAAACTTTTGAAATCATGTGTACAGGTAATTCTCTCTTTTCGATTCTGTTTACCTTCGACGTACATAAGTAAATAAATCGCGTTTTCGATTTCCGTTTGGTTAAAATAATTTAATTTAAATATTTACTTGTCATAGTAGAGATGGAGACTGTGTTAAAAGAGTATATAAAAAGGGAGACTCACCCCAATAAATTACTACTAACACTTTTTACAGCTCCATAATCGAAGTGGGCGAAACACGTGTCGGCTGTGAAAAGTGTTAGTGGTCAATTAATGGGGTGAGTTTTTTTATTTATTTTTTCTACTTGTCACAGGTTAGGCGCTATAGTTATGATTGATCTTTCTCCGAATAAAATCATGACCGTAAATGTTAAATGAAAGCAACTTAATTTCTGAGAGGGTAAAAGCTAGAGGGACGACTTTTTATGTATAAGATTGGAAAAAAGTTAAATTACACGACCAGGTAGATTTGTACCACTCAGTATTATTCAGTACATTTAATAATTAATGGTATTTCCAAAATATATATAAACACCACTGTGGATCTGTTTATATTCATTCAATTTGAATCATTTGTTTGACAATGACAAGCTATTTGTCGAAACCATAGTCAAAAGGATTTGTAAATAAAAAGATGATAATAAACAAAGTAGTGTTTATTCATTTATCGTTAAGATGAATTATCACAAAGTAATGGATGAATCAATCCAATTTTTACATGCTAGAATGTTATAAAAAATTGCATGGTGTTATTCATGCAGTGTATGTATCTATGAGATGAAAAGTTTTGTCAAAGAAGTCCATCCGTTTGAACGAAGGGATGACATTCCGTTTGCATATTCTCCTGAATGAAACTTAGATAATGATGAACTATTTAATTACTGTTTGAGGACCTCCGTCTGAGTAAGTTTTCGTTGGCTTTTAAATCATTTGAGTTCTTTAAATCGGCACTCTTTTCTCGTGGATTTTCAATTCCAGTTGAGTTATACGTATGAATCTGGGCTAGTGGATAGATAGATAAGTCGGTATGTAACGTAGCTGGCTACCTCTCTCTGAATTTCCCTGTAATTTGGGATGCTGCTCGGGTCTTTCAATGCGACGTTTTAATGAGAGTTCTCTAACGAAATGCTGCTTTTTATAGACACCTCTCGCTCGGTTCCCAACTACCCAACCCACCGCGAACGAACCCCGACTTCTTTTTCCATCCCTTTGACTGTTCCGGAGTTTATCTTTCCCAAGAACGTCGAAAATCAAAAGACCCATTTCATTTAACTTTGCACCACTTCCTCTGTTACGTTCGAGCAATTCGAACCGGCCAACCAACGAGGAAAGAATAACAAATGCTTAACGTGTTTCTACAGACTTACTGAATAGAATACGATTTACTGAATCGTTAATGAGGAAAATGGCCGCAACTAACGGTTTAGAAAACTTGAACATTAATATATTTATTTTTGGCATATATTTATACATATAGTTTAACAAATATATAACCGAATATGTTTAAACCCCATAACCCAATTTATAGTGATTTTTTTTAATAAGACTTCTCTTAGACTGTTTCGGCTTATCAGGCCATTATCAAAGAGTTGAGTAGAAAACTGATAATAAAAATGATAAATAATAAGTGATAACTCTTTGATAATGGCCTGATAAGCCGAAGCAGTGTAAGAGAAGTCTTACTAAAAATTTTGTAAACCTTACAGTGTTTGTTTTATTTCTATCATTCTTAACATGTTTTACAATTTTCCAACCGTATCCTCCCTAAAACTAACCCAATTGATATGTAAATAAATTACAATGGTGGCATAGTGGCTAGTTGCTTCTGGATTATGAGGTTTAAAAAGGGGTTGTTATAGGGTCATTGGGTTTAAAATAGGGGTATTTATTGTTCAGGTTCAGGGGTTCAAAACACTTACATTATGGGATTACGCGGATTAAATTGCTTGCATTCGAGAACACTGTTCCGGAGGGTGGGGTTTTTGATCTGACTCTGTATATCTCATCCATAGTTGTCGATAACTCAACAAATCATTTGGCTTAGTTTGTAAAACTGGAAATGCTTGTCCAAATTCGAAATTACGTCGCATTATTTGCAACTGTTTGTTATGCTTTGATATCGAATAACAATATACGTTAGCACGTTAATTGAATGATCAGTTTGACGTGTAGCCCCACGTATCTGTAACGTTCAAATGTTCTCGGAATTAATAATGAAATGTTGCTTGCTCTTAACGGTCGGGTCTGTGCCGGAGTGGGGAACGTGGACCAGGTTCCCTTTGACAATTTAACTTAATTAAACCGATATTGGTATTTACTAGAATTGTTCATTGTAATTGATACAACCTTCTTGACGTTTAGCTACCAAACTGCGGAAGCATGCTTTATAGACAATAGACATTAACAAATCTCATTATCTGTCATAATTGTGTCCACGGTGCCCACTACGATAATTGGTAGGTACTTTGAATGATTTGCGACCAGTTAGTAGCGAGCAAATACTGCCGATTACCAGGAGATAAAATAAAAACGTAAAATGTTTAATTAATCAAAAGTATGCAGTTTTATATTCAACTGATTTAGAACAATATTTATGTTATCTGAGTATTGGAGTAGTTTAGTGGCAAAAGCATAGGTGCGTAAAGCCAAAGATCCCGGTGAGGGCGTGACAGTAGTAACAAAATTTTTTCCATATTTTCAACAATAAGGTTTATTAAATTCTTAGAATTGTTTCGGCCAACGGGCCATTTTAAAAGAGTACCGATTTGTTACTAAAATTAAAGAAATGTAGCCGATCAATATAAAGGGATGAGGGTAATACGGAAATTCCTAGATGCAGGTACCTACTCTGGTAAAACCAGTTACAATTTGTATAAAAGTAAAGGTGAATTGCTGGTCTCTGATTCACAGAGTAGGTACCTGCATCTAGGAATTTCCGTATTACCCTCATCCCTTTATATTGATCGGCTACATTTCTTTAATTTTAGTAACAAATCGGTACTCTTTTAAAATGGCCCGTTGACGGAAACAATTGTAAGAGTTTAATAAACCTTATTGTTGAAACTTTCTTTGTGTTTTATTAAAATATTTAAAAATGTTTCATCATAATTGCACCATAGGCAGTTTAAATAGTAAAATTTGTTCTCTTATTATATGAGGTAATCTGTAGTGGGTAGAAATTAATTTAATAATTAAAATCACATTGATGTATTATTAGGTAATTTAATTTTGAAAATTTTGTTAATAAGTTCTGACGAATTTTTAATCTAAAAGGTAGATTCAAAGTTGGTACATTTTATAATTTTATATATTTATATCTGGCACAAGGGCTTATTAGTCTATCTGGTTTATGGAATTTAATTAAACCGTATAATTTGGGTGTTAACGGATTCATTACGGTTAAATATTTTTTTAATTTATCGTCTAATATGGAATTTGCGTTATCTAGTACTGATTTTAACTGTTTTTGATAATTTACAGTACGGTCTGTTTTAAGTGATTTAAAATCATTGTTATTAAGGAATTCTAATACTGTGTCGTTATAATTACTTCTAGGGGTAGCCATGATGGGGTTGCCTTTATCGGCTTTAGTAAATGTTAAATTATTGACTGAGGATTTCCTTACAATTGATCTAACTACATTATTATCTGAATTGTTCTTCTGTTTAGTTTTATAATTTTTGTTAAAAGTTTTTTTAATTTAAATTTATCTCCTAAATCACAGCTTATCTATTATCGATGCTGCTAATGGTGTGCTTACAAGTACTAATAATTTCGAAATCACGATCCACATCATTCATTAGCCCGAATCTGAATTCTACTACGTTATTTATAAATTTGGTTTGTATGCTTACCCCGCAATCCAAGAGATGTCGTTGATAATAATTAATTGCTTAACACAAGCTATTAAAACAAATATTCTTTTATATTTTATTTTCAGTATTCTTACCCTACATTACCCTATTTCATTGTTCCATTTAGAAGACATTACAAATTACATTTTCGCATGGGGATGTTTTTCATTATGTTCATAAATTATATAAGTTTAGCCCGTCAATAATCTTTTCAGGGAATTAATGTCGAAAAATAAACAAAAAAAAAATTCTAAAGAAATATCCTACGCGTAACCAACCACCTGTATTAACAAAAAGTAACCTTAACAAACTAAGTATCTTTTTCCAAGAAAAGCTCCAATTTTAATTCAAATTATTCCGTAACTACTTAGCCAACATTCTCGTCTCAACAGTAAATTTTTTACATTCGAATTAAACTGACAACAGAGTAAAAAAGTTCCGCTTTAAACGTTCCAACGACAAAAATTGATTTATTTCCAAAGTTTTTCTCGTCCAGCTCGTATTTTTCCGTGGTCGACCATCGAAGCCACTTTACCTCTTAATTGTCCGAACAGATGGAAAAATTTTCTCCGAGACATTTATCACTTGAGTTCGTGGTGGCGTGGCGGTCTCTCATTCTTTTTTGTTTTGTCGTAGTCAGCGAGATAGAAAAACTGTTACGGGACGCGAAGCTTGTTAACAACGAACATCTCGCCCTGAATGTGTTGCCGTGGAAAATTCTCGCATCGACGAATACATGTGAAGAAAAAATGCCAATAAGTTGGTTAACGGTAAGTGAAATTCTATCAGAAGCCGCGAAAATGTCGCCTGTCGCCAAACCCAAATCCGCTTAGGAATCGGTCAGGTACAAGTAATGAACGTTTTCTTTTTAATTCAACAATTTAAAAAAATAATGGCGAATAAGGCTAATTAGCTTTTCAAATAGAGGGGATTAAAATAAAGAAAAAATGTAGATAGTAACAATATTTAGGGAGACGTATAAGAGGGTTGTTTGATAAGTCAGCCACTTTGGAACGAAAAATACTATTTTTATTTCATCAACGTAAACTTCCACCAGATCGATACGTTTAGCCCAACATTAACCCTTGAACTTTGCAAAATAGGCGTCAGTTTAAGCTATGATCTCCTCATTTGATGATCTCCCCCATGTTTGGAAATTAAAAAATTGCAAGGTGCAAAATCAGGTAGATAGAGTGGGTGAAGGAACATTTCGTACTGTAATTTTATCAATATGGCGGTCGTGACTGCTGACGAGTGTGATGGTGCATTGTTATGGTAGAACAGAACTTTTTCTTTACCACAAGGAAGCTTTCGTTAATAGTTACACTTCGGCGATAGGTAGAGTTACGCTTAAATATGTCTAAATATCTTGACTAGGCGTTCTTCCAACACGATGTTATGGATTTTATTGACCATTTCGTTAGTAATGGTTTCATCTGGGGGTAATAAATTTCGTGTAAATATTCTTGTGGATTTTTTCTAATTTATTAAATATGTTTCACAATACTTGCACAAAAAAAGTTTGAATTTTACTTAAATATATTATTAATTTGAATCTTTTCTATACTTAATAGATATCAATATAAATCTAATTAAATTGGTCAGGGAAGAAGGATTACGTTCGTGAGTCCCGCTTAATGTCCGTGGCAAGAAAATTACGACTAAAACTACATCTTCAGATGTATGATTCCTCGGTTTATTAGTTATCGCTCCTATCTATACAACATTCCAAGTTTACTGCTTTTTTGCTTTTGCTAAGGTTCCTGGTTAGATAAAGGCATCATTTTTTCCAACATTGCCACTCTGTTATCGCTCTCAGGAAACCCTTAACTGTATAAATTGTTCCCTCATTATACCCTGTAGATATTGAGTTATGGAATAGTCTGCGAGTGATACTTGGAGACGGCAATTTTCACGTTTTGTCTCCGACAATAATTTAACGAGTGACGTTCGAAAAACTCAGGGGTTGTTCGGAGGTCATTTTATTTCGGATGAGGATCGGCTAAAGCGTCAGGACCGGGGACAGAATTGAGGATGGTAGTCGCCAGCCACCCCACCACAGCGTCATCCGAATTGCTTAAGTTATTAATAGCCCAAAACGCCACGTTCAGGGAAAAGCACTTAGCTCCGCATTGTCTGAGCTCGTTGATACGTAGCACTGGAGGAGAAAAGGCGACGCTAGTGACGACGACGCAACGAGTACGAGCGTCGGTGAGCATTACACCAGACACAATTATACCGTGTCTCACTTAAAATAGATATTGTATTATAAAATAGGACGGACTTTTATTTTAGAAAAATGTCGTAACAAAGAACAGAGCGATGCTTTTAAACGCTCGAAACGAATTAAATTATTTCTCTATCCCAACAAAGGAACTACAGATGGAATGAATCATAATAAAATATGCAGAAGAATATATAGTAAAAAAACTCAATTTTTTTGTGTTTCATTCCCGCAAGTTACTCGTGCTGGTGGGTGAGCAGTCCTTCCGACCTACACTGTAGCTCAAAGCCGGAGGGTAGGGCGTAAGGCCCTCTTCAGTCTCCTTTTAGAAATCGTGGTAGTGAATGGGTGGGTGGTGTGGTTAGGGAGAGAAAGATGAGACGGACGAAATGAAAGAAGTGAAAGATTGATTATCTGTGGAATATTACTGCCCCAGCATTTGCCTAAGTGATCCAAGGAAACCACAGAAAACTTGGACCAGAGCAGCCGGACCCTGGTTCGAACTGGTGACCTCACGAGCGAGGATATTCGACAGTCGATGTTATGCCTATTGTGAACCGACTATATTATAGAATACATTGTGATCAGCTTATTTATTCATCCCCTATTGTTCGACTATTCTGAGCGTGCTTGGGGCACTTGCCACTAGATGGTGCAACATCGCTCGTTTTATTTTGTCACATGTCTATTATTTTAAATACACATTGTATATTTGCAGTAACTTGAACATAATCACATAAATAATTCCCAAGTTAAAAGAGGCTTGGTAACACAAAAAATGACCAATTCCTTCATTACCTATGTTCCGTTTTAAAAGATTATTTTACCTAATAAATTTGTAACAACTACTGGGACATTTACATGCAAAACTTCCGTTTGCTATGCATTCGGTCGCGTTTATTTAACGAAGGAAATGGTCGAAGAAATTCGAATTTATTGGGGTAGCTTATCAGAACATCCCCGTATGCATAATGTTTCGGGCAAACGTTGAATCCACCATATATTTTTTTGGTTATTCTGTTTTTGGCAGAGTTTATTTGTAAATTAAAGTCACGATGTTGTTTTGTTTTCCGTTGCTGATGTATTTAATTCACGTACGCGTGTTACGTTCAGTCGACAAGCAGGCTGAATGAGAGACGCGGCACGAGGCGAAGCGGCCGATTCGTTCGTTGCCGATGCCGCGACGCTGTGCTGTGTGTTAGATGGATATCAAACTGGGACGCTACATATGAAAACTTCATCTCTCCATTAGCTGTTCATCCGACCGCGAGAGGAACGCATTTTTAACAGAGAGAGGCGGTGGTGACACCGACCAAAAATAGAGGAAAAAATACGGAATTTACTTTGCTCAAAATTCGTCTTTCTGTTTCACTGAATAAGCGTCAACGGAGCAAAGCCTGGCAAGGACCATTTGTAAAATTAGGCGTTTTCAAATACGGCTAAGAATTGAAGAAAGCGAATAATTAAACGTTCAGCCAAATATGAAGCACCCGACATGCAACTCAGTGGCCCATGTGTATCCATTTTCGAAAAAATGGTCGTAGATTGACCAGCGAAAATTGAAAGACCTCTGAAGAAGCTCGCCACTCGCGCTAGCGAAACGTTAGGAAGCAATTCCAACCGACGACGGCCTGTACACCCGAAGAAGGACAACACTATTTCAATATCACTTTTGAAGAACAATTTATCTTTTTCCTCAAAATAGGCCTCAGCTTCAGCGATAAAGCGATAACCTCTTCATTCGAGTGAAATTTCTTACCGGCGAGCATTCTTTCGAGGTCTGCGAACAGCCAGTAGTCGCTGGGAGCCAAATCTGGAGAATACGGTGGAATTGCTTCCATATCAATTTGAAGTTCAATTCGTGCAGTTTTGGCATTGTTTTGATGAAAAATGACTTGTGACACGGTGCGTTGTCTTGTTGAAACAAAAATTTTTTCTTTGTCATATGCGGTCGTCGACGCTCCAATAACGCTATATAATTACTACAATTCACTGTTTATGGTATTTCCCTTCTCAAGATAGTTCATGAATATTACACCACGCACATCACATCCCAAAATACTGAGGCCATAACCTTTCCAGCCGATGGTTGTGCTTTCGGGCGCTTTGGACGAGGCTCACCAGTTACTCAGATGATGATCGTTTTGATTCCGAAGTGATTGATCCATGTTTCATCCATTGTCAACATCGACATATCGACGAAAAAATTCCGGTTTGTTACGTTTAAACATGACCAAACACCAAACACTGTTTAGAATCATCAATACGTTCTTGTTTTTGATCAACAATGAGCGACACCCACTTTGATAGTCATAGTCTCATATTCTCATAGTCAAATCCTCATGCAATATAAGATAAAGCCAACACGTTCTTTTGATATGATATCTTTACGATGTCAGTTAATTCACGCAATTTCACTTTTCGATAATTCAAAACGATTTTGTAGATTATTTCTGATTGGAAGTTTTCTGGTGTTACCGACTCATTTGACTGCTGACGTCCACTGCGTTCTTCATCATCAGTGTCTCTACGACAACGTTTGAAGTCAGCGAACCAACGTTTTATTTTGTTTCGGTTGTTTCCGATGGAACTGAGTCTTTATGACACTTTTCAAGCTTGCTTTCATTGCTTCGCTTGAACGGTATTTATTCCCATCAAGAAGCAGTGTAAGATTAAAACAAGAAATTGTAAAAGTAAATACTGTGTCTACGTAAAATAAATACACAATATAAATGTGATAGAGATCGAAGGTCTATTTGGTTTTCGGAAATCCCTAATTTGAATTCAAAGGGGTGCACTGAATAGACTTTATTATGCTGCACATAAATTCCACAAACACGTAAGTAAATGAAGTCGTCGACATCCGACATCTGCTTAACAACACCCTTAACCAAAAGACACAGTTCATATAATAATAACGTAGAGGCAAAAAGTTTCCAGAAAGTGGATTTTAGCTGCTACAGAAGATATTAAACTGGACAAGGCCTCACTGAGCTGTAGCTGTAGCAGCTAAAATACACTAGATGGCAACAATTGCCTCTACGTTATTATGGTAAATAATTTATCGAGACTACCTATGGCACGCTGATGAGCTTCTAATAAGAGCGAAATCGCGATCCGTGTCTGGTGGTCCCGATAAATTTCTGACCAAAAACATAAAAATTTTTTTAGACATAGTTCATTCGTTTTCTAAACCTAAATAAGCTTCGACTTCTTAAAACTTTGAATTGGGCTTCTGCTAATTATTCTGACTACTCGTTATCCGTTGTCAGTAACGAGGAAATATAATACGATTTTCATTAATATGCTGCATGAGAGATTGATGACTAAATATTATATTTCGAAAAATCATTAAAAATGAATAATTTCACTCTAGATTATATTTCACGACAGTCAATTACTGAAAATCAATGTACTCAACGTTATAGAATAATAGATAGAAAAACTACACAACTATTGTGATCTCTAATGTACTTTTTTAATTTAAAAAATTCTTTACGATTTTTTCACTCTACAAGAAACAATTTTTCAAAATAAAAAAGTGGAGATCACAATAGCTGTGTATTTTTTCTATCGATTAATATGATTTTCCGTAAAGTAAAGGCTGAATCAATTAGTTATAGAATAAAACAAACACACACACCCAAGGTGTCAACCTCAGTTAGAGACTATGCCACATTACTCTTTAGATTTTCTTGTATTAACGTTATAGGTTAACATACAGGTATTTTACATTCAAATTTGTAGCCGTAATCCCCTACAATTCTAAATCCTATATCCTTCATTGGTTTGAGGATACAGCTAAAATATGATTCACGAACGATAATTATTGAAAACAACCGACCAAATGTTTTATATTTACTAATTTCATAATAGAGACATGATTTTTAAATATATGCCAATTTCATTTATCAGTGTCATGTTGAACATTAATTAAAAATCAAAGAAAGAACCGAAAGAATAGTAAGAAGTTTATTGTTTAAGTTGTTTAGACTGTGACAAAGTTTACGTAGGTCAGATTGGTGGGTCTTTCAAAACACGCATTAAAGAATATCTGTAAAGTTTCACTAATAAAAGAATGGATTCTACATACGCAGAACACTTAATTAATCAAAATCATAATTTAAATTTAAAATATAACATTTTACATATACAAAACAAAAGTTCAAATTATTTGGAGAGCCTAGAAATTAACAGATATAATAAGAAAGACCTAGTATTAAACGATCAAATAGAGTTTAAAAATTTACCTTAGCTAAATATTTTTCTATAAACATTCTCCTTTCCCTTTTAGGTTAGACTTATACATATATATATATATATATATATATATATATATCTTGTATAGATTGAAGCTTGTCAAATCATCACCTGATGAAGTCAATGTTTGGCGAAACAATATTGTAGTGTCTACAAAATAAAATATTTTTGAAACTTTGTGATTTTTAATTAAAGTTCAACATGATTAATGATTCGTTTCAACAAGTACTACCATCTATTATCAACAAGTTTATCAGTATCCAAAAAAACAACATTTTAAATAACTGTCTTCAAACGTAAAATTGATATCTTTGATCATTTAATCTTGCATTACTGAATAAGATAAATACCTTAATATTAATTAACTACGACAGTTTCATAGTCCTTCGCAGGGTTAGTTAATTAAATATTATACATAATTTTCAGCAAAAAACAGTTGATAATTAGTAATGATATTTGAAATATTTTGCATAGTTCAAATTTCGAAATTGAAGCAGAATATCTAGCAGAGAATTTTGGAAGTTTCATCAATATGTACTGAAAATTTTGTTAAAACTTTCAATTAATTATTTCCAAAAAACAATTGAATTGTCCAAAAATTACTCGACATAAAACCAAGACTACATTGTTTTAAACTTTCCATTATATCCGTGTAGTTAATCTTTTGTTGTTGTTGAAATTTGAAAATCTCCGAAAGTATTATATCTACGTTATTGCGTGTCTTACATCTTCTTTCATCAATTAGACAAAATCTTATTAAAGTTTAATATTAAAACCGCACGAAGGGGATGAAGTATTCTAACATCATTAAAACTTCATTGCGAGTGCTATGGTGGCTCCATGTACATGTAGTTAAGGTGTAGAGAAGGATTATTCTCTACTATCCTTCGTTATTTAAACTAATTAGGTAAGTTGCGATAGATCCATTAGCTTTCGTAAAATTTCAGCTTACACAACAATTCTATATGACGGCTCAGTAACGCACATCAATATGGAACCGACGACGCCATTATTTCTACATAATCGTCGGCCTCTGTAATATTTTCTGACATTAAAACATATGAACCAAAAACTAGCAACTTTAATGATATGTACGGATCGGATACCTTTCACACATAAGGCCCGTACTTAGGGCGACAATCTCAATACATAGTTAAATATTCCTAATTCTTATTAAAAGTAAATTTAATTTTGTTTATGTCCAGTGCCAGCTAAATTACATAAAGAAACCGATTATTTAACTGGAAAATGTAGAGCTTTACCCCATTTTAAATGTCTTAAATGCATGGTTTATTTCTAGTGATATTTTAAACGTTAGGGGTAAATGTCAATGAGAGTGAAGTGCCTGGTAGCAGAGGGTGTCAAAAGGGTATGATAATGAATTAAATAAACGTAATCGGAATTAGGAACCGATAGATAATACTGTATTTTAATCCTGGCAAACTCATTATTAAGGGTTGATCTTGTACCTCGAAGGAGATGAGTCAGTCGACCAGCCCGTTTCCACAATACTCGCCTCCTAACAAAAACATGAAACTGCGTAATGGAAGTTTCAAATTGAATTTTTTATGTAAATTGCAAAAAGTGGATAATGTCGTCTCGGAGAAGGTGAATGTAAATTATGGAATTAAAAAACGTGGAAGGTGTTTTATGGAAGTTTCGAAGTGGCTGGGTAAACCTGATCAGCTTGTTTACAGAAGCTGTTAAAAATTTTGCAATGAAAATTAAATGGGAATCGTAAAGAGAATTAAGCGAAACGAGATAAAAGGTGTTTTTTTTTGTTTTCTAACGTAATCCGTTTAAATTCGATTGACAAACGGTGAAAGGATTGTATTGCAGTAAGATATTTTGATATGGTCAAAAAGCTGAATAAAATTAATTAATCAATTAATCATATTCAAAAAAGAAGGAATAAAAATCCTTATTCATCTAAATATTAAGATCAAAGATCTCACATTTGGAACGCGTCCTACCAAGTAGGCACAACGAACCGAAAGCCATATCCCGGTTCGTTGTGCCTACTTGGTAGGACGCGTTCCAAATGTGAGATCTTTGATCTTAATATTTAGATGAATAAGGATTTTTATTCCTTCTTTTTTGAATATGTTATATCTTCGTCTAAGAATCCATCGGAATCAACAGTGTAATTCAATGCTGGTAGGGGTATTAGCCTTCGCAGTAGTTCTTTTTGTTGATTCCATATTTATATTTGCATTTATCATACAGCCTGTAAAGGCCTTTCTGCCAGTGCCCACCTGATGAGACCCGATAGTTCGAAACCGGTCGTGGGATATGGCTTTCGGTTCGTTGTGCCTACTTGGTAGGACGCGTTCGAAATGTGAGATCTTTGATCTTAAACTTAGACTAATAAGGATTTTAATTCCTTCTTTTTTGAATATGTTATATCTTCGTCTAAGAATCCATCGGAATCAACAGTGTAATTCAATGCTGGTAGGGGTATTAGCCCTCGCAGTAGTTCTGTCTGTTGATTACATATTTATATTTATAGTTATATTTATAATTAATTAATTGTTTTCTCTTTCAAGACATTCGATCATTCAAAAGAAAACCTTTATAATGATTGGGTGTGATTAGGATCTTTGATTTATTACCGATAGAAGAATTATTAAAATTAAATTGAAGCGCTTATATCAGAGATTTAGATGAACAACTAAAGAGAATTTTCTTATTACGCAACACCAAAAATATAAAAAAATACATCAAATGGTCCAAAAAGGTACATTGTAATTACAAACGTTGAGAATATATTGCAACTTACCAAGGGTCCAGCAGCTACTTGCTTTGATGTTCAAAGATCAGGAAGATTACCATTCGTCTCAAACATGGAAGGCTCTGGAAGAAAGAAGAATTGTTAGTTTAATTTACAGACAAGTCCTATTGAATGGAAAAGAGCGGCAAATGATACTGTTAAACTGTCTGTATGTCAGTCAATTGCCTCTAGACAAGAAGATGGTTTTGCCTGTGCTAGTCAATGTTTAAATATAGACTAGACAGTCAATAGATATTTTACTTTTATTTGAGAATTCGACATTCTGCATAAAAAAAATAATAAAAACAATTTTGCCTGAATTTTTCAGCTAGTAAAGAAAAATAAAATGTCACGAGCAAACCGAAACTAACATGTTACATCTGTACTTTAATGGAATGGCTAGCGAAGAGCGTAAAGAGGTCGAGGTTGATAAGAGACAAAAAAAGTCCGCTAGAATTGTCTCCATAAATCTGCAAAAGTAATATTTACGGCCAGATATAAAATTTTGGAGAGCTGCGACCGTATACCATGTACCATCACGAAACAGAAAATCAAAGGAGAATACGTTTTTTTGGAGTATGAAAAAGCAAAGTCTGCATAAACGTAAGGTAGAATCAATCTTAACAAGACGAACAAAAATAAGTTCTTGGTCAAGTAATTTATCGCCGCTACCAGACGTGGATCGCAATTTCGATTTTATTAGATCTCATCAGCACGCCGTAGGCATATTTGATAAGTTACTAACCAAATGGCTAGATCTCTATCTAACTCTATGAGCTCTAGAATAGTAAGCCGCATTCATTGTTCGTTGATCGTGAAGAAAATCAATGAGTAAAAGAAAACAGTCCCAAGCACTTTTCCGGCTGAGAGACGGATTTTGGCTTTGACAGGGATAGGGCAGCCTTCATCTTTTCTTTGTCACTCATTACTCGCCATTTTTGATTCGGGAGTGTAGTGGTGGATGGTGAATCCACGTCTCATCACAAGTGACGCCATACGCCTCAGAAAAACCTCCTATTCATTCAGAAGTGTTCCACTGATCTCCGACCTAACCTTGGAACCCAGCTAGCACTAATTTTTCTAAAGCCTAAAGCCAAGTTCATCAGTGATGATGGATTCAACACTCGAACACTCCCATAGCTGATACTCACTTCTGATGAGATTTGTTCAATAGTTAACCGGCAACCGGCGATCACCTTCAACAAGCTCTCGAACAGTACGGATGTTGTCATTTGTGAGACTTATGACCGAGTTCTTGGGCACCGATCATAACTTTCATTTTCGACACGTTCCCGCCCATCCCTGAATTCTCTGACCCACGTATGCACCCGATTCTGAGTTAGTGTAGCAGTGTAGCATCCCCAAACTGTGCCTTCAAACGAGTGAAAATTTCCGATGGTTTAACGCCAAACGCCTTCATTGGTTAAAAACTTTATAATGATGCGTTGCGGTCAGTCATGGCTGTACTGCGGACAGAACCGAGCGCAGCTGCTATCTAAGCCAGTTTTCCCCTTCTCCTAAAACCAAACAACACTCGTGCATCGAATCCTCTAAATCGGAATTAAGTGCTACGCTAAACAGTAAAATTACCGTTTATATTTGATTTGCCCTCGTACATAAAAAGGAAAGTATAGTAACATTTATATGAAATATGCGACACCTTTCTATTTTATCTTTCGTACTGCCTCATATTACAACTAACAGGTAAAGGAAGTATTTTATATATTTTTAACAATTTCTCGGGTCTTTATTAGAAATATTGCAAGCAACGAAAATTTCGGTTTTCTAATTTTTTATCAAAAGCGTTATAAATACCGATGGTGTAATTTTGTTTCTAACTGCCTGCTATTTTTATTACTACAAGTATATTCGTTTTCGAACATAGAAAACCATAGAAACGAAAGCGAAATAAGAAAGTAAAAAGAAAAAAAGAAAAAAAAATAGAACGCGTCGTGAAACGCTTAAATACGATGACCGATACTGGTTATAGCGCCATTTGCGGTACACATTCGTTTGATAAACCCGCCCGGAAACACACAAAGTTTGATTTAGTGGCACGTATGTATGTATACTGTGTACATACTGAATTCAAGTGGCTTGCAATTGAAATAGTGTATTGCTTCCGGGAAATACTATACTTGCATATATGTGTATGTTTGGCACTATTAGAACGCATGGATATTCTGGCTCCTATTTCTCTCGTAGAACATTTAAAATCCGAACAGAACTCAGCAAGAAGAATAACCGAATCCGATACCGGTACGGATGAATCTGTAATCAAACGAAATTGGAAGCAACTAAGTGTAAACATGAAGGCTGTGTGTGTTTACCATTGTCTGTAAATATCATAGTGTGCAACTGATATTGCTATTGTAGGAAATAGACATTCGAAATTGATAGGTCACTTATACATACGAAGATAATAGAAATACTTCCGGAATGTAAGCATCTCCTTGCCCACGTTATTTAAACGAGGGGTAAACGATGTGTCTCATCTCTAGAATAGAGCATTCATGCCACGACTATACCACGAAATACCTACTTCAATGGTAGAACTATTAGATAATATTGTGACGTGTTCAGTCACGAAAACACAATTAAACGAACGAAAACAACTAAAATAATTAACAACTAAACTGAAAATAACTACAATTCTAATTAACACAAGTCTAAACAGTTTTTCACACTAGTAAATCTATTTCTCCCGTCGCCGTATTCTTCGCCACTACTTATACTCGCGCTCCACTGCCGCCACTCTATGACTATTATGACCTTCTGTCACTTGTCAACGTACGATGTAAACAAACTGACTCGGTCCGCCCAGTGCACTCACTTTTATAGTTCTCAGCATTCCTTCTAGAACGTTATAAAACCTTCTCGTGTTACTTCTGTCTTTTTATTGATCGTTGCTAGAATATTGCAGACGTATCTAGGAAGGCCGAGAATATCCATTATCTTTTCCAGGAAGGTGTTGTTAATTAGGACTGAACCAACACAAACCGTAAGCACAGTTCTTGACAATATGAAGTGCATAGGATACAATTTCACCTTTTAACCACATTAATTATCAGTAACTATTCTTTTCAAATAGAGAAGAATTAAAACATATTAAGATGCGTAACCACATGTAGTTTCTACTATGCACAAAATGTACTAATGTTACCAAACAGTAGTACAAGTTACTCAACTTTAGAAGCCAAAATTGGCAAATAAAATTGCCAAGTTCAATTGAAATTTACATTTATATTTTAATCATGGTGATATTCCACCGATTTAGGTTTAGACAGCTAGTGCTACATTCTATCTATGATCTTACGACGCGAAGACCGATGATTGACATTTCAACTCGACACGTCATATCGTTGAAAATAAAATAAAAGCATAAAATTTTAAAGCAACTTTGATAGCCAACTTTTGTGCATACGATGAATACTTTCTGAGATAATTTAATTTAGAGAGAAAATATCGCTACCCAAACTAGTAATGGTCTCCTTAAATCCTTTAGGCAAATGTTGGGGCAGTAATATTTCACAGATGATCTTTCACTTCTCTTCTGTCTTCATTTCGTCCGTCTCATCTTCTTCTCCCTAGTGTAGGTCTAAGGGACAGCCCGCCCAGCAGCACGAGTAGCTGGTGGGAATGAAATACAAAAAAGTCTTTTTTTTTTTAGAAACAGAGAGAATCTAAAAAGAGATTCTGACTCTGAACTTGCTTGCAATAAGAGATTTACCTTATTAATAATTTGATACTTAATTAAAATTGTATAGTCACACGTTCTTTGTCAAATTTGTACATGATTATTAAATTATTAATACTGTAAATAAATAGTTAAAAAGTGCAGTTTTCGTATCCAACAAACAACAAAACTACAATCGTTCGTCATTAATTTAGGGTGCGACTTGAGGATACCAGAAAGATATATTTATCATTATAAATTTATTTAAAAGAAGCGTATGTCCGCTTTTAAGATTTCAACATGTTTGTATAAAAAATTTTAAATAAACAATGAAAGTAAAAATAACGAGACACCATTTTGTATTCAGTAATAGAAAATGATGTACAATTATCTTTATCTATTTGGGACTCGAAGGTTTTTGGAGTCTGCTTTTATTTGTTTTAAAATAATTATGTTTTTTCACGCAGGAAAATGTTTTCGAAAATGTAGTGAAGTAAAGTAACTTTGTAGAGAGAAATGCAGCTGCATGTAATCAAATTATGCCCTGCAACAAGACAAACATGGTTTGCGTATATTTGCTTTTCTCCAAGTGGTTGATGAATTCCGGTAATTTATGGCGTATCCCTACATTTATGTATGCACTTCTTGTTCACTTTTGAAACATTTAAATGCCAAGTTTTCGCCGCATCTTTACCTAAAACTTTTGGATGATTTTAATTCAATTTCAACTACCGTTTATATTTAAGGAAAGATAAACAACATCCATCTAACACACGGGATGCATAAGTGTTGATTTTGCCCTTTAATGTTTATAGCGATGAAATTTGAGAAATGGAATTTATAGAGGCTGGATTATATACAACATAAAAAGCTTAAAATATGCATGAAAAGTTATAAAAAATGTAACATTTTTAATAAAACTTAAACTGTGTTTGGTGCATTTTTTGTGAAACATGTTGAAAACAACAACCTAAATAAATAAAACAATGGACAAGTTTCACTAACAAGATTTTTTATTCTCGACGGAACCGTTTCGGTTAGATACCGACCATTTTCAAGAGAAACAAAATTGATTACTGAATCACAAAGAAAAAAAATCCTTTTTGTGTTTCACTCCCACCAGCTACTCCTGCTGGTGGGCGGCCAGTTTTTCCGACCTACACTGTTGTGCAAAGCCGGAGGGTAGGGCGTAAGGCCTTCTTCAGCCTCCTTACAGGAATCGTGAGAATGGGTGGGTGGTGTGGTTAGCGAGAGAAAGATGAGACGGACGAAATGAAGACAGAAGAGAAGTGAAAGATTATCTGTGGAATATTACTGCCCCAGCATTTGCCTAAATGATCCAAAGAAACCACAAAAAACTTGGACCAGAGCAGCCGGAATCACAAAGTGTTTAACAGATTTATATAAGTATACGATCTATGGGGTAGGCAATGGTGGGAACCATACAGTATTAAGGGTGAATCATAACTACTTAATTCTAAGTACAGAGGGTTCGGAAAATCCACTTTTTAGATAAAAGGGACATAAAATAGATAGACACGAATAACTTAAAAATAAAAAATAAAAAATTGATTGAATGTATATCGTATTCGTTGTGCAACATTTTATAAATTATAAAATAAGATGAGTAGAAGAAAAACACTGGGTATAGTTGCACTAAATATTTATTAAAAAACTCGACAAATTTTTTCCCACCTTTTCAGGCCATTCTCAAGAAAGAAATTCTACTACTAGTAGTGGTGGAAACAAATTTGTCGAATTTTTTAATAAATATTTAGTGCAACTATACCCAGTGTTTTTCTTCCACTCATCTCATTTTATAATACATAAAAAATTATTTATGTATTTAAATTCAGGTGCTATATTACAATTTATTGTTTATAGCAAAAGTTCACTCTTCCCATTAATAAAACCATCAATTTGACATAAAGGTTCTAAGCCTGGTTTATTATTCGAAATAGTTTCAAATTTTTCTTTATGTTTACGCGGTAGTACCTCTGGCAAAGCTCTGTGAGCCGTGAACCTAATAGGTTTGGCGTAGGATTTATATACTTATCAGATGTGTAGAAAATAATCAATATAAAGAGCCTTCTATACAAAAAATTTACAAAACTTGTTCTATTTTCCCGTCTAGGTACTTTTCATTAACAAAAATACCCGCCTCTAACCCTATCATAAAATGAACCGTTAATATTGGGGCTCGACCTTTACCTTTTACAGTCTTGCCCATAACCCTACCGAAAAATATTTTAAATATAGCTAAAGTATGCAAATGTATATCATCCGGTCTCTAATTAACTATTTATAATCCTGTTGGGATTTTTATCCTTTTTTCTAAAAATTTTCGCTAAACATTATTTATACATTTAACAACCAAAAAGATCTTTATTACAATTATATTTTTTGTGAAATATTTAGGCTTTCAGACCACAAAAGAAGAAACACAACTTTTATGAGTTCACTCTTGGGTCTATCCCTCCACCGCAAAAATATCCTATGGCAGAAACATAAAGTTTCACAAAATACGAGGATGAATCAAATATAAACAAGCTTTTGTTCATTAAAAAAAAATATTTTGAAAAGTTTTACAAAAACACAAATTTCTCTATTTTTCGACATATCCTCCTTGTTTGTCTATACATTTTCCCCAACGCATTGGTAGTCTTTTCATCCCGTTTTCATAAAAAGAAGCAGGCCGGGTATCTATCCAGTTTCGCACAAACGTTTCCTCCTGTTCATCGATCTGAAATCGCTAATCGCTCGCCTCATAGTGATTCTTTGAGGGGCCCAAACATGTGTAAATCACAAGGGGATACGTCTGGGCTATATGGAGGATATTCCAGATGAGTCCAGTTCATTTCACCGATTTGGGCCTGCGTTAAAGCTGCGGTATGAGACCTAGCGTTATCGTGCAAGAGTAACACGTCACGAATGGGTTGCGTCCTCCTCTACCGGCGATAAGCATCTTTTACCTGACTGAGAAGTCAGTCGTTCAGACAGTAGTAGGCTGCATTAATGTTTCTTCACTCGTGCAAAAAATTAACCAACAGCAAAAAACCGCAGCTAAAACTTTGCCTGCAGACAGACGTGTATTCAGCTTCACTGGGTTTGATTTATCTTGCGCCACCACTCCGTGGTTGCTAGTTTTGATGTTGAAGTGTAATGGTGTACCCACGTCTCAACACAGGCTACAATTTTGTGCAAAAAAAATTCATCTTCTTCTCTAAATCGAGTGAGAAGCGCCTGGCAGATGCGAACTCGAGCAGCTTTTCAATCTTCACTCAGCAACTTTGGAATCCAACGAGCTGAAATTTTTCGGAATCCCAAGTTTTTCGTTATGATTGTGTGGACACTCCCATGGCTGATGCCGAGTTCATCAGATATCTGAAGCACAGTGGCGTGGCATGGCGGTCCCCTTCAATAAGGTTTCTAACGTGTGCAATGTTAACCGGTGAAATGTTGGTGCGCGGACGATGAGGATGATTTAAATTTTCGACTTTTACACGTTGCCATAAAAGCGTTTCATTTCCGAATTGTGCTTGCAATCTGCGCAAAATTTCAGCTGGTTTCACATTTTCACGTGTAAAAAACTTAATAATAATTCGTTGCGCAACGGTGGTTTACACCTTTTTGCGACGCGTCGTTTCCGTGCCACCTAATATCCCCACTTCAAGTTCCTAACGCCCGGATGCGCCTTGAACAACAATCCGGCGCGCAATTTAAAAAGGCAACGAGTCTTATATTTGACCCACCCTCGTAGTATACGTATCATATTGTCTCATATAATTTCCTATACCTAGTTATCACTTCAAAAATATTACAATCGTAAGTTCAAAGGAGTAAAAAGAAGTTGTTCCATTTGGCATGTGGTGGTATTGTTTGAAAGGGCTGCTTATAAGGAATCTTGAAATATTGTTTTATAAGTTGAAGTAGTTCCTGTTGGAACTACGTATATTTTTAACAAAAACTTGTTTTCAAACATTCTTGGAAAGTATAGTAGGTGGTTACATTCTTGTTAATATACGTATTGTTGAGATCAAGAGCCCTAGGCAAAAATCAATAGTCGGCAGCCTTTGATTGCTCCGTCATAGATTTAGTACATGACAAATAAGAAGCGGAAGGAAGAATATTGGAGAATTGTGTGGTTGCTTCCAGAAAAACACTAGAACCTTCCACGATAATAAATAGGTTGTTGATAAACAGGTCGAAATAGACAGGTTTTAGTAAACATCGTACATACGAAGTAAACCCAGTGATATAAATAAGTATGATCATGATAGAATTCTTATCGCAGTCTTTATCAGACTATATATAAACTATATTTGCAATGGTGAAAACAGAAACCCTAGGTTTGTATCACTAAAAAGATTTATTCAACTTCTCTATAGTATTGTTTCGTAGCCTCTCGGGTCATTCTCGAGAGAGACAACCCAAGGTTTCTGTTCTCACTGTTTTAAATATATATAAATAAATAAGTAATATAAATACTTTTAAAAGCATAATCGTATAAATAAGTATACATAGTGTAATTTAGTGTTAAATAAATTAGTTATTACTAAAGGTTGTTTAAATAAATACAAGCAACTAGAACATTCGTTGCAGTATTTTCACATTTATTTTGGTTCATTAAGGACATCAATGTGTTAAAAAACACATGACGTTGTAAAGAGCAATAAATCAACAATAATGCTTTGTTTGAAATGTTGTTCGAAAACTACCGAAATATGCTATACAGCACCGCACCGTACCGCAAACGCAGAAGAATTTCCGTTTTGATTACTCAAAACATAAGGGACGACCAATTTTACTCTAACTGACAAACAGACTGGCAGTTGTAATCAAGCAATCCGTCGCGACACAATGATATACTGTCCTAAGTTCACGTGACGTACGTCATAGCTGCCTCGTTAACAATTTACGTAATTACGTTGCCTTACGTGTTACATTCCATTTATATTCCGGGGCGAGATCCTTTGTATCATAATCCGAATTAATCCCCTCATCTTCCCTCACAATCCTTCTGTACATGCCTGCAACCCCCCTCGCACCCCTTAGGCCCAACGCCTACCTGCTTTACCTACTGCTGCATTTCAGTAGTGTACCAAATATGGAGAGTGGCGGAAAATATTCCAATTTACATCATTTACTAATTCAATATTTTACCACTTAAAGTAATATATATATATTTATATATTGAACTATTATTTAACTTTTAAGAAAATTTGAATGCAAATTTTAGACTAGCTCCCAATATCTACAATTCGATATGTATACCTCAGAAAATTCATTATAAAGAATTAAACATGAAGGTAACTATTTAATGTGGCTTAATGGAGAGCAATTTATCTAAAAATGTAGATAAAACTTGAATACTATCGACTACGTTATTACGAGATACTTGGAATCGCTCCCAAAAGTGCTCCATTTGTTTTTGATATTTGAACTTTCACTCAAACATATCCCAATCCAAACAGGTTGACATGAAAACAAGCCAATACAATCATTATAATGACTTTTAACAAAGGAAACACTAAATGAAACCCAATTTGATTTTTCCACTGTTTATTTTCAATCTTGATAATTGTTTCACCCTACAAGGGCATATTCAGAAGGTTCTAAATTTATACTAGTCTTAGGGTTAATTGGAGGGGGTACATTCTACTATTATATTTAGTAAATAACGTTTTTGAATCCACAATACTAAATAAAATAGTAGAATGTACCCCTTCCAATTAACCCTAAGACTAGTATAAATTTAGAATAGTTATCTAACGTAACTAGTTGTCTTCTGAAGATGCCCTTGTAGGGTGAAACAATTGTCAAGATTGAAAATAAACAGTGGAAAAATCAAATTGAGTTCTATTTAGTGTTTCCTTTAACATGTTTTTCCATTAAGTAAAGGCCGAAACAATAGACATTTAATAAAAAAAAATTACGGTACGGTACGGCACTGGTATTATCGTACGGTACAATTCGGATGTTTAAAATCTGCTTTAGATAATACTTTTTCACGGATACGACACGGTTATGTCACGTAATGGTATTGATTGGCCTTTACCGAAGGCGAGAACAAAGAAAAACTGAAATTGCAAAATATAAGTAAACGAACGGACTTTGAATAACGAGGTCAATTCAGCGGTTTCCATTTTCTGCGCCTCGGGTGCCATGATGCCAATAGCGTTCGCCACCTAATGCTTTGCGCCTTTATTGTGACTGACGTAAAAAATCCCTCCAGGTAATATTACCATGTAACGGGATTGGAAAGGACTTAGCGTGGATTTTGAAAAATGAGTGCAAATGTCAGGAACACGCCTTTTGATTTATAACCGCCGCCAGAGAGTGAAGATGATAAAGAAGTTCATGGACGGGCCGTGTGAGGTATTGTGTGGCACAGGGGTTGCGGGACGGGACGGAGACGTTGCAGGAAACGTGTTGTGCAAGACAAAAAGGCAAAGGACACCTCCGTCGACAACAGCACCGTATCATCTACTTTTATTTCGAGAAACCGAAGATTTACACCCTGTGCGGTTATATGACATAGCTGTAAATACCTCAAATATTTTAAAGGCCGATTGAGGTTCGGAAGAAATTGTTCCTTCAGAATATTGAGAAGGAATATAGCATCACACTTTGACCAATAGCAGCCAAAGATATTCACAATAAATTCCGTGAACATTGCTTAAAACATAAAGCATAATCTTGCTTTACATTTGTTAAACATTTTCGGGAGTACTGCCAACATAACATAATGCACATGCATTAACGTATACACTTGAACGGATTTGGTTGTTCAAGGTGGTAGTAGCTTAGGTTACACTTAGTTAATGTTACCACGTCTGATGCGGTAGGCACTGTTGAGCCTTCTTCCGTGATAAAATAAGAAAAGGGTGAGAGAGAGATGGCGGGCGCTCTCTGTACCTATCACGTTGAGAAGCAAATATGACGCGTTCAGTCACGAAAACACAATTAAACGAACGAAAACACCGAAATTTATTAACAAATAAAATTAAATTATCTACAGTTCTGATTAACATCAGTCTACGCAATTTTTCACATTAATAAATCTATTTCTCCCGTCGCCGTATTCTTCGCCACTACTTATACTCGCATTCAACTGTCGCCACTCTATGACTATCGATCGCTTGTCTATCGCTCCTGTCACTTTTCAACGCACAATGTAAACAAAACTGACTCGGTCCGGCCAGTGCACTCGCTTTTATAGTTTTCAACATTCCTTCTAGAACGTTCTACAACCTTCTCGTGTTACTATTGTATAATCCACAAGAACAGTTCTTGGTCAGTAATTAATCGAAACTATTACTGGAGCTTTAAAAGGATGTTGATAAAATATCTGATGATGGCAATGTATTATTAAGCAAAGTTATCAGCTTGTTCTTAGTAATTTTGTTTACGTGCCCATCACGTATACAGTGAAGGGAGTGTACCTATATATATGTGGTGTTAACTCGCCTTAGAGGGAGACAAAATGTGTGTTCCCTAATTGACTCCGGAGCAATGTTCTGGAATGCAGCACCCAAACTTCTGTGAAATTCAAAAACCCAATAATACACAATGTTAAATCCAAATGATTTATATCGCGTAACCTTATGACCTAAGCGTTGTAAAACCTTTAAATTAAACTACTAATACATTCATTAATTCATAATCTATAATTTTTAAACCCGATGACCCTTTTATTCACTTTACTAAAACAACTGACAAGAAAATGAAAAGTTAGGTTCTAAAAATAATGTGTTTGTGCTATACTTGTATCCATATGAACGCACCAAAATAAGAGTTTTTCTTCTATTTGTATTATTCACCTTGAAAACATATTATTCGTTGTACTAAGACCGATCTACTCATCTACTAAACGTTATTAATAAATAGTACTACAAAATCCGTTACAGTATCTGTTGGCGCCTGGTTTGACGAACTGTTGGACCGCTGGTTTGGATTACCCAACTCGTTGGGTTTATGAATAACTCTCGAGTTTTTTAATTATTTATTTAATAATTTAATAATATAGTTCACAACAACCCTTAAACAAACACATTCACAATTAAAACTTAAATTACGAGTAGTGGAGGACTGTATTAATTAAATTGACGCGAATGAATTGATAATGCGGATAGCGGGCGATAATAACATTTGGCGCGGATGAATCGTTCCCGAAGAGTGACTTATCAAATCAAGACCAAAAATGCAACTTTCCTTCTCGACTGATTTTTGAAAGAATTTTGGAAAAGTAGTGGAAATATTGAAGGTGGAGTTAAAAACTCATTTCGAAGACGTTGATTCTTTAAAAATTATTCTAAAGGCTCTAATTTGTTATCTGAGGGGATGAAGACAAGACGGGGTGGAACACACAGAAGTAGTGGGGGCGCTTTACTAAGTAGTGGTTGTGTTATCACGCGTGTAACGCGTGATCGGAATTTGGTAGCGACAAGAGTTGACCCGTCTTCTGAGAAGCATAATAAAAGGGGAAAAACTGCAATTAGCATTATTGGGGGTTAATCCGAATTGAATAGACTAAAAAATGTGCACCAGTACCGACCTACAATAAAACTCAATTCAATTTAATGCAACGTGCCACAAAATTGGTATAGCTAAGGACAATGATTTCTGAAGGTTCTAAACTTTCTGTTGTAAATGCATATAAAAGTAAAACCATATAATAATAAAATAACCATTCCATAAGAACTGCGTCAATAAATATTTAAAAGTTTTAGGGGGGATACGGTTGGAAAATTGTAAAACATGTTAATAATGATAGAAATCAAACACTGTTGTAAGGTTTTACAAAATTTTTAATAAGACTTCTCTTACACTGTTTCGGCTTATCAGGCCATTATCAAAGAGTTGAGTAGAAACTAACTTAATCTAAAAACTTTTTGTGTTTCATTCCCACCAGCTACTCGTTCTGGTGGGCGGGCAGTCCCTCCGACCTACACTGTAGTGGAATGCTGGAGGGTAGGGCGTAAGGGCCTCTTCAGTCTCCTGGCAGGAATCGTGGGAATGGGTGGGTGGTGTGGTTAGGGAGAGAAAGATGAGACGGACGAAATGAAGACAGAAGAGAAGTGAAAGATTATCTGTTGAATATTACTGACCCAGCATTTGCCTAAGTGATTCAAGGAAACCATAGAAAACTTGGACCAGAGCAGCCGGACTCGGGTTCGAACCGGTGACCTCCTGAATGCTAAGCAATGAATTAGAGCACTAGACCACGCCGCTCGGTAAAAACTTAATCTAAAGAAACGTCACTATATATACATATTTAAGTAAGTGGGGGTAAAAATAAATTATATTATTTAAACCTGTTAGAGAAATTAGAAATTCAAAATGCCTTTTTTCATAATAAAAATATTACAAATGAACAATGCAAAGTACATAAGAGTCCTATATTTTTAGCTCGGTTTCAATAATATGATTTGTTTTTACCCCCAGTTACTTAAATATGTATATATAGTGACGTCTCTTTAGATTAAGTTTGTTTCTATTCAACTCTTTGATAATGGCCTGATAAGCTGAAATAGTGTAAGAGAAATCTTGTAAAACCTTACAACAGTATAATTTTCCAACGGCAACATACAAGAGGTGTGATAGCTTGTCCTGCATTTTACGTTTATCTGAATACACCTTAATACGATTTTCTCTTCTTTTTATATCTCTTGACTACTATTTGTCCTGAAAACATTATTTTCGTTCCACAAAGACTAATTAAATCACCTTCTATAGTTTCGCATTCCAAAAATAACTGAAGAGAAAAGAATTTGAGACTTAAAAATTATCTGTTTGTCAGATCATATCAGAATCCGCTGTTTTTCGTGAATATGTTCGGCATTGCAGGTACAATATGTACGAAAAAACATTGGGAACGAATATGTCGGTATATGTGAGCGGTGAATCCCGTGGGCATACGAGTTGAATTACAGTCGACGCGACTTTCAACTTCTGCACTTTATTAGAATGCAGAGTGGCGCGAATTTACATTGTAATGTGACGGAATATTTTGCCACACTTTCGCATTTTATTATGTTTAAGTATCAGTCTTTCCCGGATACGGGACGGGAGACATATTTTATTTAAATCCACAATTTTTCTAACTTACGTATACATTGCAGATATGGTCCACACATACGGATAGTGAAAACGATCAAGGCTGAAGCCATTCAGATCAGCATTTTACTATCAAGAAGTCATAAAGTTTGAAACTTATTAGTTTTACAAACGATTTCCCAGGGGCAGTTGGTAATAAGGGTCATGGGGTCACGTACACTCTTTTATCTATAGGTTCCCTAAACATTATGGCTAGTTGGTTCAAACCATGAAAATTAGAAATAGTTATTCTAGTGCAGCTGCTCTATATGTTTAAAATATTGTAGTTGCTTTTATACCTTGGCAACTTGAAATTGAATTTCCCGCTAATATCAGGATTAGCAACGTATTAATATGTGAATGTTGAAATGTGTGGTACGTTTTTGTCGGTATTTATTATACAATAAGAGAAATAACACCGTTTTTAACAAAGTGTTGGTATGTTCCGTTTTGTTATTTGATAATTGATTTTATTGGGGGTTTATTTGGCTGAGATGATAAGGTGATTATGAATTATTTAGAAACACTAACATATATAAACTTTATTAAAAACGAAACGAAACAATTTATATACTGAAAATATTGTTGGACTTGTGATTCGGTAATACTATCTCTCTTTGATACTCGGATTTTGGTTTGATCTAAACTGTTAAGATAGAAAGGGAAAAAGGTATGGTTTAGACAGTTAATTGGTTAGTTAGATTTGTGGGGGTTGAAGGTGGGTTTGTTTGTGCTAGTGCCTTAAAAAATAATAGACACTAGCAGATGCTGTTCTAGGAAAAATTTAATTGTCGTCGAAGGCAAGGCTTTCAAACAATATAGCAATAAATAAGAAATTTCGAAAATTGATTGATTCAGCTCTTACTCTGTGATAATTAATCTTAACGATAAATGAATAAACACTACTTTGTTTATTATCACTTTTTTATTTACAAATCCTTTTGACTATAGTTTCGACAATGACAAGCTTTCTTGTCGAAACTATAGTCAAAAGGATTTGTAAATAAAAAAGTGATAATAAAAAAAGTAGTGTTTATTCATTTATCGTTAATTTCGAAAATGATTTGGCAGGAAATTTATGACAGTGGAAAGAGTAATTGCAGGGAAATAAAAAAAAGGATTTTTGGGTGTGTTCTATCTTAACAATAGTAGCAGATATTTTAAGTGAACTGTAATTAATGTAAATTATTGGCCGTAAAGAAATAAATTAATAAATTATTTTTTGAAAAGTGTGACGGACGCAACAAACTTTTTTATCAGTTGAAAGATACTGTGTTATAAAGTAAAAATCATTTTTTATGTCTAGGTTAGGAAAACTGTCAATAAATTTAATTTGACCAAACTATTATAATATCGATGGGTTTTTGACAAAACATCGTAAGCGACACAGTAAATTTTACAGGAACCAACTTTTTTCATAACTGATATTTTTATCAGACTAGAGCATTAATTTTTTTTTAACACTTTTGTTTTGTAAATAGTAATTGAATTGTAGTATAAAATTTGAGAATACGAAAAATTTACATTAATTTTTGCTACTTACGATACACGTACGATGTTTAGTATATCTAATAATTTTCGTCATATGGGAAATTATTTGGATTATGTAACGTAAAATATTAATATTATATTTTATTAAATGTTAAAAGTGCAGAATGATAAAATTAGAGGAATGTTCCAGGTAACTTATTCCAACATTTAAATTATTTGAGATGTTCTTATTTTCAACATTTTCAGTGTTTAGGTTTAAATAGTTTATAATATTAATATTATTTTTCACGTTTTCTAAATTGTTAGACCTTTCTGTTTCTACTTGCATCTCTTTTTGACTTTGTTTTATTCCCATTAATTCTATTCTATAACTTCGTGAAAAAGCCGTTATCTATAAACGTTTCAAATAAGCATGAATAAAGACAAATAACTAAAATTATGGGAAACACCAAAGTACTAGATTTTATACTAATACACTAATATCATTCAAGTCAAATTTAAACCTCAAAAACACTTTAACCTCAAGAACAATCGTAAAAATTCGTTACATACAGACAATTCGAAGTTTAGATGACTATTGAACTGAAATTACGAATGATCTATTAAAATAACTAGCTCTTCAACTCGAAATAATGTGCAGTAGACAAGAAAATGGTCACTAATAATTATTGTACGTGGTCGATCGCTTATCGTAACCAACGGCGCTTACGATTCTCTGTCGGGAATACATCAACAGTTACGATAGTTTTAGGTATAATTCAAATACTGCTTGACAATATTGGCGTATACGATAATATATAAAACGATAAAATTCAGTGAAAAGAGTAGAATTGACATACGATATTGTGTCGGGGTGAACAAGTTTTACCCAAGGAATCGTATAGACCAAAAAACACAATTTTTGTAAAATTATCGCTTACGATGTTTTGTCAAAAACCCGTCGACATTAGCTGCGAAAACGGTTCAGAAAATTAAGAAACAAAGCTCGTCCTTTTCTTCTCGCTTTCTAAGCAAACCTTCACACAACGTTACGATAGATCTGATAAGCAGATCTAAACGAGCCTAGCAATCCCCGATATTTGTTTATATAGGTTTCTGGCCTGGATGTGAGTCTATTGGCTGGAAAACCTTATAACTGTTATTGCTGTCAGAATGTCAGACCACTCTGGTTAAATACTACTGCCTCCTACGATCTTTTTAATGGTAATTTTTGTGAGCTACGCCATTGGCTGTAATTTTCTTTACCAATTAGGCCGCGTCAGCATGAGATAGAAGCTCCAGATATACTTCCCATCTCAAGCACGCTGCTATAGTATTATATGTTGCCTCCACGTTTTTATGTTCTAAGGGAGTAAAACGTACAAAAATGTCGTTGTTTTATTTTTGGATTTCGGGCGAGGAAATCACCCCTCTCAGTCGTAGTACTTTGTGGAAAAATCGAAAAATTGCCAGTGATGGTTGGTAGGGCGACAGCGGGACGTAAATGACTTCCGCTTTGCACACGTATCAAACATATTCGTCTTCGAGAAAGTGGCGGTATGGAGACAACAAAGATAGAACTACTTGTCACTGTATAAAAGCAAGAGAAAAAGACAAGGACAGACCGTTGCCGAATCCCTTGCGTAAGCTTCGCCGTAGGAGAAGTGTTCCCTTGACTATCGTTTCGCGTAACGGCTTTGAATGTTTAACTGCATTTCATCTACGTAGACGACGAGACGTGACCGTAATTTTTCAGTCCCTCGTTTTCTTTCTTATATATATATATATATATATATATATATAACAACCCTGTTACGGACACTAAAACGCGAGAGGTATCATTTCGTTTTTTCCTCTAATTTTCTCTTTCACTCTCTCGTTTAGTTAAGTAAAGACGGTTATTACCTCTCAGCCCAAACAAAAGAACACATGTTAAGTGTTGCAGTGATTAAGTAAGCAGCAACTTACTCGGAGCGAATTATAATAAGGTAGTTATCCACAATAGAAATTTAATTAAATATTATAACACATATAAATTTTAACAGGTTTATTTAACTTGACAATTGTTTAGCCAAAACTTTGACTTCAACAGAAGTTTTACATGAAACTTAAAAACTATTACATATCTGCAGGTTGACTAATTTGTAGTGGCGGGAATGGGGAACTTGTTTAGTAACGGTGATTGACTTAGATCGATTTGTTCGTTTATTAATAACTGGGTTCTTTTAAATTAAACGAACAAATCGACCTAAGTTAATCACCTTTACTGTTGAGTATCGCGGGTGTGTCGCTTGCCTAGCATTGTTCTAAGGGACACACCCGCGATACTCAACATGATCCGGCTCGAAGGACCATATGTTGGTGCGCAGTTTATGTGAACTTTTTTCTGAGTAAGGGACATCTATTCCTTAGATACTTTAAACTGGTAAAATACCAAAAATCAACCTGTGTTTGCCAGATGTGTTATTTCACAGAATAACACAAATTTGTACATTATTTTGTCACGTAGTAACTAACAACAGCCTAACGTTAACAAAAACCTATTAACCACCTTTACCCCTGTAGGTTCCCAAGTAGATCCCAGGTATATTTAAGATAGTAATTAAGTAATATCATTCACTTCTTGTTATAAGTTATATATAAGTATATCTCGCATAGTACTCATTGTTTTCTCATTTGTATATCAATAGCGGTGTAAGTAGTTATAAATTGTATATATGTTTTATTCCAAATCGTAAAATCAAAACACATTTTATTTTTGTTCGTATAAACTCATCGTTTGTAGCAGAAGCGAAATAAAATAATCGGTCGCTGTATACATCATTCAAATATCGATTTCGGCAAATTAATTTTTATCGAAGAGGGTTTAAGTGTCCCTTAGAACAAAGTTAGACAAGCGACACACCCGCGATACTCAACAATTACTAAATATATTCCCCATCCCCGCCACTGCAAATTAGTACTATATAAGTCAACCTGTATCTTATAGTTTTTAAGTTTCTGATGAAGCCAAAGTTTTGGCGAATCAATTGTCAAATTAAATAAACCTGTTGAAATTTATATAAGTTACTATTTGTTTATAATGAATTTCAACCAAGTATCAGTAGACTCTATTAAGTTTAGAAACTTAATTGTTTAGGTGGTAATGAAAGACTGGTGGTTTCGACAAAAACTATGTATTCAAATTTGTAATAATAATACTACTGGCCAGATTTTACTTGGGTTTTGTCCGAGTAAATTAAGAACTTTGGTCCGCTATTAAGTAGCAAATAGTCTGTTTTATCTAACGCGGATCGAACAAGCAGCCCAAATGTATCCAGATTTTTTTGCTCGCATACTACATCTTTATTTTGAAACCGAATTCGGCTTTAATGCCTACTCTGAACCTCAATTGCTATCAAATGATCTTTGCAGTCCAAAGGATACTATCGGTATTGGTCTGTAAAGGGGAAGTGGGCGAAGAAGTGTGCGAATGACAATAACATTCGATAATGATTATGACAACGATGGACATAGGAGTGACAATCCGACTGCCATGTTGAACATATGAGATGTTATTGTAAAGTGGTCGCATCTTTTACATCCTATTTGCACCACAACTAAGCTTTGAGTCTCTCAAAAGATCACATGATGATCTATATATAACCGTTAGTGCTTCGACCTAATTCGAATAATTATTATTACCTCTCAGCCCAAACAAAAGAACACATGTTAAGTGTTGCAGTGATTAAGTAAGCAGCAACTTACTCGGAGCGAATTATAATAAGGTAGTTATCCACAATAGAAATTTAATTAAATATTATAACACATATAAATTTTAACAGGTTTATTTAACTTGACAATTGTTTAGCCAAAACTTTGACTTCAACAGAAGTTTTACATGAAACTTAAAAACTATTACATATCTGCAGGTTGACTAATTTGTAGTGGCGGGAATGGGGAACTTGTTTAGTAACGGTGATTGACTTAGATCGATTTGTTCGTTTATTAATAACTGGGTTCTTTTAAATTAAACGAACAAATCGACCTAAGTTAATCACCTTTACTGTTGAGTATCGCGGGTGTGTCGCTTGCCTAGCATTGTTCTAAGGGACACACCCGCGATACTCAACATGATCCGGCTCGAAGGACCATATGTTGGTGCGCAGTTTATGTGAACTTTTTTCTGAGTAAGGGACATCTATTCCTTAGATACTTTAAACTGGTAAAATACCAAAAATCAACCTGTGTTTGCCAGATGTGTTATTTCACAGAATAACACAAATTTGTACATTATTTTGTCACGTAGTAACTAACAACAGCCTAACGTTAACAAAAACCTATTAACCACCTTTACCCCTGTAGGTTCCCAAGTAGATCCCAGGTATATTTAAGATAGTAATTAAGTAATATCATTCACTTCTTGTTATAAGTTATATATAAGTATATCTCGCATAGTACTCATTGTTTTCTCATTTGTATATCAATAGCGGTGTAAGTAGTTATAAATTGTATATATGTTTTATTCCAAATCGTAAAATCAAAACACATTTTATTTTTGTTCGTATAAACTCATCGTTTGTAGCAGAAGCGAAATAAAATAATCGGTCGCTGTATACATCATTCAAATATCGATTTCGGCAAATTAATTTTTATCGAAGAGGGTTTAAGTGTCCCTTAGAACAAAGTTAGACAAGCGACACACCCGCGATACTCAACAATTACTAAATATATTCCCCATCCCCGCCACTGCAAATTAGTACTATATAAGTCAACCTGTATCTTATAGTTTTTAAGTTTCTGATGAAGCCAAAGTTTTGGCGAATCAATTGTCAAATTAAATAAACCTGTTGAAATTTATATAAGTTACTATTTGTTTATAATGAATTTCAACCAAGTATCAGTAGACTCTATTAAGTTTAGAAACTTAATTGTTTAGGTGGTAATGAAAGACTGGTGGTTTCGACAAAAACTATGTATTCAAATTTGTAATAATAATACTACTGGCCAGATTTTACTTGGGTTTTGTCCGAGTAAATTAAGAACTTTGGTCCGCTATTAAGTAGCAAATAGTCTGTTTTATCTAACGCGGATCGAACAAGCAGCCCAAATGTATCCAGATTTTTTTGCTCGCATACTACATCTTTATTTTGAAACCGAATTCGGCTTTAATGCCTACTCTGAACCTCAATTGCTATCAAATGATCTTTGCAGTCCAAAGGATACTATCGGTATTGGTCTGTAAAGGGGAAGTGGGCGAAGAAGTGTGCGAATGACAATAACATTCGATAATGATTATGACAACGATGGACATAGGAGTGACAATCCGACTGCCATGTTGAACATATGAGATGTTATTGTAAAGTGGTCGCATCTTTTACATCCTATTTGCACCACAACTAAGCTTTGAGTCTCTCAAAAGATCACATGATGATCTATATATAACCGTTAGTGCTTCGACCTAATTCGAATAATAAAGATATCAATATCTAACAAACATAAGTACTTATTAAACTATTGAACCCAAATTAAATGTATAATCATTACTAATCATGTTGTTGTGATTATTCGGGCTTCTGGCCATCGTCGTTAAGGTTTATCCTCGACGTTTTGTCGCCACGCACGGACGACATCTTCAGGAGATATTACTGCTGCTGTAATCAGTAGAGATCTGATCTCTAAGATCTGCTGAAGATGGCGACAAAACGTGGAGGATAAACCTTAACGACGACGGCCAGAAAACCCGAACAACCACGACAACATTAACGATGACGGCGAAAGCTTCAACCAAATAATCGCTAATCATTTTAAAGTAGTTCAAGTCACCACAAGATGGTAGTTATCCACTTACAGGTCACTCCATATAGGGATCTGGGAGTCTCCATTGTTGAGCGGTTCTTAGGCCATGGGCAGAAAACTATTTGCTCAAAAATAATCACGTTTCTCCATCCTTGACGACGATAATATCTACTCAAGGAATTGTTCAACTTTCCGGAAATAATACTCTGATTAACAATGACTATCGTTTATAAAATATATTTAGAAAATAGGGAGCAAATCACCACTTAGGTTGTTTACTTTCCTGATAAAAAGACGGAAAGAGCACTTAAATGATTGTTGAAAGATGTTTGCGAACAAGACTCATGTCGTATTACTTACAGATTTATAGAGTTACAAAGAACCAATTCTTAATCTAATCAAAACCTCAAATTTGTTTGCTCGCTTTCATAAATATGTAGGTTGAGGGTGATCCTTGTTATTTCAGGTTTCTTCTCGTTTCAACAATGCGAATGTATGAGACAAAATCCTCGACAATTTTTTCATCATGTTCACCAGCTTTCTCCTTACTACCGAGCCCATCCACATTTCAACGTGTCACTGATTTATTCCCATTTATTTGTTGTTGTTCTCAAACAAGATAAGAAGATTATGCCGTCGAAATTAGTCGTCTTTTGTTCGACCGTTCCTTCTGTTAAGATAGGTAAGGCGTCGGTGGAAAGGAGGGGAAGACTTATTGCGTGAACACCGTGTCGTCTGCTCTGCAAACAAGCCCTCTGCAAACGTAAATATGGCCATGATAAATTCTGGACGAAATTGGTCGGATGTAAACGCTTCCATCTTCGGGTAAATTTCAGTTTGTTTTGTTTTCATTTTCTTGGCGACAATTTGTACGGAAATGTCATTGGAGACATTAATGGGGCAGGCACTTGAGACTCCTATAATGTTTGGGTTGCGAAACTTTCCCTAGCACTTAGGACAGCAAACTTAAAATTTTGCATCCAATAAATATCACTGTCTAATAACAATTATATTATTATTATTGATTGGAAACCACTTTGGTGTTAATTTTGGTGGAGATAATGAAATTTACTTTAAGTAAAATTGATATTGATTATTGTCAAGTCTATTATAACAGAAGTTGATCGTGTTTTGTATCGAAAACTTTTGATAACTTCGAAAGGCAAACGTCATGCTAAAATATCAACAGTCATATCGGGTATAAGTAAATAATAAAAACCCACATGCCTATTAAACAAAAGAAATCAATACTCGAGATACTGCGGTTGTTGGCCACTTGGTGAAACATTGCCAAAATAAAATAGTAAGGTAGAGAAAACACTCGGTAGTTTCACAATATTTATTCAAGTTGAGTCCCTGACGACAGTCGTTTCGGTTGTTACACCATTCTCAAAAGAGTACCAATGTATACTAACAATTAATTTTAAACAAAATTAAATTAAAATACAATGTATCCATTATACATACAATGTATACATTACACATACGTTGGACCAAGATAATATCAAATTAATTCACAACACACATAAGGGCAGATTGTTAAATTTACTAGAAATGGTAGAGATTAATAAAGCACTGTTTAATAACAAATTATTAACAAATGACCAAACAGAATTCCATTTAACCTCACTTTTAAGAGCTAGCATAAACCGCAGTATTTAAAACCTAGATGTAGCAATTAATAGTTAGTATACATTGCTACTCTTTTGAGAATAGTGTAACAACCGAAACGACTCTTGTCAATGACTCAATTTGAATAAATATTGTGAAACTACCGAGTGTTTTCTTTACCTTACTATTTTATTTTAAAAGAAATCAAAAATTTCCGGAGCAATTGTTGATAAAATTATAATATCAGAAATAAACTAAAAGACGAATCAGTTTTTCTAATGAGTTTGTCATTCTTTCTCCTTCTCAAAAAATAAGATATAATACACAATTTGGCACTTAATTTACACGTATGTAAAACAATAACAACTTTAAATAGTATGCCTTTATGAAGTGATTTGAAAGGCTCTATTTATGTGAGATGTGCTTAAAGATTGGTTGTGTTTACAGTGTTTAATAAATACAAATCATTAAACTTGTGTGTAATATACTTTATAATATTAGAAATCTTAAATTTCGTTTTGTTTTGCTGATGTGACATATTATTTACCGTACATTTACTTCTTAAACCTAATCTTTGGCACCGATTAGTTGTTGTGGTTTTAGCTTTAATGTAATTTAACTTCCTAACGTATCTACAAGAAGTTATTAGTAACAGAATGATTAAAATTGCGATTAATTTAGTTAATTAGGTTAATTCCAATGGGAAATGTGAGCAGTACGTCTGTCTAATTTGTTGAACCGCTATCCGTTTCACTCTACCTTGAGAAAGCTATTTCCTTTTCTTCTTCAGAGGTGATTTCCGGTTACTAGATCAACGGATTAAATTTAAAAACCTAATTACATTTACCACAATTTTCGCGTGGCAGTAACAGAAGAACAAGAAAGGTGGGATAGCTTGAAGTAAACAGATTTTACTTTGAAATGTCACTATTATTTTACTTACAATAATTAAAACGTCGAATGCTATTATTTGTTACAAAACAGTAAACTTGATTTCAGCCGTTTTGATTGACTATATTTTAAAACGAAATTGTTGATATTTTAATAACATGTAGCGAGACCCAAAATCAGACAATTTCAATTGAATTTGCGGAAGGATATTTGTGAAACATCGTATAAAATAAAACTAAACACACAAAACGCTTTTAAATTTATATTTAAACGCTCTATATTTGTGAAACATAGTTTAAAATTAAATTAAACACACAAAACGCATTTAAATGTTTCAATTTAATTTATTTAAACACTCTACATATGTTTAAGTGTTTGCTGAGTAAGAGTTATTACCCTTGACAAAGACCTAAATCGGTCGAAACATATGTAGAGTGTTTAAATAAACCATATTGAAACATTTAAAAGCGTTTTGTATGTTTAAAATCAGATAAATTTTTAAAGAAGATTTTGATCTCTATGATAAAAATAGATAAATTCAATACTGTAAGCAGTTGGACCAAATTCACGGAGATAAAATTATGGAAACGTCTCAACTACTTCGATATGGACTACCTGGATACCTCAGTTTTTCAAATTGTAGTAACCCCACAAATTTGACATAAAAATATATATAATTATGAAATAAAAAACGATTAATGAAAAGTAATAAAAAAAATTCTTGAATAGGCTTACGTGATGTGTGTTACGAGATCAATTCAGGATTGTCATCAGTACTATTTTGTTGAAATGTCGTTCAGTTGCATAAGAAAATAAGAGATTACCTTAATTCTTCAGTATTAACCCTTTTAAATTAAATAAATGAGTTGAAGTTCAAGAAACCTCTTACAATTCTAGTTAGATTATATCCGCGATTTCAGGTAAATGGTCCATGTGTTCCTAAGTGGATGTTGGTGATAGAAGAAGTCAGCAGAGTCCACACACGGGGGAATAGAAACGGGGTAGAATGAAAAGTCCCTGCTCAAGAGATCCTGCATAGTACCTACACGGAGGCAATTTGCTGGTAAAAAAGCAGGAAGGAGCCGATGTATCTGAAAGAAACATGCAACAAAGAAATAAGCTCCTTTTTATCTTTGATCTCGGCATTTATCCGGGAGTAATTTATCTGGCGTGCGCTCAACCCAACTCTCGCTTCTCCGTTTCCGATGCTCTGCACTTATCGCGAACGGACGGAGAAAAAGAAATGAAAAGAACCACCGAACGAACCAACCGACTCCTCTGCTTAGTTGCAATTGATTTACCTCCTACAGATACGCGGGTTTCATTTGAAATCCCACCCCGACTCCTCGTATCGTTCCTATTACACACCTACATCGTCATGTACTACAAGCTGCTGGAAATAAATTTTCCGAATTGGAGAAAATGCGTTTTCACGTACCCCTGTCATACCTCACCCATCCTAGATTGAAATAAATGAAAGGTCGAAAGATTCTAAACAATTTTATTCGGCACCTACTCAATTAGACTAAAAGAAATATTGTTATCCAATTTTCCACAAATAGATTTGAAATACGTCCCTCGGGAACTGACTGAAGTCTCTAACTGACGAATCAGGTTAGGTTTCTGGGTAGTCCTTGTGAATTCCTTGCCTAGTTGTAATCGTTTCGTCATCGTTAGCAGATCACATCTTCGGTGCGTTCCGTATCATGGTCAGAGGTTGATTTGGCCATGGTACGGAACCCGCTGAAGATGCCATCTGGTAAAAATAGCCCAACTTGATTCATCTACGAGGCATGTTTTTTAAGTAAATACCATTTTGAAATTAATAAAAAATCAATGATATCTTAATAATTTTTTTTTACATGAAAGCCTGTACCTTAGTATACTTTTCTACATAATTTCCTTCAATATTGAGGCACTTGTCAAAACGTTTGACCAGTGACCAGTTTTTGAATACCCTTCTCATAGAACTCTGCCGCCTGACTTGTTAACTGTTAATCACCGCATCACGACTGTTTTGACTTCGTCATCGTCTTGAAGACGCTGACCGCCCGGATGTTTCATCAAATGCAATAACAAATGGTAGTCATTGGGCACCAGATCAGGGCTGTACGGAGGATGATCTAGAGTTTCTCAGTGAATAGATGTGATGAGATCTTTGGTCCAATTAGCCCCATGCGGACGGGCATTGTCATGCACATTTGTGCGACCATCTTTAAATAATCTCACCCACTTCCTTACCATTCCATCACTCATAATGTTTTGTCCGTAAACTGCACAGATCTCATGAGGAATATTAATCGGTTTTAGTCCTTTAGCACTAAGGAATCGTACAACAGCTCGGACTTCACAGTCGGCAGGACTCAGCGATTATCGGAGGCACCTTATACACTCATTAAACAACGTAAACAAGGGCGAATCAGACTGCAATGGCGTCAGTGAGTAGGTACTTACTTAAGAAACATGTCTCGTAATAGCGACCGGGGGAGTTTACGAGAAATCTTTAACTGATACACTTTGACACGTGTTAAAATGGGATTTTGTGAATTTTTGGGTAACAGTGTTTCGTTTACTTTAGTTTCAAACAATTACATTTGATATTTTAGATTTAACAATGACACTTTTATAGCAATATCCGGAAAAGTACAGGAATTTTCCTATTTAAAATCCAGGTTGCAAATTTGAAAAGTTCCCGTAGTAAACCTACCGAAGATGGCCAGCTTTTGATATCACTAAACCCGAAGGATGGTACGGTCAGACAGAAGGGATGCAATATGTCAAAGGGACTGTGTAACAATTAATCATGATCTATAAAGATCTTGACTAAATGAACGGCGTGTGCATGAAGAGCTTACCCGCAACAAAGATAAAAATCTGCTTTGGCTCCTGATATCACCTTCATGTGAGGAATTTCAGGTTTTCAAACTTCGAGTTTAGTTACGTTTGAGGTAAAAAAGAATGTCCGGTTTCGGACGCCGCCCCATTATGCCATTTGATCTTTAATCAGCATGTTAGAAACCACCATTTCGCAAAGTTTACAGGGTCGTTTCAAAAACAGTAACATACCTTTTGCAACGTATCTAAAACTGTGTTTGAAAGTCAATTCAAAAACTAAAGGAGACATCATTAAATCTATAATTTAACTACTAGAAGTCTGAGGTAGAGGGGTTTTGGTCGGTAGGTCTGAGGACATCTTCCTCGGGAATCCGACACTATCCAGTCGTACGGACGGCTGGGTTTCTTTGAAGATTTCCCTTGTTCCCCGAAAGCAAAAAAAAAAGACTACTGGAAACGGAGTATTTAAAAATGTTATTCAGAGAATATTCTAGTAAAAATTTATACCTACACGTAACATACATGTAATTGAATAATAACGTAGAGGCAATTGTTGGCATCTAGTGGACTTTAGCTGCTACAGAAGATATTAAACTGGACAAGGCCTCACTGAGGTATTTAAACTTGTCCAGTTGAATCAAAACGCAGCCTACATACATGAATTCACGTAAAGCTTGTCAAAAACAATTATTAAGTTTTTGGTCAGAAATTTATCGAGACCACCAGACATGGATCGCGATTTCGCTCATATTAGAAGCTCTTCAGCGTGCCATAGCAGCTAAAATCCACTAGATGGCAACAATTGCCTCTACGTTATTATTTTATCAACTGTTCTTTATGGAACAGTACAGCTTGGTCAGTAATTTATTGAGACTGCCTATGGCACGCTGAGGAACTTCCAATAAGAGCGAAATCGCGATCCGTGTCTGGTGGTCTCGATGAATTTCTGATCAAAAACATAATAATTGTTTTTGATACATATAATTGTTGGATTTTATGGAGTAAGAGTTCGCAAAGACTCGTTTTTTAAAATTTAACCTTTACCGAATAATTTCAAACAAGAAGAAATATTATTCTATAAGTATATTTTTACTAAAATCTTTGTTAGTAGATAGAGAATGGTAAAAAAGCGGAGATGTGGATTTTCTGCTCCTTGTTGGATAGAATCATGATTCCCGTATGTAGTAGGCACAGCAACTATTGTATGTAGGTTTTTTATTGCGAAATAAACGATCTAGGTAGTTGTGTGTGTTCTTTAGTATTAACAATAGCCAAAGTGAACCTTTTGATGTTGTCGTTGGGCCTGGAGCAGACTCGATTTGACTTTGAGAACTTTTTGAAAAGAGCCATTGTTCGCGACCGTCGCAATTCCTAAAACCGACAAAGCCGTCGCATCGTGTCTCGTTGCCGCCGTCCGTCGCGGCGCGTCGTCGACACCGCGACGCCGACTACGGGCGCTTCGTGTAAGCTCCTTTCCGCAAAGTTGGCAATTTAGAACCATAATAAGGGATGTTAATAAAATAACGAGCTTTCGCTTTGCCGAAGCTAATAACGTTCTAGCAGCTTTTAGTGTTTTCACTGTTTTCACTGTCGTCGCTAAGTTGACTCGTAACATAACCTGCTGAACGGAGGCAAATTAAACAGAGATTGATATTTTAATAAGCTCTAGCGTCGGCATCCACAGGCACGACGACGCTGGATACGGCGACGCCCAAACTCTATCATCTACCTTTGACTGACACTTATTATATTACGCAGAAAAGGGGATGATTTAGTTAGCTCCGCGACTTTGAACAACTGCACTTTCTTATTTTACAAAAATGTAGTTTTTGAAACGTGGAGAATTTTATATCTTCCTTAAACAATATCAAGTAACTGGAAGTATACAGCAAAACATCGAAATCATTAGATGTGGCCCACGATTATTGAACTTATTAGTTCTACCAACCATAGTATTTTGGTATTCTTAGTACTAAATTTCTGAAGATGGCGGTATACTAACAATTACATACTATTAACTATCTTACTTATACGGAGCAATATTGGCTTGATTAGTAATTCCTCAAAACTGCTAACCATGACTCTAAAAACTGATGATATCCATAAATTGAAGACGTATAGCTTAATGTTCTTCATTGATCCTCTACATATATTGAGTCTTTCTCAAAATTAACAGCAGAATAGTAGGAATGTTACTGGAGTAGGCACAGTGACAAAGTTTATTTCTTTCTCAAAAATTACGAAATTTCCTACATTTCTAAAATGGAGGCGTTCATAAGAAATGTCTGGCATTTTTCAATTTATTTATGATTATTTTCTCTTTTAACACACAGTTGTGTTTAAGTATTGCCCAACCCTTGCCAATTAAGGTTAGCGTAATTTACCACCCTTTTAAATGAAAAATAAATTGTCATGTGTCTGACAAGAGATTTCTTGATTAAGGATATTGACTTGTCAAGCAGAGCGCTGTTCCAAGATAGAAGGTAAATTGATCGGTTCTCTGTCGGAGCTCTCTACGGAGCGCTGATGAGAACCAATGAGTTTGAAATCGCGATCCATGTCTGACAGTTTCGACTAAGAACTTATGATCTATTGAATTTATTATCATCATTAAATATCTTCAATCCCCACACCCACAACAGTAGTACATAAGTATCGTAAAATGTAAAAAATAATTAGTGTAAAACTCATTCTGATCTGAAGATGCCCCTGTGGGGTGAAACATATGTAATCAATGTATTCAGCTAATCAATTTAGTGAATTGTGTAAGGAGTATAGTTTAATCAGTAGCGAGCTCGCCGAAATCTGTCTGTTTGTATTATAAATAAAAACATGTTTGGATCCACGCGAGTTCGAACGTGAATTTCTGTACAGTAACAATGATACCATTGTGAACTATATTTAGTCGGGGATTCCCAATAGGACAATTTCATTCATTAAATTATTATTATTCTGTGTGACAATGGAGTTTTTCGGGTGTGCCGTTGTTACATTTTTATTGTTTAAGTGAGTTATTCCAAATATATGAACTTATTGGATTCAGGTGAGTTGTTCACCGAGTACTTCAAGCATTTTCATTTTTAATAATTATTTAACTGTTTGATTTGTGAAATGATGCTAATTGAAAATTTATATTGATTCAAAAGTAATTAATGAAAATATATACAGGGAGGCTACCTAGACTGTTAGCTGCGGTGATACAGTCATTATTAATATTAGGGGCTGAGGTTTTAGGGTGCTGCGGTGCAATGAGGACTGTAGGCTGCGGTTGTACAGTTATATAACTCATTAATGATCTCAGTCCAGTTTTTGGGCAGAGAAATCTGTCTTGTAGAGGTAGTGCGGGAGTAGGGTGCTTGCCCGTTCCCAAGAGTAGGATTACAGCATCATAAATGTAAAGTAGATGATTACAGTAATGATTGGCTGACGTCAATGCATTTCTTTCGTACTTATTTATATTGCAATAAGGCCTTATTTACAGTTCGATGCATAATAAAAGCTAAGTAAAGGTATACTTGAGTGTACACACATATTTCTTTTTATATTTTAATAAAGGTGCTGAAAAATAATAGGGATATCTAGCGAGTAATCATCATAGTAATTGACATCTATTGATTGAGTAAGTGAACATTTGTTATTTATATATTCAAGTGAGTGTTACGTTGTTCAATTTATGTTTATTGGATTGATATTAACTTATATTATTGTTCGCTCTGTTTTTCACATCCTAACAATTGTAGTGGTTTTTATTATAATTATTATTAATCATTAGTGACTTAGTGTAATAATTTTACATCAGCAATATTGAAGAAACTGGTGTTTCCTACAAATATTGAATACGAAAATTATATTATGTATTATAATAAATTCTGTTCATATATTTAGATACACCTACGTAGATACATGTTCACACTAAGTAAAGGTGGTTGGATGCGCACCGTTGTACATGTGAAGCATTATAATAAAGCATCTCCGGATCTGGTAATAATATGACGAAAATGGAAGAGACACTGATAGAGACATACATGTACAAGTAAGGTACATGTTGCAAAACGAAACGAAGCGTGATGCCGATGTTGGTCTGGGTGAGCTGCCAAGCAATTTCTCTTCCGCTGTTATCAGTTTCAACGCTCACGTGCACATGCTACCAGCTTGGTCAAATACAATAAACTGTTCAACGTAAACACGTAATTATCTGGACATCGTTCAAGTTCGTTACGACCGACGTTATATCAGCAACACAACGTGACGTCACTAAACACCCAACCACCCCCCGCCCCCCACCCACTATCTACGTATGTAAATCGCAGATGGATCCGGAATCGCTGCATCAGCTTGTGCTCATCTAAATTAAAATGAAAACCGGTGGACTAACCCATTAAGGTAATCATGTTGGAACAGCTAGCACGCGTTCTTGTTACCCTGTATCTAGAATATACACTCGAATGTTTAACAAGAACGTCAAGTTTTAATCATGCCCCTCTATTCATAATAACGATTTCATGGTCAAAACGCTAGAGGCGTCTGTGGCTTAGAAATAGCGTTTTAAGTTCGCAATCGATACTTGCAGGTTCGAATCCCGACTGAAACAAAACATTCTTGCAATTTTGTACTTGATGATGTGAAGTGAAGTAGCAAAATGGAAGAAAGAATGAGGAGCAGCCAAAGCGAGAAAGAAGACAGATATATAAATTAAATTGTTAAACAAAGACAAACAAGAGCAAAAGAAAATAAAATTCGTTCTATTATCGCCCATTGTTTCAAAGATAAATACCTTCAAAAGGGCGTAGCCGAAGTGCCACTAAATTATACCTGACCAAAAAAGGTACAACCGATCTTGTCACTGACCAAAAAGGGTCTTTGAAAAGGTACAACCGATTGTGCCACTAATTCCTAATAGGTAGAAATTATTCTAATGAGATAGAAAAATCCTTTGTTGATAACGTAAATATGATACACATTTTATATAGTCGATTCGATAGACAATTCCATGATAGTTTTCACTTTACTTCTTACGGAGGCATCCTTAATTTTGAAAGGTGTTTCTAAACATTGAATCTTGACATACGTGTCAATTTGAAATTCTTTTAACTTCTCGACAAATATATATATTGATGGATGAGCTGTGTAAAAAGATTCGTTAAATTTTGAGTGAAATGATTCACACGCGTTTGTCGTTTTCGTAACACAAGGACCACACTCCTTACCACTACCTTATCAGGTAGGTGAGCACCCTTTTCTCTGGTGGCAAGATTGGTTGCTTACTTTTAAAACTCCAATTTTATAGCAGGTAGATCTTTATTTTTAGTGGCAACTTCGGTCCCACCGCTTCAAAATATCATTTTTTTAATCCTCGAATCTACTTGGCATTTTCACTAGTTTAACAAATCAAATTTTTAATTCAAAACAACAACAGTTAATCTCGAGTTACAACATTTGTTGTTAACAGGTTGTGAGATACGTAGACTCGAACATAACGGTCAGTGAATACAAAACAGTAGACCGATCCAGCAAGCAATCATATACAGGGATTTACGTATTCAAAACTGTCACATGCAAATAGAGATCGTACCAACTGCAAAGTTGACTGATAATTATGTATTTAGTCGGAATAACATGCAACCATAAGATGTAGCGACCTGAAAACGAGTGAACTAAAAATTTGTACGACTTATTTTTCATATTGTTTTAGATACCTTCACTGTAACTTTTAGTAAGAAAAGATCGATTCTCGTACCTACTTTGTTGGAATAGTTTAGTATTAGCAAACAACTATCTCTAATTATTCATGAACAATTGAAGGCACTGCGAATTATTTTCGTAAACAATGTGCACACTCGAGAACACCTTCAGTGTAGATCTGTACACAATCATTTCTTGTTACTAAAATAACCGTAATTTACTTGAAACCTCCAGGGAACATATTCCAGATTTACGTTTCTACTAGCAGTGCTTTGCGAACGAATGATAGAGTTTAGAACGAATTAGTTACAGGAGATTTCTCTATACACGGGATGGATGCTGCAATTGGGAAAGATGGTTGAATTGCAGACAGTCATTGCAAACAATTTTATTTTTTAATTTTTGGTTCCAAAGGGCTGAAGTGGAATAAAAACTTTTACAGTCTCGTCTTGCTCGTCCGTCCATCCCACTCCGACATATTTTTGTTTGTAAAAATGAGATTTTGCATGGAGATGACTCACCATCGTGTGGAGTATACGAAGGTGAATCAAATATAAACGGGATTCCTTTTTGACTTCGACATAGTCTCCAGCCCTAGAAATATATTTTTCCTATCGGATTGAGAGTATTTTTACGCCATCACCGTAGAAACTCTTCGGACGTTCTTGTAACTATTGGAACACAAATGCTTCCACTGCATCGTTTTTGTGAAAATGTTAGCCTCCAAGCGCTTCTTTAAGGGCCCCAAAAAAATGAAAATCACAAGGAGAAAAGTCGGAGCTATATGGTGGATGTTCCAGCGTTTCCCAACCTAATGCATTCAATTTTTGACTTGTGGCATTGGTCTTATAAGGGCTGTCGTTGTCATGCAAAAGAATGACATTTCTGACCATTGCTTCTTCCATTTCCTTCGAAATGACAATTTTTCGACATCCAGTAGATCACAATAATATTGCGCATTAATCGTGCTCGTACGTCGATCATAGAGAAAGTCAACGTGAAAAGCACCTTGCCGATCATAAAACACTGCGTCTTTGCCTTCATTGGTCCCCTCTCGCCGCTTTTTCTCCACTCCATACTCGCCTGTTTCGACTTGGGCGTGTAGTGATTTACGTATACCCATGTTTCGTCACAGGTAACAATGTAATTCAAAAATGCTTCATCCTCTTGCTGGAATCGATTGAAATGTCGCTGCGAAATCTCCAATCGATGTTGCTTGTGATCTTCCGATCACAGTCGGGCAACCCGAACCCATCTAGCGGACACTTTGCGCATTTTCAGGTCATCTGTCACGATCCAGTGGGCACTCCCGTAACTGATGGTCAATTAATTAACGATTTCTCAGAGAGTTATGCGTCGATTTCCCTTAGTGAGATTTCGGACCGCCTCAATGTTGGCTTCGGTCACACTCTTATTTGGGCGGCGAGCATCGCTCTCGTTCTCGGTCTTTTCACGGCATTCAGAAAATTTATTGTGTCATGCAAAAACCCGTGTTCTTAACAGGGTGTTTTCCCCGAACTGCGCCTGTAATGGCCGAAAAATTTGGTTTGGATTCACCTCCTCCTTGGCCAAAAACTTAACAATAATCCGTTGCTCCATGGAGACATGCATTTCTGCCTAGCTAATTGTTTCTTTTCGTACTAAAGTGACTCGAGGGAATTGCGGCTGGTTCCCCCTTTTCCCTAGCGATACAGGCCATTTTCGCATCTACCACTACCAGGTCATTGACCTCTCCGTACTTTAAACAAATTCAGTCCCATTTACATTTGAGACACCCTCGTAGTTAGATCCCATATATTTATATTGCACAGGTCAACGTGTACCAGAAATCTAAGACCAGAGATGACATTTCCAAATTAGTTCACGACACTTAGTCCGAATCTGACTCCTGAATTACCCCAATACGTCTGAATTTCGAGACATCCTAATCTTAAATTCCAGAAAATGTAATTTTTGGTCCTTTTTGAGCATTACCACATGAAATAAAAGAACAAAATAGCCGAAAGAGTAGTAGGTCAATCTTGATAGCTGAACCAAAATACATATCTAGACTTATCTTAACTATCATAACCTCAAAATCCAAATGATGCTGATTTTGCTTGTTTGGTTATAAATTTCAATTCTCTAGGGCAATTTAGGGGCAGATTTCAATTTTCCGTCGAAGAATACATCGAAAGTTATGACCTTCTCTACCGATTCTGTTTTCAACTCTTAATTGTAGTGGTCTGGAAATTTAAGGGTTCTTTGAAAAGTCGGGCACTACAATAACGGATTGAAAAGAAACATAACACGAGGAAGGTAATAATTTTTGATGTATTTTTCAAGCCTAGTTCGAATTTGTCTTTAAAATTTCGAGATATTTTTATCTAAAGATAAATTAAGTCAAATGCTTCAAAATTTTGATATGCTGAAGCAATTCGAAGGCCAGAGTTGGTTCACCGTTGCAAGTTACGTCTTGAATGACCGCTATTTTGTTGTTTCATTTTCAATCATTGATTTCTTTGATCTGTGTTATAGGTATTAGAACGTTAGCTTTTGCCATGAAATATTCATTTAAACGTCCTATTTCCAAAATATTAAATTTCAAAATCCCTTGCAACGTGCCCGTCTTGCCATTTCCAAATATGATCTTTGAATATTAGTTAGAAATAATTTTAAAATTGATAGAAACTGCAATGCATTCACTGTGAAACATCTTGACAAAAACTAAGTTTTTTTTTTGAGTAACAAAACACTGGCTTACATTTTACGTTAAAAATTTTATTGATTCCAACAATACTGTCTCTTGAATATGACCCACAAGGGTTGAAATAATATTGTTGAGATTAATAATTGTTTTAGTGAAACGTAACCTAACGTTTTTTTATTCAAAGCATTTAGCTTCTTATAAATAATTTTAATTTTGGGACATTCTTTTGGAATATCTTTTTTAATTTCCACTAAATAATCCTAATTAAATTCTTAACGGTCGTTTCATCCTACTAGGGAATCTTCAGAAGAGGTATTGGTACAGATTTTAATTCACAGAAAAACACTATCAAACCGATAGCAGTAAATATCGGATATTCCCTAAAATTAATAGAAGATCTAATTAATAAAAAACAAAAGGTAAAAACTCATCAATCAGCGTATATACAAGACCAAACAATACAAAAATCCAATAACTATGAATCCATTTTATACATAGGAAACACAAAAAATGTAGTTGCTAAAAAAATAAAACAAACCAACAATCTACAAATTTCATTCAAAACTGCAAACAATTTATCCAAATATTTAATAAGTAGTAACGATAAAAACGAGAAAATTAATTCAAATGGAATATATGAATTAAATTGCAATAATTGCAATGCAAAATATATAGACCAAACAACGAAAGAATACAAGAACACATTAGAAATTATAACGCCACTTCATCGTTTGCGAACCATATAAAAATTAATAAACACACAAGAAAACTTCAATATTTTACATGTTGAGAAAAAAGGTAAAAAGTTGGAGACCTTAGAAATTAAAAAACGTGTAAGAAATAATAATGTTGTTTTATTAAATGAAATAGATAATTTATATAATTCAATAATTATAGATAAAGTAGTAGACGCATCCCCACCTAGAATGTAATAGTATTTAAGAAAATACGTAATCAAAATTTGTACCGATATTTCCTCTGAAGATGCCCTAGTAGGATGAAACGACCGTTAAGAATTTATTTAATAAAGTTATTTAGTGCAAATTAAAGTGTGTTTATTTATTTATATTCATCAATATGATTCCCAATTTCCATAAATCAAAGGCGCCAACAATAAGGTACATCTAAATCATAAAAATATACCATATGCCAGTTCTACCCTACAGACGAATTTAATTACTAAATCCCTTTTCGATTCTTCTCCTCAAGTACATTTTCCTTACTTGTTTATAGTGTAGACGAAAATAATAAATATTACATCGAAAACTCAAAAAATTCACTTTATAAGAATTTCCTAACATCTATGAAGTAGCGTAGTGCTTTTTTTGTCGTCTATATTACTTATATGGAACTTTTCATGGCTTAATTGCTTTAAAAGGTTTGTTGTCTTATTATAAAACCTTTCTCTTTTTGTTTCACGAACGTAAATAATTTTTGTTTGCTCGCCAAAAAAACAAATACAATTCCAGACAACCTTCTATTTAAACAAAATTTTTGTGGACGTTACTTTTTGTTCAAGTTAAAAGTTAATCTTGATCGCAAACATGATATCAGTTACATATTATGGTTGAAAATTTTATGTTCAATCGAAATCAGAAATCAGCAAAATAAATACAAAGTTTTTCTTTTATTGATCCAGTTGAAGCTATTGCATTGGTTGTCTAAATATGGCGTTTAGGATCAATGGCTCTTCTGTGTAAGCTTTGTCTTATCTAAAAGTTTACAGGATGTTATATTTTAAATTAATTCTCCGATCTAGAACAAATCCTTAAAACATTCACTTTTTCAAACAGTGTGTAAAGTGCAGTGTTTTTCCTGAGTACATCAATTTGAAATCCAACAACGTCAGCAACCCAGCAAAATTAGGCAGATTACATGCTATGGCAAAATGTATAGAAATTAATAAATTTAAAAATAACGAAATTCTAATAAACCAACAAATAAAATTAAGTAATTTGTTGTTATATTAATTTAATTTCAAATATAACTTCCGAAGAAGCCGAAGTTTGGCGAAACAATTGTAAAGTGATAATTAAATCTGTTGAAATTTTTAAAACAGTATTTTATTCAGAATTAGTGTAGTATCTAAAAGTCCTAAATTATCCAGAGGGAAAGCACCAAGAAAGAAATTTGTCAACTATTATGCACTTTAAAAAAATACATCCTTTTTTTTTCAAATTGATTTTATTTGACTTTCTAAATCGTACTTTTCAAGAAACGGTTGTTCTGATTTTCATCAGTTATTTTGAAGCACTCCAACAATTTTACCTACTTAAGCTGCATCAACTTAAAAAATTATTTGAGTTAACATTTGTTAGAGACAAACGTATAGAAAAACAGGAGTATATAATCGTTATTGGTTAAAAATATTTTTTTATACTTAGTTAAATAAAATTCAGCTAAAGAAATACCTTCATTATTAAAGAGTAAACAAAAATTACTAAATTAAAAGTTAAAAATAACGGTTTACATACAAATATACACACATAAACGAGACTCACCAGTAACATAATTTGAACACAATTCCTTCGAGTTATTTACTATTCAGTTATTTACCTTTTTGGCTGACGTTAATTAATTTAATATTACTTAAATCTAATATATGTCCGTTTATGATACAATGTTCGGAAAAACCAGTTGAATTGACTCTGTTTCTTTATAGTATTCACTTGGTCTTTTGTTATATATTTTAAGGCTCTGACATAGGCCTACGTAAATAGTACAATACTGGTTACCATTTAGCTCGTACATACCTTTTTTACAATCTTATCTTTGTTATGGATTATAAGCTTTTAAAGTAGTTTTGTTGACTTTTACTGTTTTAATATTAAGGTTTTCCTATTTGGTGTTTAATTTTATTGATAACATTTCGCATAAACTTAATGCAACAAAAAAATATTTTCTTAATTCCATTTCTATTATAAATTATATGTATAATAACTTTGTTAGCTGTAACATATAATATTTATTTTATTTATTCACAATAATTAGTTCATTAAGGTGCATTATTATATACCTGAAGAAGCCATTGTATGGCAAAATAATTATTGTGGATATATCAAATAAATTTTGTAACTATTGTGATCGTGTTTTCATTATTCTGAAAATGGAGTTACAACAAGTAAAAGCCTCGTCCATTTTATTTATATACATCTATAATTTTCTATATGATTTTGACACTTTTAGTTGAATTTTATTTAATCAATAAGTTGTTATTTTACTCCATAATTTCAAATTGAAGTCAAGAGAAATACCAGTTAAGAAAAGGTAACCAATAAAAATAACCAATTGAAAATAGTACGATCATTAATAGGAATATTTTATACCTGCTGTTGTTTATCCTATCAATTGTGAATCCTCTAAATCCGCAAGTTTAAAATTATGGAGACAGTATCAAACAGCTTTGAGTTATGAACTCCCAAACAACGAACCTATAGGTGCGATTAATTCCATTGTAACTCGCATTGTGTTTTATCCTCATCCATTTTCTCCGCAACCCGCGTTACAGACACTACAGAGGATCAGCTCGGGTAATAATCGCGAGGGGAGAGGAATTGTAAGTAATTATGTTTCAGCGAGGCGGGGCATCAGCTACTACTTCACTCGGATCAGAGATGATGAGCGTTTTAATCTCATCCGGTGCATGCCCAAACACATTTGTTAAATGAAATATCTTTCCGTTAATGCGGTACATTAGATTAGATAGAGTACGGCCTTCTTTCCTATGTCATCTTTCCGTTGATGCCATATTTCCGCTATTCTGCTTCTTCATACACGGTGTTCTATTATTTTCGCATAAGCTCTGCACCAGAAAGAAAATTAGATTAGATGTAGAGGTTAGATCGTAGGCAGGATACTAATTCGATCCCTAGTTCCCCTGTGCTGGTCTAAGTTTCTCTGTGGTTTCTATAGATGATGTACAAGGCATGTTTTTTAAGTAAGTACCGTTTTGAAATTAATAAAAAACCTGCAAAGATCTTAATAATTTTATTTTTACATGAAAGCCTATACCTTAATCTATTTTTCAACATAATTTCCTTCAATAATGAGGCACTTGTCATAACGTTTGACCAGTGACCAGTTTTTGAATACCCTTCTCATAGAACTCTGCCGCCTGATTTGTTAACTGTTAACCACTGCATCACAACTATTTTGACTTCGTCATCGTCTTGAAGACGCTGACCGCCCAGATGTTTCTTCAAGTGCAGGAAAAAATGGTAGTCACTGGGCGCCAGATCAAGACTGTACGGAGGATGATCTAGAGTTTCCTAGTGAAAAGATGTGATGAGATGTTTGGTCCGATTAGGCACATGCATGCAATCCTTACCATCATCCACTTCCTTACCATTCCATCACTCATAATGTTTTGTCCGTAAACTGCACAGATCTCACGATGAATATCAATCGGTTTTAGTTCTTTAGCACTAAGGAGTCGTCTAACAGCTCGGACTTCACACTCGGCGGGACTCATGATTATCGGAGGCACTTTAAACACTCAGTAAACAACGTAAACAAGGGCGAATCAGACTGTAATGGCGCCAGTGTGTAGGTGAGAGATGTAGGTACTCAGTGAGCATTCGCGGAACTTACTTAAAAAACATGCCTCGAATATGTATAGGCAGATGATACTGGAGCAGTAATATACCGCAGATAGTCTTTCAGTATCTTCATCTGGTCCGTCTCGTCCATGTCTCTCTAATTCCTATCACCCACCTCTTCCCACTATAATCATTAAAGGAAACTGAAGAGGATCTTCCTTCCTTATCTCTAAATAGCAGCAGATATCGATACGAAACTCATGCTTCGGTTTGGTTGGTAATTTTTCGGAACTGTCTACGATGAGCTGATGAGAACCTGTAGAGGCCTTTCTGCCAGCACCCGCCTGATGAGACCCGATAGGTCGAAACCGGTTGTGGGATTTGGCTTTCGGTTCGTAGTGATTAATTGGAAAAAGGTGTTTAATGCCTCCTTTTTTTGGAGAATCATAGTGTTCGAAATCGCGATACGCTTCCAATAGTTTCAATAAATTACTAACGAAGAACTGTCTGTTCTTTCTGGATTTATAAGCACATTTAAATGACAATGACCCAGAACCAAAACAATCTCCGAGTTATCCACATAAGCTGATAAAAAATTCCATTAAAGTACGTATTAATTTTAAACTAATCATGGTATCGAATGTTATTGATCAGGAAGAACGGAACGAACGTTCCAAAAGGATGTTGTTCGAGTTGCACATTACAAAATCTTTCCGCCGCCTTCACCCCAGTTTCCATTTAAAGAAGCTACACGTAAAATTGGCGGAAACAGGTTCCTATATATTACAGGATAAACCAACTCGCTTCCTTCTAATTTCTTCCGTCTGCATAAAGAAAATTAAATTGTAACGAGGTTTACAGCTTCCGCAAGAAGTAATATTTAATAAACGAAACGGCTGTCTATATTTTTCCATAAAGCGAACACCGACAGTCTAAGAAGATAAAAACAGATCTTACGAAACAGAATTACCATTTTTCTATGTTTGTTGTTAGTACCTGATGCTAAACTGCAATACCACCGTTTCGTAGATATGGGAATAAAGGTAAGGTATTAGCATTTGTTTTTGTAATAACTGTCGAGTGGAAGCATCAGAGGCGTAGTCAGCATTATATTTAGGGATTGGGCGAAGCAACACTGAATTAAATCTATGCCATTATAAACAGATAAAGTTTGTCTGCTCAGTGTTATTTATAGTCGCATTTTTAATAGAAGCTGTGTAGTTTATCAGAAGTATTTGGCTAATATCATTATTAGAGACGGTATTGTGTAAATGTGTATATGGAATTGCATATTTAAATTATTCTCATCGGATATTGCATATTTTACTTAAAATCTAGTGGTGATGCATATTTTCTTTATATTTAGAATATTTTTCGGTAGAGTAGTTAAATTAAAGGTAAAAACGGTACAAGTTGGACATCGAAGCCCAATTGTTTATTAGTCGATGAAATAAGATTATTTAACCGGTGCACAGATGTGCCACTTCTTTTGATTCCTATGGAGGAATCGATGTAATAAACGGACTTTGTGTTTTAAAAGTTTATTACACCCAAACTATTTACAACTATATACACAATAATTTTATTGTACGCCGTGATTGCTACTTATTTTTACGAAATTACTAAATGACTATAGATTATGATTTATTATATGAAACTTTATATTATTAAATATTATATGTTTAGAGAGATCTTGATGTGATTGGTGCTATATGTTAATGTACTAAAATGATCTCTGCTAAAAATGTTTGATGTTTGAGTGGTTTGAATCTAATATGATTGAATAATGAATTGATTCTGCAATTGAATGTAAAAATACTTATTTTAACATGAATTTAAGAACCATCCCCTAGAGGAGGGGGTGGTTCCGATGCACCGACATTTGAAACAACAAAAAAACAAGGAAGGAAAACGTAAACATACAAAAATGCAACATTGGAAGCTATGTATCGGTGCATCGTTTACGTCCTGGAAATGGACCGATGGGTCAAAAAATTACCCCCAATAAATATATTGACTAACTTAACTCTAAAAGAACATTTGGAAACAAAGAAAATATAATACAATAGGGCTAAACGACAATACTAAGAAGGGAAAAAATATGACACATACAAAAACCATAAATTACAAAAGAAACAGACAGCAAATGCACATGACAATACAAAAATTACAAAAAATCCGAGAAGTAAAAAATGAATGACTAATAAGGCTAATATATTACAAAGACAAAAAATAAGAAGATGAATATATGCGAACACCAATATAAGCGTTCATTTTATGATAGGGAGGAAATCCGGTATTATTGTGAGTGAAAGAGAAAATCCTAGACGAGAAAATAGACAAATCGGTCTTAACACCTCTAACAGGACAAGTTTTGTCAACTTTTGTGTATGCCCTTCCTTATATCGTATTAAATAGTTGAAAGTCGCTTCGTATTTTATTTAGTGTAATCTGCAAATATGATCTCTATAAAACCTTACGCCAAGCCCATTAGTCTCACGGCTCTTAGAGCTTCGCCTGAGGTACTCTCGCGTAAACTTATAGAAAAGATTAAAATCACTTTGAACAATAAACCAAGTATTGAACCTTTGTGTCAGATCGATCGTTTTATTAATAGGAAAGGTGAACATTTCCTAGAAACAACAAGTGGTTATATTGCACCCAAATTCAAATACTGCCCAGTAGTACATGATTGTTTACGTTTACAAGAGTAATAAAATTAATATTTCGAAATAAAAAACTAAAAACTCCCTATTGTTTTATTTTTTAATGTGGTATATTTTAAGTTTTTCCCTCTATATTTTAACACTTTTCATGCATATTTTAAGCTATTTATGTTGCAATAATCTGGTTTCTACTCATCACGCTGAACAGTTGGTTGCCAAAATATCGAAAATAAGGGAAATCCAAACTCCTCCACTTAAATGCATTCACAAAATATCCGAATGAATCATTATAATAAAATATGAAGAAAAATATTTATATCACAATAAATGATTAATGATTCAAAACAACATTCAATTAAAAGAATTCGATATTCATAGGTCAAAATGGACGTTCGATTGGTATTAGGCTAAAAGAACATTTATACTCTATAAAGAATAAAATACTAAGCACCGGAATGACAGAAAACTGTGTAGTCAACAACCATAAAACAGATAAAACCAAATTATTACATTCAGCTTCGAAAAGCAAAAAATTAAACCTTTTGGGATCTCTAGAAATTAAGAAAGCTGCAAATTTAAATAAAAACATAACAAATTACCAAATAGAATTACCTACTAATAACACCCCGCTACTACTAACAACAATGTAAACAATTTTTCAGATATGTATCCCCACCATTTATGTACATATACATATATATAGACATTTGTGTAATTTTAATTTTAGTGATTGTTTACTCTTGATAATGACCACATGTGGGTCGAAACAATATTGTCGAGTACATTAAATTATTGTTGAAACATCCAAAAACTTGTGTTTTATTTATTACATTTATTTAAAAAATTCCTATCATCCTTTTTATTGACACCCCTAAGAAATATTAATACGATACTAGATTTTTACAGTGAATTGTGCAATTGCAGTTACTGTGACCTTCTTCTGTTTTTTTCTAGTATTTTGTATGGTTATGTTGAAGTTACAGCAGTAATTTCTGTTTGGATAAGTACATTTCGCGTAAGTAAAAGCCAGAGGAGATAATAGTGCAGTTGATGAGGTACATACACCCTGTCGGTTTGAAACAAAGGCATTCCGTGTGGGGAGATGTGTGCTTTAATGTATATCGAGTAACAAAGTTGCTTCCACGTCGCTTGGTTAGGAGATATATTAATACGCTGGGGGTTCATCTAGTTACGAACTGGGTTTAGAAAACCCAAAGGAATTCACCGCACACTGATGAAAGGAATCCTTTTGTAACGTCTGGATATCTCCCAAATAATGTACTTCATTAAGGCCATCACACAATAGCCATTACACCACATGGTCTTTCACCGGTGCAAGTGTAGATTTTGAATTAATATCCTGCCATTGATAAAAAGAATAACTCATATAATAAATAAAGACAATCTAGTGAACTCAGGCAGCGGTCCTACCTCCTTTTAGATTATTGTCGAGCTAAAATTAGATTTAGCAACCCATACTCCAGCAGGGTTAAGTCGAAGCATACCTTCAGGGTGTCTGAGTCAGATTTCGGGCAATTGAACCGACTTCACCGGATAGGTTTGTCCCTTCACCTTGTAGAATATAGATACATTAATATGATATTAGTTTTCAATTAATTTGTACGCACTACAGATTACATCCCTCCGCCTACGCCGGGAAACGAATCCGGGACCTTTGGCTATACGCACCAATTCTCTGACCACTATGAAAGACAAATGTCCCGGGTTCGATTTCCGACAAAGATGTAACTGCAGTAACAATTTTTTTCTCTTTACTTTTAGGTAAAAAATTGATTTAGAATTAATATTATATTAATGTATGACGTTAATATCTCTAAATTTAACCTCTACTAAAAAATCTCCGACGAATATTACATCACAGGTGGTTAAATCCTTGGTACATAAAAATATCGAGAATGTCTCTTGTTTTTATTGGTGGAGAAGTATTTTAATTAGTCTTGCTAAATTAGTTAACTTGTCTATCTCATAAGATATTACGTTAACTCAACTGGGTTCGCTTTGGTTGTGATATATTTGAATTAAAATAATAAATTCATTAAAAATTAATCTCCGAGAGTATGTTGGTAGCTGGTAGATTACTACACAAAGTTCTGTTATCTACTTCAATCATTTATAATTTTGTTTGAACAACATTTCTAACCAGATAAATTTATTTATGTGTATTCTAAAAGTTTGTCCGAAAGACCACTGCAATATTTAAGTTGTGGTATTTTTGACGATGTCAGGCAACCAAAGAAATAAACAGAAACAAGAAATTTGTCGTCAACTTCCCAAGGGAAACAAAGTTTGCTAAATTAAGTTTGATCTGTTCTTCTGAATCTCCAAAAGCAGCAAGTCGCCACAATCCAATTCTATCTACTCGAGACAGAAATTTCAAAAATAGATCATTATTTGGAATTTCCTTAAAAGTTTCCCTGTTTGTTTAGCATGTTGTCAAATATAAATAGTTTACGGTAATCAGTTTAAATGTTTTAAAATAAGGTATTTCTGCATCGGATGATGAAGAGGGAATGTACTAAGTTTGAATTTACTTGTTTTTGAATAATGCCCACTTTAGATTTACTTTTCGCAGAATAAAATTTATTGAGTTAATATCTTCAGCTGTCTTTTAGTTGTTAATAATTCTGTTAACTTCACTTCTAAATTGTTCTTTTAGTCCGAGGATTTCCCACCTGACTGTCGACTTTAAGTTATCCTTAACTTTGTTCCGAGTTCTTTTATCCTCTCGAGGAACCATCCAAATGATGTATTCTGGATATGCCCGTGACATAAATCTGCACGATTTTTGTGATTCACTTTAAGTTTAAAATAATATTATTTTGCCAGATGTTTTTTTTATACGTTTTGAAGAAAACAACTACCTTTAAGATTTTAACATTTCACAGTCGAATTAGACACGATTTAAAAGTTACCAATAAATTGTATTTGAAGCATTTTTTCATCCAAACAATTTTTATCTCTACTAAGCTGGAAACTCAAAACTAAAATTTAAAGTTCCATACTATTGAATCTTCTAATCTTCTAATATAATTAAATAAATAGGAAACGTACGTTATTTTATCGAAAACTGAGAAGTATTTCCCGTTGTCCTATAATCTAAGAAGGTTTTACAGCACTAGTAGAGAACAAAATACAAAATACTATTTTAAGTTCTGATTCCAAAATAGAAATTGAACAACTGATAAAAAAAGAGAATATTCAAAATATTGTAATCAGTTTCTTATTTTAGCTTAATATACTAGAATTTGTATTATCTCTGATTTATTAAATTCTTTTGGTTATGTCGAAAGGCTAGTATACAACTAAGAATATTATAAATATAAATATGGAATCAACAGAAACAACTACTCCGATGAATAATACCCCTACCGGCGTTGAATTACACTGCTGACTCCGAAGGATTATTAGACAAAGATAACAATCCAAAAAAAGAAGGTAATAAAATCCTTTCGACCTATTGGGTCTTATTATAGGTGGGCGCTGGCAGTAAGGCTTTTACAAGCTATATAATAAATATAAATATGGAATCAACAGAAACAGCTACTCTTAGGTCTAATACCCTTACCGGTATTGAATTACATTGTTGATTCCGAACGATTATTATTATTATTAACTGATATGGCTTTCGGTGCGCTGTGCCAACTGTGTAGGACGCGTTTTAAATGTGGGATCTGTGATCTTTTATAATTAGACGAAAAAGGATTTTATTACCTTCTTTTTTTGGATAAGAATATTATTTTTAGAACTAGTTATCTCGGAAATTTCAGAGGTAATAAAGTTATTTTTAAAGAGAAGAATAGATAGAGAAATTTAAGTAGAAAAAGAAATCTTTATTTACATACATAACTCTAAACAATCAGAAAACACTAAACTAAGTACTTTCTACTGTTTAATTCATAGACTTTTAACATTACTTTTAAACAAAGACAATTTCTTGATAGAAGTTAATTTTTTAAATACATTGGCAATAAACAACGGTTACAAGGAGAACTTATAGATTTATTAATACATAAAAAACAGAAGAAATACCTACTAAACAGTTTCTATGCCTCCCCAAATACCAAGGAAGAAAAACAATATCATTTTATCAATTTTGTCCCAAATTTAACAAATAAAATATATAATAGATTAAGAAAACTTATCATAGATACAATAACCGTCAACAAATTAAATTTACGTACACTACCATTCAATAACAAAGAAAAAACATACACTTCGCAAAAAAGCGGAATCTACCAAATAAACTGTGCAAATTGTGATGCCATTTATATTGGCCATACGGGTAGAGCACTTGAATGTAGGATGAATGAACACGAAAGATCCATTTTACAAAATGGCATCAGTACAGGCTTTGCTGATCATTGCATAAGATATAATCATAATCTAGACACTATTTATTTCAAAATCTTGCATTGTATTAATAAGGGAAGAAAACTAAACCTTCTAGAAAGTTTAGAAATAACAAAAGCACTAAGGGGCAGCCTTAATATAACAAATGATCAAATTGATTACACCTTATCCCCTGTTCTAAAATCCACCCTCTAGAGAAGTAAAACCAATTAGTACTTTTGAAATTTAGTTTACAATACTTCTTTTGATAATGGTGTAATAACCGAAACGGTGTCAAAATTAAAATAAAATTGTGAAACCGATACCAAGTGTTTTATTTCCTTAATTCTATTATTAACATGTTCCACCAAGTGATTAGCAAATGCACAATTTCCTGTACTTTATTTATATCTTTACACGAAGGGTGTTAATGTTGTTCGCTACAAATAATGAAATGTTGTAAATTATGGAAGTGTTGCTATGAAAATAGAGAGGTAGTATAAATAGCAAACATTTTGGTGTTATGGAGGAAACATCTTTCGTTAGAACCTCTCTTCTCATCCACGTAGTAAGTAAATGGAAGTATAGAGGAAAATTGTGCCCTTCTAAATTCAGATATACACACGTTCGTATCGAAGAGAGGCAGCGAGCGAAAATGTAAATTCTGATATAATAATTTTGTCGACAGAAAAGAATTCCCGAACGTAATAGCACGACGCAGCGCAGCAGGACAAACTTTTCGACTACGACAACGACATAGTCTGCGGAGCCCCGAGAATCCTCAGGGGAACGGAACTTAATACGTGACTGTGCCGTCGCTCAACAAGAAACTTGTGAAATTTGCTCGGGAAAATGTATCGGCCGCGGCTATACGTCCTGCCCTGTGCTGCAGACCGACACAACACGAGACGCGACGCAAGAGGTGCTGCTGTCATTTACAAAAACGACTAACAACAACAGCAACAACTCTATCCCCCCGAACTAAGAACAAAGACGGGTTAATCTAACATTAGAAACTTATTATCTACGTGTTTTCTGGTACTATTCCTTCACAGAAAACGCTAATGAAATATTCTCTTCTAGATGCCGATGTGCCGCAAGCATGGAGCAACAAAATTTTAAAGATTATGAAACTATTCTGTATAAGTAGTCGTTTAAAACTACGTCTTTCCTAGAAGCTTGTCATTTTCTTAAAGTTTCCAGCTATAAGTACTTCGTTTTGTTCGTATTTTACTCTTAGGATATAGAGTAAATTGTCGAAATGTTTGGTCAATTACAGAAAATGCTAGAGATGTAATAAACAAGGTAACAAGGAAAATGTACAAATATACAGATGTTAAATAAAAGAATAATTGAATAAACTGATTAAAAGTATTTTCCGTTAACTCTTAGTGACACATGATTATTAATTTAATAAAATTAGTAATAAAACACTTGGAGAGTTACATAAGGTTTAAAGAACATAAAAACTATGTGTAATATAATAAACATTCATCTGGTTTAGCAACAAATCTAATTAATAACGACTACAACATAGAAATAGAAAATGTAAAACTACTTTATAATTTAAAAGGCGGTTTAGTTCTAGATAAGTATGAAATTACCGAAATAAGAAAAGCTACAAAATGTAATAAAAACTAGCAAACGACCAAATAGACTTTGGTAACAGCCCTCTGTTAAATCCAAATTTAGTTTAGACAACTCCACCCATAAAGTAAGTAAATAGGTAATATAAATTAAATAGATACTAAGAAGAAACACTGTAGTTTAATATAAGCTCCTGATGATGCCGTAACACGGCGAAATACGTATAGAGCAAAGTAAATAAATAGCTGAAACTCTTTAAGTGTTTTATTACTAATTTATTATTTTATGAATAAAATGGTTCGAATATTTCAGAAGAGAGAGAAAAATTTGTGAAAAGATTAATAAATAAAAAAAATCACTGTAAATAAGCAATAAAATGATTAATTAACGATAAACATGCGTCATTTCTCTTTTCTTTCCTGTTGAATGGTTCAAACAATAAATTAGATTCTGTTACTTTTCAATGTTACCTAAAATATTGCAATTGCAAAATTCTACTTAAAGTAGTAACATAAGAGGGGAGAGCCAGAAATCACTCGGTTCGCCTGACTCTTTTTTCCACATTTATTTTTAAACCCAGGAATTTTTATTACACCCATATTTTCTATAGACACAATGTTTTATTTTTAATAAATCAAAAATTAAGCGCGAAAAGTCAAATATGCCATTCAAAAAAGGGAATGTAAAATCCATATTTGTAACAGTCTAAAATTTTACCTTTAAATCAATTTTTCGTGACAGTATTTTAATCAACGTGACCGTTAAAATTTTACAAAAAATTGAAAGGGTGGTTTTGAATTGTCCTTTTAAAATTTTAATGAAAAGGGCCAAAGGGCCTTGTTCTATTTCTAGAGAACGTTATTTGGTAACATTTTTGGAACAATTATTTTAGCAATTTCAGTTAGGTACAAGAGGAAAGGAAAAAAAATGAGAATTATGGCGTAATAATGCTAGTGGTGTGTTGTACGTAGAGTGCCTTGCAAGTTATTCCGAATTTCACATTATTCGATCGCCAATCGATTTTACTGAACCGGTTACAAGCCGTGATATAAATTTGCATAAAAGGTGCACGACTATAAATCGACATCGTGAAAAACACGCGTAAAATTGAAAAAGCTTTTTATAATACATGGCCGCCTTACAAAAGCCTCATGCATCTCTGCATCGAAATAATTACACCATAAATATATAAAAAACGTCGATACTGACGTTGGCTTTCAATGAATATGTGTATGCATGTATGTATGTTTGTATGCATACATGTTCATATAGGTACACTTACGTCGACGATCAAACATCCATTGTGCTCAACTCAATATTTTACATGTATGTTTAATTCGTCAAGGAAAAACTTATAGATAAAATACAGAAACGTGGCAGAAAGTGTTTTCCAATGAACCGAAATAAAGGTAGGAACAATACGTATCTGATGAAATTCGTAAAAATGTCCTGAAGAGGGATCTGCACATGTAGGAATAGGAAGACTCAGCCCCTCCACAACCACCCATCCTTTTTAACGTAATTTTCAATAAAGAGGACCTAATACAACTGTCGTATAACGTCCGGAGGAAAAGAAGTTTTAGTCGGTAGGTCTGAGGATACCTAGGTCCGGAATCCTACACAACCCAGTCGCACTGACGGCTGGGTTTCTTTTCTTCTCCTCCCCGAAAAGAGAAACACCCTAATAAGCTATTTTATGAGCTTTTGGTTTGCAATTTTATCACGTATCTAAGGTGGTACAAAGTTACAAAGTATCAAACTGTATACCATCGGTTTAACTTTTCTTTCCTCAACCACCATCACTAAGGAGGCCGAAGTGGGTCCTCCCACCACTTTACACCATGTGTTGACTCAAACAACTGTGCTAGAGTTGTTGAACAAAGGGAATGAGTTCGGAGTCAAAATAACACTCGGGACTCGAAGAATAAAATTTAATGAACATGAAATAAAATAAATTCAAAACAGAAAAACAACGTTAGAAACAAGTAAAAGGAACAAACCAAAATAAAGTGTTCTGACGTGCCCGCAGAGTCTGGTGTGAAGTAACTGACCTGACCAAAAAGTCCTTGACAGGGTGGTACGATGACGATAAACCGTCTGGTTATCGAGTATAAAATGATCCTGAGGTCACCCCAACAATGACCAGTTAGCTCCTGAAAGAGTTAGCAACTCTTTCTTGATGAGAACAGAACACGTTTCCTT